>JANDEH010000032.1:0-1200000 GCA_024610705.1 Tetragnatha versicolor | reverse complement strand
TTTTTCCACATCGCACTAACGACGCAAGAAGAAGCCGACTTCAACTTGGCACCCGCGGCCGTTCAAGAAATAAGTCGCGGGAAGAAAACACTCCGCAAGCAACACGAAACTAACGTGAAAAATCGCGATTTTTCCAATTTTTTCCGCTTCAAATCGTCATTTTCTCGGAAATAATAGGCAAAAAAAAACTATGGATTATCTGGAAAAATCCAAATTAGTTCACGGGCCGTAAACGGGAGCTTCGGAATGAAAGAAACGCGGACCTCTTTCGCTTGCAATAGCCGACGTTTCTCGGAAAACGGCCCGCTTTCGAACTCCTGCCGTTCAGTCAGATTGAAAATTGTTAAAAAAAGCGGAACACATAATGCAAAAAGTCACAAAACGCGGAATTCCGCGGATCCGCGGAAAAATCACATCCCAAGGGCCGGATGCAACTACGTTCTGCAACGTGTCAAGGAACCGTAGAAACGTTCTAGGGAACCGTATATCGTCACGTTTTAAAACGCCTGCTCCTGACCCCTTCTCGTAAACGGTCGCGGGGCGAGATTGAACCTGAAACCGTAGTTTTTTCCCGAAGGATCACGTTTTGGGTTGCCGGGCCCTAGGCGCAAGACAACCGCGGTCTGAATTGGCAAACAAGCGTGTGTTTGGCGCACCTGTTTCCTAGAAACCGCTGATTTGGCGCACTTTTTTACCGGAATCCGAAAGTTTCGCGGAATGGCGCAAAATTTTTCAAAATTAGGTATTTGTATCAGATTGGCGCAGGTTACCCTTTTTGGCGCTCTCTGGCGCAATTGGCGCAGAATTCCCATCCCTGGTATAGGATCGCAGACGACTATCTGTTTTAAATAATGCTGTAATTTATTTTCTAATTCACCTACAAGTAAAATGATAACAGTTTTGGAAAGATAAAAGTCTAAACTACTTGAAAATGTAAGAAACAAGTTTTCGAGGAAAGAGTTGAAAATCGTCTGTTTAGGGGTAGGCGGATACCTTAATTGTCATTTCATGTCATTCATTATAATTGCATATTCATTTTTTTTTCTTTAATCCTCACGAAAACCGCTGCTTAATAGAAAAGGTGAAAATATAAGAATATCACTCAATGAAATAAATTCTGTTCGAGTCATGTTCTGAAACATATCCACGCTGTTAACTCATAATCCCCTTCAAACAGAGAATCAAATGACGATTTTAAATTTAAGCAAGGATTACAAATTTTTAAAGGATAGCTTCAAACAAGGAGCGGGTTTTTAAGACAAAACAAGAAATCTCAGCTGAAAGAAAATCACTTGAATTGACAAATAAATTATAGCTTATTTCACAACGACAAAAGTAAAAAATAGAAAGACAAAGTTATAAAAAGTAATACTCTTCACTTAGTCCTTAAATGAATATCAATGGGGTCCAACACATTCAATGAATTAAAATCACTTGAGTCGTATCACTTGAGTCGTATAGGTAATAGGGAGGTTGGGAAGCTAGTTTTAAATACTTTAAATTCAAAAAACTAGTTTATGAGAGGGCAAGGCTAAAACCTGGTGGTTTAGGAAAATACTTTTATGGGAATAACTCAAAGGTATGTATTAGGCCATTCACATATGCTAAGAAATCTAATGGGAAAAAATTCAATAAAGTAGGTGATAACTATTTAAAAGTGTTTTATTGCAATGCTCGTAGCGTGAGAAATAAAATGGATGAGTTGAAAGGAATTGTGGAGGCTGAGGCTATTGATATTATAGGAATCACTGAAAGTTGGGCAAACAGTGAGGATTCATCAATTTTAAAGATAAATGGGTTTACAATTTTTAGGGATGATAGAATGGATAAAAAAGGGGGAGGTGTGTTAGTCTATGTGAAGGATTCTGTAACTTGCTCAGAATTGAAGTTGAATTGTAAGCCTGAGGGTATTGAATCAGTCTGGGTAAAACTAATAAACGATAAAGGGAGAGGATTAATAGTAGGAAATATATACAAACCTCCAGTCATCAGTGAACAACAGGATAAGGATTTGTGTAAATTAATTCAAGAAGTTTGTCAAAAGGGGGAGATTGTTTTAATGGGGGACTTCAATTATCCTAATATTGACTGGGCGAGCAACCATGTAGTTTCTGGAAAAGGATCGGAGTTTTTGGAAGTGGTTCAGGATAGTTTCCTCCACCAGATGGTCAATGAAGGGACTAGGGATAGGGCCATTTTAGATCTAGTTTTCACCAGTGATGAAGATAAGATCAGGGATTTAACCATAGGGGAAAATTTAGGAGATAGTGATCATAGAAATATTAGGTTTAGAATAAATTTCCAGCATACAGCAGTTTGTAATACAAGGATTATTCCAAACTTTAAGAGGGCTAATTTTCAAATTATAAGGGATGAATTAAAAGGGGCATTTAGTAAGGGTTTAAAAGAAGTTCATTCCTGCCAACAATGGGAAGAATTTAAGGGTGTTTTAAATAAGGTGATTGACAATAATGTTACATTTAGGCAAAAAGGAATAGGGCGTAAATTGACACCCATGTGGTTTTCATGGGAAACGAGAAAGGCATTGAAGTTGAAACAGAAAACCTTTAAATTGTACAAACGTACTGGGAAGGACAGTGATAGGGGGACTTATTTAAAGGCTAGGAAAGACTTCAAAAATATCAGTAGGAGGCAGAAGAGGGCTTTAGAGGAAAACCTGGCTAGGAATATCCTTAAAAACCCAAAAGAATTTTATGCTTATGCAGGGGAGAACAATAAGTTAAGTTCTACCTTGGGGCCATTAAAATTAGGTGAGGACACATTTATTCAGGATGATATAGGTATGGCAAAGGTGTTAAATGATTTTTTCATGGAGGTATTTAATAAGGATTTTAAATTAACGGGTGACTATGCATTAGAGTATAATAGAAGGGTGGAAATTCCGGACTGTAGTTTTAATAGGGAGGAAGTAATACATCTTTTAAGAAGCATAAAGCCAACTAAAGCTCCAGGACCAGATGATGTTTATCCAAAAGTGCTTGTGGAATGCGCAGAGGAATTAGGGGACATGATATTGACAATATTTAAATCAACATACGATTCTGGTTCGGTGCCATTAGATTGGAAATTAGCCAATGTAACTCCAACATATAAGAAGGGGCCAAAATGGGATCCGGGTAATTATAGACCAGTAAGCTTAACATCAGTCATTTGTAAGATTTTCGAAACCATACTTAAAAAGCATATAATAGTATACTTGGAAGAGGGTAATTTACTTTCAGACAATCAGTTTGGATTCAGGAAGGGTAGATCCTGTCAAACTAATCTTTTAAAGTTCTATGACGGAGTAACAAAGGAGTTGGATCAAAAACATAGTGTAGATATAGTTTACATAGATTTTCAAAAAGCATTTGATAAGGTTCCACACGAGGCATTGCTACTCAAGTTAGAAAAATTGGGTATCAGGGGTAAAACATTATTGTGGATTAGGAATTGGTTGATAGGTAGGAAACAGAGGGTGCAAGTCAAGGGTAATTATTCACAGTGGGCAGAGGTCATGAGTGGGGTGCCACAGGGGTCAGTATTGGGGCCAATTCTCTTTATAATATTCATTAACGATATTAGTCAGGACATTAGGAACAAAATCAGCATCTTTGCTGATGACTTAAAAATATGGGGTAGGGTAGATACTCAGGAGCAGGTACAAAACTTACAAAGGGATCTTGATATTATATCGCAATGGGCTGAAAAATGGGGTATGTCCTTTAACATAAGTAAATGTCAGGTACTTCATATGGGTCGGGGGAATGGTAGGGCAGAATTTTTTCTGCAAGGGGACAAAGTTAAAGAAGGTAATATGATCAAAGATTTAGGGGTGATTGTAAATGCGGACTTTAAATGGGTTCAACAGTGTTCATCTGCTAGTAAAAAGGCTAATAGGATATTGGGATACATTAAAAAAACTGTTTCTTCAAGGTCCGAGGACATTATTTTGCCACTATACAGAGGCTTGGTGAGACCTCATCTAGAGTATGCTGTTCAGTTTTGGTCTCCATACTTAAAAAAAGATATTGATTCAATTGAAAGGGTTCAGCATAGGGCTACTAAAATGGTCAAGGGTATATCCAGTTTAAGTTATGAGGGAAGATTAAAGAAGCTAAATATGTTCACTCTAGAGAAAAGAAGGATTAGAGGGGATTTGATTCAACTTTTAAAAATGGTAAAGCAAGGGGACACAGAGGGACTAGATTTCAATATGGGTAATAGAACAAGGGGTCACAATTTCAAATTGAATAAAGTAAAATTTAAGACGGAGTGTAGAAAGCATTATTTTTTTAATAGGGTAGTGGATAGATGGAATGCGTTGCCTGAAACAATTGTAAATTCAAGAGGGGTAAACGAGTTCAAGAGGAAAATTGACAGATACTGGGATTCCGGTAGTTAGAGTTAAAAAGACTGGACCAACCTTGATGGGCTTACGCCTGTAGTTGGTCGACTAAATTTGTATTTGTATTTGTATTTGTAAAAAATGTAAAAACACATTTAAATCAGACTGACTTTATTTTCGCTCAGTTTTTTACAGCACAAAGAATAACACAAACTAACTTAAATTAAAAAATAACTAACAAAATACAGATAATTGACATTGATTTTTTGCCAAATTTAAAGGGCTATATCTGCTTTATTATTAAAGTATTACTTTAGAAAATAATGTAATAATTAAATTAATAAATAAATTTTTGTTTATTAATATGGTCTTCAATGAATTGAATCAATGAGTACAAATTCAACCATTTAAAAAAAATTCTATAAAGAAATGCAGTGTTCCAAAAAGGGCACCACTATTCTAAAATTGTAAGACTTAACTTTGAACTATTATTTGCAAAAGAACCTATATCTGTACCATCTGTGAACAATTAAATATTTCCTTTAACTTTAAGTTACAAATGAGTAAAAACAGGCCCTGGGTAAAATGTGAGATGTAAGTACTGCTAATAAAATATCACAATTTGCTGCTTTAAACTTTTTAGTTACTTATTTACCACATGTGTATTTAGAATTCCAACTCAATCTTATAAATGGTTCTTCTTAACCAACAACAATTTAAAGTTGTAAAAATGGGGGAAGATAAGAGAAAAACAATTAAAAGTAGAACAGAACCCCAAAATAAACAAATAACTAAGACACCTGGTTCTAGTTTATATAGAAACTTGAACTTTTTAAGAAAATAATGATTTGGTAAAATATGTGCGTCTCTGTCCCTAAATACAAAAATATTCCTTATATAAAAGTAGTACTCGAATATATAAAAATATTTTCAAGAAAATAGAAGACAATTTGTGAAATTTTAGTAAACACACTCTATTTAGCGAGGAACCGTAACCATAGTGATATAACATTAATGATACAAAATACATTTGGAGGAAAATTAAAAAACTCTTTTGGCTAGAAAAATGCAAATACACTTCCTATATAATTTTCTCACTGGTTAAAACTTTGTATCAAATAGACTATAATTTGTTATCGTGTGCAATGACAAGGTAGCCTAAACAGAAGTAGTTAAAATATACAGTAAAAAATTCACTTAAGTTATGTGATGAGCGTTATTAAGCGTTTTTGAACCAGTTTCTGGTGCCTATTCTAAATGAACAGCTTGTTTTGTTGGGATTAATCATACATTCATTGTTAAATAGTTTTAAAGTTCCGGTTTTATTGGTTGGCAATGTCAAGTAGATGCTGTATTATTATTCATGTCTCGTGATTGTTATTTGAAATTTAGTTTTTGTGCTTTCTTGGAGATACTTGATACCACAGAGTAGAGAGCTTAACAGAGATACCAAACCGCCGTTTTACTCTTAAAAAAAACTAAAAACTAAACCATCGGCGCAACAGCCCTAGTTTGCCAAGGCCTACGATGCCCATCCTCGTTTTCGTGACCGTGGGGCCTGGGGTGCTAGGCAAATGTCCCGGTTAGGTGGTCAGCACAACGCGAGACCCCCAGTGTTTAGTTCCCAAGCATGCTTGGTCCTCTCTTAAGATCTTTAATTTAATTCAGACTCTTAAGATCTTTAATTTAATTCAGCACGCATATTATAATTCAGTACACTAGCAGCCAATCAGAGAACGCGAAACGTATTTGATTTGATTTTAACACTGATTATAGGCAATTTGGATTTGAGTGACAGCTTCAGTGGGCGAATGACAATATTAGCAGGAATAGCGTGGAGGCGGGACTTGAGGCTGGAAATTTTTCAATGGGAAAAGCCCTGTTAAAAAAGTTGCCATTAGCGTCTATGGAGATGAACACTCTGTTAAGCTCTATACTCTGTGCTTGATACCTTTTGGGTTTCGATCTTTCATTAAAACTTGCTTATAATTACTGGCCTCTGATTTAAATACAGTAGAGCCCCCATTATCCGCGAGCGGATGATCCGCGAGTGCCACGAAAACAAATTTTTAATTACGAACCTTAAATTTTGGAAGAATTGTACAATTTTGGATAGCATTTAAGATATTGCTTTGTAAAGGCATAACTGAACACTTTTTGTTAACAGTATAGTGTATTGTTTTTGTTTACTGTTCTTTATTTTAGTGATTCAGATGTAGTAGAGCAAAGGTTTCTGCTGTACTGTACATATTTCAAAAGTTTTAATGTCATGTTTTTTGTACAGTAAAACATAGTTTTTATGCTGAAATATTTTATTTCATGTTTTCACCTCATTTTTAGTCTTTTTTCGGGTTATCCGCGATTTTCGCTATCCGCGGTACCCTTGCCACCCAATTCCGCGGATAATCGGGGCTCTACTGTATATCGTAACATGTTTTATTTTATCTCTCACTGTTTTTCCCTATTACTTCATAGTATGTGTTACTTCCTCAAATTCTGTACTATGAAGTCTCCAAGCTAGACTACTATCACCCTCTGCTACACTTTTTCTTTTATTGAACCCATTAATAAAATCATCTAGCAGTTGAAAGAATTTATCTTTCTTCTTTGGAAATTCCTTATATGAACAGGGCCATGGTATGTTATCTTCTCTCCTTGCTAATTTCTTGCGAAGTAAATAGCGCCGTGTTAAACGCTCCTCAAATTCCTCTTTAAATTTTACCATTTCTTCTTTCGATGATATACACTCTCGAATAAAGAACTGTAGTAAATCCCACTCATCACGCCGAATTAAATCTTGGCAAATTTCTTGCCCGTCATCACTGAATATAATTTTCCTTTTTTCTATAAGAGTTGCATCTTTTAAAATTATCTTCACATTCTCTAAATCTTTAATCTTAAATAAACTTGATAATAGAAACCCATCATTATCTATAACATATCTTTTATGAGCATTGGGACTTTGCTGCCAAAACTCCCTAAAAAGCTTTTGACAGACTTTGTGGCCCTCGTTTACATAATCGACAATAATTGACAATAAACAATCATAATCCTCCACAGGAAGAAAGTCCCACATACGATTTGCCGTTTCCACGAAGAGACTTTGCCAAGGCCACTCCAGCAAACAGGTCAGCACTTTATAATGGAGGCATTTAAATACCTCCATTTGTTGCTCTCCTTCCATTTGCGAGAGTAAAAAACATAAAACATCAGCCTGATAGCCTTCTTCAAGAACCTCAAAACTTCTTCTCACTACTTCTTTCGCAGTTCTCACCAACGACTCTTCTCTTTCCCTGGAAGTTAGTTTTTGAAAGAAATACTCCGTTGCCACTTTGTTGTCACCAATTGTTGCAGCATACTCAAATGCATATTGATAAGGAGAACACCTACTTCTTTCTTGTTGCCACCTCCGTTTATCAAACCTAACATCCGGCTTATTCACCTCCTCGTTTATATTATACATCCAAAGAACCACTAAATCCTGCTGCCCAATCTTTATCGGGTCTTCCCCGCTATAAAAAGATTTCCTGCGATTTTCAGGTATTTTGTTCCACAGTTCCAGAACATCATCCTCTAAGCAGTAAGTACAGGCTAATTTGTAGCGGCCGGTAACATCCAAACTATCATCCTTAATTAAGGCTTCTGCCGTTTTCTTACTATCTACTGTTCCTTGTGGTGTCCAACAAAGCTCGTTTGGTAGATCTATACCAAGATAGCAGTATTCATCGTAATAATTTATCCATTTTAATATTCGTAAGCCTATTGGTGAAATAAAACCTAATATTTCCTCTTTTAAAGATTTTGGTAGTGAAAGTTGTGGTACTTTCTCCATTACTTTATTTTCTATCTCCTGCCATTTGTTTCTTCTTTCAAATGCTCTTCTTCTTAATGGAAAATCATAATTGAATTTTGGCATTAAAGCCCTGATATTATCTTGATTCCACAATGTGGTGGCTATCTTAACTAGAGCTATATGCTCAAGCGATGGACAATTTAAAGTGTAATTCATTGTTTACCCCCTACTGAAATCAGGGCTTAAATTCTAACCAAAGAAGTACCGGAGCGCAATAATTTCAGCATAACAGCGGATATAAGGGACCAGGACATTTTTTGTACTGCCTATTAAATCTATTTCTTAAGGTGGAATCGAATTATAACTTACAGACTAGAGTAAAGTTTACCTGAACCATTTTTCTTTATTATTTAAGTCATTCTTGTAAAAACATGGCGATATTTAGATTGAACTAAAACGGAATAGTACCTTTTATTGAATCATAAAATAAAAATATGTACTTTTAACCAGACATTTAGAACCATATTGGATTGAATAATAATTATATAATATGATGAGCCATTACATCAATTTCACTCTCATGTAGTATTTCATAAGTACAAAAATATGAATATACTCTTTGGGTCTCGAGAAAAACGTACTTAATAATAAAACTTGGAATCAAAGCTTTTAAAAAAAGATAAGTATTCAGCCGTTACAAATTAAAAAAAAAATTATTTGATATTGTCAGTCATTGGCGTCGGCGGCTAATAAAAACTGGGGGGACGCCTCAAGGATTCTATTCCTCCCCAAATGTCTTTTAAAAAGTATTGGATAACTACCCAAAAAATAATCGTTTTTCTATTTCGATTCGTTTAACAATTTTAAGGTGGTTTTTAATCAACTAATTAACATATGTCCAAATTAAAAAAAACGTTTGTAACTCTTCACTAAAATGGGGGTCTGGGGGTTCTCCCCCAGAAAAATTTTAGAAATTCCACCTTTTAAATACAGGTTTAAACTCATTTTAAAGTGTTATAAGATTACAGTTTCAAAATTAAAAATTTTATGCTTTAACCAGTGCTGTAGCTGGATTTTTTTGAGGGGGCCTAATCGCGTATAAAAATATTTAATCATATCCATCGGTCCATGGTGATTTAAAACTTTTGGTCAAAACGTAACGTTCAAAGGTCAAACGTTAACTTAAGACAATTGCACATTGCAAAGCCACATAGGAAATCAGGTCCGCAAACACAATCCTCAGTCGTCGTCACAATGCGAGAATATAAAAAAGTATTTAATTGTCCCATTTTGAAACCGAGCCCCTAATAAAAAGATTACTTAAAAAGTTCAACTTACCAAAAGGAGCTCCACAAAGCATTAACTCATCGAGCAATACGACGCTCACGGAGAACCAGTTATAGCAAGGTTGTAAAAACACAAGCCCTCACCCCTCAAAAAAATACTCGATTCTCTCCCTAGAAACAAGTGACAGAATCCATCCTCCCTCAAGCCAATGGTCACACTGGCAACTGGTGACCAATTAGACCGCACTTGTCCCGTCGTCGGAGACGGGGGTCTCGTTTCTAGGAATTTGTCGCCTGTGGGCTTCCCTTTGAGGGTGGGGAACCGGTAGGTTGGGGATAGTGTGGTAAAAGGCGATAGTCATTTTCGGTAATCGGAATACTTCGGGGCGAGGGGTAAATTTTGGTCTTTTTGAAAGGGTTCCGAACGCGAATTTTTGCGCTCCGGTGCGTTCCGATTAAAATGTAAATATTAACTAAAAACCAAGAAGTACCGGAGCTCCGCTCCGGTGCGCTCCGGTGCATTTTAAGCCCTGACTGAAATACTTACACTCTAACAAGAAAAAGACAGATTGCAAATAACGCTATAATAACCTTTTAAAACGCTTTAAATGCCCATCTTGTTTCTATTACACTTCATGCACGTCGGCAATCGAGCGAATTAGAGAAGCACAAGTGGTTTACCAACTCGCGTGCACTAAATTTCCTCGAAGCTGTGCCGATATTTATAATTTCACAGCTAAATAGAAGAAGTAGGGATTTTTCAAACCTCGTGAATGCACAACACTTTGCCCTTGTCCTACATCATAAGCAACTACCAACGAAAAGAATCTGGAGCAATGAAACAATTAAAAAGGCAGAAAACTTAGAGAAATGCGTCGCAATGTCGGCCTATAAAAATCTGACGTAAATATAAACAAAAGGAATGTTGCCAACTATTTTCGAGAATTCTCACAAACTTTGCGACTTAATTATTAGTCGCCTGGTTGGTTGAAATAGTAGGTAAAAAACAACTCAACTCATTGATTTCCTTTGTTTGTTTACTTTTCTTCGATTCGAAATTGAAATTTTCGAATCGTTTCTTTATTCAGGCACAGGAAGAAATGATTTTCTAATCTAATAGTACTAGATATCTCTAATGATGTTCTACTAATTATTATTATACGATTTATTTTAAATAGTCAAGCACAGTATAGCCGGATCTAATATTAATAATTAGATCTGGAACACAACCAAATAGATCTATTTGAGCTGTGTGGGTGAACATGGCAGCTGGTGGACTCTTATCGTAGCTGTGCCTTAGATCTTTATGATAGTCGGTCATTTGACCTATGGATAAATATTGCGACTAAGAGACTTTCTAAAGCTGTACTAGATTTGATTGTAGGTCCCCCATGATGGCCACAACTTTGAAACGGCCCTGGTAATATCGACAAGCTGTTTTAAATGTTAAATTTTTAGAAATATTGTCAAAAATTGCAAACCTAGTAATAAATTGTAGTCACATCAAATAGTCTGAAAAACTGTGTGAACGATATTTGTTAAAAAAAACTCTGTTCTTACGTATTATCCTGTGGACCATACCGCTTAATCAAAAACCTCATCAAAACCCATTGACTTTTCTATTGATGTGCCTTAATTAAATGGCATCTGAACGGTCGAGGGTATAATACATAAGTACCAAAAACTCCTATTAGTTTCATGGGTTCCAATGTATCTTTTTAATAAATTTTTAATATGATTTGGGGCATATATTAGGTCATCCTGAAAGTTTTGTCGCTCTTGGGAGCATCTGTATATAAGATATTTTTGACACTTTTCCATTATGTGATACCAATATAAACTAACTTTATCTACCATCAACTTGGCATGTTTTTGTGGACTGATCGACAACTAGGCTTTCTTTATATCCATGGTAATATGTTACTTCATTTCTTTTCTGCTCAAAATTTTGCATTTTTCCTAAAGTTGAGTTTTTAAATTAAAATTAACTGGATACTTCCATAAAACAATTAAAGTTTTAAGTATTTTTATCGAGTGTGGAAAATTTAACTTTGATTTAAATTTTTTCTGAGGCATCTGGAGAGTTTGATCACCATCCTTCATATTAAATTGCTGGATTGCTACTCCTAACCCTCTATTAGGAAAGATCCGGATAATCATTTGCAGGAATCTAGATCGCTAGAAATTCTACCGCCGCTCTTCAAAAGTAGTATAAAATGAGTTTCAATTTATGAAATAAATAAGATCTTCCTTACAATCTTAGTATGACTTTAAATTAAAGTTAAATTCCTTTGAATTTTAATTTTGAAAGTTTTCAATTAATGGCAACTTGAAGTAAACAAAATCTTAATAATTGTAGAAACTAGGAAAGCTGGAAAAGTGAGCCAACAAAAAAAGACCAAAAATTCGCCAAGTTGGCTTTAGATAGAAGTAGAAGTACTTTACTGGTTTACCGTAATGGAAAAGTACCAAAAAATACACTGTATACACTGTTAAAACAACAGTCTCAAAATTGAGTAAAAATTACTCAAATTTGAGTACATCACATACTCAAAAAGGCTCCGATCCAAATTTACTCAAATTTGAAACATGGGTAATACTCATTTCTGAAAACATGCACTTACTCAAAAATGAGAATGAAAGTATCGTTTTTGAATAAGTACATGTACTCATTTCTGAATACATGCACTTACTCAAAAATGAGCTATGTGTCATTTTTGAGTACATGCATGTATTCATTTCTGAAGACATGTACTTACTCAAAAATGAGTATGGGAGTATCATTTTTGAATAACTACATGTACTCATTTCTGAATGCATGCACTTACTCAAAATTGAGTGTGTGAGTATTATTTTTGAGTTAAATGTAAGCTTCAAAAGTGAGAAAAAATTAATTTTTAAGTTCTCCTTTTTTGAGTATGTTTATATTAAAGAATGAATACTTTACTTGCTTATTTATTGTTTACTTCTTTACTATACTTAAGAACAAGAATAATTAGTCTTTTTTAAATGGTATTTAACTAAAATATAAATGTTCTATAGGTATAATTTTAAACTTAATTTTCCAGTCAACTGAAACTTCTGCTACAAAAAATACGTATGTTATATAAATGCAAGCTAAAATAAAAAAAATTGTTAATATCAAAATTTTTTATTTCATATTTTTACAAATGGTACAAACATCAGTCCACAATGGTATTTTTACAAACAGTACAAATATCAGTCCACAATGGTATTTTTACAAATGGTACAAACATCAGTCAACAATGGTATTCTTACAAACAGTACAAATATCAGTCTACAATGGTATTCTTACAAATTATATAAACATTAGTCCACAAATAAACTTAGTTTAAGAAAACAAGAATAACACACAATAAAGAAACCTTGTTTTCAATAAAACGCCTTGGCAAGAAGCATAATCAAGCTCATACAATTTTTTACAAGGTATCGCTACCAGACCATCGATATTTTCCCATTATCTTCAATAGGGATTCTTTCAAATATGTATGGAGAAAGAAAAACAATGATTTTTTGGTCAACTAAAAACAAAGAACTGGCTTGCCTAATCGCAACTAATTGAACACTGAAGTTTTACAATAATAGCTTCTAAGATAAATAACTTTATCAAACAAGAACAAAACAAAACTGTACCTTTAAATTAAATTTTTAAAAATTTTCATTATTAGAGCAGGGATTGTATCGTAGAGTAATAAACATTGATGTGTTATTCAAATCATAAGAAGTTATATATGCAATGGAACAAAATTATATAAATCTTTCATATTAATTACATCAACAGCTTCAGTGGAACGTATTACATTAGAATGAAAGTGGTTATCAAAACCTAAAGATTCAAACATTACACAAACTAAAAAGGCAATATCCTTATAAACAAACATTTGTTGAGTTTTACCAGATATAAATTCCACATCAATACAAGATACATGCACAACCATAGTTTTATAATTCATACTATATAATCCATTTTTATTTTGAAAAAAAAAACCATGGTAATTATTTAAATATTATTCCAATAGAACAAAATCGTTTCCAAATACTGCAAGGATATAAACCAAAATATTTAATATGAGTGGTTATATTAACTGTTCATAAAAAAACAATGCTTGATTTAATGATGTAATTAATTTCTAACATTGTTTACTAAGGATACTGATGCGATAAACAATTTTTTTGAAGAAAAAAGTTAAAACACTATAACATAGAAGGGTAGATACATACAGGTATAAATTGAATGAAATGGTCCAATGATTGATCTCCAGTTGGTTTCACCTTTATGTACTTGGTAATTTTTTTGTCACTTTTTCTAAATATTCCTTGGGGGAGTAAATAAGGTAGTAATATCAAAGCGCAGCATATTTCTAAAAAAGAGAAAAATACAATCAAAACATATTGAAGTGCGCAAAAACTTTTTTAAATAGAATTTATTGAAAGTATAAATTCTTAAATGCATCTATATATCGTCAAAATTGATTTAACAAGTTAAAATAAACCAAACTCATTGGCGCAATAGCCCATCAGGGCCAAGGCCTACGATGCCCATGCTCGTTTAAAATACAAGCAAATAAATATATATATAATGCTTACTTTCATTGCTTGGTTCATTAATGGTGAAATCTAATTTAAGTCTATTTGCAAAATCTTCAGCTGTCTTCTTTCCACAATGTCTGGCTTGTAGGATGATGGATCAGGAGACTATTCCGAATTCTGAACAGAGTCGATCACCTCGTACTTCATCAAATTGTAATTTAAACTCATTATCAATCTATAAAAACATTAAAATTATTAAAAATATTCTCTCAAAAATACCTGAAAATGCTAAATTAGAGACCTTAATTAAATATATTTTCATGATCTTATTATATTTTTGGTAAATTTTAATAAATAAAAGCTACAATATGAGCAGTATGATCATTTGATTTTGCATCCTTGTTTCCATGGAGATAATTTTAACAACAATGCTATTCCATGAAATTTTTTTAATTAAACTCACAAATAAAAATATTTTTTTTACTATACTTACCAGTTTTAATATTTTAAAATTCGCTGAAATATATTTTTAGATTATTAGTTAATTTATTATTAATTAGTTAATTAGTAGATTAGTTAGATTATTAAAGTTATTATTAATAACTTTATTAAAAGCAACAATATGATCATCATTTGATTTTGCATCCTCGTTTCCATGGAGATTATTTAAACAACAATCCTATTCCATAAAACTTTTTATTTAAAAATTAAACTCTCAAAATAAAAATTCCAAATACGGTAACTGATATAAATGTATAAAAATATCAAATTAGATAAAATGAAAGTTCTAGATTCATTTTTAAACGATATTTTAGTTTGAATTGAGATCGAATCACTAGTTTGTTTACATTTAATTAAAATTTCCAGAGGCTAGTGTAGGCTTCGTGCAAAGTAAGCATGTGCTATGGTGATTTGGTCCATAATATCAATAGAGGTCAAATAAAAAAGTATTATTACTTCAAAATAACAAAAGTTTGAAACTTACCTTCAAAATTTTTAATGAAGCTTTCAAGTCTCCATTCTTCTCCTTGATTATACAATATCAAAGCACATCTATATTTTGATTTTTTTTCAATGGCCGCTAGTGGATAGTGACCAGACCAGTTCACATCACGGCTTTGAAGTGTTCTTCCGCGACGTGTTCTTCCGCATTTATATAAAAATATAATTCGCTACATTTCATGTAACAAATTATTAATTAAAAAGACTTTTCGTTCAAAATCGTTTCTAATGAAATAATACGAACTATTTCAACTACTTAATTGATATTTACTACATTTGGCGATTGAAAAGTAATTTTTTGAAATATGAGTAAATGGGGTAGTTCAAAATTGAATACATTGTGTAGTCATTTTTGAAACAAAAAGCTTTAGATAAGAATGAGAACATCGATTTACTCAGATTTGAGTATTTCAGTTTTTACAGTGTACAGATGCTCCCAAGAGCGACAACTTTCGGGATGACCCAATACTAGCTGACAGTAATATGAAAAATTGGGTTTAATAAAGATCTCCTAGTTTCAAAGTGGGGTCTTCATTCTGAAAACTCTTTAAGATTGGACCTAAAAAACAGGATTTTATCCGTTTTCATAGACCTAAATTTTGGGGAAGACTAGAGTATAATATAGAAGACTCAAAATTATCACTAAGCTCATCAGTAGGTTCAATACAGTTTTCCAATACATTTTTAGGTAGAGAATTTGCATTTTTTTTTATAATTTGATACTAAATATCAAAGTTTAAGCTTACTTTGGAACAACTTGTCCAAATTTTTTTTGGGGGAGGGGACTTTGCCCCCTAGAAATATGCAATTGGGAAAAGTCTGAAAATCCGACAAAAATCAGAAGAATCTCATTATTATGCCTGATTACTGTAGGGTAGTGTGTTTGCTTATAACTCTTAATTTTTTAAGGTAAAAAGAAAAAATCTGAAGAAGTGAGTCGTGGTAAAACAAACAAATTTTTGTTGGAAGTTCAGGACCCTATTAAGAAAACAAAAACAATCATCGAAAAATATATAAGTAACTGATTCAAAATTTTTGCACAGTTGATGGACTGATTCCATGAGAACATGTGATATGGACAAGCATGTGAAATTAATGCTGAAAAAAAATTGTAAAAATCACTTAAATTATAGTTCTGCTTATTTCACAACAACAAAAGTAAAAAATAGAAAGACAAAGTTAAAAAGTAATACTCTTCACTTATTCCTTAAATGAATATCAATGGGGGGGTCCAAACACATTCAATGAATTTAAAAAAAAAAATGTAAAACACCTTTAAATCAAAGACTGACTTTATTTTGGCTTAGTTTTTTACAGCACAAAGAATAAGACAAACTAACTTAAAAAAATACAATTAAATAAATGATTTTTTACCAAATTCAAAGGGCCTATATCTGCCTTATTATTAAAGTATTACTTTAGAAACTAATGGGATAAATTTTTGTTTATTAATATGGTCTTCAATGAAATAAATCATAAAGTTCAAATTTAAAAAAGGGGTTCCATTTACCCCACTCAACAATATAGTATTTTCAAGTCATTTCATATTAGAAAACATTTTTTCACAACATTTATATATTGTACAAAATATACTCCTCCTGAAAAGCAGGATAATATTTCTTTCTGTTCAAAATTGCTAATATTCAAAACATAAATAATCAAGTACTAAAAGGTTTTCACGAATACATGCATGTTCTTTAATTTCTTCAAGCCAAAAAAAACTAGATTTATTAAAAGATAAAAATAAAGATAGGAGATAAGAAGGAAAACAATTACAAGTAGAACAAAACCCCAAAATAAACAAATAACTAGACCAGGGTGCGAAATTTCCGCTCGCCAACTCGCCATTAGCGACCAAAAATTTAAGGCTGGCGAGAAAATTCTTGTCTTTGAAAAAAATGTTGAGTTTAAAATAAAAAATGTGTCCAAATAAAGGAACCTCAATTGAGCAGCTCTCAGGGGCTTTGTAACAAATATCAAATATAGTTAGTTTTGTTATTTTTTGAAGTGTATTTTATTGTTACATTCTTTTAAAGTTTTACTTTCCATAAGGTTTCTGCAAACATCCAAAGTAGTCAAAAGGCTAGTACCTATAGAGCTGAAATTTCATGCCCTGAACTAGACAAGACCTCTGGTTTTAGTTAATAGAAATTTGAACTTTTTAAGATAATAATGATTTAGTAAAATGTGCGTCTCGGACCCCAAATATAAAAATATTGCTTATATAAAAATATTACTTGAATATATAAAAATATTTTCAAGAAAATACAGTAATTTAGGAGTTACATGTGGCATTTTCCTTTATACAATTACAACAGGACAATTTGGGAAATTTAAGTAAACATGAACACTATTAAAGAGAGGAATTTTGGTGATATAACATTAATGAAACAAATTACACTACAAGTTTTTTGTACTTTTATGAATAATGGTGCAACTAATCTCTGTTCCTTTATTCAGTTCTGTTTAGTATTAATTAGTTCCTTGTTTAGATTTGTTGTTATTTAGTACAGGCACTGAACCTTATCAATGATATTCATCTCATAGTTTTATCCAGGAGTTTGAATAAATGCCCAGAGACTAAATTACCCTAGAAATAGTTTAGGGGAGTAAAAAAGTCCTGTAAATAATGCCTCTGACCTTAAAAGATGACAGTGAAATAATTAAGACTTAACACAGCAATGTTAATTATAAATGAATTCTGAATGTGAACTACTTCTTAACCATGAGTGAGAGTACAGAGCACCAAAAGACAAGCTGAAATATATCAAAAGCACAATTGGGTCTAAAATTAAAACACAGCTTATAAGATTTCTTGCAGAGTCCATACAAGCCAAGCAGTGTGTCTAGGTTCTCAAGTCCAGCTTTAGTCAAAGATTTTGTAACCAATTGAAATTGGTTCCTTTGCAGTGCAGTTGATTTGTTTTTGCTCCTTGCATTTTTACAAGAGGACTGAAGCAAGCAAATTCACACTTTAAACAGTTTCCCAGGAACCTACCTAAAATGGAAAATTAACCTCATACATATTACATTTATTACATATTACAAGTAGAAAGAGTTCAGAATGAATAAGTGTACAAGCATTTTAACACACACTTTAACAAGCACTTATAAACACTTTAAATTCACAAAAACTGTCCTTGGGTTTTTTCTCCTAAAAAATAAGATGATGGCTATTACTCTTAATTTATTACATTTTTCTAATAATCTGGTTGTGTTACAGCCATGCCTAAAAATGTTGGTTTCAAAGTTTCTAGAATTTCCCCCCAAAAAACACTAAATTTTCAGGGTTCGATTCCGTGATCTGTCCCACTAAATAACGCATAGCTGTTTTAGATTCAAAATATTAGAAAATCGGAAAAAAATGCAAACAAATAGATTAATGTCAATGAACAAATAAAATTTGCACTCTCAACTTCTCATTTTGGCTATTTTTGGTTACTTTTTAACGCTTATTATAGAGTACAGATGCATTTACTTCCGTTCGTTTTAATAGGACAGTCCCAGTTAAATGCAAGAAGAGTAAACAAAACTTGATTGTTAGTTAGTTTTCAAAACTTTGAAGGAAAATCCTTTAACCATATGGTATTGGATCAGAAGTATTGAATTGATAGGTTTGAATAAAAAAATATTATCACTGTTGAGGGAACAATTACATTTAGCTAAAATGTTTAACAACCTTTATTCCAAATTCAACATTAATTTCCCTTTATAAAAAATGTTACAATTAAAAATGAATAACAAAAATATCTTATGATTTGTCTTTTTTTAAAATGAAAAATATCATTCAACACTGTTTTAAATTATGATAAATAATACAACTGCATTTAAAGTAGCTTGTATTAAAAAACCTAACTTATTCTTGCTTAAAAATACTCTATAACAGGGGTTCTCAAACTTTTTAACATCGCGACCCACTTTTGAGAAACAAAATCTAACGCGACCCACCGACTTCAGTTATTTATAATTAACTGAACTGAGATAATTATCTCATGCCCCCTCCCCACAGATTTTTAACTTCTCTGACTGGGGGTGTTCACCAACTATTTAGTTACAAGGGTATGAAATAGTTTAATTGTGGTCTAACAATGATTCCTACAGTAAAAAGGGGGTCTGGGGGTACTCCCCCAGAGAAAATTTTAAAATTTGACCCTTAAAAACATTGTTTTAACTTGTTTTTTTAGCAATTTTTCAAATATTATTTTAATAACCGACTAGATTTGCATTATCGGCACATTAAAGTGACCCACATAGTACGTAATCACATTAATTGCCTTTTCCGTTCCACTCCAAGTAGTGTAGATTTTCCTCAAATTTTTATTCTTTTTACTATAGTATGGTAATTTGATAATTTCAAAAGTTCAACTAATAGTTTGATAATTCAAAAGTCAATAACACCGTTTGTGAAAAATTAAAAATCTTCTCGCGACCCACCAAAAACTGACTGGCGACCCACCAGTGGGTCGCGACCCACAGTTTGAGAAACTCTGCTCTATAATGTAAAATAGTATTCTTAATCAAGTTTTTAATGAAAAGCGGTATAAAAATCCTTTCTGCGTGTCTTTGTTTAAACAGCTCTGTATCATCATCTGAAATTAGGATTATGATTGGTTCATAATTTAAGTACCGCCCCCAGTAGTGATTAGCATGTTAATTTTTGAATGATTTCTACATTTACAACATGCTACCCATAAAAAGGTTTTTTTCTCCAAAATATAAATTCAAAAAACTCACTTCAATTGAAGTCCATTCTTAATAATTTCAGTGAAATTGTACAACACTTAAAGCCTGTTCCTGCAATTTAAGAAAAAAGTACATTGTATTTTCTATTTGGAAGAATCAACAAATAATAATATTGTGAATGGTTTTTGTTTTGTTACTCAATTTTCTTAAAAGCTACAATAAAATGGGTAATTTTTTAATTTTACAACTGTTTCCATGGAGACTATTTGAACAACAATATTATTCCATAAAGCTTTTTTAAAATTAGGTAAATCTAATATATTAAAAGTCAATGTGTGTTTGTTTGTTTGTGTGTGTGTTTGTCTTCTATACAAATCCAGTTTACTTCCGATCGGGACCAAACTTGGTATACCTACGTAAAAAAACTCCAAAAAAAAACCATAGGCTATGTTTCGAAAACTTTAATTGACCCCTTGACCCTTTTTATGGTCATTTTGCTGAAATAGCTTTATTTCTCCTCCAGAAGAGATCTGTTCACCCCATTGTTACAAAAAAAACATAATGCAAAATAACAAATTTTTAAAAGAAAAACTAGATACAAGTCCATTTAAAAATTATAATACTAATCTAAATATATAATTAAATGAAATTTTAAAACATGTAATTAAGTATATTTTAAGATATTTTTATTTAAAAGTTGATCTAGCTTTGAAATAAAAAGTATCATGGAATAGCATTGTTGTTAAAATAGTCTCCATGGAAACGAAAATGTAAATAAAAAAACGATAATTTATTGCATCTTCAAGAAAGTTGATTTACAAAACGCGAAAACAATTGAAAATGTGAAATCCCTTTCAACTAGAGATATATTTTTTTTCATCAATTGCAATATGGAATACGCTTTAGTTATTGAATAATTTCACAGAAAAAGTTAAATAAAATCCTGTATGATTAATCAAGGATTCTAAATAGGCATATATTTTAAGAAATTTTGGGAGATTTATTTCTGATTTTTTACGGGGATCATAAGGTTAAATGTAGAAATTGTTCAAATATTAAAATGCTTGACAACTGGATGGATTTTAATACCTTTCATCTGGTAAAATAAAGTATTATATATATTGAAAATTTAAAAAAAGAAATCCTAAAGCTTTTACTCAATCCGTGCAAAGCCGGGCATATCAGCTAGTTATTAAATAAATCAAAAAGCTATGTATATGCATTGATTTAGGTTTCTAAAATATGGGTAGGATTTTTAAATAGACTTGTAGATTGTTTATCTTTTAAAACTTAAGTTATTTTGCAAATTGTTTTCTTTGTAACAATGGGGTGAGCAGATCTCTTATGGAATAGAAATAAAGCTGTTCAGCAAAATGACCATAAAAAGAATCCAAAGAGGATCAAAGGGTCATTAGAAATTTTCAAAATACAGCTTATGTTTTTCCATTTTTTTTCCTTTTTAAAAGTCCTTACACTTAACAAATTATATTTCACTATTAATGTCCATGAAATTAAACAAAATTAAGGAATTAAGACTTAAAAAATCTCGCTTCAATGCTGATTTCAAGAAAAGTATGTTTATTTCATGATAAATATACTGGATGTAAGTTTATAATGGATTAAGGTTTTGGATTAAGAGCAAGATTCTGCGATGAAAACTTGTGAAATTCAGTCGAAAGGACAGACTGTTTGCACGTAATTTAGAAAATATAGCTTTGTTATAATATAATTTCAATTTGAAAACCAAATTAAATATTTAAAATTATTATAATAAAAATTTATAATTAAAAGAATGCATTACCCATTTTTGAAGGTCTTCATTCAAAACTTTTCTTTGCTTCCACTTTATCAAAGAGTGAAATTCACCTTCCTGTAGTCACGCATGTTCAAAATGCTGAAAAAAGCAAGACAGAAATAGTTTATATACTTTACAGACATTCAAGAAAACCTGTAAAAAATGAATTAAACAAGTAATAGCCCATAAGGTAAGCTTTTTAAAAAAGATTAAGAAATAAAATATTTACAGCAATATAAATACTAAAAAGTCTAAGTAGTTATTCTTTATATTAAGTTCAAATATTTATTTCACTTTGAGGTCTTTCAAAGTGTTTTCAAAGGTACCTGTTTTGAGTAATTTAATAATAACTTGTTAAAATTATAAAATATTTTAAACATTACATTTTTTAAGCATTGAAAACAACCTTTAAGCTCTTAACAGTTTTACATTTAATTTAAGAGAATATCGGAGAAATTTCTTTTCATATAGCTTAGAGCAAACAAAAAAAGTAGTAGCTGACCGGCGTCTGAATTTTAATTGAACTTCAATTGAGAAATAGGATTAATGTAACCATAGTTGCATTACAGCATCTTTTTATCACAATTTGCGCAACAGGCTTTCTATATTTACTCTGGTTTTCTTTACGCGTAGTGACGTTATAGGGTCAAGAAACTTAGAGTAGATTCTATGTCACTATTTCTATTCAATACTATTCATCTAGAATAGATTTTTAGAATTCACAAAACTTATTTAAGACAATAAGAATAAATATTAAGCTGTAAAAAAGGCTTTATATTATATGGGATGCACTGGCGTATATAGAAATTTATTTCGGGAGAGGCCCAAAATTGTTTCCCAGCCCCTCTCATATGTATACAGTGGCGTACGCAGAATCTTTTCAAGGGGGGGGTTTACTCAAATAAACTTGAGTGTGGAATAAAGCAATATTATTTCAGTAATTTAAACAGCTAGACAGATTTAACCTTTTATTTAGACAACATTGTTTAGCTAAATATTGATTAGATTTTTTAAGTTTATGGTCATATTTTTTTATAATAAGTTAAAATATTTGTTAATTAAAAAGTAAGAATTAATAAAACTAGAAAAAAACACATATTATAACAGCTACCAAAATAATAATAGTATAAATGTGAATATTCTACAGAAAACCAATTATTTAACCACAAAAACAAGAAAAAATAACTTACTAACAAATAGGGAAATACTCCAGTATACAAACACGCTAAAAATGTGTTGACATTACACAGAAAAATCCAAACGACGGGGTCTTTTTGCAAGCTCGTTTAAAATGTCTTCAACAGCTGGGGTAAATTTCCTATGAATGTTTAAGAGCGCTAGTCCATTCATTCTATTATTACCAGTTGAATTGCGCAAATAAGTTTTTAAACGTCGTAAAGTCGAAAAGGATCTTTCGTTTGCACTTGTTGAAACAGGTAGTACGATCAATATTTCTAGGAGTTTGAAAATATTTGGTGTAATTATTGATTACTTGAAATAAATATTTAAAACAGCTTACTTTTCTGACTTCTGTAGTTCCTAAAAGCGCATCGATTATCCAATTCCTCGAGAAGATTGTTTCCCAGCCCCTCTCATATGTATATTTAACTTTTTTTCCAGTATGCTCTTAGGCAGAATTTGCAACTTAAAGAATTTAATGTTAAAAAGTTATGATGTATTTAGTTGCAATTACAAAAGGGGGTCTGGGGGTCCTCCCCCCAGAAAATTTTTGGAAATTAGACTCTAAAAACCAAGTTTTTAACTAGTTTTGGTACCCCTAGTTAGAATTTTGGTTATAAATTTTCAGGTAAAATTTGATGAATTTAATGAAAAAGTTATAAATAATATAGTTTTAAGTACAGAAGGGGATATATGGGGGTCATACCCCAGAAAAATTTTGGAGATCAGATCCTAAAAACAGGATTTCAACTTGGTTTTGATACACTTTCCGAATTTCAGACATACATTTTCAGGTAAGATTTTGAACTTATTGTAAAAAACTTTTGAATAATAAAATTCCAAGCAAAAAAATTCCAAGCACCAAATTTTTCAAAATTTGACCCTAAAAAACAGGGTTTTAACTTGTTTTGGTACACCAAGTCAGAATTTCAGGGGGGGCCAGGGCCCATTCGCCCCCCCCTTATATACGCCACTGATGGGATGTTGTTCTAGATTTAGAACAGGGATTTCTAAGGGCCGCAATCGAAGTCAAAGTAATCTGGCTGATTTTTATCCATGTTCAATTTTTTGAGAGTCTTTAATATGAAACTTTTCCAGTGAAAGAGAGACGAAGGCATATTGTATGGGTACTTGAGTGTGGAATAAAGTACTGACTGTTTTTTTTTCAAAAGTTTTTGAGAATATATAGAGTGTTTACCCTTTAGAACTTTCAATATGGAGAGGTCTTCCTCAAGAAAATGTTTGTTAATTTACCTAAAACTAGTGTTTCCCTTAATTGTTTACATAGCTGCCAACCTAAGCTATCAAGTACTCCAATTTTCATCTTTTCTCGGATAACCCGATGAAAGTACACTTCCCTTTCTAATCCCAATTTTCTTTTTACTTCAAAAAGATTGGAGTTTAAAGAGGAAAATATGATAATCGGTGTAAAGATAAAAATCCAAAGTAACTCCGATAAAATTGGAGTACTTGACAGCTTTGATTTAGTCCCTCCTCTTGATAAAGGTTAACCTAAGCCTTCATAATCCCTTGCTACGGTCAGGGGTATTTCAGGACATGCAATCTCTTTATCGAGATATCAAGCTTCAAAATAGAAAACCACCAAAGCCATTCCATAATCCAAGAGGTAAATAAGGAGGTTCTGGGGACATTCCCTAAAAATTTTTCTAAATATTAATAAGGTAAATTATGTTCTAAAGCTTCTTTTTAAGGGGATTTTCATGAAGCTTCGATCATACGAGGTTATCTCATGTTACATGGAACGTTGTTCCAGATTTACACAAGATTAAATTGTTAATACTTGCATTAGAGTCACCCTTGGAAGAACTTCAAGGCACACTTTGAGATCCACTGTATATTGGAAGAGTTGACCATGACAGAGGATGAAGAGAATCCACTGAAGAGCCAGCAGCGGAGTAGGCCGATTTGCAAACTGTGAGAATTACTGTCTTTGGCTTGATTCCCCCATCCCTGCAAAGAGAAGTTCTAGGTGCAATATCTAGTTATACGAGGACTGAATAAATCAATAGAGAAATATTCATACATGTGATTACACAGACAAAAAAATTGGCGGAAAATATCAAAATTTGGTATCTAAATTTTTCTTCACTTTAAGTAGAGAGGGGGGGCTTCTACTTCCCGAGATCTAGGTTGGTGGGTTTTTATGACACATGACAAAGATAGGGTATAGCCCGAGATCTAGGATTCGATATGCCAGATTCATAGTGTTTTAGCTTAAGTCTTATAACTAATTTTCATATCACTTCGATATTTTTTTATTTCCAATTTTTCTTAAAATTTAGTACTAGGCCACACTAGGGGTCAGAGTTTTCAGTATAAAACGATTGGAAAATAAGAATGTGGAATTTCAGTTTTGCAAATCGAATTGTCGGATTTTAATTTTGCTCAGCAAATTGGCGGATTTTCGCCAATTGGCGGAAGAATCACATGTATGAATATTACTACCTGCATTATTCAGGGATAAGATGGACAAAACAGCAAAAAAGTCTGAAACACAGCGTAAACGACATTTTGCGGAAAAAAACTCCTATTAGTTTCTAGAGGTTCTATGCATCTTTTTAATAAATTTTTAGATTGATTTTTGGCATATACATGACAGTAATATTGAAAATTGGGCAGAATAAAGTTCCAAAATGGGGTCTGGGGGTCCTAATCTTGAAAACTTTTTGAGATTTCTCCTAGGCCTAAATTTTGAGAAGACTAAAGAGGACTTGAAAAAGACAACATTTGGAAAATAGAGTTCCAAATCTAAAAGGGGGGATTGGGGGTCCTCCCCCAGAAAATTTGATCTAAAAAACAAGGTTTTTAGCTTATTTTGGAACAACTTGTCCAAATTTTTTCGGGGTGGGGGATTTGTCTTCCTTTATGCATGCAATCGGAAAATTTTCAGAAAAATAAAAAATACTAATAATTTCGATAAAAATCGGGAGAATCTCATGCCTGATTATTAATGATCATAAATGCTTAGCTGTCTTTTTATCAGTGAAAGACCCAAGAATTTTGTATTAATTTCTTACCTATCTTTTTGCTTTTTTTAGTTGTGTGCTTGCATCACTACTACAAGTAGTAGCATATAATAATTTGATCATCATCCTCTATGAGAGAGTTCCTCGTGGAGATTTGCCATCTTCAGTTTCTCAATTTATAAGTAAGCCTCACATTATAGCTTGAAAGTCTTTTTTGAAAGGAATATATCTTTTGTGCCACATTCTCTAATTCTTCATCGGAAAGGTTTTTGAAACGCAGGGTTGGCAAAATACCGGGTTTTTTTTTAAAAACCAAAAAAACCGGGTTTATTTGGTTTTTTTGGTTTAAACCAGTGTTTTTTTGGTTTAACCCTTTCAGGACGATAGCCCTCGAGCCGCGCAGCTAGGTCTTTCTTTCGCGCCTGAGATAAAATCGGAGCTCATTTTCACAAGTGGACTCGTCCGGTGTGTTTGTGTTTACTTATCACCAACGTCGATAGCGGAGAAAGGGGGAGAACTGTCCGAATGATTTACGACCGGGGCGGGAGGTTTGGAAAGAAAACGGGAGGGATTCCGGGGAATGAAACCACATTCTTGGGTGATGAAACCACTTATAGCAGGCATAAGATAGCTACGAGTATGAAATTTAAGAAAATTTTCTTTAAACTTTTTTCATGGGTAGCTCAAATTAAAATTCTTCTTAGTTTTAAAAAATAGGAGTTCAGATTTGAAGCACTTACTCTTCATAAACCATTCAAATGTGTACAGCAGTATCTACAAAAATTTCGGGATCTGCAATTTGCACTTAGCATTTTTTAACAGCCAGATAGATACTATAAATTAGAAGCCCGCAATCTGAAAACTAATTACAAAATTTTTTTATCCATTGTAATTAATAACTAAACGTTATTCTTAACAGTCTCGTTTGATTTTCAAATCCTTAGAAAATTAGGAGCTAAATACAAAAAAATAGGCTAAAAACAGACATAACAGGAACTAGTCAAATATAATTAATTAATATTTTGCTAAGAAAAATCAATTTCGTTTGGTGAATGTATATTAAAAAGTAAATAAGTTATATATAAAGTTACAAGTTAATAAAAGTAAATATTACTTTCTTACTTTTAAAGAAAATTTTGTATTTTCTTGTGAGATAAACTTACTAAATAAAAAAAATTGCAAATTTTAGTAACAAAAATGTTCTTTTGAAATAAATCTTAAACATTTAAATTTGTAAAGGAAAAATCATACTACACATTATGAGTTTTTAAAGAATCAAAAGTATTTATTGCAATCATATTTACACAACACTTTTACGATTATAATTAAATTTTGAAAAAAATTCGATGTGCGAAGTATTTTTTTTCTTTTAAAAATATAGAATTGAAAGTAAAGTATGAAGTAATAGAGTGTGCGAATTACATAACAGTTTGAATTAAATAAGAAGAGGAAAAAAAAGTTTAAGATTAGCATCCTTAATTTTCTAATAATGAAATCATCCTTAATTTTCTAAAAATACACAGTCCCCTGTGTTATGCTCTTATTTTTGCGTCTAACACTTTTCAATAAAATCCAAAATAGTTTTTTCACCGTTCAGTTCATAACATATTAATAAGGTTGCTTAAATTTAAAGTTTTACAGAATGTTTTTGGAGTATAAATTTATTTATGTATATCGATATCGTAAATTTATTTCTTGAAATTCAAAACAATTATCTAGTAATTGGTTTATAACATGAGGTTTTGTAATATTGCGGTCAATGTATTGTCATCTTAATATTAAAGTAAATTTGATAGTACAAAAAATTATAGCATGATTGAGATATTGAAAACCAATCACAAGTTTTACTTTTTATTAGTTTAGAATTAATTGCCCGAAATTTCTAGCTTTTTTTTAAAGGACATAATTAAAACTTTGAAACTATTCAACAAATTGCAATCTCTGGGGGTACAAGAGCCGAAGAATTTTAATTAAAAAGAACATTTAATTCTTCAAGTTATAACATTGAGATCGCACACAGCAAGCACTCGAATTCAACAAATACATGTTGCGAGGACTCAACCAAAACGAGTTCTTATCTCGAAAACCCCTCGCGAAAATGCCCACACATACATCACTCTTGACAGGCAAAACCTCCCCTAATTTGACTCGCTTGACTGGCCACTCCATACTACCCAACCCCCTCAAGCGCCCGTGCCGTCCTGAACCGGAGTAAAAAGTTTGGGGCGCCTTCGTCCCGAAAGGGTTAAACCAAGTTTTTTTAGAATTTTTTTTCAGAATAAGTTATTTTAGCAGTGATGTTTAAAATTGAGTTGTAAATGAGACATTTATTTCAGGGGTTGTTTTTTATAATTGATATATGATTTGTATATTTCAATTAATAATTAAAATTAATTTAATTTGTTTTAAAAATAACTTTTTTTTTTTAAATATTCCAATTTGAATATCTAATATTATAGTAGTGAATAAAAATCAGTGTTAATTTATCTTGGATAAATGACTGAAATAATCAAATTATTTATCTTAATTATATATATGGATTAATTTATGAACTTAAGAAATTTCTTTAGAAAGAGAAAATTTTATTTTTTAAATAAATAAAAGGGAAATGTAAGCAACTAATGTTAATTGAAATTGGATAAATGATTGAGATAATTAATCCGATTAGGGAAATTAACGGTTTTTTATTAATTTAGTAAAAAAAAACCAACTGGTTTTTATCTGTTTATAAACAAACCAACTGGGTTTTAGTTTTTATCATTAAAGAAATCAACGGTTTTTATTAATTTAGTAAAAAAACCAACTGGTTTTTATGACTGACAAATAAGACAGATTGGTTTTATCAATTAATTAAAATCCAAGCCATATTTTATCAGTGAAAAACAGATAACTTTTGTGTATCTTTAGTTACTCTTTGAAATAATGCTTCATTTTAAAGGAAATTAATAAATGAACTATCCCTTGCAACATATAATAAGTTTAACTTAAGCATTTAAGGTTAAGATTAGAGAGAATTCAATAATTAAAACCATTAAATTAAAAGATTTCTGATTTTTAATCACCTTAAAATGTCAATTTTTTGATAAATCTGACCTTTTAATTTTGTGCAAAAGATTATACTTAATAATCCTTTCTTTAAAAAATCCTGAAAATATTTTATAATTTCTAAAAAAACCAAGTGGTTTTTTTGGTAAAAAAACCACCATAAAAAACCATGGTTTAAACCAAATGGTTTAAACCGGCCAACCCTGTTGAAACGAGTCTTGAAAATTTTAAGATTATGATGAGAACTTCTTCAAATTCATTTCTAATCTGAGATCGAGAAGATGCCTTCTTAGATTTTTGTTTTATTCCACCTGTCTGTTCTTTATGTAATCTACTAAATGATTCATTGTCCGAGTCTCCTTCAGTACTGATGTACTTCACTTCAGTACATTCATGACTCACAAAGTCTGAATGATGAGTCTCCTTCAGTAGTACTAATGATTATTCATCTATATCAGAAGACACCGAGTTTTTCCACTGAGCAAAGAAAACCTCCGATGCAACTTTCCATCTCATTATTCATTACTTACATTACATTAAATAGAGATTTATTTACATTACATATACATACATATTATTTAAGGATTTGCTTACAGTGTGCTTAATACAGGGAAGAAAAAAACAGGCTTTTTTTGGTATAAACAGTTTTTGAAAAAATTTTTTCCTAATATAGCAATGAACTAAATTTTTCAGCAACAATTCTTTTAAATCCAATGGTAAACATTTAACATTATTTGGATTAATTGGTTCTGTGAGCAATAATTCTATTGTACTCTGTTCATTTAGAATAAGTGCCTGAGACGTAATGTATTAGAAGCAGTTACTCATGTAATTAACATGGGAAAATGTTTCTTGTGCAATGACAAGGTAGCATAAACAGTACTAGTTAAAATATACTGTAAAAAATTCACGAAGTTGTGTTATAAGCGTTTGGAACCCGTTTCTGGCACCTATTCTAAATGAACAGACTATAATTCAGGCTTATGTTCAATTGTGTTTTATTTTCTCTCGGCATTTTTCCCTATTTTTTCATACTATGTGTTACTTCCTCAAATTCTGTACTATGAAGTCTCTTAGCTGGACTACTATCACCCTCTCCGCCTTTTTTTCTTTTATTGTACCTATTAATAAAGTCATCTAACAGTTGAAAGAATTTATCTTTCTTCTTTGCAAATTCCTCCCTACGCCATATTACACGCCCCTCAAATTCCTCTTTAAATTTTATCATTTCATCTTTCGATGATATACACTCTCGAATAAAGAACTGTAGTAAATCCCACTTATCACGTTCAATTAATTCTAGGCAAATAACTTGCCCCCTATCACTGAAAATAAGTGTCCTTTTTTCTATTAGAGTTGCATCTTTTAAAATTAGCTTAACATTCTCTATATCTTCAATCTTAAATAAACTTGATAATAGAAACCCACAAGCACGTTCATCTGCTATAACATATCTTTTATGAGCATTGGGACTTTGCTGCCAAAACTCCCCGAAAAGCTTTTGATAGTCGTTATCTTTGAGGCCGTCTTTCACTTTATCGACGATCCATAACAAACAAAAATAAAAATCCTCCTCAGAAAGAAAGTCCCACATATGATTTGCCGTTTCCATGAAGAGACTTTGCCAAGGCCATTCCAGTAAACACTTTAGCACTTGACCAGGGCATCTTTTAAATACCTGTATTTGTTGTTTTTCGTCCATTTGCGAGAGTAAAAAACATAAAACATCAGCCCTGGAGTGTGCTGTAAGTTTATAAGCCTGCGCTAAATTTCCCGCAGTTCTCACCAACGACTCTTCTCTTTCCCTGGAAGTTAGTTTTTGGAAGAAATACTCAGTTGCCGCTTTGTTGCCACCACCTACTGCTGCATACCGAAATAAATATTGATGAGGAGAACACCCATTTCTTTCGTGTTGCCACATCTCTCTTTCCCATCTAATCTCCAGCTTATTCACTTCCTCTTTTATATTATACATCCAAAGAACCACTAAATCCTGCTGCAAAACCATTATCGGGTCTTCATCGCTATAAAAAGATTTCCTGCGATTTTCAGGTATTTTGTTCCACAGTTCCATAATATCATCCTCTAAGCAGTAAGAACATGCTAATTTGTAGCGGCTAATAACATCTAAATTCCCGTCTTTAATTAACGTTTCTGCAGTTTTCTTTGAATCTACTGTTCCTTGTGGTGTCCAACAAAGCTCACTTGGTAGACTTTTACAACGGCGGCTTTTTTCTTGATGATATTCCTTCCATTCTAATATTTGTAAGCCTACTGGTTTAATTAAACCTAATATTTCCTCTTTTAAAGATTCTGGTAGAGAAAGCTTAGGTACTTTCTCTTTTACTTTATTTTCTATCTCCTTCCATTCTTTTCTTCTTTCATATGCTCTTGATCCAGGCATATTAAAGTAATGGAGTAATCTTCCTTCATAATTGATTTTTGACATTAAAACCCTGATATCATCTAGATTCCACAATGTGGTGGCTATATTAACTAGAGCTATGTGCTCAAGCGATGGACAATTTAAAGTGCAAATCATTGTTTACTCCTTACTGAAATACTTGGAGTATCTATAACTAAGGCATTAAATTAAGAAAACCATACAGTTTATTCTATTGTGGTATCTTGAATAACACACACTCTAACAAGAAAAAGCAAATATGTGATTGCAAATAACGCTACGATAACCCATTAAATGGACATCTTGTTTCTATTACACTTAACGCATGTCGGCTAATTAGAGAAGCACTAGTTAGTTGTTTACTAACTCATGTGCATAAAAGTTCTTCTTAGGTACTCTTACGAAGCTGTGCTGATATTAATAATTTCACAGCTAAACAGAATATTTTTACTTTGTTCAACAGGGTTTTGGAAAAAAGTAGGGATTTCAAACCTTGTGAATGCACAACTCACAGCCCTTGTCTTACAGCAATTGCAACTACAAACGAAAGGAATCTGGAGCAATGAAACAGTAAAAAAGGCAGAAAACTTTTGGTAATTTGGCTCATCAGAAATTAGATTGAAAATACGAATATAAAAGAAAATTCCAATCAATTCAATCACATGTTCATTCCCAGGCTCAAGTTTAGTCTGTTCCCTGCTGTCGCCAATACGTCGCCAATATACACAATATTGGCGATATTGTAGCCATCGCTCTAGCTTTTTCTAGTCCATAATGGTATATTTATCGCCATAAATTTGGCGCAGGGAACAGACTAAACTTGCGCCCATTCCCGCGTGGGTAAAATAATGTAAATAAAATAAATAAAGAATGATGCCAACAATTTTCAAAAATTCTTACAAAGTTAAAGGCTTTGTGACAAATTATTAGTTGGCTGTTTGAATTTTTATCCAAATGAAAAATCATCAAAAGGGGTAAATTTAATTGAATTGCCATCAATAAATTTTCCATACGAAATGTGTAATCGAGTTTATAATTAAAAATTATTATTAACTGTCAAAAAGTTTTTGGTTCATGGAAGGCAACAAAAAACAACTCAACTCATTGATTTCCCTTGTTGTTGTTGTTTATTACTGAAATGAGCCAGTTTGGGAGCATATTCACACATCCCAACGGTTGGGTCCTGACGAGCTTATTGCGCATGCTCGGGGAGAAAAAATGGATCTTCTTTAGATAATTTCTATCGTTATTGAATCCCCGCTGGTGCAGTGGTAGAGCGCGTGCTCAGCATGCGGTAGGTCGCGGGTTCTGTCCCCAATTTATTGTTTTATTAAAATTTCTAAAAAAAACCAGCTAAAATAAGTCCACACGCATGCGCACTATGCTCGTCAAGACCAAACCGTTGGGATGTGTGAATATGCAGTTTGGGAGTGACTTCCCGACCGTCGGGTAACCGTTGTGCGCATGCTCGGGTTAAAGGCGTGGTTTTAAAGTATTTAGGGGCCATATGCAGCTGTCATCGTATATCGAAATAACAGGTTATCAACCTGTTACTTCTGCTACTCGTATCGAGTCACGTGGTCAAAAACGAGCTCGATACCTCCGGAGGGTCTCGAATATTGGTCACGTGAATCGAAGTGAATTCTGATTGGATGGTAGCTAGCGCGTCATCCTTACGTCAGGTGAAGCGAGTCCAATGGGGTCAATTTATCGCCAGATGGCGTTAGTAATACTGGTAGTTCCATTGGTCGATCTGTGAGCGCCGACGTCATGGAGAAAAACGATTGTGACACTGCTGAATCGCTTTTTTCGATTTACGATGCCATTACAAATATTCGATATTCGGTTCGATTCGATGGCAGCTGCATGTGGCCCTAGGTTTGTGGTAAGCGTGGCCCCGATGGGGGAAAGGTAGCGCGTCTGCCTGGCGTGCGGAAGGTCGTGGGTTCGAGCCCGGTTATTATTTTTCAGTAAATTTAATTTAAATTTTTATAAATTCCATTAAAAATTGCAAGAATTAATTGGCTCTTGTTTAACAGTCATTCCTTATTTAATTAAATTCATTGTGGTTTTTTAAATGTTTTACTTAGTCTAATTTTTTAAAAAAATAATTTAAATTATTAATTTATTGAAAATAAAATTATTTCGCTAAAATATTTTATAGAAACAGCAAGAATCAGGTCCACATGGATGCGCATTGCTAATAAAGTATAAAAATCTTGCAGGGATTGTGAAATACAGTACGAAACAATACGTCGGTCGCCATGGCCGTGGGACTTGCCGTCCGTCGTACGACGGTCGGCTAGCAACAGCCAGGAAGTTTCATATTTTTTTTTTATTTTTTAAATCTATCCAACCTTACGAGAAAAAGCTAAAACCGAGATATTTTTTAATTCTGATCATTATTTATTTTTTTATTGCGGCTTAAAGTTTGCGCTCTGGAAAAGGCGGTAAAAACAGCGATTTCAGATTCGTGATGTCACTCGGCATGTCAAAACGACTACAAATCGCATCTCCTACTAAACTATGCAGCCGGCGTAGACAAAACTCGGTACATAGACGTATCTCGAGGCGAGGACGATCACTACCAAGTTTTCCAAGTTCGAAAATCGAATATTTACAAGTAATAAACGATTTTATGGCTAAAAACGCTTATTTCTCCATTTCTCTGCTAGAGTGGATCTGCTTGACTCGCTATTTTAAAAATGAAAACCTCAGGATTTAATATTTTTAATAAGAAAAACTCTATAATTGCCAATTTAAAAGTTAAATCAGCTATGAAAACACCAAAATAAACTCAAATAATCAATTTTAAAACATTACATTCTTATATTTTAAGAATTAAATATCTTTTATTAAGTGGTACTAATCTCCATCTGGTCAAGTGAAACTATGCCAGATCCATGAGGTCATAACGACCTTTTATTTTAATAATGAATAAACATCAACAATACCTTTTGTTTAGTGTCGAGTGACGTCAAATTTGATTTTTGAGCGTTTGCGATTGCATCATTTGTTTACAACTTTTTTCAACTTTTATTTCTTCTATATCTCAGTAAATAAATTTTTGAGGAAAATTTGGATTGCAGATTTGGATTTTTTACATCTTATATTGTATTATTATACACTTAAACCGAAAATTTAAAAAATATGAAACTTCCTCATTGAAAATTGTGAATCGATTTCTTTTCTTTCCTTCAGGCACAAGAAGAAATAATTTTGTAATCTAATAGTTCTAGATATCTTTATTTTGAGATGTAATAGTACTTTGAGATCTCTAGTGATGTTTTACTAATTATTATTTATGATAAATAATTCGGATAAAGGTGTTTATGGTAGAATTTTTTGTTTTGACAAACTTAATATGAAATATAGTTGAAATAATAAAGTTACAAGTACCAAGGGGGTCCTCCCCCATAAAAATTTTTGAAAATTTAAACCAAACAACTGGTTTTTAACTTGTTTTGGTGTATCTAATATGAATTTTGGGGATAGGGGAACAAAAGAAATTCTGAAATATTTAATTTCACAAAGAAAAAAGTATGGGGTTTCGGGGGTGCAAAAGACCCGTTGCACCCCCTCTGTCTATGCCACAGGTTGCTACTGGGTTGGAATGGTACACCATGACTTGGGGTGGGATGGGACCATGCCCAATTCCTCTCAATACCTAAATACAAGCTATTGCATACAATTCTTTAGATACCATTTGCATTGTTTTGAAACTGATTAGTATTGCAGTGGAAAATATAATTTTGAGATTGAAGAAGAATTTAACTATTTTGTATTTTTCACTTTCGGGCCGTTCAAATATTACGTAAGCACCTAAGGGGGGAGGGGGGTTTCCACTTTGCTTATTTTTGCTGACAAGGGGGGAGTGATGAGTGATGCTTACGTAAGATGGTGCATTTTCGAAAATCTCTTATTTCTTGCATAAATAATTTCAAAATTCAACCAAAATAAGTGTAAAAAAATTGAAAAAGGAAATCTGATGTAAGCACATTTTTCTGGAGATGGACCACCCTAACATTTTGAAATTGTAACCCAGAAAAGTAGGGTTTCGACACATTTTTGAACCCTTAGGGTTCAAAAAAAAGGACAGCAAAGGAAGACAAAAAAAGGACAGCTCCTTGTAAGAGTCACCTAATTTTCAAGGAAAAAAACAGTACTTACATAGGGATGTCAAAATTTCGGGGGGGGGGTCCGGCAGTTTCTTACGTAATTAAGGTGGGGGGGTTGAGGTTTGCATATATTTGCTGACAAGGGGGGAGAGGGGGGTTAAAAATGACCAAAAAAGTGTAGTTTTGAAATATGAAAAGCCGTCAAAAAATGTGTTTACTTTTGTATTTGTAACATTTTTATAAGCCTTTAAAACTTTAATTCCATTTTTCTCAGTTTCAATTTTTTTGATGTTTTGGTACACTTTTGAAAAAATCTATTATTGTTAAAATTCCAAATTTTCCCTACATATAAACCTTACTAATTTCTAAAATAATACCCTCTGAATAACCAATCAGAGTTATATTTCAATAGAAAAATGTTTTTTTGTGTTAAATTTGATGTATTTTTGAAACCTAAATTTAAATTTTTTTAATTGATTGTTGTGTAGCTAAAACAAAAAGGATGCATATTATTATTTATCAACTTATAATCTATAGCTGGTCCAAATTTTAAAGTAAAATGTGCAGTAGTTTTTTTTAAAATGTACCTTAACAACACTTAGTCAATATGAATCGTAGAAACTAAGTCCATTTTAACTATAAATTTAAATATTAAAATATTTAATTTTTCTTGGGATATATAATATATAAACTACAGTATCTTGACTGCTTTCTGTAAAAATTTTAAAGATGGGAATGCATTTTTAATTTTTTTTCCGAACACAATTGAGCGGAATTCTGATTCTAAACACCTCTAAAATTAGCGGAAAAATCACATGCCTGATTAATACGTATATTTTTGTATTTTCTGAGATAAATAATTAAATAATAGTCTTCAAAACTCAATTTTATTTTCATCTCTGGTACCAATAGAAAATAATTTGTATGCATTTCTGGAGGGAAATGTACCCTGACTTATGCAGTTATCGCTCTGCCCCGCTACAGTGTAAGTCCGGGTATTACTGTACACAATACTAAAAATTTTTGTACAGTCGATGGACTTATTCCCCTTTTCAAACACATGAAATCTCAGCTGAAAGAAAATCACTTGAATTGACAAATAAATTAAATTTTTTAAAAAATTATTTTAAAAAGGAAATTAAATTCCAACCTTCAAAATAACCTATTATGACAAAAAAAATTATAAAAAATTCATATATTTAAATTTTAATTAAAGAAAGTAACAATTTTATACCCTAGGAATTGTGTCATGTTTTACTGCATTGAGAACTGAGGTCCACCAGGGTGGACCTTAAATTGTAAGCCCCCTGAAAAACATTGTCTTGAAATGAAGATTTTTATGCAGCATTTTAATTACTATTTTTTTTAAATTTGAGTTGAAAGAATTTTTTAATACCTCGGGTCTGAAGAGGTTATTTCACAACAACAAAAGTAAAAAATAGAAAGACAAAGTTATAAAAAGTAATACTCTTCACTTAGTCCTTAAATGAATATCAATGGGGTCCAACACATTCAATGAATTAACAAAAATTTAAAAACACCTTTAAATCAAAGACTGACTTTATTTTGGCTCAGTTTTTTACAGCACAAAGAATAAGACAAACTAAATTACAACTTAAATAAAAGGCTCCACGCAAAACATAGAAACAGCGGGATAGCCAGAATAAAAATTGGAGGGAATTGGAGTTTCATATTAGGTAGGTGGGGTTATGATCATTTTTGTTTTTTTCTGAGGTGAAAGAAAGAGAATACTTTCAATATGTTGCACAGGTTTATGCTATAGGGTAAGGTGGGGTAAAATGGTTATAGCGGTCTAAAATAGATATAGTAGGGACTTTAGCAGTTCGTTCCAATTCTTCCAAAACAACCCATTTTATTGGTAATATACCGGAAATAAAGTGCATATTGTAGATTAAGGACCGCAAAAGTCCGTTTGCTCTGCCAGCCGCAATAGTTATATTATCGATCTTTGCTTCACTCCCTCCCTCCTTCTCAAAATATGGTAATGAAAGCACGTTATTTATATAAAATTAAATTCTCTTTAAAGTGGTATAAAATTTTAGTTAATAGCTTAAATAGTTTTCATTTTGTGGAGGGTAGAAGCGCGCGTTTTCCTTTTTTAAGCGGAAAGGCCAAAAAATCAATGTTTTTCAGCGTGCTCTAGCGGCAAAACTACTCTTCAGAAAATCAAAGTTAATCAGTGCATTTTGTAGGAAATTTTGTTGGCTTTAACTTTGTGACTGAAATTATTGTGAGAAATTTATAGTTTTTGAAATAATAATAATTTTTTATTTTTTGCTTTAAAAATACCATCTACAAAAATAAGATTTGGTCACCAAGAGGCAACAGAGCCAGTACTGGTGACTACTTAAATTATATAAAAAGTAGGTAAATAACAATAATAATTAAGATTATATAAAATTACAAAATTCAAAACAACAGAAACGATAGAAAACAAATAAGGTTTTTGAATTAATAAATAAACACAAGACATAAATTTATCAAAATATACATAGATTAAACATTCTGGACAAAACTGGAAAATATAGAGTAATTTCGCTTCTAAACGTGGAAAAATAAATCAATATCGTCAATTTCAATTAAAAACGTAAATAAAACTTTCTTGAAATGATAATAGTTGTTTATTGACTGCAACTCTAATGGTAAACTATTATATAACTTAGGAGCTAAATATAAAAAATGCTTGCGATATATTTCTTTACGTATAGCTGGTAGTTCAAAGATTATATTAGGACGTCTATCTGAAATGTTTTCTTTTAATTTACAAAGTGATTTATTTTTAAAAAGTTGTAAAATTATTCTAAAAAAGGCATTATAACGAATTGGTAGTAATCTTAGGGATTTATAATGAGGTGTATTAGTAGTTTTAAAGTAATTTAAAATTTTGAAGCATTTATTCTGTACAGATATAATCGGATACAAGTTGGATTTATAGTCACTCCCCCAAACTAAAATTCCATAATTAATAATAGAATAAAACCATGAGTAATAAAGAGTGATCAGAAAGTCTTTTGAAATTTTATTTTTTAGGTAGTAAGACTTATAAAGAATAAAACGAAGTTTTTTAGAAATTTCATTGACATGCGTTTTCCATTTTAGGTTGCAATCAATATACAAACCAAGGTATTTAATAGTATTAACAGATTGAAGAGAATAACATGAACAATTCGAAAATGCTGCGCAGTTAGGCGAGTGATACTTAGGTTCAAAATTAAAGCTAGGGTTCTTCAAACTGAAATATATGTATTTAGTCTTATTCAAGTTTAATTCTAGGTGATTTGATGAGAACCAATTACCAATAGTAACTTAATCCTGTTCTACTTATAATTTAAGAGTATTTAAATCGGAACATGAATAAAGCAGAACCGAGTCATCAGCATACGAAATAATAGATCCAAATAATTTTAATTTACAGAAATCATTTATAAAAACTAAAAAAAGTAAAGGTCCTAAAATAGAACCTTGAGGAACACCCTTGGTGAGAGAAATAAAACTACTATAATCATTGTCTATTTTTACTCTTTGTTGTCTATTATGTAAGTAAGATACAAACCAATTTAAAATGTTACCTCTTATTCCAGCATAATTGAGTTTTTGAATTAAAATTTTATGATTAACGTTATCAAATGCTTTGGAAATATCCAAAAATATGGCTAGGGTCTTTTTGTTATCATTTATGCTGGTATAAATAAAGTTAGTGAATTTTAAAAGAGCATCTGTGGTGCTTCTTTTTTTTATAAAACCATATTGGTTTTCAGCAAAAAATTTTGTCGTGTTTAGAAAATAATAAATTCTATTCGATATTAATTTTTCAATCAATTTAGAAAAGACAGGCAAGATTGAAATAGATATGTATAATTTGATAAAATATTTTTGTCACCAGATTTGAAAATAAAATAAGCAAAATATAAGCAAAGAATCGAAAAAAGAGCAAAAAATTATCAATTTTTTGTGATTTTCGATATGAAGCCAACCCCCCACGTGGGGGCGAACTTCAGATTCGTAATCAGCGCCCTCAAAAACATAAAACCGTTGAACTTCTAAAAGAAACTTCTATAAGAAACGGAGGACAGCTTTACCTCAACGGGAGAGGAAGCTCCGCGGCCGCCACGCCTTGCTGAAAGGAAACGAATCACTCCATTTCGTATGCCAAAGCGTTGACAACGGACCGATAGTATTGATATTAATCCCTACCCGTACAACAAAACATAAACGAAGAAAGCCGATCCCAAGGGTTAAAAAAATAGGAAAAAAAGGAGGAAAAATAAAATGGACCGTAAAAATAGGAAAAAAGGAGCTAATGTGAAAAAAAATAGGAAAAACAGGAGCGCTGCGGTGCCTGCATTTCAAATTATAATTTTATTGTGTTTTGTTTTATATCTCGGCATTTTTTCCTATTTTTTCAAAGTATGAGTTACTTCCTCAAATTCTGTATACTACAACTGGACTACTATAACCTTCTGCTACATTTTTACTTTATTGTACCCATTAATAAAATCATCCAATAGTTCAAAGAATTTATCTTTCTTCTCTGCAAAATCCTTTTTTGAACAGCGCCATGTTAAACGCTTCTCAAATTCCTCTTTAAATTTTATCATTTCCTCTTTCGATGATATACACTCTCGAATAAAGAACTGTAGTAAATCCCACTCATCACCAAGAATTAAATCTTGGCAAATTTCTTGCCCCCTATCACTGAAAATAAGTTTCTTTTTTTCTGTAAGAGTTGCATCTTTTAAAATTAGCTTAAAATTATCTTTATCTTCAATCGCAAGTAGATTTGCTAATAGAGAACTATATTGAGCACATTTATCTATAACATATCTTTTAAGGGCATCAGGACTTTGCTGCCAAAACTCACAAAAAAGGATTTTATAATCGTAATCTTTGTGGCCCTCTTTCACTTTATTGACGATAATTGACAAGATAACATGATAACCCCCCTCACCAAGAATGTCCCACATACGATTTGCCGTTTCCATGAAGAGACTTTGCCAAGGCCAACGCAGCAAACAGCATAGCACTTGACCAGTCCATCTCTTAAATACCTCTATTTGTTTCCCTTCATCCATTTGCGAGAGTAAAAAACATAAAACATCAGCCCTAGAGTGTGCTGCTGAAGGGTGATAAAACTGTGCGACCTCATCCGCAGTTCTCACTAACGACTCTTCTCTTTCTTTGGAAGTTAGTTTTTGCAAGAAATACTCAGTTGCCGCTATGTTGCCATCCTCTGCTGCATACCAAAATAAACATTGATAAGGAGAACTCCTACTTCTTTTTTGTTGCCACATCTCTCTTATGAATCTATGACCCAGCTTATTCACTTCCTCTTTTATATTATACATCCAAAGAACCACTAAATCCTGCTGCCTAACCTTAATCGGGTCTTCATCGCTATAAAAAGATTTCCTGCGAATTTCGGGAATTTTGTTCCACAGTTCCAGAACATCATCCTCTAAGCAGTAAATACATGCTAATTTGTAGCGGCTGATAACATCTAAATTCTCGTCCTTAATTAAGGCTTCTGCCGTTTTCTTTAAATCTATTGTTCCTTGTGGTGTCCAACAAAGCTCACTTGGTATACAAAGGCAGCTTTTTTCTTGATGATATTCCTTCCATGTTAATATTCGTAAGCCTACAGGTTTAATAAAACCTAATATTTCCTCTTTTAAAGATTTTGGTAGTGAAAGTTGTGGTACTTTCTCTATCACTTTATTTTCTATCTCCTGCCATTCTTTTCTTCTTTCATATGCTCTTGATACAGGCATATTAAAGTAATGGAGTAATCTTTCTTCAAAATTTATTTTTGACATTAAAGCCCTGATATTATCTTGATTCCACAATGTGGTGGCTATCTTTACTAGAGCTATATGCTCAAGCGATGGACAATTTAATGTGTAATTCATTGAAATACTTAGTGCCTATTATACTAACATCTTGTATCTATTATACTTAACGCATGTCGGCAAACGAGCTAATTAGAGAAGCTCAAGTTGTTTACGAACTTCCTGTGCACATAATTTCTTCTTAGGTACTCTTACGAGGCTGTGCGGATATTTATAATTTCACAGCTAAACAGAATATTTTATCTTAGTTCAGCAGGGTTATTAGTCAGGGTGCCAAATGGCAAAAAAGGGGTCAACCGTGTATTAGAATGTGTATGGAATTTTATTGCTGATTTTGGTGGGTTATGATGTCTAGATTAAAGAACCGATTGATGCCACCTCGTAAATGTTGAGCATTTTGAGGAATTCAAGATGGCGTCCATGTTAGCCACAAAATAGGATTTTCGATTTATCTTTAATAAAATATGGCATGAGGGGTATCATTCTTTTTGTTTTTTAACAGGGAAACATTTATTTTAAACAAAAAAAGTTTAAATTGATTTGAAATACCTTTATTTTGAAAATAATTACAATGGAACCGTAATTTGGTTACTAAAGATCCTAGTTTATTTGATATTGCAGGAGATGATTTGCAGAGATGATTTATAACAAACTTGGTCTTCACCAAGTTTGAAATGGAAATTTGAAGCTGAACAGGAGCTTTTTTTAAACAACTTGCGATAATGCTTCCTATCGTGATGGCAGCAAGACTGGGAATTTTGAGTTTCCCGAGAAGCATTAACAGTGTCGGGCTGCATTCCTTACTTACAGAATCAACGTTGATCCTCAAATTATATTTTGATTTGTCTGCAACTAGGGTTTCTTTTTTAATAATTGATTCAAGAGGCTTTATATGTTTAGCAACAACGTCTTCGTCGTTTTCTGTTGAAATTAATGTTGCGGTGCAGTTTTTTCTGAAGAGAAGGAGGCTTGCCACTCCTGGGGAAGAAAGTATCAAAAGTTCCTCTCCAAAGTATTCCTCTAATTTTTGCACAAAAGATCTTCTTTTTAAGGTTCCTTCAAAATTCAAGTACAAGGAATGCAGCTGGACACTGTTCCATGTCTGGGTTTCATCTGCTAGCATTTCTTGTGTTACTCTACAGAGAGCAAAATCCTCTTGAATAGAAACATCTGAATCTATTTTTTCTTTTACAGATGAAATATTTCTGTTCGTTGTAAACAGTAGTTCACATTTTCGGTGGTACCTTGCTCCAGCTACATGCAAGCATGTGTGTGTGCCTGTTAGTCTCAATCGTACCTCTTCAGCCCACTTATCTTTTCTCTTTTCACACATATCCGAAAGTCTCCATTGGAAGTCAACAGTGTGAACGAGATGGGAAGGATTGAATCTTCTGGTATTTTTAGCATCACGTTCAACGCACGGATTGGAACAAAATATGCAGTGAAGTCTCATATCAAAATCCTTTTATTCTGAACGCAATAATCTTCTATTACTTTCTTGGTTGCTATCTTGTTTGTGATAAGTTTTCTTCAAAATCCGATTTACATGAGTTTTGGAGGTGTATGTTGATACACAAACCCTATGGCTAAAGACTTCAGGCTCTTTTATAAAACGCTCTTTTAGACGGTCAAACTTGTAGTCCCTTCGAAGTTTACTTGCGGATATGATGGATCTTATTCGTTTTGGTGCCAATTTGGTCACAGATCCTTGAACTCTACACTTAAAAATACATTCTTTATCATAATTACCAGACATTTAAAGAACATATGTAATCGAAAAACATTAAGAATCGAATAAAGTATTGTATTTTACAAATGTTTACAATATTTAGCAGTTACTTAGCAACCGGGGTGCGATATCAGCCAATTGGAGCATTATTTCGGAATGATGCAATAATGGATAATAATACTGAATAAAAAAATATCATAAAAAAATATTAATTAATTTTAAATTTTTGGTTCTCTGATAATTACTTTTTTCTCAAACAAATTAAAATTTTATTTCTTAAGCTACATTAAAAACTAATCAGAACATTTCCTCCAGATGGTTCATTCTGAATGAAATAAAAGCAATGAATTCTTTAAATTATTAATTTATCATTTTAATGTGTTACTGGAATTATTCTAAACCCGATTAATTTTAAATTTATGCAAAATATGAGTTTATAAGCAAAATTAAGCACTTTAAAACTCTGTTTTTTAAAAATCCTGCTTTTTCATTGACATATGTTTATTTGATTAAAAAACCTATTCCAAACTTAATTAAAGTAAAAAATATTGTTATATTTCGTTTCTTTGACCCCAAAAATACCGTATATGATGTATCACTTGCTATATTTTTATTTTCAAAAGTATTGTTTTCAATGGAGGCCATTTTGGACGCCATCTTGATTTATAAAAAATGCTCAATATTTGCAGAGTGGCATCAATCGGTTCTGATATCTACACCATCAAATCTATCAGAAACCGTCATAAAATTCCATACACACTTCAATGCACACTTTTCGAGATGGCACCCTGACTATATGAAAACATAAGGATTTTAAACCTCGTGAATGCACAACTCACAGCCCTTGTCCTACAGCATTAGCTACTCCAAACGGAAAGAATCTGGAGCAATGAAACATCAAATAAGGCAGAAAACTTTTGGTCCAACAGAAATTTGATTGAAAAGACAAGAAATCCAAATTAATTCAATCACAAATTCATTCCCGTTCCCGCGTGGGTATATGAATATGAATGTAAATTGGTTTGGTTTGGTTTGGTGGTTTGGTTGACTGATGTTGAGCTGTGCGCATCTATCAGTGTTCCTTTAGTTTCTTGGTTGACATCTTATTATTACTTTTTTTTTTTTACCATCTCTTTATAGTATTTAGAAATTCCAATATAGCTTTTGCCTTTTTTACTCCATCTTCCTCGAAGGATGTAATCCATTTGAAAGAGAGAGGGATGATTCCCATTTTGTTTCTAAGTTTCTGTCTCTCTCCTTCGTATCTTACACAGGAGAGTAGTATGTGCTCAATGTTTTCTTTATTATGACCGCATATGCATCCAGGGTCATTTACTATTTTGCATTTTGCTAGTATGTCGTTCGTCGGTAGGGATTTTGTTCTTAATCTAGCTAAAATTACGTCTTCATTTCTGTTTCTTGCTATCTTTGTTAACGTTTCTTTGTCGAGACTCATGATGTCCGGAAGGTGATTTCTGTATTTGGATTGATCCCATTCGTCTTTGCTCAGGCTCTTGATTGTCCTTTTTTCCTGTTGCATTACGTCTTCTGGTGATATCCATCTGATTATTTTGTTTTTGTTCAAAGCCTCTTTAGCTGCCTGGTCTGCCGTCTCATTTATGTTGAGGTTTGAATGTGCTGGGATCCATATTAAGTTTAGTTCTTCGCAAATTTTCGATGCTTCATCAATTTTTTGGGCTAGTCTTAATATTATTGTTGGGGATTTTGCATTTACATTCTTCAGGGCTTTCAGTACAGACATACTGTCAGAGAAAACGACGAATTTTTCCTTTGTTTTTACGTACTCGTTTATTGCTATTAATAGTGCTATGGCTTCTCCTGTGAAAATTGAATTAATCTTAGGAATGGTCCCACTTAGCTTTTTCCGAGTCTTGAAATTTATTATGGCCACCGCGCATGCCTCCATCGATTTTGACGCATCAGTCGCTATTATAGTGGCGTTTGCACAGTTCGTTTCTAGGAAGTCCCTGAATAATGTTTCAATGCCTTCATGTGGGTTGTTTTTATCAATTTGAAATTGGAATTTTTTTGTGTGAATGGTACAATTTTCTATCTGTTCCAGGTCTATTGGTTGACATGCTTTGATTATCTGGTTTTTATCTACTTCTAAGGCTTTGTATTCCTGTTCCAGCTCAAGTCCAAAAGGACTTTTCTCAAAAACCTTGTTTGAGCTTTTTTCCTTTATATAATTTATATTATTGATTAGAGGAGAGTTGTTCTTGATTAGTTTTGTGTGAAAATTTAGGTTTTTTTGCTTAATTCTGCTGGAGATACTCGGTTGTCTGGATTCTGCATGTAGTACAGCTATTGGAGTCCATTTGGGGAGGCCTAGTGATTGTCTAAGTAATTCGTTGTATATCCTATTTATTTTTGACTTGTTGGCTTTCGTTGAATAGCTTATTATATGTGATGCATATTCTATTCTGCTTCTAATGCATGAGTTTGCAATATTAAGGAGATGGTGGCTACGAACCCCCCAGCCTATTCCTGCGATGGCTCTAATGATGTTGAGTTCTTTTCTTACTTTTTCTTCGACTTTTTTTATGTGAAGATTAAAGGAGAGGTTGGATGTCATCCATACTCCCAAGATCTTTTTGTTTTCTGTCCAAGGAATTTTTCCGTTTCCTATTTCTAAGTCAAAAGGCTCCCAGTCCCTTTTTGTTGAGAAGTTCATTAGGGCACATTTCTCTGGTTGTATCTCCATTTTCCATTTTTCACACCACTTGGTTATTCCATTTATTGTTTCTTTACTGTTCATTTTTAATTCTTCTTTTGTCGTTCCTGTCATGATTATATTTATGTCGTCCGCAAAAACTACTACATGAGAGTGACTGGGGATTTCTCTAAATACATCGCTCATGTAGAGGGTAAACAGTAGTGGACTTATGACACTTCCCTGAGGGACTCCCAGTTTGATGTCTTTTTGAATAGAGTATGTATTTCTCCATCTTACCTTGATTTTCCTATCATGGACAAATTCATGGAACCATTTTGCTGCATTTTCTTTTATGCCTAGTTCCATCAACTTTAGAATGAGGCCTGATGGCCATACCGAGTCGTATGCCGCTGCTAAGTCAAGGGAGGCCAAGACTACATATTTTTTATTCACTCTTTCCTTCAGAATCTCTAAGAAAATGTCATACAGTGCTTCTTCGCATCCCTTTCCCTTTATAAAACCATAGTGGTGTTGGTTTAGGATATTGTTTTCTTTTATGAAGGGTGTGAGTCTCTTGACCACTAGTTTTTCTAAAGTTTTGCTGAGAATTGATGTAAGCGCTATCGGACGATAAGCTTTTAATTCTGTTGTCTTTTTCGTTGGCTTCTTTATAGGGATTATCACTGCTTCTTTGAAGGATTCGGGTATTTCCCCCTTTTCCCATTGGTTATTGTATATTTTTAGGATCTTTTCTAGATTTTTATCTGATAGTTTTTTGAGCATTTTCAGTGAAATTCCGTCTGGACCAGGGGCGCTGTTTTTCATTTCTTTTATCGTAGTTTTAAGTTCTTTTATGGTGAAATTGCCTTGTAGTTTGTTTCCACTGCTACTGAAACTATATGGTATAAGGGGAGGAGGGGGTCTCTTTGAGTATTCGAGCACAAACGCGTTAGCTTGACTGATTGGTGACGTTAGAGTAGACGTTCCTATTTCTAACACATTGTTAGAGTCACCAGGATCTTGATCTTTTCTCTTGATATTTTTTAGTATTCTATAGATGTTTTCCGTTCTTCCCTCTTTTCTGCATACTTCTTCCCAGTATTTGCTTGCCAATTCTTTTAATAATTTCCTCAGTTCTGCTGATGTTTTCTTATAGCTCATCCAGGTGGTTTCGTTGATTTTCTTTTTTGCTATTTTTAGGAGGTATCGTTTCTTTTTTAATAGTGCTGTGCATTTCATATTCCAATACGGTGGTGTGTTTTCATTCTTTGGTTTTGACCCTTCTGTGGTTAAGCTACTCTTTTTCGCCTCTATGAATGCTTTATTTATCTCTTCCATCTTAGTTATTTCTTGCTCTTCTAAGTTTTTATTTAGTTCTTCATCGAATCGATCCCAACGGATTCTTTCCTTTTTTTCTTGTGTTCTTTTTTGTAAGGGTAACTTGGTCATGATTACACTGTGATCGCTGTCAAAATTGTCTTGAGTTACTATTGTTTCCAGGTTACTTGCTAGGTCTGCCGTACATATGGTTAGATCTATTAAAGATTGTTCTTTTCCAGAGGTGAAATGGGTTGGTGTTGATGTATTTAATATGTGTAAGTTGTTGTTTTCTATCCACTTAATAAGCTTTTCTGCACCCTGGGATGTTCTGGTGCTTCCAAGCAGTGGGTGGTGAATATTGAAGTCTCCCGCTATTATGCTTGATTCATTTGTCTGACTGGCGATATAATCTAGCCAGTTGTCTGAAAATCTACCTTTTGGAGCGTATACGTTTATTATGTTTATCCATTTACCTTTTATTGTGATTTTCGTGCATTGGACTTCATTTTCGGATGGAGGTGGATTTAGTTTTACTATTTTTGACGGAGTGTCTTTTTGTATAGCTGTTAACAGACCTCCTCCTCTGGAATCTCTGTCTTCTCGATAAATGATTTTATTTTTTAGATTTAAAGTTTTGGTTGCCTCTAAGTATGTTTCTTGAAATAGTAGTATTTCTGCGTTTAGGAAAATTGGTAGGTTTACCCAGTGCTTTTTGTTATTTATACTGCGTATGTTCCATTGTATTAGATATTTGTTATTGATCATCTTGGTTTTATTGTTCATCGGCGTTTATCATGTCAAAATTCAGGTGGTCATCCGGTAGTCTTACTGGGGAGAAGGTTAAACTTTCCGTTATACTGCTTTGATTCATTTGTCGGAGTAGGTTCGCTAGTGGTTCAATTATGTTGTTTAGTTCTTCAACTGGTTTCTTGATTTGATCGTTTATGATTTCGGTGACTTTGTTGTTGATCCTTTTGGTTTCCGTTTCATTATCTCTTGGGGGATTTTCGATTTTTTCTATTCTTTCACTTGTTTGTATTTGAGCCTTTGCTAGTTGGTTTGTTACCGTGATTAGGTTGTGTACCAGATCTTTTAGTTCTTGGACAGACTTTTTGAGATCTGATATTTGTGTTTTTTCTGTTTTCGTTAGTTCTTCTTTTTCCGTTCCCCGATCGATGATCTGTGTTTCATTTCTTTGTACTTTTGACACCTCGGCGTATGTTCCTCCGGAGTTGTTTATTATCTTCCTAGCTTCTGCTTTTGTAATATTTTCTTGTCTTGCTTTGTTTATTATTTTCCCTTCTTTGATTATTTCTGGACATTTTCGATCTAGCGCATCATGTGTTGTGCTTTTGCATCTAAAGCATTTGGCCTCTTTTTCACAAATCTTGATTTCTTCTTCAGAAACGTGTTGATCGCCACCACATTTATGGCATCTTTGTTCTTTATTGCATAATTTTTGGAAATGACCTAAGTTTAAACATTTATTGCATATTTTTGGTCTCTCTTCATACTCGTATGCTCGGTATGACATGTATTCAAACTTTAACTTCTTTCTGTAGGTTTTTCCTATCTCTTTTATTAGTACTGTTTTTGTAGTTTCGTCTCCACTCTTTCTGGTGAATCTGATGATTTTAAATGTGAAAATTCCTTGAGCGGCCAGACTTTCGGCTATATCATTTACTTTTATGTCTTTGTCTACTCCCTTTACGATATACGGGGTTGTACATGTGTCTTCGAATATTTGAATGGTTATTGGTACGTCTCCTATTTCCTTCAGTTCTATGATTTTGAAAGCTGAGTTATAGCTCTTGATTGTTATTATTATGTTTTTGGCCCTTGTTACTGTTAAATCATCTTCTTGTTTTAGTATATCTTTGAATACAGATCTCAAAGTCTTGTGATTTGTTGGTATTTGTCTTCCTTCTTTTCCTTTTATGCTAACTGTTATTTTGTTGCATCCATTTTCGAACGCTTTTTTTATTTGCTTGAATAGTGGCTCTTGATTGATGTAGATGTTTGCTTCTTTTTTCTTTTTCGCTGTGTTTCCATCAGGTCCTTGTATATTTTCTTTTTCTACTTCTCCAGACATTTCTTCCATTGATCTCTTCCCCTTTAGTTTCTCATTTTTCCCTGCCTCGGTTACCTCCGTGGTGGCTCAGTGTAGACCAAGCTTCCTTTGCTTGGTGGTTGTACAAAATAAAAACCAAAAAAAAAATTTGAGAACGACTTGTCTTCCGGCGTAACTTATAATATATAATGTTGTCTCTTTGCTTATACTTCAAATCCAAATTCAAATTCAATGTAAACCTTGTAAACAAACACAGCTCCAAAAAACCTTTCTCCGAATGTAAATGTGATGTAAATAAAAAAATAAAGAATGTTGCCAACAATTTTTGAAAATTCTTACAAAATTATCAGTTGGCTGGTTGGTTGATAATTTATGGCATTTCTATTCATACAAAATATAAAAAAAATATGTCTAAATTAAAAATCCTTGAAAGGGGTGCATTTAATTGAATTCCCATCAACTAACTTTCCAAATAAAATGTTAAATCGAGTTTATAATTAAAAAATATTATTATACTATCAAAAAGTTTTGGGTTCATGGAAAACAAAAAACATCTCAACTCATTGATATCCCTTGTTTGTTATTGTTATTGTTTACTTGAAAATTCTGCTGAATGGTTTTGTTCTTTTTTTCAGGCCCAAGAAGAAATAATTTTTTAATCTAATAGTACTAGATATCTTTATTTTGAGATATAATTGTAGTTTGAGATCTCTTATGATGTTCTACTAATTATAATTTTATGATTTATTATAAATAATTTGATCTGTATGGTTGTCGGTCATTTGAGTTATGAAGGGTGATCTATGATCTCTATGGGTAAACATTACGCCTAGAGGACTATGCTATACGAAGAACGTCAATTTTAAAACATGAGAAACAAATGGTTAAGAATTGAAAAAGGATCAGAAGCTAGACAGTTAGAGCTGTACTTAAGTTAAAGTTTGATAACAATATTATGACTTTTAGACATCTGCGTTCGATTACTGTAGAATGATCCAGAGATATTTCTATATGCTTCTCTCTATTATTATCTATTATAAAAATCTATAATTATTGCAGTATTTTAACTTCCCTGTCATGTTTTATCTGTCTCTTTAATATCCTGGTGAAATCAAATAGTTAACCATGTGCTTTATTCACAACTTTAATTTTTTAAAGTAAGCAGTGGCGGCTCGTCCATAGGGGCTGCAGCGCCCCCATCCAAAATTTCCCGAAATTCCAATTTTTATTTGCTTTACAATATTTAGAAAATTATATATTATCCCCCTTTATTCTTTGTCATTTATAATCCTTTTTCAATTTATTATTCTCTGCTATGCCGTCTCCAACAGATTTCTTTCCGGTTCGATCAGCCCCCACAAATATACCAAACATGGTATAAACTACTAGCTCTGTCATATCAAATCAAAATATCTAGAATTTAGCATACGAATCTGTTACGAGAATAGGGGCTGCTGTCTCAGCAGCCCTTAGACAGGGGTGCAGAATATGCTTCAGGGTGCAAAATTTCCCCAGAACACATTTTTTTCTCCAAAATTTCCCCCAAAATGAGGTTTCATAAAAAAAATGTAGTTTTTTCAATTGAATTTCTTTCAAATTCAATAATTTTCCCATAATCCATAGATTTAAATTTTAATGTTAATTTGACTCTCCTTTTCAGTCTTTCTTACACACACTTATAATCTTATAGCTCAGAAGTGCCTTTTCTTAAAATATGAAAAACTGTATTTTTCTCAAATTTAAGATAAATGTAAACTTCTCCTCAATTAACTTAACTTTTTAGAAAATAACATCGGTACAAGAATGTAATTATTGTGAAAATTACCCATCCTGCCACAAATATGTTGTTTTTTCTGCATACCAATCGGAAAGCAAGGAGAAGCCAACTTTCAGGTACTCACCTAGAAAACTAAGATTTTTAGTGCAGAACATCCATATCTCCGCAGTTTTCACCTGATTTTCGTTGAAATTGGAGGTTATGATGCAGTTACTGCCCAAAATATTCGTTTGTCAGCTAATGATGATTGGTGTCTTTTAGTTTTTCTTTCTATCTTGGGGCAAAAATTTCCCCAGAGCTGCTTGAATTTCCCCCAAACCTCGTTTGGGCGTTCGGACATATTCTGCACCCTTAGAGGGCGTTCAAATATTACGTAAGCACCTAAGGGGGGGAGGGGTTTGCTCTTTGCTTATTTTTCCTGACAAGGGGGGATATGAGTGATGCTTTCGTAAGATACTGCATTTTTGAAAATATCTTGTTTCTTGCATAAATAATTTCAAAACTCGACCAAAAATAAATTTAACAAAAAATTGAATTAGGAAATCTGACGTAATCACTTTTTTCTGGGAATGGACCCCCCAACATTTTGAAATTTAACCCCGAAAAGTAGTGTTTTGGCCCATTTTTGTTTGAATCCTTAGGGTTAAACCCGAAAAGGAAAGCTCCTAGAGTATAAGTCACCTAATTTTCAAGAAGAAAAAAACCAGTAACTTACTAAAAGGGATGTCAACATTTCGGGTGGTCCTTCAGTTTCTTACGTAATTATGGTGGGGGGTTGAGGTTTGCTTATATTTGCTGACAAGGGGGAGGGGGGATTAAAAATGACCAAAAAAGTGCTTACGTAGTAATATTTGAACGGCCCCTTACCAAAAGAATGATAGCTTTTTCTCTTGAGAGAGCTGTGAAAAACAGAGGGAAGAAGAAAAATATACCATTTCTACTACTAGTAAATCACATTGGCTTTTTAGCTTTTCTCACTCCAACACAGTTTTAATTTTTTATTCATAACTTTTTTTTACGGTGTTTCTGGTAACTTTTCCTATTCCGGTGTTCCTAGTAATTTTTCTTATCCCAGTGTTCCCAGATGGATTAAAATTTCTTCAGTTCTAAAGCAATATAATTTTTTAATGTGATATCCACATTTACAACATGGGAAAAATATTCTAAAAATTATTTAAAATTGCTTAGATCCCTTGATTAATCATATCTTCAGGAATTAACGTTTTCGGTGAAATTATTCAATAATTAAAGCTTATTCCATTTTGAAATGTAAGAAAAAAATTAATATTTTCTAGTTGAAAGGGAGTTTTAATAGTTTTTGGTTTGTTAACCAACTTTCTTAAAAGCTAAAATATTATCACCTTTTCATTTTACCTCCTCGTTTCCTTGGAGACTTTTAACAACAATGGTATTCCGTACAGCTTTTAAAATATAAAAATGTGATAAAATCTCAAATAAAAATATGGTAAACTATACTTAAACTTTTAAATATCATTGAAATAGATTTTTAAATTATTAATATAATTTTTAAATAGACTTGTACCTAGTGTTTCTATTAAAAACTTGCTTTTTAGCATTAAGTTTTCTTTGTAACAATGGAGTAAGCAGATCTCTTCTTGAGGAGAAATAAAGCTATTTCAGCAAAATGACCATAAAAAGGGTCGAAAGAGGGTCAAGGGGTCATTAAAAATTTTCGAAACATAGCCTATATATACACACACACATTGACTTTTATTATATTAGATGCAATTTGTTATAGTATACAGTGAAACAGTGCATTTTGTTAAACTTTTCCAATTAATTTGACAGGATGAATTTTCATTAGTTTTTCTTTTAAAGGTCCACTAGGGACAGTTATGGAGATGTGGTCCAGCTGAGAAGAGAAGGACAGATTTGCATCGTGAAGGGGGAAAATACCTCTTTAACAAGGTAAGGTTTGCATGCATATGTTGCATGGACAAACTGTTTATTGCATTCACTATGGAATTATCTCTTATGAAATTCATTTTTAATGTAATGCCTGTGTCAGCATTATTAGTGTAGTTTACCAAAGTATTAAATTATTTTTTAAATATTCAGTTTTAAACCATCAACTTACAAGAAAGATATTTACACGGATTTCTTTTAATAACGATAAAATTCCTTGGAGATTTTTGAAATAACTTTTTAACAAAAGTTTAATGAAGTGTATACATAAAAAGAAACAAAATAATACAGGTGAACATATCTGGGCAAATGAATTTTCTCAGCATATTATGCTTTTTAGAAAAGCAATTGGTCATTATTGTTGTGATATATGTATTACAATCAGATGAACAAGTTTTAATGAAAGATCGAAAGCCAAAATGTAATGTTAAAAGCGCAAAACAATATTTAAAATAACAATCCTGAGACAAGGCCATCCAATGTAACCAAAACTTTGCAGAAACAATTTAAACAATGAATGTAAGATTAACCTCAGCAATTAGGAATACCAAATTAAAAAGGAGAAAAAAATTACAATTTTTTGAACTATTTGATTGATGGGCACTCATTTTTATGTAAGGGAGGGTTGATCAGATTTGTTATCTTTTCTATTCAAGATAAATGAAACAAAATATATTGTTTAGACTTTTAGGGTTTATATAAGTTCACCTGATAACGATTTGTCTCCAGTTTAGTAGTAAATTGAACTTGAAACCCAGTGTTTGTTCCTTGATTATTTCTTTCAAATCTGAAGAACTTATAACTCGATTAATAACCCATTTACAGGTTTTCATTTTCAAATGAGCTGTTCATGAATGTTAATTAACTTTTGGGTGAAATAATCTCCATAACTAATTTGAGTTTATACTAAAAATCCCCTGCACTTTGTATTGTTTGCTTTTCACTGATAACAGTTTGTTAGGCCTTGACCATTCTGAATTTTCTGGAATCATGGTAAAATTACAATCACTAATACCTGCAAAACTTTGCACTGTCAGAAAAAATTTATGCAGTTCCAAAATTTTGGGATTTTATCTCATCAATATCTTTAAAACAACTTAACTGCCACTGAAGGTATGTTTTGTGAATGTTTAATGATTCTTATATGTTTTCAGGAAGAACATGTTGACTCTGTTGTGGAATCCATTTTACAAAGAGTATTCGTGAACAGAGGTTCTGAGGTAAACATTTTGCTGTTTGTTCTTTTTTTTTTTTGGATTTTATTTCATGGTGCTGTGATGTGTTACATTACAATTTTTCTTGAATAACCTCTACTCAAAAGTATTTTATTTATTTATTACAAAGTACTATAAGAGTTGAAACTTATAATTTAGTGTATTAAGTATATCTGTTAAGTGTTTTGAACAATCAAAGTATTTCAGTTGGCATTCAAACTGTTTCGTCTGCAATTATTTTAATTCCAAAATTTTGTGTATGGATTTTGGATAAATAATGGATTTTGTTTCGGGTTAGTGTAAATTATAGTCTACTTAACCCTCTCGGAACCAGAACATCAAAAAAGTGAAAAAACTTCTTTTTCTTCTTCTCAATACATCCAAAATGCCCCTATAATTTGTCTAGAAAAAAATTTTTACTTGTGTGCACTCCTTCCTAGTTATTTTTATGAGCCATATGAGGCCATATTTTTTTTATTTTAACAGAAAATACTTGGTTTAGAACTTATAAAAAGACCTGGTCATAATATTAGAAGGTTACGATATAAGAAAATATCTACCAACCTATACAAAATGTTCTACAGAAGCTAGTATCTAGCTAGTATTTTCTCTTCACAAGCATCACAGCTTAAAATGTGAACATTGAGGTATAAATCATCTTGCTGCCATTTAGGAACGAATTCAGAAACCATGTAGAAGTCTCATCTACATGAATCAGTGAAGTCACTGATGAAAAGAAAATAAATTTGCGTGTTTACATCATACAAAAATTGAGCTCATAAGAAGGAGCCTCATATGAGGTCCAGGGTGGCGAGAGGTTTAAGTTATCTCCATATGTTGCTTTAGTTGCACCTAAAAGGCTTAGACAACAATTTAAGTTTTCTAAAAAGCAAAAATTAAATAGTACAAGTTTTTTTTTTATTTAATCTTACATTACAAAATAATATGTTCCAGTAGTAATATATAATGTGAATATCACTATCAAATATAAGTTTCAGTACTGAAAGAAATTTGGTTTACCTCGTTGCTTTTCTGATAATTATTTTAGTTTTACATTGTAATCTCTGTGCTGTCTTTATACCCCCAGAATCAATATAATTAAATTAAAAAAGAAAACATCAATAATTTGATAAATATTTGATAAAATAGAGGCTCTGAACCTAAATGAATTTACGTAACATGTATCATGGTAAAGTTGTTTTATAAACTTCTAGCATCAATTGTGGAATTTTGGAGGTATGAAGGCAATACCTTAGACATGACAGTCTTTGAAAATTATCATTTTTAAGTAATGAAAGACAATGAAGAAAATATTCATAAGCCTGTATCATATCAGTGCTTCTGTAATAATATTGCATTTCATCTGTTTGTGACATCTATTAGATTTGTGGTCACTCAAACAATTTAGATTAAAGATTATTTATTCTCTTGTGCTACATTTATTTGAATTATTTTCAATGACTGTATAAAAATCTATTTCATTTTATTATATAAGTTGAAGTTTTCTTTAATTAATAAACCAATCTTTAGAAAAAGCAATTGAATTTTTGGTCAATGTTGCGTAAGAAATTCTCATCTACTCTAATTCTGATCATTCTAAATTATAATAGAATTGAAAAGGTTTAAAACTATCAAGAGGCTACAAATATATCGTACTTATAAGTTTTGAACTTTTAAATTGCAGATGAAAATGGTGGATCAACTCCCCGAATAATTGAACTTTTGCTACAACATGAAATGGAGCACCTTGATGGGTAAATCTTAATCTTGTAATTACTACATTTTCCCAAATTTGAGTTTATGGCTCATAAAGTAATAACCAAATCAAATGTCAATAATATTTTGCATATAGCAATAGAATTTAGTTTTTCCCATTCTGAGTTTAAACAACCACAATAGTTTAATCTATAATATCAGCACTTTTTTTTGTTGAAAAAAGTTTCCCATTCAATAAGAAAGTTGCATGTGTCAGATTTTCAAAAACAAACTAGTGTTCCGTATGGTTTTTTGTATGGTAAAATGAAATATCTAGTCAGTTTTTCAATGTACAGGTAATTAAATATTTTAATTTAAAAGTCGAGAAAAAAACACGTGACTGAAAACGTTTATTGTTTAAACTATAAGATGACGTCAACAATAATACCATCAACTCCATTGCTTTACAACCATGTTTAGTATAAGATGACGTCACATCCAAACTCTTGGCGTTTTCGCGCGCTTTTAAAAAGGGGATTTTTGTTAATTTTTTTGGCAATCAAAAAATTTCTCGATCGGCCTCGATTGCGATCGGAAAATTTCTCGATTGCTTATTTTTGCAAGAGGAATCGATTAAAAAATAAAAAAAAATCATGCAACTTCCTCATTGAGAAGGTTTTTTTCTTTCAATATAAAATAACAATGGGGTGTGCATGAATATTATTAAAAACCTCTTTTTAAAATATAAAATCTTCCTTTTTTTCTCTTAGAAAATTCAATTGGATTTTACATTGTTTCGCCTTTAAAAACAAAAATTTCTGATTTTAGTATCATTATGTTTTTTCATTGCTGCTCATCATAATGTTATTAAATTCCTAGCATAAAATAATTTTTTTGTAGTATTTTAGTATTTAATAGTCTTGTGATACTTGAATTTATTTTAAATGTTTGATCATTGCAAATGTTCTTTAAATGGATGTTAAGATTGAATTTGATGCAATTTTATTTTACTGACATCAAAAGTAATTTGCCTGTTCAATTCCGTTATCCGTCCCATTAAAGGATGTAAATCTGTGCCAGACTAACAGAAATAGCCAGTTTTTCAGGTTGTAATCAATCTAATACTTTAATTTCGATATTTGGTCATATTTCTGTTATTTTGGCTCTGTTTTTCTTATCCCAGTTTGACTTGACTGAAAAAAGGGTTTAAAAAACGTTTTTCTAATAAAAAAAAACTGAAAAAAACATCTGTTTCTTTAACATTTATTTGTTTTAAATATATTTTAGTTGTTTTTCTTTACCCTCACCACACAAATGCTTTAGAAAACTATGATTTTTTAAAAATTCTGTTTGATTTTAAAATTGAAATTAGATTAACAAAGCTACACTTTCTAAATACACTGCAAATACCTTTCAAATGATTCTTTCATGGCAGAATCATGCTCTTTATCGAGCATAGCAATTCAGTGGTTTGTACCCGAGCCTTATATTTGACAACAACTTTTTAAATTCAGTGATCCCCTCATGAGCCTAAATAAAGTTATTTACTTGTATAAAAAAATAAAGTATTAAGACTACACACTACCCTAAAAACTTCCAAAATGTTGAAAAAAAAGTTTTCTTGCATTTTTCAATGCCTCATGCCATTAGGAATCTATGGTCAAAGTGTCAGACCTGAATTCTATTTAGTTTGGAAGTAATCTTAAGTTTTCTTAGTGACATCAGGCTCAAATGTGTAAGTATCTAGAACTTAAAGTGCATTTTCTCAGACTTCGTTTTCGGTGACAATGGCTGGTTTCTATTCCCTAAGGCTTTTATACTGCTCATGATAGAGTATTGAAATTTTTTTTGTATGCTCATAACTATATATTCTTAAAAAGCTAGCTTGTATTTTGTCTCCTATTATGATAGTTATTTTTAAAAAAGTAGTTTTATAAAAAAACATTTATTGAAGTCAAACAAGGAAAACTATTGTTTAAATACTAGCTAGCATTTAAAAAGTAGTATCCAACAATACTAAAAAGACCAAAAGCATTTATAAAGAACTAAAATTGACAGTTTTATAAGATTTTTTTAAAAAACCTAAAAAATTGAAGTTTTTTTAATTTTGAAAAACAAAACCAAATGGTTCATTTAACTGACCCAAATTTTGGATATATGTTAAAAACATTCTTTTGAACAAAAATAAACTATTTGCATAATGTTTAATTGCATAAATAAAGATTTTTCAAAAAAAGGGAAATGTGTAGCCTTAACTGCCAAAGCAACTGGCAGAAAAATTCACAAACTTAAATTCATGTTTTTCCCCCTTTATTTAAAACAAGTGTTTTAAATGTAACGATCCAATGTGATATTCAACTGGACAGATAATGGAATTGTACCAGTTTGCTTTTACGTATAATATTCTTTTGACATTAGGATAAGTCAAACTTTAAAGAGGATTGGTTATTCTTCAAATTTGTGTTTTTCTTTTAAATTTATTGACATTATAGTCCATCCATTTCACATGCTTTTAAAGAAAAGTTTTAATATGGCTTTGATTGATTGCCTTTTCTTAAGTATTTGGAGTTTTTAATAAATCATTTATTTATCAATTCTTAATAACACATGAGTTTAAACTGGTGTAATTCAAACTAATGCATGCATTCTAAGATCTTGAAAAACACTTGCCTGGTTTCTAAATAATTTTTGACAGCTTTACAAATGTTATGATTTGTAGTGTTCCGCAACTACTGGTCAAAAAGTAGTTAACTACCAACTAGTCTGGGCAAAAGTAGTTGTAACTACTAGTTAACTACTTTTTCTTGGAAGTAGTTGATTATTTCCCAAAGTAGTAAACTAGTTTATTTAATTTCATAAGATATTTTTCCCCAAATTTTCGATTACTTTTTCTTACCTATAGCAAAAATATCATGGCTATATATATATTTCAAGGTTGCTAAGTATGAAAATGTATCATGAAAAATGGCATTGTTAGAAGATGTAACATATTTTTTAAAATTTTGATCTCTCAATATTTTTTGAAGTAGTTGAACTTTTTGAAAGTAGTTGGAACTAGTAGAAAAATAGAGATAAGTAGCTTACTTACTAAACTTAACGTAGTTAAACTACTAGTTCAACTACTCTAAACCATAAGTAGTTGAACTACTAGTGGAAACTACATAACAATAAAAAAATTGCGTATGTTGTCTGATTTGAAATTTTGTTTCCAAAGAATTTCTCTTGTTGTATTTACAGTACAGACTTCCTTTAAATGCAACTAACTTTAACCCTTGAAATTTCATTTGTTTTCAAGGGAGAGTTTTATTTGTTTTAATCTCTTCAATTTGAATGGGAAAAGTTTGTTTCTAATAGTTCAATTTCTCTGTTGGCTTAAAAAAAAATGGGATTTTTGAAATTGTAGAGCAGAAGTATAACTACTTTAGTTTTTCTGTGTTTCCTTAAACAGTTGTCTTCTGGAGTAGTTGCAATGAAAAATTTGTAGAGGTAGATCTTTGCTCATAAATGACTTTTCTACTTAAAAGTACTTGATTTTTTCCCTTACAGAAGGAACTATGTTTAAAACATTTCCTAGACTGAGTGGCGTTTGTTCGTGCATGATCATTCAGTGGCATCACTTACAAACGCTTCTCGGTTGATATGCTCCTGGAAGAACTTCCATTTTGTCAAAACGGTAAATTGTGTTGCCTCTTCTGAAACAAAATTTCCCTCTTTTATGTTTCTGTGTTTTATACCAATTACTTGCCTTTGTTAGAAATATTTTACAATGTGATTTATTTTGTGTATTTCAAAAGTAGATTACTTTGAGAAATTAGTCGTAATATTTAGCTTTATTTTGATAACTAATTCATAGTTTATATTTAATTATTTAACCCTTTCATGGGTCATTTTTTTCTAGTAACGTTATGGTTGATTTATAAAAAGAAATTCATGTAGCTTATTACCTAAAATCAATTTATTTTTAACCCTACAGTGCATACTGTTGCCATTTGGCAACACGACATTTTTCCCCATTTTCTACTCGAACTTCCATTTCCAAACGACAACACCATTCAATAAGTACAATAAATATAACATTTCATTGTATTAGCACTTTAGACTGCCAGTAAATGGCAGCAGGGGTATTATTTTGAGACATTTGTTAGTAGCTAGTGAGACGAAAGTCAAGACACAGAAAACGCCAAAATAAAAGGACCATATAAATTAAAATAAAAAAATTTTCCAGCTTGAAAAGAAATTGTTTTGAAAAAATAAGTTGTTTTTTTTATATTTTTAGAGCATTTGGTTTTATTTCACCTCACAATTAATTTTACAAGGGACACAAATTAATTTCACAAGCACAAAGTTTTTTGTCAATTACATGTAGAAAAAAATTAAATTAATTTTTTTACTAATTTACACCATAATAGAAGTTACATAAATGATTTTCAAGTGAATTTAAAAAATCATGCATGGTAGTAAAAAAGTAGTAGGGGTAGATCTTTGCTCATTAATGGCTTTTCTACTTAAACTTCTACCAAACTTCTTGTCAAATTTTCGAATTAGAGATTTTGCCATAAAAACACTACCTTTAGAATTATAATGATATGAGGTTTTAAATATAAAAATTGTGAGGTTTTCTGACCCAAAGATAGGCTCACTGAAGCATAGCTTTCAACCTTTAATTGGGGTTTTCTTAAAACAAGATTTTTTTCGTCTAAAATCCTAAGGCTTTTTTTCTAATTGTCCAAATAACTTAAAACTTGGTAGTCATTATCAGTAATGTATTTTAAACACCTCTACGTATGGATTTTAAACATATTTATTACAAAATTTTTTACAAAGCAAGAAAGTGGAAACTTAGCATATTTTTTCAAAAAAAATTGTCAAATTTCAGATTTTCTTTTATTTTTCCGAAACTCTTATAGATATTTAAATTTCCATACTTAGAGCTAACAATATATGGTGGATTTATGTTGAGAAAAAATATCAAGCAAAAAGAGTGTATATTAAAGGAGGAGTAGCATTTTGAAGTAGGGTAATTTTGGCCACACTTCTTTTAAATTTTTGAAATAAATCAATTTTTGAATTTTCTTTTTGTGCTAAATATGAATTAGTATAAAGTAAATACATAATTTAACACCTTAAAAGATAATAAAATCCTGTTAATAGAGTAAAAAATGTTTTTGATACTGAGTCCCCTTAACGACTTTATACAGGGTAAAACGAATCTATAAGAAGAACTCTATAAGAATAGCTTTAAAGTACTTGATTTTTTCCCTTACAGAAGAACTATGCTTAAAACATTTCCTAGACTGAGTGGCGTTTGTTCGTGCATGATCATTTAGTGGCATCACTTACAAACGCTTCTCAGTTGATGTGCTCCTGGAAGACCTTCCATTTTATTAAAACGGTAAATTGTGTTGCCCATTCTGAAACAAAATTTCCCTCTTTTATATTTCTGTGTTTTACACCAATTACTTGCCTTTATTAGAAATGTTTTACGATATGATTTATTTTGGGTATTTCAAAAGTAGATTACTTTGAGAAATTAGTCGTTATATTTAGCTTTATTTTGAGAACTAATTCATAGTTTCTATTTAACCCTTTCACGGGCCATTTTTTCTAGTAATGTTATGGTTGATTTATTTAAGAGAAATTCATGTAGCTAATTACCTAAAATTAATTTTATTTTTAAGATCATTTTTTTTGTGGGAAGTATGTTTCCCCATTGGGAGCTATTCAAATGTAGGAAATCTTTTGTTTTGCATTGCATGATATAATGTATAATAATTTACAAATATTAAAATCTTCAAAAGGAATTATATACAGTAAAGCACCGTTTATACGTCTCTCATTTATACGTCTTTTACATTTATACATTGTTTTCGCTAAGGCCCAATTCATTCAAATAATCAAAATTGTTTTCAATTATGCGTCTTTTCATTTATGCGCCGTTTTACGTCGGTCCCTTGAAAGACGTATAAACGGTGCTTTACTGTATTAGATAAATTTTGTCTGTAAAATAAACAGAAAATATAAGATGGTGCCGCTCATTTTGTTTAAGTTTAAAACTTGATGTAGATGTATGTATCGTTTTGGGATCCTCAATTCCTATTATGTCAAGTGGATCAGCCAATTAGTCTGTAAAGGCTCATTAACAAAATGTTTCACTTCTGCTGTTCATTCTCAGTAATTCACTATTGTGAATAGTAGTAGTGTAGGGGAAAAGGCTACGACCAGAGACACAATGTACAATCACAAGTACATTTATTGACAAAAAGGGGACAAACACAAGTACAGATTAAGAGTAAATTAAAGACTTCCTCTCTTCGCCGCTTACAGCGAACGTCTGCCGCTCAGATCTAGGGTTATCATAATGAGTGAATAATGAAGGAAGCATGAGTGAGAGGATGGATATGCCATTCCCACAACGGCCATCATGACCGGTAATGCGACCTCGCATTAAGTTTCTAAAAACATTATTTCTTGTAGTATGTAGTTACTTATGATAAATGAAATAATTGATCTGTTAATCTAACATAATAAAAGTCAATGCGCGTGTGTGTGTGTGTGTGTGTGTGTGTGTGTGTGTGTGTGTGTGTGTGTGTGTGTGTGTGTGTGTGTGTGTGTGTGTGTGTGTGTGTGTGTGTGTGTGTGTGTGTGTGTGTGTGTGTGTGTGTGTGTGTGTGTGTGTGTGTGTGTGTGTGTGTGTGTGTGTGTGTGTGTGTGTGTGTGTGTGTGTGTGTGTGTGTGTGTGTGTGTGTGTGTGTGTGTGTGTGTGTGTGTGTGTGTGTGTGTGTGTGTGTGTGTGTGTGTGTGTGTGTGTGTGTGTGTGTGTGTGTGTCCACAGTCTCCCTCCGATCTGCACCAAACTTGGCATACCTGCGTAAAAGAATCCCAGAAAAAACATAGGCTATGTTTCAAGGTTCTAGAACAACCCCTTGACCCTCTTTTGACCCTTTTTATGGTCATTTTGCTGAAATAGCTTTATTTCTCCTCCAGAAGAGATCTGCTCACCCCATTGTTACAAAAATAACTTAATGAAAAATAGCAAGTTTTGAAAAGAAATACTAGATATAAGTCTAATTAAAAATTATAACTATCTCTCTATATTAAAAAAAAGTTACTGTCACCGCCGCCGCCGCCGCCGCGGCCGCCGCTGTTTCAGAAAATTTAATTTTTCAACTCTTTGAACTCTCATATCGCAAAAACTACTTGATAGAAATTCATGAAATTTGAAATGTTTGTAGAGGAATACTTGGGGCACATTATCGAACAAAAAGCTAACTGATGTGATAATTATTACTGGGGTATTTTTAAGGTCAAAGTTGAAGTTTTTCTTTTTTCGCCGCGTAATCCAGTTCAGCAAAATCTATTGGCAGCAGAACTATGATTTTTTGCAGCCTAATACTCTGAAGTATGAAGATGTGCACTACGTCGCCCTTTTTTCGAATTTCGAATTTGGTTTAGAGTAATTAATTATTTAATTTTTGAAATTTTTGACACTTTTTCGTTTTTTTCTATCTAAAATGAAAACTAATCACGGTATCAATGTGATTTTTTAAACACTTATATTCTTATTTTTTAGAAAGAGATTGGCGTTTAATTCTTTAAAAAATTCTAATTAGTTTTGGAATTATTAAGCATCAAAGTTTCATTTTTTTCATAGTTTTAGTAGGTCTTTATCAGACGTGTTTCATGTTTTTTAATTTTATATTTGCCTGTTCACTAGATTGTCGCGTGCACGGATATTCAAATTTAAAAGATTTCAGGCGCACATTTTTGCTCTAAGTTTGCTAGCGATATAGTTAGACTTGGTTAAAAATCTCTTAAAGATACTACGATATTTTTTGAACCACTGGAGAAATAAATAATTTAGATTTTTGAGTGTTATTTGTGCCGATGAAAGGAAGAGGATTTTCCGGAAGTTTGTTTTACTCTGCTAAAGATCGATTGCAGATATTGCAGATCTGCATACTGTCTACTGCATAGTAGTTACGAGGGTTGGTGAGCGTAAGCGAGCAGAGGGCGGTAGCCCCCTATCCATTAAATTATTGATAATTTTAAAAAAATATTGCAGTAAGAGTTTTATTTTGATATTTTCGTGGTAATGATCCGAATTAAATTATTGAAACGTTTGAGAGATAAAAAGTTTTGATATTAAATTATCATTAACTATACTCTCTTCATTTAGAATTAGCGCCTGAGACGTAATGTATTAAAAGCAGTTATTATTCTAATTATCATCGAAAAAATTTTCTTCTGCATTACACTAGTCGACAAAATTAAACTTTTTTTGCCTAACAAAAACGAGATTAGGTATTTCTGAGTAATTTCAGGGCGTAGAATTCAGAAATAGTTGTAAAAAAGCTGCAGCACGTAGAGTTTTTTTGTTACATATATGGCACCAGTATTGTAAGAAACGGACAAAAGCGTTGAAATCCCTCACTTTTGAACAGTAAATCTCATTATTTTACCATAAAATACTATCATAATTGAGGTTATATACATGTTTCAGACAAAATAAAACTAAAAACCATTAAACATTCATTAAATACGATGCAATTTTATCACTTTTTTTCTCTTAAGTGGCATGAAATTTCTTTTTTTAATAAACCAAGAGCTGTCTCCCAAAATCTCTATTTCTCAATGACCTATCTATCGAATTTATTTCCTAAGGTAATCTTTACCCTTGTTTATGATTAACTACAATGAGATTTCCCGGAAAAAAAATTCAAATGTTTATGTAAAATATGAATTTTGAGTGATGTTCAACATCCTATGGCTTGGTAAGACTAAAGAGAACCTTCTACTGGGTATAAAACATTTTGATCATTCCTATTTCCTAAAAATCATCTTACCACTCTCCTAAAAACTATTTCCAAGCTGCTAATGCGTTTTTATTAAACTTTTCTTCAAAATAAGGGTCATGAATCCTATTTTAATTAGAGGTTTTTACTGACTTTGAGTTTGTCTTCACTAAATGGCAAAAAAAGTCATTTAAAAAACTTTTTGAAATATTTTTCTGTATTTGTCATTGATATAACAATAACCAAGATAATTTGAATGTCCTCCCCACACAATAGGGATGGTAATTTGTATAGAACTACTGTTGTCTCATATACACTTAAAAAGTGCCACATTCTAACTTATGCAACACACGTGAAGAGCCCAGATTTCATTTCAGTCACCTATTTGGATCCAAATCAGTGGAATAAAACCTTTTTGCACTTTCTCTGCTAAATATTACCCTTAAATGGTAATTTAAACCGTGACTAAGTTTAGCAAAACGTATTGTGCATAAATGTGCAAAATCTACCCCGAAAACTCGTCATTTTCAAAATGAACTGCAATATAAAAACATGGACACACTTTTAAGAGAATGTCTACATACTAAGATACTGGAAATAAATTAATTGGATGGGAGTGCAGGGTTTCTAATAGACAAAAATGGCGCTTAAAACGCAAAAATTAAGAAAAAAATCAGAAAATCGAAATCTTTTGTTACACAAAAATAGGACGTGGTGGAACTTTTTTACTTGCAGATATTTGAATAACTATATGAATTAGCAAGAAAAATAGTAATTTGGTTGTTGTTAGAAAACCACTGTTGACTATAGTGTTATTAGCGTGCATTAAGCATTATTGAGCGTTTTTTATCCTGTTTCAGGAGCCTATTCTAAATGAAAAGACTATAAGCAGACAAGTTCTAGATCTAGGTTGTACTGGATAGTTGAGATGAAACAAGCGAGCTCTGCTCGCTAAGATCGCGAAGCGATCTTCAAAGAACTGCGAAGCAGTTCCGGGGGTTGGTGAGCGATAGCGAGCAGGGGGCAGAGCCCCCTAGTAATCTAAAAATATAATCTCTCTATTCTAAAAAAAAGTTTTTAGTGAACGGTTTCCAGAGATAGGCTTTTTAATTACTGAACCGAATGACACATATATGGTATCAAAATGTCCGGATTCTTTCCGGATTTCCGAGTAAGCCCTTCGATTTTTCAAAAAAATTCTCAATTTTAAAATATTTCCATTTTTTTAGATAACGGATAAGGTCGCAGTTATAAAGCAAGTACTGTCAATCAAATTATTATGCATCCAATCACAACGTCCGATTGACGCTATATTTTAAGATGAAACATGTTTTTTCATCTTTTAAAAAAAGTACTTTCTTGATGAAATATCACTCAAAGACTGATAAAAACATATTCTAAAAACTTACATGAACGCCATTTTATACTAAAATTTCACACTTTTTGTCCAATATTTTTAATTTTTATTCTGATTTTATCGAAATTAATTGTAAACATAGTGATGTTTTGTCTCTTATTGTTCTCAATTGCTTAAACAGTATTGTTTAACAAGTCTGGGTTTAAAAAAATATGAATGATAAACACTAGGCATATTATACTGACGAGTTACTTTAAAATAATATTTTTTGTTTGGTCCGAATATTGATAAACAATTAGAATTAGTTATTTTTATAATCATAGATTAAAAATAATTAAGATGAATATTTTTAAAAACATTTCGTTTAAATTTTTGATAAGTTCGAGTTAATATATACTCAAACTTTTAAGGGAGATTTATTCATGGAGGGGATTTGAAGTATTTTTAATAAGTTGGTTGACGTTTTTTTTGTAAATTGTTTAATTGTTTTATAAAGCGTGTTAAGTTCAACGAGTTGGAATTTGTGGGAATTGCGAAGCAATTCCAAAAGGTCCTGCGTCAGCAGTTTACGGGGGTTGGCGAGCGATAGCGAGCAGGGGGCGGTAGTTAAATAAAATTTTAAAATTTTAAAACATGATATTAAGTATAGTACAAAATATTATTATTTGAGAGTAATTTTTAAATAAAAAATTTCATGGAATAGCATTGTTGTTAAAATAATCTCCATGGAAACGAGGATGAAAAATCAAATGATGATCATATTGTAGCTTTTAAGAAAGTTGGTTAACAGACCAAAAACTAGAGTTAATATTAAAAACCAGAGGAAGTATTGTATTTTTCCTTAAATTGCAGGTTATGTTTTATTTTTTTAAATTTTATAACAAAGATATAATAAAATCATGAAAATACGATTAATTAAGAGCTCTGATTGAGCATTTTTAATGATTTTGGGAAGTTTTTTTTTATTGGTTTTTTATGGCACATGATCCACGTCAGGATATGATTTTGGGAAGAATATTTTTCTAATATTTTATTGTTTTTTATGGGAATCATGTGGTAAATGCAGAAATCGTTCAGAATTTAAAATGCTTGATTCGACACCTTTCACTCATCAAAATATAGGCACAGATCCAGCACGCCTCCAAGAGGGGGGCACTTTTCCAGACAAGATTCCCATTGGGGTTATAGGGGTCCTCCCCCAGAAAAAATTAGAAATTCGACGTGTAAAAGTAGGGTTTAAACTCGCGTTTTTAGAAACGTTTTGAGACTAAGGGGGGCACTTTTCAACACTATTATATCTTTACTTTTTCACCCAAAATGTTAAAATATTGAGGATTTCCTAAAAATTATCACTGAAGATCCTCTGGTAGTACTAATGGGAGGTATGGGGGTCTTCCACCAGAAAAAAATTGGAAAATTAGACCAGTAAAAGTAGGGTTTTACTCATTTTGACAACCTTTTTGGGTTCTCAAGAGGGGGGTGCCGTCCAGAGTGCTACCCCTGGAAGGTAGAAATGAATGATTGATTTAAAAATTTTAAAGAAAAAATCTCCATCTTCACCCGTGCAAGGCTGGGCATATCGGCTAGTTTATTAATAAAGATGTTTTATGTCAACCTGTTTTATTACACTTTTTTCATCTTTTACAATATACGAGTCAAACTTAGAACATGCCAAGGGAATAATAAACTTCTGATCTTTACAGTTTTGTGTTTTAGTTAATAACTTTTAATTGAGACTTCCAATAAAATGAAAAAAAAACATGTTTTTATTGCTTATTAAACTTTATTGGTCGAATAATATCTCAATGTTTTATAAAATATATAAGTTTATAAAAAAAGGAAGCTTTTAATATAGTTACAGGAAATCGGGGTTCGTGAACCTCTCTTAGCATGGTGGTAGAGTATCCTATTTCAAACCCAAAGGTTGTCAGATCAAAACCCAGGTACTACTGTAGTGCATTTTACAGTTAAATTTTAAATTTTTATTACAGGACATTCAATCAAACACTTTGACCAGTAGTTACTTCCTAAATGACCTTGATGGCTCAGTGGATTGAGCCACGGTCCTAGTGTACAGAAGGTACTGGGTTCAAACCCCACTAACTTAACTTCCAGTTTTAGTGAATTTTACAATAAAATAAATTTAAAAAACTGATAATTCTACAATGCACTTTTCCCAATAGCTGGCCATGAAGTGTCCTTGATAGTTCAGTTGGTAGAGTCACGGTGCTGGTGTACAGAAGGTACTGGTTTCAAACCCCACTAACGTAGATTCCCGTTTTGGTGCATTTTCTCTCTATATTAAAAAAAAGTAACAGTGACCGCCGCCGCCGTCACCGCCGCCGCTGATTTTGAAAATTTTATTTTTGAACACTTTGAACTATCACTACGCAAAAACTATTTGAAGGAATATTATGAAATTTTGACCATTGGTAGACAAATGTATGAGAGTCATTTCAGTTTCCAAACCTAATTAATTAGATAATTAGTTCTGGAGTTATTTAATGTCAAAGTCGAAAATTATTTTTTTCGGCTGCGAGTTCGCCCCCAGCAAAATCTATTTACAGCAGAAACATGATTTTTTGCAGACACATACTCTTAGGTATGAAACTTTGCACCTCGTCGCCCTTTTTTCGAATTTCGAATTATTTTTGGAGTAATTAAATTCTAAAGTTTCGAAATTTTTTACCCTTTTTCTGTTTTTTCGTTATAACAGAAAAACTAATCACAGTAAAACTATGATATTTTAAACGCACATACAATTATTTTTTATAAAAAGATTGGCGTTTTGTTTTTTAAAAAATTCGAATTATTTTTAGAATTATTAAGATTCAAAGTTTCAATTTTTTCATCTCTTTCTGGTCGTTCACTAGAGAAACAGCCGATTTTTATGAGTCTGATTTCTTGATTTCTTTTACTTTCGACGATTCACTAGATACACGTGCATTTTATAAATTTAAAAGATTTTAATGGCATGCTTTTTTTCTCTTAGATGGTTTGATGATAATTAGTAGACTTGCTGGATATTTTTTAAAAACATTTCGATTAAATTATTGACAAGTAAAACAAGGATTATTGACAAGGATATTTCAGTTGCAGTTTTATTTTGATATTTTTGTAGTAATGGTCCGAATTAAGTTATTGATAAGTTAGAGAGATAAAAAGTTTCGATATTAAATGATGATTAACTAAGCAGCCAAGTTCCAGGTTTTACCGGATAGTTAAGATGAAACAAGCGAGCTCTGCTCGCTAAGATCGCGAAGCGATCTTCAAAGAACTGCGAAGCAGTTCCGGGGGTTGGTGAGCGATAGCGAGCAGGGGGCAGAGCCCCCTAGTACAGTAAAATTTAATTTGAAAAACTGACAATTCTACAATGCACTTTGCCCAGTAGCTGGTCATGAAGTGTCCTTGATGGCTCAGTTGGTAAAGTCGTGGTCCTGCTGTGCAGACGGTACTTGGTTCAAACCCCGCTGTCTTAACTTCCAGTTTTAGGGCATTTTACAGTAAAATTAAATTTAAAAAAACTGACAATTCCACGATGCCCTTTGCCCACAGCAGCTGCCTACGAAGTGACCTTGATGGCTCAGTGGGTAGAGTCACGGTTCTGGTGTACAGATGGCTCTGGGTTCAAACCCCACTAACTTAAATTCCCGTTTTGATGCATTTTACAGTAAAATTAAATTTAAAGAACTGAGAATTCCAATATGCACTACGACAATTAGCTGGTTACCAAACGTCCTTAATGGCTCAGTTGGTAGAGTCGTGGTCCTGCTGTGGTAAAGGTGCTCGGTTCAAACCCCATTAACCTAACCTCCTGTTTTAGTGCATTTTGCAGTGATATATAATTTAAATAACTGACACACTATGCACTAAGACAAATGACTGACTTGGAAGTGTCCTTACTGGCTCAGTCGGTAGAGTCGTGGTCCTGCTGTGGTGAAGGTGCTCGGTTCAAACCCCATTAACCTAACCTCCTGTTTTAGTGCATTTTGCAGTGATATTTAATTTAAAAAACTGACACACTATGCACTAAGACAAATGACTGACTTGGAAGTGTCCTTACTGGCTCAGTTGGTAGAGTCGTGGTCCTGCTGTGGTGAAGGTGCTCGGTTCAAACCCCATTAACCTAACCTCCTGTTTTAGTGCATTTTGCAGTGATATATAATTTAAAAAACTGACACACTATGCACTAAGACAAATGACTGACTTGGAAGTGTCCTTACTGGCTCAGTCGGTAGAGTCGTGGTCCTGCTGTGGTGAAGGTGCTCGGTTCAAACCCCATTAACCTAACCTCCTGTTTTAGTGCATTTTGCAGTGATATATAATTTAAAAAACTGACACACTATGCACTAAGACAAATGACTGACTTGGAAGTGTCCTTACTGGCTCAGTTGGTAGAGTCGTGGTCCTGCTGTGGTGAAGGTGCTCGGTTCAAACCCCATTAACCTAACCTCCTGTTTTAGTGCATTTTGCAGTGATATTTAATTTAAAAAACTGACACACTATGCACTAAGACAAATAGCTGACTTGGAAGTGTCCTTACTGGCTCAGTCGGTAGAGTCGTGGTCCTGCTGTGGTGAAGGTGGTCGGTTCAAACCCCATTAACCTAACCTCCTGTTTTAGTGCATTTTGCAGTGATATATAATTTAAAAAACTGACACACTATGCACTAAGACAAATGACTGACTTGGAAGTGTCCTTACTGGCTCAGTTGGTAGAGTCGTGGTCCTGCTGTGGTGAAGGTGCTCGGTTCAAACCCCATTAACCTAACCTCCTGTTTTAGTGCATTTTGCAGTGATATATAATTTAAAAAACTGACACACTATGCACTAAGACAAATGACTGACTTGGAAGTGTCCTTACTGGCTCAGTTGGTAGAGTCGTGGTCCTGCTGTGGTGAAGGTGCTCGGTTCAAACACTACTATCCTCTCTCTCTCTCTGTCTGTCTGTCTCTCTCTCTACCTGATATCACAGCTGACCTGTTGAGAAGCTGGTGACCAAGTCGAGTCCGTTCACCCGTCGAAGATGTCGGGGCTCGGACGAGAGGAGGTCATCCTGTCGGATCTGATCTGCTCCCCGGGGGGTCGCGGGCCTAGGGGGTTCTTCGGATAACCCCCGAAAGCCCCTTCGCCCTGGGGGCCAGCAGAGAAAGGTCCGGCAGGAAGCCAGTTTTGCTAAAATTTTTGTAACAGAAAACAATACGCAATTTGTGAACGGTCCCATAACGGGGCGCAATATGGAGACGACCCCCCCAAGTTATGAGATTGCAAAATTTTGACTCCATTACCCGTCTTGGGCACCCCTGTAAACTGGGCCGAGTCACGAACTTTCAAGTTTTAACTGTGACCGTAAGTGTGAGTTAGAAAAAAAAATTTAATCTTAGATAAATATGTTGTCGGAAGCAAGGAATCGAACCTGCAACCTTCGGCTCCGCAGCCTGGAGCAACCACACCAAGCCATCCGTACCTGCATCAGGAGCAGTTCGCTAATAAATATAAAGTTGACGTATCCCTCTGAGAGTTAAAATTAAATCATAATTCTGTGTTCCATCTAAGGCAGGGAATCGAACCAGCAACCTTAGGTCCTGCAGTCGGGAGCAACCACACCAAGCCATCCGTGCTTGCACCAAGAGCAGTTCGCTAATAAATATAAAGTTGACGTATCCCTCTGAGAGTTAAAATTAAATCATAATTCTGTGTTCCATCTAAGGCAGGGAATTGAACCAGCAACCTTAGGTTCTGCAGTCGGGAGCAACCACACCAAGCCATCCGTGCTTGAACCAAGAGCAGTTCGCTAATAAATATAAAGTTGACGTATCCCTCTGAGAGTTAAAATTAAATCATTATTCTGTGTTCCATCTAAGGCAGGGAATCGAACCAGCAACCTTAGGTTCTGCAGTCGGGAGCAACCACACCAAGCCATCCGTGCCTGCACCAAGAGCAGTTCGCTAATAAATATAAAGTTGACGTATCCCTCTGAGAGTTAAAATTAAATCATAATTCTGTGTTCCATCTAAGGCAGGGAATTGAACCAGCAACCTTAGGTCCTGCAGTCGGGAGCAACCACACCAAGCCATCCGTGCTTGCACCAAGAGCAGTTCGCTAATAAATATAAAGTTGACGTATCCCTCTGAGAGTTAAAATTAAATCATAATTCTGTGTTCCATCTAAGGCAGGGAATTGAACCAGCAACCTTAGGTTCTGCAGTCGAGAGCAACCACACCAAGCCATCCGTGCCTGCACCAAGAGCAGTTCGCTAATAAATATAAAGTTGACGTATCCCTCTGAGAGTTAAAATTAAATCATAATTCTGTGTTCCATCTAAGGCAGGGAATTGAACCAGCAACCTTAGGTTCTGCAGTCGGAAGCAACCACACCAAGCCATCCGTGCTTGAACCAAGAGCAGTTCGCTAATAAATATAAAGTTGACGTATCCCTCTGAGAGTTAAAATTAAATCATAATTCTGTGTTCCATCTAAGGCAGGGAATTGAACCAGCAACCTTAGGTTCCGCAGTCGGGAGCAACCACACCAAGCCTTCCGTGCTTGAACCAAGAGCAGTTCGCTAATAAATATAAAGTTGACGTATCCCTCTGAGAGTTAAAATTAAATCATAATTCTGTGTTCCATCTAAGGCAGGGAATCGAACCAGCACTCTTAGGTCCTGCAGTCGGGAGCAACCACACCAAGCCATCCGTGCTTGCACCAAGAGCAGTTCGCTAATAAATATAAAGTTGACGTATCCCTCTGAGAGTTAAAATTAAATCATAATTCTGTGTTCCATCTAAGGCAGGGAATCGAACCAGCAACCTTAGGTTCTGCAGTCGGGAGCAACCACACCAAGCCATCCGTGCCTGCACCAAGAGCAGTTCGCTAATAAATATAAAGTTGACGTATCCCTCTGAGAGTTAAAATTAAATCATAATTCTGTGTTCCATCTAAGGCAGGGAATTGAACCAGCAACCTTAGGTTCTGCAGTCGGGAGCAACCACACCAAGCCATCCGTGCTTGAACCAAGAGCAGTTCGCTAATAAATATAAAGTTGACGTATCCCTCTGAGAGTTAAAATTAAATCATAATTCTGTGTTCCATCTAAGGCAGGGAATCGAACCAGCAACCTTAGGTTCTGCAGTCGGGAGCAACCACACCAAGCCATCCGTGCCTGCACCAAGAGCAGTTCGCTAATAAATATAAAGTTGACGTATCCCTCTGAGAGTTAAAATTAAATCATAATTCTGTGTTCCATCTAAGGCAGGGAATCGAACCAGCAACCTTAGGTCCTGCAGTCGGGAGCAACCACACCAAGCCATCCGTGCTTGCACCAAGAGCAGTTCGCTAATAAATATAAAGTTGACGTATCCCTCTGAGAGTTAAAATTAAATCATAATTCTGTGTTCCATCTAAGGCAGGGATTTGAACCAGCAACCTTAGGTTCTGCAGTCGAGAGCAACCACACCAAGCCATCCGTGCCTGCACCAAGAGCAGTTCGCTAATAAATATAAAGTTGACGTATCCCTCTGAGAGTTAAAATTAAATCATAATTCTGTGTTCCATCTAAGGCAGGGAATTGAACCAGCAACCTTAGGTTCTGCAGTCGGAAGCAACCACACCAAGCCATCCGTGCTAGAACCAAGAGCAGTTCGCTAATAAATATAAAGTTGACGTATCCCTCTGAGAGTTAAAATTAAATCATAATTCTGTGTTCCATCTAAGGCAGGGAATCGAACCAGCAACCTTAGGTCCTGCAGTCGGGAGCAACCACACCAAGCCATCCGTGCTTGCACCAAGAGCAGTTCGCTAATAAATATAAAGTTGACGTATCCCTCTGAGAGTTAAAATTAAATCATAATTCTGTGTTCCATCTAAGGCAGGGAATTGAACCAGCAACCTTAGGTTCTGCAGTCGGGAGCAACCACACCAAGCCATCCGTGCCTGCACCAAGAGCAGTTCACTAATAAATATAAAGTTGACGTATCCCTCTGAGAGTTAAAATTAAATCATAATTCTGTGTTCCATCTAAGGCAGGGAATTGAACCAGCAACCTCAGGTTCTGCAGTCGGGAGCAACCACACCAAGCCATCCGTGCCTGCACCAAGAGCAGTTCGCTAATAAATATAAAGTTGATGTATCCCTCTGAGAGTTAAAATTAAATCATAATTCTGTGTTCCATCTAAGGCAGGGAATTGAACCAGCAACCTTAGGTTCTGCAGTCGGGAGCAACCACACCAAGCCATCCGTGCCTGCACCAAGAGCAGTTCGCTAATAAATATAAAGTTGACGTATCCCTCTGAGAGTTAAAATTAAATCATAATTCTGTGTTCCATCTAAGGCAGGGAATTGAACCAGCAACCTTAGGTTCTGCAGTCGGGAGCAACCACACCAAGCCATCCGTGCCTGCACCAAGAGCAGTTCGCTAATAAATATAAAGTTGACGTATCCCTCTGAGAGTTAAAATTAAATCATAATTCTGTGTTCCATCTAAGGCAGGGAATTGAACCAGCAACCTTAGGTTCTGCAGTCGGGAGCAACCACACCAAGCCATCCGTGCCTGCACCAAGAGCAGTTCGCTAATAAATATAAAGTTGACGTATCCCTCTGAGAGTTAAAATTAAATCATAATTCTGTGTTCCATCTAAGGCAGGGAATCGAACCAGCAACCTTAGGTCCTGCAGTCGGGAGCAACCACACCAAGCCATCCGTGCTTGCACCAAGAGCAGTTCGCTAATAAATATAAAGTTGACGTATCCCTCTGAGAGTTAAAATTAAATCATAATTCTGTGTTCCATCTAAGGCAGGGAATTGAACCAGCAACCTTAGGTTCTGCAGTCGGGAGCAACCACACCAAGCCATCCGTGCCTGCACCAAGAGCAGTTCGCTAATAAATATAAAGTTGATGTATCCCTCTGAGAGTTAAAATTAAATCATAATTCTGTGTTCCATCTAAGGCAGGGAATTGAACCAGCAACCTTAGGTTCTGCAGTCGGGAGCAACCACACCAAGCCATCCGTGCCTGCACCAAGAGCAGTTCGCTAATAAATATAAAGTTGACGTATCCCTCTGAGAGTTAAAATTAAATCATAATTCTGTGTTCCATCTAAGGCAGGGAATTGAACCAGCAACCTTAGGTTCTGCAGTCGGGAGCAACCACACCAAGCCATCCGTGCCTGCACCAAGAGCAGTTCGCTAATAAATATAAAGTTGACGTATCCCTCTGAGAGTTAAAATTAAATCATAATTCTGTGTTCCATCTAAGGCAGGGAATTGAGCCAGCAACCTTAGGTTCTGCAGTCGGGAGCAACCACACCAAGCCATCCGTGCCTGCACCAAGAGCAGTTCGCTAATAAATATAAAGTTGACGTATCCCTCTGAGAGTTAAAATTAAATCATAATTCTGTGTTCCATCTAAGGCAGGGAATTGAACCAGCAACCTTAGGTTCTGCAGTCGGGAGCAACCACACCAAGCCATCCGTGCTTGAACCAAGAGCAGTTCGCTAATAAATATAAAGTTGACGTATCCCTCTGAGAGTTAAAATTAAATCATAATTCTGTGTTCCATCTAAGGCAGGGAATTGAACCAGCAACCTTAGGTTCTGCAGTCGGGAGCAACCACACCAAGCCATCCGTGCCTGCACCAAGAGCAGTTCGCTAATAAATATAAAGTTGACGTATCCCTCTGAGAGTTAAAATTAAATCATAATTCTGTGTTCCATCTAAGGCAGGGAATCGAACCAGCAACCTTAGGTCCTGCAGTCGGGAGCAACCACACCAAGCCATCCGTGCTTGCACCAAGAGCAGTTCGCTAATAAATATAAAGTTGACGTATCCCTCTGAGAGTTAAAATTAAATCATAATTCTGTGTTCCATCTAAGGCAGGGAATTGAACCAGCAACCTTAGGTTCTGCAGTCGGGAGCAACCACACCAAGCCATCCGTGCCTGCACCAAGAGCAGTTCGCTAATAAATATAAAGTTGACGTATCCCTCTGAGAGTTAAAATTAAATCATAATTCTGTGTTCCATCTAAGGCAGGGAATTGAACCAGCAACCTTAGGTTCTGCAGTCGGGAGCAACCACACCAAGCCATCCGTGCCTGCACCAAGAGCAGTTCGCTAATAAATATAAAGTTGACGTATCCCTCTGAGAGTTAAAATTAAATCATAATTCTGTGTTCCATCTAAGGCAGGGAATTGAACCAGCAACCTTAGGTTCTGCAGTCGGGAGCAACCACACCAAGCCATCCGTGCTTGAACCAAGAGCAGTTCGCTAATAAATATAAAGTTGACGTATCCCTCTGAGAGTTAAAATTAAATCATAATTCTGTGTTCCATCTAAGGCAGGGAATTGAACCAGCAACCTTAGGTTCTGCAGTCGGGAGCAACCACACCAAGCCATCCGTGCCTGCACCAAGAGCAGTTCGCTAATAAATATAAAGTTGACGTATCCCTCTGAGAGTTAAAATTAAATCATAATTCTGTGTTCCATCTAAGGCAGGGAATCGAACCAGCAACCTTAGGTCCTGCAGTCGGGAGCAACCACACCAAGCCATCCGTGCTTGCACCAAGAGCAGTTTGCTAATAAATATAAAGTTGACGTATCCCTCTGAGAGTTAAAATTAAATCATAATTCTGTGTTCCATCTAAGGCAGGGAATTGAACCAGCAACCTTAGGTTCTGCAGTCGGGAGCAACCACACCAAGCCATCCGTGCCTGCACCAAGAGCAGTTCGCTAATAAATATAAAGTTGACGTATCCCTCTGAGAGTTAAAATTAAATCATAATTCTGTGTTCCATCTAAGGCAGGGAATTGAACCAGCAACCTTAGGTTCTGCAGTCGGAAGCAACCACACCAAGCCATCCGTGCTTGAACCAAGAGCAGTTCGCTAATAAATATAAAGTTGACGTATCCCTCTGAGAGTTAAAATTAAATCATAATTCTGTGTTCCCTCTAAGGCAGGGAATTGAACCAGCAACCTTAGGTTCTGCAGTCGGGAGCAACCACACCAAGCCATCCGTGCCTGCACCAAGAGCAGTTCGCTAATAAATATAAAGTTGACGTATCCCTCTGAGAGTTAAAATTAAATCATAATTCTGTGTTCCATCTAAGGCAGGGAATCGAACCAGCAACCTTAGGTCCTGCAGTCGGGAGCAACCACACCAAGCCATCCGTGCTTGCACCAAGAGCAGTTCGCTAATAAATATAAAGTTGACGTATCCCTCTGAGAGTTAAAATTAAATCATAATTCTGTGTTCCATCTAAGGCAGGGAATTGAACCAGCAACCTCAGGTTCTGCAGTCGGGAGCAACCACACCAAGCCATCCGTGCCTGCACCAAGAGCAGTTCGCTAATAAATATAAAGTTGACGTATCCCTCTGAGAGTTAAAATTAAATCATAATTCTGTGTTCCATCTAAGGCAGGGAATTGAACCAGCAACCTTAGGTTCTGCAGTCGGGAGCAACCACACCAAGCCATCCGTGCCTGCACCAAGAGCAGTTCGCTAATAAATATAAAGTTGACGTATCCCTCTGAGAGTTAAAATTAAATCATAATTCTGTGTTCCATTAGGGTGGTCCTAAGTATAATGGTAAAAAAAATTTTTCGGAATTTTTCAAGTCGCACCCCCTAAATTTTTTCCTTATGGGGTAGTTAATAACTGGTAAAAATTTTATCTGAATCAGTTAATATTAACACGTGCCGCAAAAGGGATGAAAATCTGAAAAACATCAAAATTCTCAAAACTTTGAAAAATTATTAAATTTATTTAAAATATATAATTCAATATATTTCTATACTTTTTTTAACATAAAATCCTTAAAAATGAAGGATATTGGCTTTTATAGCCTTTGACAGTTTTTAAAGGTATTGTATTTTCTCCTCATTATGCGTTAAAATATCGTTATATTCTTCAAAAAGCTTGATTTCCCTTTCTGCAGCATTATTTACAACAGATAAGTTACTGACGACTTTAAACCCTTCCTGATAACCTCCAAAAATCTTCACACGTTTTAAAGGATCCCTAGAAATAAATTTTGAAGAAAACTTAAAACCTTTGAAAACAGTTTGCGGTTAATTTTGACACAAAATTGGCTTGATTTTTCTTAGAGTCCTTCCAGTTTTGCAAAACTAATTTGCAACCACCCTTACACACGGGTAGATTCTTTCCCTCTAAACTATTTGGAAATTGCTCTGTGGGGACAGACTCATCAAAAAAGGATAAGGCAACTGTCTCCTCCAAGAAACCATATCCATGACTAATAATTTTTTCTTTGATGCTGCCTTAGATTATATTTTCATTAATTCCTCTGTAGAAAAAAGATCCCTCATGAATTTCAATTCTTGAAATGTGGCTTTGTGATCCATTTGCACATCAAACCAGGCCTTTATGTATAGCTTAACAATAATACGCATACCTTGTAGTATTGGATTATCCAAATTAACCCTCATTTCTAAATATAAATATCTTTAAGCAATAAATTACTTAAGACATCCACCTAGAATGATGGATAGTACCAGGTTGTTTAAATTTAATCATTTTAGCTTCATAATAATCTAAAAGTGCTATTGTCAACCATAGAAACTTTGGGTAGTCATCTCTCGATTGGTGTTAGAGCTTTGTTTTAGCCAACTTGTGAATTTCTTCTTTGTCTCTTCCATCAATGGTATTTCTTACAACTTCATTTTTAATACCTGATGGGTACTTTGATTTATAGATAACATCCCAAGATTTTCAAAACGTTTAAATAAAAATGTAGGTCCATGGGATGCAGTAATGCAAGCTCCAAAGGCCGCTTTTAACACTAATTTAAGAACATTAAAATGTATTATATGAGCTTAGGCTTATGAAATTCAGTGTAAATTTCAAATCAAACCTTTAACTATGATGAATTTTATTTAAAATCTAATTTTCATTGTTTTGAACATTATATTAAAGTTTTGTTTTATGTCCCAACCTTCATCGGAAAATCCTCCACTTTACCTTAAATCCTCCATTGGAATTCACTTATAATAATGAATTTCACCCTAAAATATGTGCAATAATCATAGTGTAGGAGGTTTTCAAGTTTATCATAAAATACATGAAGATACCGACTTTGATGCAGTGATCTTTTGAGAACGCCCGCGCAGCGTCCACTGTTGCGGCGGAAAGTGCTCATCGAGCCGGCATACCTCCCTGAGTGTTACGGAGTCCCGCGCATCTACCGTACTCTAACTTCAATCGCGTTGCGGCACGTGTTAACATTAAAATATTTGAAAAATATTTGGTATACACACTGTAAAAAAATCCTGAGACTTTACACGAAAGAATTGTGGAAAGATGTTGCCACGATTTTATTGAGAAATGCTACACGGTGTCACCGTGTAAGGTCTCGGTGCCTCCTGTGGAAGGTTCCAGAGTAGACACGGTGTAAGGTTTCGGTGTCATTGTGTAAGATCTGCGTGCCGTTGTGGAAGGTTCCAGAGTGGACACGGTGTAAGAAATAATTTCCCCCAAAAAAATTTTAAAATTGATTAATTTTAAAATTTAACAGTTTTTTTTGCACGAAATTTCGTAAATAATATAATAACAGAACTTCATTAAAAAAATTCAGAATATGGCTTTTAAACAGAATCAATTACAATTTTCAAATCAACAGAATTACAAAGTTAGAAGTGCTTTTAAATATATATTTATTTAAAATAATTACTTCACTGAAACATTCTTGAATTTCTCTTAATTAAATTTTTAAAAAGTAAGAAGAGAGATTTGCGAAGTCTAGCCCGGCCAACAGGTTTTGAACCGAAGACCTTAGGGTTGGAAATCGAGTACTCTAACCATCCAACCGCCCGGTACTACATTCTTGAAGTGTTAAACCAATCATTTGTAGATTTTTCTAACTTTGTAAGGGGTGAAGCATTTTAAAGACTATAAGATTATTGAGATTATTTACTCTCACAACATCGGATTTTTTTTACTGTGTGTAAACAACCACAATAACACCATTCCCTTTTTTATTTCACGAAAACCGATCATTTGCTACTAATTCATCTTTCCGCGCAGAGAAACGCTCATTGCGCATGCGTCTCCTTCGCATTACAATGAAAACTGAAACGTTTCGGAGCTGCTTACTCAAACATAGTGTGTTTTGTGGACTCCGCGGCCTTTCCACAACAAGTTCGTGTAAAGCCTTTCAATACTGTCGTGTATAGTATCCGGAATTTTTAACAGTGCATTCATTTCATACCTTAAGTAAAAAAGTTGGGGGGTGCGACCGAAGAAATTCCGAGTTTGAAAAATTAGGACCACCCTAGTGTTCCATCTAAGGCAGGGAATCGAACCAGCATCCTTAGGTTCTGCAGTGACTAGTGGTCAAGGAGAGGCTCAAAAAAGGGGTAAACACCGCAATTTTGTACCAACTGACCAGTGTTTCACTCTAAAATAATATCAAGAAAAAGTTGCATGTTTTTATGCCAAACTCGACCCCCCTCCTCGGACCAATTTTAAAGTAGTTGTATTTTAAACGACCAATTGACCAAAAGTGAAAACTGCCCCTAGGTGGTCAACCAATATGCCAAAATTTTCGTCTATGAGAGCAGAGTAGGATTATGCAAGAATTTTAGCTCTCAGCCGCATAGATCAGGCACAATACACAAAAAGAACAGTGGTCAAGCGAAATTTCAGACACCCTTTCAGACAATTTAAAATTAAGGAGACCCGAATTTTGGTAGGTAGGTGGTAAGGGTTTAGGTAACAGTATGGTCAATAGGTATTGACCAATGGTCAATGTATACATATTATTAAGATCAAAGGACTCAGAAAGACACCTAACACCACCCACCTAGGATCAATATTTACAAAGTTAGAAATGGGGTCAACAAAGTGACCAGGGGTCAATGTCAATCAATTTCATTATGTTAGCAGAGTATGCTACCCAAATATCATCCTAATTAAAGCATATGAATTAGAACTAGCCAATTCAGCCAATTGACCACAGGTCAATAGACCACCACAAACCAATAGCTATATAACGTTATATTTCAGTCAAAAGCAACGGAACACCCCAGCATAACACTATCGATTCACTTCAGATTCATTTTTGATACGTTCGGTCAAACGTCCTGTTCGGGCAAGTTGTCTTTCGGTCCGGTGGCAGTCGGGAAAGAGGCGCTTCGGTCTGAAAGATTTCGGTCTATTGGGCGCGACCCATGGAGAAGTAGTACCCCCTTGTACCCAAAAAGGTTCTCAAAGTGAGTTAAAGACCTACTTTTACAGGTCAAGTTTCAAAATTTTTTCTGGACGAGGGCCCCCATACCCAAGGGGGGCTTGTCTGGAAAAGTGCCCCCCCCCCTCTTGGAGGCGTGCTGGATTCGCGCGAATCACCCAGCGACGGTGTTACACAAACCTTTGAACCCGTTTCCTTCAGTGAGTTTGGGTTTCGGTTTCTTCTGTTCTTGGGTTTCGACGCTAGGTGGCGCTCGGGAGAGGAGGAGCGGTTTGCCGGTGAAGAACGAAACTCGCCGCGGGAGAAATGCTTCCTCGCGCCGCTAGACGATTCCTGCCAGCACGGTGAATTTTCCCTTTCTAGTTTATCAGCAAAGTCCTTTAGAAGCATAGTGACGGGCTTACCTGGATAAATTTCAAACAAACGATGACCTGTTCGCCACCACTGACGTAATGCGCTGAGCTACTCCACATGTAGTTTTTATTTATTAAAAAATTAACATACGATCGGATTTTAAAAATTTTCTTCACCGATGATTTTCTTTTATTAGATTCTGTTGGGAAAAACGCCAAGAGTCTGGGATCATCGTATGTTGACGTCGTCATTCGATAATCATTGTTGGAAAGCAATGGAGTTGATGGTATGATTGTTGACATCTTTAAACAATAAGCGTTTTCCGTCACGTGTTTTTTTCTCGACTTTTAAATTAAAATATTTCATTGTATATTTTTTTGAAAAATGGACTAGATATTTCATTTCACCATACAAAAAACCAAACGGAACACTTGTTTGTTTTTGAAAATCTGACACATGCAACTTCATTATTAAGTTCCGATGGGGCATGCTGATGCAGAAAATTTTTGGAAATAAATTTCAACCAAAAAAGTGGGGTTTATCTTATGTTTGGTACATCTACACTGTCCAAAAAAATGTAGCCACTTTCCGTGGGAAAAACTGGGCAGCTGGGTTGCCCCTATTTTTCAAGTAAATGTTTCTGGAAACTGCCGTTTCTGGAAAAAATCGTATTCTAAATCACGGAGGTCTTCCCCCTCTTTGTATGCCTCTTAAGTTATGTTCCATAGGTAAATTGCACCGACCTTAGAACACAGATAGACATAACATGCGCGCGCATCCCCATAGCGGGTGCTCTCCCGCTCAAAAGTCACGTGTAATGGGAGCTCTGGGAACGGGATTCGTCGGTTCAATTCTGGCCAGCTGGCTTGATCACGTGATTGAAATGCTCCAATCTCTATGCCTACAAGGTCACGTGGAATTTGAAAAACGGTGGAACATGTTTCAACGCAGGCCAAGCCCGCTTGCACCGTCTATCAATATTCCAAGGTTTTAAACTATTGGGGGGGGGGGGCACGCGTCACCCTTCCCCCCTGGGATCAACGGCCGTACGAATAACACTCAACTTAAACTTAAAACTAACATAATTAATTAAATAATAAACTTAATTAACTTAACACGAGCAAAATCGGGTTAATCAGCTAGTTTACTATAAAAATGTGAGCCGAGTAATTGTTCTAACTTGAAAAGTCATAAATGTTGTCCCCATGCTCTTTAAAAAACGCCCGCGCCCTCAAACGGTGGAAAAACGAGGCTTTATATAGGTCGGTCGCCATCTTGGAATTCCTCACCAAAAATTAAAATGGTCCGATTCGCACCAAACTTGGTATGCAAGTGCGGAGTACCTCATAAGCTTCTTTGGTGAAGTTTTCTTTGAAATTTCCTTATTTTTGCGAAAAAACGACTCCTTCACCGGTTTCTGAGCCCTTAAAGTTATTTTGTAGGTCGATTCCATGAAAGGGAAAACGTTTTCGATTGGAATGCGAAAAAGCAAGATAGACACGCCCCTCCGATGAGCAAGGCGGATGTGATTAGGCGGTTCTTCAACCAATGAGAGAAGTAATTAATTGGGCGGAGACTTAATTAATTGGACGACGGGTACAGCCAATCGGATCTCTTTCTTTCCGTGTCTGGGTCCGCCTCTGCTGTTTTTAAGCATGGATGCAATTATAAACTACTTAATTATGTAAGCAGTGGAAAAAGACGTCTTTTTAAGGTGTTTTTTTTACTAAATTTAGGCTTTTGTTGTGGTGACATCTACCTTAGAAAAAGAGGAAGTATTTTGATAAGCCATTTTTAAGTGCTGTCTGCATGAATCTGCGGAACTGCTAGAATTTCCCGGTTAAGAATAAGATATTATTGATGAATAATTTCACCTGCGTCCCCCGGGGAGTAAAGCGGATGCTCCGGCAGGTCCCGGCGACCGCAACGGCACGACGCGCTTTTTTGCTGAGGCCAAGATTTTTGAAGGCGAATATCCACAGCCTGGCTCCATCCAAAGGGAGGGGCTATTTTCCAGACCTTTTGATACAAAATGTTGGGGGGTGTCTAAAAAGTATCACGCAAGATCCCCTTGTGGTATCACTGCAAATAAAATTACACGAAAATAAACATTTAACAACACCAAAATGTCCCCAAATTTACAACGCATTTAATGTGTTGCAGTAAGAACACTTTAATCACAACACAATTATTGTGTTGCAAATGTGTTTAAAATAGTGTTGCAGTCAGAAATGTGTTCTTAAAATAGTGTTGTAAAACGTGTTGTGATGAAAAAAGTGTTCTTAGATAGTGTTGTAAATTACAACACTTTGTCCCCAAATTAAGAACACATTCTCAACACCACACACAATTTACAACAACTATAAGTAAACATATTTTACTAAGTTTTCAAAAATGTGTGTGGTGTTGTGAATGAGTTAATTATGTAATGCAATGTTAGTTTTTAGTTTTTTTTTTTCATTTCATATGATAGTTGATCCAAGTTTGTTAAAACTAATTTTAAACAAGGAAAATTATCAGTAAAATCCATAAAAAAAGAAAATGCTATAAGGAAAAGTCATCATGTAAATACTTGCACTTTTAAGCCACTCAGAGTTAGAAAAAATAAGGTTTTTTTAAATAAAAAAACATAACATACAGTCGAATCCGCTTAATGTGATCACGGTTAATGTTATCAATCGGATAATGTTATCGAAATCAACAGGTCCCGATCATTCCTATTTAATTTAATGTAAAACGCATCGTTTAATGTGATCAAGTAAGTATCAACACGCCGCTTAATGTTATCAAAATTTGTATATATCCCCTAAAAAACGCCCGTTTTCAAGTTTCGTTTTGAAGGTCAATTGCTTTTTTTCTGAAACTCGGTATGAGTTTACAGCTGCACCGTTATATTTCTTTGGTTTGATTGTAAGAAAAATAAAATATTCGATGCTCTCCACATACATTGAAAGAAAACTCTTAAAGGGGGGGGCGAAGCAATGCTTGTGATTGGTTATCACCATTGGCGCCTTGCAGATGTTTCTGATAAGACATTTTGATTTTCCCTTGTTAAGTTGTTAATTAATTTCAGTGATTTGCCGTTTCCATGTAAATTTTTGAAAGTTCATGTTGATCTTGCCTGGATGTCAAAAGAAATCGAATGTTTGAGCGGAATCACATAGGTGTAGTAAGTGCTAACAAAGGAAATTACAAAGTAAGAGAATTTTTATTTATTGGATTACTCTTATATTTTACACTAAAACGTATAAGTTGCCAAGTTCATAGAATAAAATTGTTTTAAATACATTAACTACGATTACATAATTTTGATTTTAAAGCAAACAATATAGTTACACCATTTGTTGCTTTTTTTATATGGAATCGCTTATTGTTATCAATCGTATAATGTTATCAATTTCATCTCGGACAATTGCGATCACATTAAGCGGACTCGACTGTATATGGCATTTTGTTTCAACAGGCCTGACACAAATATGTTACTGGTTAATTACCAGATGAAACGGTGAATTTGTTTTATAAAAAAAGCAAGCGGTAAAAAATAATAAGTGTTTTGAACAAAGCAGTAAATGTAACAACACTGATCTCACTTTACAGTAAAATAAATTTTTATAATTAATGGTTGTTTACTAACAAAGTTATTAAGTCACAAAAGTTTATCTTATCATATAACAATAATAAAACTAAAATTATTTATTTATTTTTGAGGGTAATATGAAAGAAATTTAAGGAAAGACTGAATGAATTTATTACAGCATTTTTATTACACAAAGACATTGTTAGCTTAAAACACACTTTTACATTCCTGAATCAGGTTATAAAACCACTTTAATAGTCAAAATGTAACTAAAAGAAAATAAAAATACTGGAAATTAGTTTACAGAATCGTATAATTAGAGGACATTCATAAATAACATGAGGTGTTTTTACCATATTTTGGAACCCCTCCGTCCCCCTCACCTAAGATTTTCTCATTCACTTTTTAACAAATAAATTTTTTTGTCTTATTGACTTTTAATAGTTTTGGTACTAATACAGTTGAAATAAAAAACATCGTCTTAAGAGCAACTGGAGGCAAAACAGTCCGCGGACAAAACAAAATTAACTTCTGAGCCATGGTGAGAAGCTACACGCACTAGGAGACCTGGCCAATTGCCATTTCGCCGCTGTTTTGACTAATTTGCACATATTTCCTAAACTTTTGCTAAAAAATATGAAATAAAAACATGCATTTTCAAAAATAAAAGTTGATATGAGATGCATACTTGTATAAATTGAAAACCTTTCTACGAACTTAAATTTATTCCAAAAAATTTTCTCCAAGAATATACACATTTTTAAATCTCTCTCTCCCTCCAAAAAAACATCATTACTGAAATACTCAAAGTGGGACCATAATCATTTTTATCCTTGTTTATATTGATACTAATTTTTCATACTAGTGATTTTAAAACTTATAAATAATATACATCATTGTATTTTTATTATAATTGGAAATTCCTAATTACTGCTCTAAAAATGAAAGATGTAATATCTTTGATAAATCGGCAGAATTGAAAAAATATTATCAACTAGTTGATATGCCTGGCCTTGCATGGGTGGAGATTAAGCTTTCTTTAAGATTAAGATGGCTTTAAGATTTCTTTTTTAAATTTTTCAATATATTTTATGCCTTATTTTCTTGGTGAAAGGTATTAAAATCCATCCAGTTCTGCAGAAAAATTTCTAAAAAAATTTTTTTCATATTTTTTCTGCAGAAAAACTTCTGAAAAAATTTTTTTGTAGTTTTTCTGCAGAGGGCAAAATTTTCTGCGAACGCTGTTCGTGTATATTATATAAGTATGATGAGATGATATTAATTGCCTCCCCCAGATGAGATTTTGCTAAACCCCCTCCCCCTATTTGTCCTCACGCAACATTATGGATGTCCCCTGATTAAATTTATATTAATTTTTAAAAATCATACCTTAAAAAGAATATTTAAGAAAAAATGTGAATTAGTATTTTTAGAATCTAAAATCTGATCTAACACCTTAACCATCAGGTAATAATCTAACACTGATTTAAAAAAAAAACATACTGAATGTTACTTACAGGGTGTTCCAAAAAGACCCCAACTTTAAAAATTCGTAGAAAAAAACTAAAAGAGATAACATGTGGTTTGCATCTACATTATCTTCAGATCAATAATTTTTTTTTGCTCAAAATTTAATATAACCTTATACCGTTGGCAAAACAGTATCTTCAAACTAGTGAAAAAAAGCTGTGCTTCGAGTTCATATTGCGCTCATCTTTGGGTGTCCGAGTTTGTGAAAAATATTGATTCTAGGATCAAATGATAATGAAATATTTTGTATTTTTGCTCTAATTGACTATGTTCATAAGAATTTTTCTTATTATTCTCGACGAAAAACTGAATAAGAATTCATCCCAAACCATTTCAATGGTAGAGTGAGGCCCTATATATTTGGATTTTAAACTACATTTGTTTAAAAATTTGTGTACAAAAATAAAAAGGCTGCAAACCGCGTGTTTTTACCAGTTTTAGTTTTTTTCTATGAATTTTTAAAGTCAGGGGTCTTTTTTGGAACACCTATAATGCAACCTAGAAAATGCTACGTTGAAATAAAATATAGAAAAATGCATGTTGTTAGGCTTATAAAGTTGTAATTTGTTCTACACTGCATGTACAATGTGCAAAGAAGCCAACTTCAAAGTCATCATTAATAACATTGCAAAAAATCAAACATCGTTCTTATATTGCAAAGAAAAAACTATGAAGAGATATTAGATGTAAAATCTTGAGTAACAACTCATATTGCACGGTTAAAAAACTAGAGAAACAATGAAGAGGCATATTCCATTAAAAAACCACATTACATTATAAATTCTTGAGTAAAAACTCGTATTGCACAGTTGCATAACTAGGAAAACAATGATGAGGTATATTCCAATAAAAAAACACATTGCATAATAAATTCTTGATTAAAAACTCATATTGCACAGTTGAAATTAACAAAAAAGAGGTATTCCAAAAAAAGGATATTACACAAGTTATTGAATAGTAACCACTTGCTGCAAAGTAAAAAACTAGAAGTCTTCCATAGCATGTCAAAAAAGTATTCGTACACTAGTCAAATATGCACTATGTTACGGCTAAACTGCACGTGCAAAATTAAAACTAAAATTACACCAACATCTTCCTAATCCTTCATTAGAAGCTACCAAAAAAAGAACAAAAAAATCATCAGAACTGAATGAAAAAAATCATTATCCAAAATGAAACTATTTTTGGAACCAAACAAGTATTCTTACAGCCATAGACTAACATGGGAAACGGAGAAAAACCATCGCCATAGAGTTAACATTACGTGAAAGATATATTTTCGTTCCAAATCCTAATTCAGCAGCATGCGAATGTAATTATTTTCTTCAGGTTCATAAAGACATTAAACAATAGTAGATTCTATTCAAAAAGGGCACTTGTAAAATGCACCCACACGATTTTTTTTCAAATAAAATTTTTTGGTTCAATCCAACCATTGAATTCAATGGTAAGATTGCAATGTAGAAAATTCAATGCAGAAGAATTTGACTAGTGTACGAATACTTTTTTGATTATGGATTTTGATTTAAAACAATCTAATCATTTTTGATGCCCGCAGCCCCAACTTATAGAAGCTGTCCTGCAGCCCCCATAGCTTGTAAATGGCATTTTGGGTAATCAATCTCAAGAACATAGTGCAGGGCTTCTAAAGTTGTCAGTAATGATATTATGCTGCAGTGTGGACACTTGATAAATTCTCTTTCGTACACAATCCGTCACTTCATTGTTTTGGATGAGAAGCACCCCCACCGGATAATCATAAACTGCATTAAGGTGATTGAAGTATTCAGCAGGATCCTGAATAGGAAAATGAGGAAATCCATATTTACACATAACTCTCCTAATAATTGTCCATTTAAATTTCAACATAATTAAATTAACATTTCTAAAAATAAAAAGTGATTTCCATACCGAGCAAACTTTCACAATAGTTTTGGACTTTTCTCCCCTTTAGTTTGAAAAACTCCACATTTCTTTTCGAACCCAATCGTTGAGCATTTGATCACCCTAAATATAATTACAATTAAGAATTGTAACATAATTTATATTTGTTAAAGACATATTTTGATTAAGTGTGTCACAATCAAATGTTCAATGGTGAAAAAAGGATAATTTAACTCATACAGCCATGAAACCCGGGCTTAAGTTGCACCAGAGCAGAGCTCCAATACTTCTTGGTTTTCAATAAATATTTACATTTTAATAGGAACGCACCAGAATGCATAAAATCATGTTCCCCACCCAAATGAAACAGGATTTTTAGATTTAAATTTCCAAAAAATTTCTGGGGGAGGACCCCCAGAACATTGGTACTTAAAACTATATTATTTAATAGAAAATGTATTAAATTCTTGAAAATGTAAGTCCAAAAATTCAAATTGGGTGTATCAAAGCTAGTTGAATACCTGCTTTTCAGATTTAAATTTTTAAAAACATTCTGGAAAAGGACCCCAGCCCCCTTAAGGAAGTTAGAACAGGGGTTCTCAAACTTTTTCAGCCGCAGCACCCCTAGCAAGCTAAAAAAAATTCGGGGCACCCCCTCCAAAAGAAGGTTAAAAATTTTTTGGGGAAAAGTCGTCCACATAAGAAGTCTCAAGCAGTGTATTATGAAATTATTTTCAGGAAGGGGCCAAAATGAGGAAGTTGCATGATTTTTTTTTATTTTTTTAATCGATTCCTCTTGCAAAAATAAGCAACTACCCAAAATTTGAGCCCGATCGAGATATTTTTTGATTGTCAAAAAAATTAACAAAAATCCCCTTTTTAAAAGCGCGCGAAAACGCCAAGAGTTTGGATGTGACATCATCTTATACTAAACATTGTTGTAAAGCAATGGAGTTGATGGTATTATTGTTGACGTCATCTTATAGTTTAAACAATAAACGTTTTCAGTCACGTGTTTTTTTCTAGACTTTTAAATTGAAATATTTAATTACCTATACATTTTTTTGAAAAACTGACCAGATATTTCATTTTACCATACAAAAAACCATACGGAACACTTGTTTGTTTTTGAAAATCTGACACATGCAACTTCCTTATTAGCCCTCAACCCTTCCATGTATATTAAATAGGTCCAAATGTAGTTTCTTTCTTTTTTTTTAAGGTAGAATCTCTGTTATAAAAGAATTTGTATGAAAAAGGTTGTAATAAAGCTCGAAGTATCAAAGAGGGGGTCTGGGGTCCTCCCCCAGAAAATTTTTGGAAAGTTGACTGTAAAAGACAGGTTTAAAAGCAGTTTAAGCACACCTATTCCAAAATTTAGATTTACAGTTTTGGCTGGATTTGCATTTTGGTGAACTTAATATAATGTAAAAAAAGTTGTGTGAATAATAAAGTTCCAAGTAAAAAGGGGATGTGGAGGTCATCCCCCAAAAGGTTTTGGAAATTTAATTCTTAATACAGGGCTTACCTTGGTCTTGGTGTACACCTGCTCCGAATTTCGGATATATATTTTTAGGTAGGATTTTGATGAACTTATAAAAAGTTTTGAGTACGAAAGGAGGTTAGGGGGGTTCTCCCCCAGAAATTGATGCTAAATATCAGGGTTTGAACTTCTTTTGGTAGACCGAGTTTCGGTGGGACAGGGCACTCTCGGCCCCTATATACGCCTTTCCGTACTCTTTTTTCATTTCCAACAAATATTTTTGTTACTTCTTTACAACTGTAGTTTCACCAAATTAAAAAGATAATAGGTATGTATTTTTCTGTAAAAAGCAGTGTTTTCGATTGTTTATTTGGCGTAAATTATAAAAATGATGTTTGGCTTTCTACGAATGCAAGAATAAAAGGGGAAAAAGAGTGAAAAAGTTGGATAATATTCACTATTTTCACCCCCATAAATAGTTAAGAAAATTTCTTCCATATTAAAAATTTCATAGTTTTTTGCAACTTTTCTTGGTTTATTGTCGCGGCACCCCAGGGTGCCGCGGCACACAGTTTGAGAACCTCTGAGTTAGAAGACTATTTTGATTTTGAAAATTCTTAGCACCCCCCCCACAAAACCAAATCCTGGATCAGCCTCTGAGCGCTCCGGTACTTCTTGGGTTAATATTTAAACCCTGCATGATACCTAATGCTATAACAAATCTAAAGATAAATTAGAATTTAAATGATTACCTCAGTTACTTCATTTAAGCCTCTTTATTTGGTAAAAAAACCTTTCATGTTTTCGGAGAATTCGTTCATTTTGGTACGTCCCAACACAAAACAGAAAAAAACCTATAGAAATCAAAGTAAGAAATTAATTTCTTCTAGAATTAGAGGGATTTCTTTAATTTTCACAAAGTCGTCCTTCCATTAAACATAGAAAATTTTACTTTGAAGGTAGTTAACAACTGAATTACACATATCAGATGACAGTAAAGGACATTTGCTGACAATAGATACACTGCTTCATCCTTGTCTTGTCTTGTAACAAGTCTTGTTAAATACTATATATAAATCTAATGGAAGAATGGAGTTAGATCTTATATATTTTTTCTTTAATTAGTTATAACTTTGATTACTTCTGTACTAAAAATTCTATTTTGCTTAAGAAAGTTTATCCAAGTCTCTATCAAAGTTTTCAATTTTAACTAAAACTTTATTAGTTATTACTCCATGTCAGAGGTCTTAGAAAAAAATGGTTGGAAAATAAGAGAGTGGAATTTCAGTTTTGCAAATCGCATCCTCGTATTTTAATTTTGCTAAGTAAAATTGGCACTTCATTCACTTCAATGTTGGATAATCAGTTTTGTGGTCCTGAAACAAGTAATAAAGTAGACTATGAAAATAATCTTACATAATGTGCTTCTTTGAAACAAGGGTATTGTTTCAAAAACCCAGCAAAAGAAATTCCGTCTTTGAGCAGGGTGGTTCTATGATGGAATGAATTCCTAAGCAGAGATTTAATAACAGATTTTTCTGGAGAATTTCCTCAGAAATTTGCTTTATTGTTTTTTCAACATCCTCTTCTGATAAGGAGCTGGATAGGGGAGCATCTTTCCTAAAAAATCTAGATAATAGAAGGATTGACTTGAAATTAGAGATCAAACTAGTACTAAATACTACATAGGTAAACCAAACATAAATGTTAGTTTCAAAAATTTAATTTTTTAAAAGAAAATTCTATATTTAAAAAAATTTAATCATGCAAATTTATAAGACAATCAGGTTATGCAGTTGTCAATTTAGTTAAAACATTAGTAAATTTTAAAAATCAAAACTGTTAAACACTTTCTTCTACAAAACTAATATTATGCACTCAAATACTAATAACATTCATTAAACTTGGTGGTTGGACTCAATTGCTGGAAGTCCCACGTCTTGACTACCAGGCTATGTTTACCAATTGTTGTGGTAGGCATATGAATACCTTAAGTTTGAAAATTTTCATGGTAAAATTACAGTTTAAAAAAACAAATTTCTTTAATTAACATAATTTTAAAGTAAAATGAAAGTAAAGAAACATTTTTTACTGCGTTTTTTCCCCTTCTTCAGCAGTCAGTTTTCGAGTCGCCATTTCTGTTTGGCTGCAATTGAAGCTTTTTTTATGTTTCATTCTTTCTGTCCTTAACTTTTGGCATTTGTTGAAATGAGACTACAGTAAAGATAATTATGATATTAAACAATTTACTAGACCAATCTTATTTAACCTAAAATATCAAAAATTGCTTCTTATCAACAAGAAATACAACAGGTTGTTGCTAGAGAATCTGAACATAAAATTTTCTCAAAATGTTAGCATAAATTAAAGACCTCAAAAAATGTAATGCTGTACTCAAAATCTAAGTTTATGTAATAACAATTATTTTATTTCTATATTTATAGAAAATTACTATTTAAACAGTTTTAAATAACAATAATTATCTATATCTTTCCCACTAAAAATAATCTGAAGATTTTCTTCAGAAAAAGCCACTTTCTACAGAAATTGTACAAAAATTTTAAGATATTTTGCAGATTTTGCTTTGTCTATAAACTATCTTAAGAATTTTTGAAGACAACTAACAGACATTTCGCAGACATAGCTTTACCTTTAAATTGTCTTCAGAATTTTTGCAGACAATTTACAGATGTTTTAAAGACAAGATATATCTTCAGAAATTTTTAAGACGGTTATTCAGACATTTTTCAGATTGAACAGAATCTTCAAATTGTCTTCAAAATATATTAAACTTTACAAAATTTTACCATTTTACGTACAGAATGAATAAAACTGATATCGAATGCCTTGTAATCGATTTCAAAAGAAACTAAATCTTAAAAGAATCGATTCCTAGAACTCGATCAAAGTTTTAATATTGTACGGTTAATTTAAAATTTTTATTATTTTAAGATTGTATTTGTGATGTTAATATTTCATAGCGAGAAAACTACTTTCTCATTTAAATCTGACTTCATATGAGAGAATTAGGTAATCAAATCTTAGAGAACCGAATCGACATCAGAGATCAAACGAATCGAATCTAACCTAGAGAATCGATTGCAGAATCGAATCGATAGAACAATGTTTACGTTTTGTTTTCAACATTAGTTGCGTGCTTGAATGAATGCTGATTTGAATTATGAATTTTCCTGATAATTATGGGGCTACCTAACAATATAGTATGATTTAATTTACCAAATGTCCTTTATTTATATTGTGGTTGAAAATTTTATTTGTTCAAAGATGCAAGACTACTGCAAAGTGCAAACGTAAGCATATGTTAGAGTTTCCAACTTCAAAGTACTCGCGGGCCGCAATCGAAAACACAAGTCAAGTGGCGGGCCGCAAAATAATCTGGCTCCTTTTTAACGATGATATTTTTTTGGGGTGAGAGTCTTCAATATGAAACTTTTCCAGCAAAAGAGGGACGAAGGTTGTTTAAATATATGTATGCACTACTGTATTTTCCAAAATTCCAGAGGATATATGAATTTTTTTACTCTTATACAACTAGGAATACTGAATATATTTAATATTCTGAATATTATACTTAAATGAAAAGGTCTTCCTCAAGGAAATGTTTGTAAATTTGCCTTAGAAGTTTGTTTAACCAAATTTTTTGATACTCCATTTTCTCCCTCCTCATGATAAAGGTTATATAAAAGCCTTCATACCCCCTTGCTACGCTCAGGGGGAATTTCAGATTTTACAAATCACCTATCGAAACTTCAAACTTTTAATTCTTGCACCATAGAAAACAATCGAAGCAACCCATAATCAAAGAGGTAAATGGGGGGGGGTCGGGGGACCAACCCCGAAAAAATGTTGAATTTTAGTGTTCTAAAAAGTGTTTTGAAGCTACTTTTGGAGGGTGTGGCGAACTTAGTCACCAGTATAATAGTCAAATAATTCGAATGGGGTATAAATACCGACTGAAGTTATTATAACTCTGAAGTATACTTTTGAGTCGTATGACCTTCGGATCGGTATCGCCCCGTGGCTCGCACTTGCCACAAGGGTTTTCAGAGAGCTTCGCGGGCCGCACAAAATGACCCGGCGGACCGCATGCGGCCCGCGGGCCGCCAGTTGGAAATCCTGAGTTAGAAGGTTGCATGTGGGAAGTAGGCTTAGGCCTTAGGCTTAAGATTTAGTAGTCTTAAGATTTTCTTCAGAAAAAAATCTGCAGACTATCTGCAGTTATTTTGGCCCTTCTTTCTGAAGAAATTCTTTAGAAACCATAATCTAAAGATTTTCTGAAGAACGTTATCTTAAGATTTTCTTCAGAATGAAGGGGCCAAATAACTGCAGATGGTCTGCAGATTTTTTTTGAAGAAAAACTGCAGAATTTTTTTAGTGGGGTTAGATAAGAATTAAATTTTTAAAAAAGAAATATTAAAATAGTTTTTCATTACCCAAGGTTTTGGACCAGGCCCTTCGATGCAAGGGTATTTTTCATACATAGCCTGACCGATTAGGTTGTATGAAGATTTGGTGTGCATTAGAGTATGCTTCAAATAAAATGAAGCACACTGCATAATAAAATTGGACCAAAGGGGACCATTAATTGAACCCTTTTTTAGGGCACTTTCCATATAATGCAAAAATAAGCTGCTTAAATTATTTGGTAAAAAAACGGAAGAAATTGATTGAAAAACGGATGATGGAAGATTCTCAATACTCTAAAAATATAAAGAAACAACTTATCTTTTCGAAAAAAAAATTTTCAAGCTGAAAATTTTTTTATTTTAATTTATAGGGTTCTTTTATTTTGGCGTGTTTTGTGTCTTGACTTTCGTCTCACTAGCTACTAACAAATGTCTCAAAATAGTACCCCTGATGCAATCTACTGGCAGTCTAAAGTGCTAATATAATGAAATGTTATATTCATTGTACTTATTGCATGGTGTTGCCGTTTGGAAATGGAAGTTCGAGTAGGAAATGGGGAAAATGTCGTGTAGCCAAATGGTTACAGTATGCACTATAGGATTAAGAAGATTTCTTCACAGACCCCTGCCCACATTAAAAACATGAAATTTAACTCCAAAGAAAGATTTCAGAAAAAATTCTTTGGGCTGGGTGCCTCTAGGCAGTTGCCTATTTTGTAATCCGCCCCTAATGGCATTAAAAGTCATATCGAGATGAAAAAAATTTAGTCATACCTGATCAGTTATGTGGATATGGCAACAGTTATCCCTACCAACATAAACCAGAAAAGATCATTAAACATTTTAAATGTGTTAACAAATATTTAAGAACCCACAAAAATTCTGCTATGAAGGAGGTTCAAAAATCTTTAAATTAAAGTTGAAGAAAATCTTTTAGTATAGAATTCCTCACCTTTAATTAAAGAATGGTTATTTTAAATTTACACCAATTGCTTCTTAACTCCTAATTAACAGGGTTTTTTAATTTAATCTTTTAGAGTGTATTACATATTGGTTACATGTTATTTTTGTTACTTAAATGTTATTTGTTGTTATTTTCTTTTGTTAAATGTAAATTAGGAAAGTATTAAGGAATATTTAATTCATTTTTCATTCATAATATTCATTTTTCATTACAAGAGTATTGATGTAATAAAAAATCAAATAGAAAAATTAAGTCCGTAGTTTTTATTGACTACAGTTGACTAGAATAAGGCACAGTATATAAAAGTTAGTATACAATATGCTAGAATTTTTTTTTACCATTTGAAAAATCTTCTGTTCATTCTTCATTCTGTTCATCTTAAAAGCTTCATATAACAAGGGATGATCTAAAAAGAAATATTTAAGATTAGTTTCATTAAACAGACATCAATACAAAAAAAGCAAAACTAAAAAAAATTTGGGAAAAGCATTAAACAGAAATTACAAAGGATGGAAATTTTTGTAGTATTGAAACTGTCAATACACCGGAAGTGTGGTTTTATAAACTGCTTTACATTGCCTTGAGGTCTTTACAAGAGGAATTACAAAATATAAATACCATATCCTTTTTTTAAGAAGTCTAAAATCCATTTTAATTTTCAAAACTTTTCAGGTGAGAATTGCCAAATGCACACTTCTTTAATCAAGACAGATTGTTTAGATTAGATATCCATTTTTGGTTCACTACTAAAAAGCTTCATCAAGTTTCCTAATGTACAGTAGGGTGTCCCGAAAAAATTTTTTTTGGCTTTCGTTAACGGAAGACCTCTCAAAATTTGCATAATTGATTGTAGATTACAAAAATATTTTTAAAAACAAAATTAAACTATATCTTCAGGGCTCTACCTTTCGTTAAAGTTTTAGAAATTACCCTTTTTGAGATTATTCGCTCTATTCCTAATTTCGGCTCCTAATCTGAACTTTAAAAAATATTCTTTATATGTAATGCATACTGTCTGTTTTCATTCGTGAAAAACATCTGCTTATCAGCCCGTGCATTCTGCACAAGCCATCTACACTTCTGCGCATACCTCCATGGCGCATACTTTAGACCTGCTTTGATTTCAGGAAAAAAGCGACTGGTTGTTTATTTCGTTTAATCGGATTGATTTGAAGGCGTTCTTTTCTTCAGCATTTATATCAGAGCTAGAACTGCTTGAACTTTAGAAAATTACCCCTTTGGACACTTTCTCCATCCATGAAAGTGAAGGCGGCGTGGGGCATAGCATAGGAGGCACGGCAAGTTTCAATTTGCACGTAACTTTTCAGCCTTTTAATTCCATCAAGTTTTAACTTGTTTTGAGAACTTTACTTACGAGTGTTTTCTTCGTAGCAAAGGTTATTTTTATGCTTTAAAAGTACTGTTTTAAAGTGCAGTTGTGATTTAAAAAATGAGTTCAAGGCGTAGTGATACTACTTGTTCTATATTGGGACCATATAAACAACTTGCGATAGACAGCTACCAACTATAAGAGACGTCATTAAATGCATTTTATATGTCAAGAGCGACCTGAAATGGAAGAATAATGGACAGGATCCTCCCAATTCAGATGTATTTGCAATTGTTTCTGAAGAGATCAACAATATTTGGACAAAAGCTTCCATTCCAATCGTAACTAAACAACGAGTTATTCAATTACTGAAATACTATTTCAAAAATTACCTCAGTTTGAAAAGATACCCTCAAAACAAATGAAATGTTATTTTTCAAAACAAACTGGAGTGTTTCTTAGAGTCATCTGAGAAGCTATTTGACGCCGCTGCTTGTAAATGCAGTTCATTTGAATCCTGTTCGTGTTTGAAACCTAAGAAAGTTCCTATCAATGAGAGAAGTTTTTTGTTGGATCAAAGAAATGACAGGAAAATGGTTATAAGCGGCGTTGTTAAGAAAGAAACAGCTAGATTGATGAAACGACTACAGAGAAAAATTGAAGAGTCGGTAAGAGCATCAAAAAAGTTGTGTTCTACCTCAAATACCAATTGTGTCTTAGAAAATTGTGATGAAGATTCAGTGCATTCATTTCCACCTGAAACGCATCCTATTACCGAGGAATCCCCGAAAACCACGTCTTCGACAGATACACCCATAGGCGCCGACTCCATAGGGTTTGAGGGGGCTTGAGCCCCCCCAATATTTTTTGTAAAAATCTATCTATTTTCTTTCATGAACTAAAGAAGGCAATGTATTGGAAGTTGTTCTTTTGGTCACGTTCACTTAGTCTTCTCAAAGGGTCTCAAAATGACTTCAAACATTACTTTCAAGGGTAAAAATTTCAAAACAAATTTGAGGGAGGACACCTAAGCCCCTTCAAATTTTAAAATATATTTTGTACCGTTTTCCCCCGAAATTTCCATGATTTTTGAGGTGTGGTCCTTCTTTTCTGTAAAATAAGAAGAAAAAGTCTATGTTTTACAAGGAACTGATATGTTTTGGTGGAACCAAAAATTTCTCAAAATAAGCTGTAACACTACTTTGTGAGGCAAATTTTCAAATTTTTACTGGGGGAACCCCCCAGACCCCTTTTATACTTTGAGTAATTTTAAAATATTAAGATAATGTGAAATATAATTTGAGTAACTCCTTAGGGGTACTTTAGGAATAAGCCTTTGGATGTTCAAAGTCTTGGGGGGGAGATGTCTAGCATTAGTGACGATCGAAACTTTAGGACCGCTGTTATATGGAATAACTAATATCTTCATAGTCTAGTATTGGGCCCCCCCAATATTTGATAAAAGTCGGCGCCTATGGATACACCATCCACTTCTAAAGTGAGTCGGAATACTTTGACGCTGCCAACAGTAGCTAAGGTTTGTGATAGATACGGTTTATCAACCCAATCTGCTGCTGCTGTTGCTTCTTCAGTTTTAGCCGACATTGGTTTAGTATCAGAAGATGATATGACTTTAGTGATTGATAAAAACAAAATACACAGAGTAGTATCGAAAACCCGAGAAGAAGCATCAACAGAGGTTGAAGGTTTTGTACCAAAAAGCATTTACTTTGACGGAAGAAAAGACAGAACCATGATAAATGAGAAAATAGGGGATTGGTACCATCGCAAAGAAGTTCTACAAGAGCACATTTCAATTTTAGCTGAACCTGGATAATTTTATTTGGGACACACATCGCCAAATCGAGGCACTGCAAAGGAAATTTTTAATTCCATCACAACTTACCTAGAGGATCAAGGTTTGGATTTAAATGAAGTGATTTGTGTTGGATGTGATGGAACGGCAACTAACACATGTGATGGAACGGCAACTAACACGAATGAAACGCTTTCTTTGCGCACCCTGAAAACTTACTTATCAGTAATGTTGTGTGATGAAAGAGATTATACCCGGGAACTAGCTTTCCGAAGAATTATAAAGGCTAGAGAAGCTGAAAGGAACATTAACTGTAGGATTTTTAAGCATCTAAAAATTAACTTCTCTGCAACGGATTACTATGAAATAATCGAATGGGGCGAGTGTCAGATTACATCTCCACCGGTCCTTAGACATATTTCAAATGAGGACCTTCAAACTATAGCAAAGTGTAAGAGCTTAGACATAGTTGACTCTCCTTGCCACACACAATCTCTGGAAAGATGTGTGAAACTAGTTACTGAGGCCTCCCAAAGTGTAACTGATGTTAGTTCCAGGGATGGCTTCATCAGAACACGGCTACAATCTCGAGCAGAAATGCCAAATTTTGGACACAAGAATAAATTTAAAATTTAAGTTTGGTTATTTTATATAAGATCTATTTTGTTTATTATGGTTTTCAATGTCATGTTTCGTTTACTTCTGTAATAAAATTCCCTTTGAACTTGAATATTTTATTAATTTAGGCATACGGTATATAGGTCTGAAAAACTAAAAATTTACAAAACTTCAAGGTGAGGTAGAGCCCCAAAGATGACATGCAATTTTATTTTTTTTACTATTTTCATAATCTGTGTAAAATTACGCAACTTTTGATACCTCTTCCGTTAGTGTAGCTCAAAAAAAATTTTTTCCCATAGACCAACGGGACACCCTAATGTACAGGGTTGCCAACCTGAGATCACGCTCATCCGTAATCGCCCCCCCCCCACCCGCAAAAAAAATCCGGCCTGAAGCGTGGCTTGCCTTTTGATAAGTTTTAGAAAAGTCCTGAAAACGCAAATATTTAAGGGGGCTCAGTACCAAAAATATTTTTTTCTCTAATAACAGGATTTTATTATCTTTTAAGGTGTTAAATTATGTATTTACTTCATACTAATTCATATTTATCCCAAAAAGCGAGTTCAAAAATTTGTTTTTTAAAAAAATTACAAAAAACCTCACAACAATGCCCAAAACTACCCTAAATTTAAATTGATACTCCTCCCTGAATATATATTCTTTTGATTTGATTTTTTGTCTTCACATAGATCAAACATATATAGTCACTTGTAGGCATGGAAATTTGATTATCTATAAAAGTTTCTGAAAAATTTAAAAAACTCTGAAATTAGGCATTTTTTTTCGAAAAATATCCCAAGTTTCCACTTTACTGCTCTGTAAAAAAAATTCTAATAAATATATTATAAAATCCATGCCTGAAGATGTTAAACAGGTGTTACTAATAATGACTACAAAGTTTGAAGTGGTTTGGATGATTAGCAAAAAAGCCTTGTGATTTTAAACATTAAAAACCTTGTTTTGAGAAAAAGCCGTTTTAAGATAGAAAACTAGGCTTCTTAACACTATCTAGGCTTCATAAATCTAAAAATTTTCACTTTTAGAATCCCCGTATCATTATGAAACTTGGTAGGAATAATTCTAAGGGTATTATCTTTATTTTTATTGCAAAATCTCAAATTTGATACTTTGACAAAATGTTGGTACTGAGCCCCCTTAAGAAAATAAGGCCTTTTTTTCTCCCTATGAATCAATCATCCGTGCAATTAGAACACATTAAATGTAACTACCCTGCTTATTATAATTTTAAATTACTTATAATTACTTATAATTGGATAAGTTCAGTTGATATAAAGTAAATAACTGCTCATTGTATTAAATTATTGCTAAGTATGTGTTCTTTTTATTGAATCAGCCTTTAGAAGAATGTCTGTTAACATCTAAAAAGATCAAACAAAACTTTAAATACCAATCAATTGTATCAATTCCAAACTATAAAATATTGTGAAAACTGTACAACATTCTGTTTGCAGATAATAATTAAATTTCAATAGTTTCAAATACAAAAGAAAATGCCACTATTTTATGTTAGGAAATTTGATACATTCAGAGATGCCAACCATTCCGGATTTTGCGGAATCATTCCGCATTTTGGCCCCGAATGTATTAAATTTTTCTTCTAAAATCTCTGTTTTTAGCCTTCAATCCTCATAATGCATTTTTTTACTTAGAATTGCGAATAAAAACGATAATGCTAGTCGCTAGTAACTGATGAGATGGGTAATAAGAAGGGGGAATTAATCGGAATTCGGAATGTTCTAATTGCACGGATGATTGATTCATAGGGAGAAAAAAAGGCCTTATTTTCTTAAATATTTGCGTTTTCAGGACTTTTCTAAAACTTATCAAAAGGCAAGCCACGCTTCACGCCGGATTTTTTTTGCGGGTGGGGGGGGGGGCGATTACGGATGAGCGTGATCTCAGGTTGGCAACCCTGTACATTAGAAAACTTGATGAAGCTTTTTAGTAGTGAACCAAAAATGGATATCTAATCTAAACAATCTGTCTTGATTAAAGAAGTGTGCATTTGGCAATTCTCACCTGAAAAGTTTTGAAAATTAAAATGGATTTTAGACTTCTTAAAAAAAGGATATGGTATTTATATTTTGTAATTCCTCTTGTAAAGACCTCAAGGCAATGTAAAGCAGTTTATAAAACCACACTTCCGGTGTATTGACAGTTTCAATACTACAAAAATTTCCATCCTTTTCTCCATCCTTTTCCTTTTTAAAAATTTCCATCGGAATGGCCTCTAGAAGCCAAACCGTTCATCAGAATTGAGTGAAATTTTGGTGGAAGACGTTTTGAGGGATGGGGAGGAGAATGGTATGGGGCAGTTTAACTTAATCAGTTATGGTTAAAGTGAAAAATTTTGAAAAATCCCAATGTAACCCTCCTTTTTTATTTGCGCTATGTGATCCCAGATGTGAAAAAACACAAATAGCGTTGAAACGGTACATCTAAGTTGTAAACTAGCTCCTAGAGAGACAAATGAAACCAGCTGTGAAACTGTTATTTCTGTTCAAGCTAGACTAGTGAATGGTTAAGAAAATATGACTAGTGTATCAGGAAGTAGCAATAAAAACTAGTAAAATCAAAGTATTCTAGTAAGTTCACTAGTTTTTATTGTTATTTCCTTTATATTATAGTTATTATAGTTTTATAGTTATTTACATTTAGCTAATATTTAACAACCTTTTTTCCAAATTCCAACATTAATTTATCTTTATAAAAATGTTACAATTAACAATGAATAACAAAACTATCTTATGATTTGTTTTTTTTTAAATGAAAAATATCATTAAACACTGTTTTAAATTATGATAAGAAATACAACTGCATTTAAAGTAACTTGTATTAAAAAACCCAACTTATTCTTGCTTAAAAATACTCTATAATGTAAAATAGTATTCTTAATCAAGCTTTTAATGAAAAGAGGTATAAAAATTTTGAATGATTTCTACATTTATAACATGCTACCCATAAAAAAGTACCATTCTACAAAATATTAATTGAAAAAACTTACTTCAATTGGAGTCCTTTCTTAATCGTGCTTCGGTGAAGTTGTTCAATACTTAAGGCCTGTTCCTGCAATTTAAGAGAAAAGTACATTGTATTTTCTATTTGGAAGAATAAACAAATAATAATATTGTGAATGGTTTTTGTTTTGTATTGTTACTCAATTTTCTTAAAAGCTACAATAAAATGGTTAATTTTTCAAATTTTACAACTGTTTCCATGGAGACTATTTGAACAACAATATTATTCCATAAAACTTTTTTATTTTAAAATTAGGTAAATTATTAAATAAATCAAAAAGCTATGTATATGCATTGATTTAGGTTTCTAAAATATTGGTAGGATTTTGAAATAGACTTGTAGATAGTTTATCTTTTAAAACTTAAGTTATTTTGCACATTGTTTTCTTTGTAACAATGGGGTGAGCAGATCTCTTATGGAGGAGAAATAAAGCTGTCCAGCAAAATGACCATAAAAAGAATCCAAAGAGGATCAAAGGGTCATTTCAAAATACAGCTTTTATGTTTTCCATTTTTTTCTTTTTTAAAAGTCCTTACACTTAACAAATTATATTTCACTATTAATGTCCATGAAATTAAACAAAATTAAGGAATTAAGACTTGAAAAATCTCGCTTCAATGCTGATTTCAAGAAAAGTATGTTTATTTCATGATAAATATACTGGATGTAAGTTTATAATGGATTAAGGTTTGGGATTAAGAGCACGATTCTGCGATGAAAACTTGTGAAATTCAGTCGAAAGGACAGACTGTTTGCACGTAATTTAGAAAATATAGCTTTGTTATAATTTAATTTCAATTTGAAAACCAAATTTAATATTTAAAATTATTATAATAAAAATTTATATTTAAAAGAATGCATTACCCATTCTTGAAGGTCTTCATTCAAAACTTTCCTTTGCTTCACCTTCCTGTAGTCAGGCATGTTCAAAATGCTGAAAAAAGCAAGACAGGAATAGTTAATATACTTTACAGACATTCAAGAAAACCTGTAAAAAATGAATTAAACAAGTAATAGCCCATAAAGTAAGCTCTTTTAAAAAAGATTAAGAAATATTTACAGCAATATAAATACTAAAAAGTCTGGGTATAGTTATTCTTTATTTAAGTTAAATACTTTTCACAAATATTCATTTCACTTTGAGGTCTTTCGAGATTTTTTCAAAGGTTTTGAGTAATTTAATAATAACTTGTTAAAATTATGTAAAATATTTTAAACATTACATTTTTTAAGCATTGAAAACAAGCTTAATTTTTTTTTCTAAAAGGTCTTAACAGTTTTACATTTAATTTAAGATAATATCAAAGAAATTTCTTTTCATACAAGCTTAGAGCATTAAAGATATATAGTTACAGACCGGTGTCTGAATTTTAAGTGAAATTCAAGTTAGAAATAGGATTAGTCAAACCATAGTTGCGTTATAGCGCCTTTTTATCACAATTTGCGCAACAGGCTTTCTATTTAATCAGGTTTTCCTTCCGCGTAGGGAAGTCATAGGGTCAAGAAACAGTGGCGTATATAGAAATTTATTTCAGGAGGGGCCCAAAATTATTTTTCACCCCCTCCTTCCCAAGATAATTAATTACATCCAATGTATCTTTTTATATACATTTTTTGTTAGAATTTACATCTGAAAGAACTTTTTAATACAAAAAAAGTTGTGTAATTTATTGTTCCAAGTGCCAAAGGGGGTTCTCCACCAGAAATTTTTTGAAAATTTGACTTCACAAAACTGGTTTTTAACTAGTTCTTGTTCACCTTATCTGAATTTTGGATTAATATTTTTGATAGGATTTGCATTTGATATAAAAACAAGAGTTGAAAATAATTGAGTTCCAAGTAGAAAAGAGGATCTTCCCTCAAAACATTTTTGTAAATTTTGCCATAAAAACAGGATTTCTACTACGGTATAATACCCAAGTACCGTATATTATCATTTTTAGCTGCATTATTAATGATCATAGCTAAATGCTTAGCTGTCTTTTTATCAGTGAAAGACCCAAGAATTTTGTATTTCTTACCTTCAACTGTTTTTCGGCTTGTTTTAGCTTGCATTGTTTGTTTTAGTTGTCAGCTTGCATAACTACCACAAGTAATAACATATTTCAGAGTTCGTTCCACAATATAATAATTGGATCTATGAGAGAGCCAACCTTCCTCGTGGATTAGATACTCTAATTTCTATATAATTGAATAATTGAGGATCTATCTCCACTTCACTTGTTCTCCACTTTTAAAATTGTAACTTCTTTCTTGTTCTTCTTTTTCTTGGAAATAATTTGTGATTTCAAGGAGCACGCTTAATAATTTCCTAAACAACGTACACATCTGATTTACACCTGTACAGATTTTTGTTTTACTCTTTATGTTATCTATGATTCATTGTCCGAGTCTCCTTCAGTACATTCATGACTCAGAAAGTCTGAGTCTCCTTCAGTTCTAATGTTCATCAGTACTAATAATTCATCTATATCAGAAGACACCGAGTTTTTTCCACTGAGCGAAGAAAACAACGTCAGATTCAACTTTCCATCTCATTTCACTTACATTACATAAGAGATTTATTTACATACATATTATTTAAGGATTGGCTCAGTACTTACAGTGTGCTTAACACAGGGTTGAGAAAAAAACAGGTTTTTTTGGTTTAAACAGTTTTTTTACAGTTTTAAACAGATTTTTCCACTGTTTCTGCAAGTTTGCCATTGTTATAACGAACTATTATTTTCTGTATTATCGTCTGTAATTTCATCATTTACAACAACCCTATGGGGTATTTGGTTCTCCCCCCGAAAAATTTTGGAAATTTGAAAGTAAAAACAGTGTTTAATTCATTTTTAGACTTTTTATTCATACATAGAAAGGTATCCGTTGGCCTGATGAATGGGTCTCGCGGGCCATTTAGGGTTAGGGTAACCGATGGATTAGGATTATGAAATAGAATATAATTTCTTTCCGAAAAAGAGGTTCCGAAACGGCGTTTCGGCTGAAATCGAGCCCTGAATATAACTATTTACAACTATTAACTCATTTTTAGATGTCGAACCAATTATTGGAGCTTCATAATAAAGCAATGAACTTAAATTTTCAGCAAACCGTTCTTTTAAATCCATTGGTAAACATTTAACATCATTTGGATTAATTGGTTCAGTAAGCAATAATTCTATTATACTCTGTTCATTTAGAATAGGCGACTAAGAAGTAATTTATTAGAAGTAGTTACTCATGTAATGAACTCATGTTTTTGAACCCGTTTCTGGCGCCTATTCTAAATGAACAGCTTATGTTTAAAGTGTTTTGCATTTTTCCCTATTTTTTCATACTATGTGTTACTTCCTCAAATTCTGTGCTAAGAAGTCTCTTCGCTGGACTACTATCACCCTCTGCTACACTTTTTCTTTTATTTTACCCATTAATTAAATCATCTAACAGTTGAATGTATTTATCTTTCTTTGCAAATTCCTCTTTTGAAGAATCCCCTCGCCATATTAAACGCTCCTCAAATTCCTCTTTAAATTCTATCATTTCATCTTTCGATGATATACACTCTCGAATAAAGAACTGTAGGGAATCCCACTCATCACGCTGAATTAAATATTGGCAAATTTGTTTCCCCCTATTACTGAAAATAATTTTCCTTTTTTCTATAAGAGTTGCATCGTTTAAAATAAGCTTAAAATTATCTTTATCTTCAATCTCAAGTAGATTTAACAATAGAGAAGTATATTCAGCACATTCATCTATAACATATATTTTACGAGCATTGGGACTTTGCTGCCAAAACACCCTAAAAAGTTTTTGATAGTTGTAATCTTTGTAGCCCTTTATCACTTTAGAGACGATAATTGACAGTAAACCATTATAGTGAAACTCATGGAGAAAGTCCCACATACGATTTGCCGTTCCCAAGAAGAGACTTTGCCAAGGCCATTCCAGCAAACACTTTAGCACTTGATGAGGGCATCTTTTAAATACCTCTATTTGTTGCTCTTCGTCCATTTGAGAGAGTAAAAAACATAAAACATCAGTATAAAAAGAGTGTGGTATAACGTGATATAATTCTGCTACAATTTCTGCAGTTCTCACCAACGACTCTTCTCTTTCCCTGGAAGTTAGTTTTTGCATAAAATACTCGGCTGCCGCCTTGTTGCGACCAACTGCTTCTGTCTGAAATGCGTATTGATAAGGAGAACACCTACTTCTTCCTACTTGATAACACCTTCTTTCGATCATATCATCCAGCTTATTCACTTCACCTTTTATATCATACGTCCAAATAACCACTAAATAATTCTGCTCAACCTTTATCGGGTCTTCATTGCTATATAAAGATTTCCTGCAATTTTCAGGTATTTTGTTCCACAGTTCCAGAACATCATTCTCTAGGCAGTAAGTACATGCTAATTTGTAGCGGCTGATAACATCTAAATTCTCGTCCTTCATTAAGGCTTCTACCGTTTTCTTTCTATCTACTGTTCCATGTGGTGTCCAACAAAGCTCACTTGGTAGACCTGTACAAAGGTGTCTTTTTATTTGATGATATTCCTTCCATTCTAATATTTGTAAACCTACTGGTTTAACAAAACCTAATATTTCCTCTTTTAAAGATTTTGGTAGGGAAAGTTGTTGTACTTTCTCTATTACTTTATTTTCTATCTTCTGCCATTTTTTTTCTATTTCATATTCAGTAAACCGAAAACTGAATTTTGACATAAAAGCCCTAATATCATCTAGATTCCACAATGTGGTGGCTATCTTAACTAGAGCTATATGCTCAAGAGATGGACAATTTAAAGTATATTTCATCATTTACCCCCTACTGAAATACTTAGAGTATCTATTACTAATGCAAGAAATAAAGAAAAAACACTTAATTTATTCTATTTTGGTATCTCGAATCACTCAAAGAAAACGATTTCCAAGTAGATTTGTTTGGCTTACACTTAATACTTTGTTTACCAGAGTTTTGAATTTTTCAAACCTTGTGAATGCACAACACACAGCCCTTGTCCTACATCATTACCAACTCCAAACGAAAAGAATCTTCAGCAAATAAACTGCAAAAAAGGCAGAAATCTTTTAGACAAAGCGTCTTTCTGTTGGCAAATAACAATTTTGACGTAAACAAAAATAAAAAGAATGTTGCCAACTATTTTCGAAAATTCTCACAAACTTACTGCGATGAATTGTTAGTTGGCTGAATTTTTATAGCCTTTTTATTAAAACAAAATATCAGAAAAAATATATCCAAATTAAAAATCATTATAGGGAGTAAATTTAAATGAATTCCCATCAAGTATTTTTCTAAATAAAATGTGTAATCGAGTTTATAATTTAAAAATATTATAACACCATCAAAAAGTTTTTGGTTCATTGAAGTCCAAAAACAACTCACCTCATTGATTTCCCTTGTTTTTTGTTATTGTTTACTTGACCACGGCTATTCAGAAATCCCAACCGTTTCAGCAGTGTGAGACAAGTGCGCATGCGTCAGGACTTGGTTACGGGTTCAGGTAGGTTGAGGATTGCGCATTAGGCCGTGAAGTTTGGCGATTTTTCGCCCAAATGGTGATGTAGGGTTTTATTATTCTAGAACAGGGATGGCGAACCTATGGCACGCGTGCCACTGGGTGGCACGCGACCGGTATTTCGGTGGCACGCGACATTCACTAAAAATGACACAAAAAAAAACTTTAGTTCTAAACCAGATATTTCCTTACCTGAAAACTCCCCAAAACCAGATTCAGAACACTTTTTAGCTAACTGAAATTCAAAACATTTTCGGGGGAGGACCCCCGAACCCCCACTCACCTCTTAGGTGCCGTTGGGCCGTTCAAATATTACGTAACAACATTTTCTTGGTTATTTTGGACTCCCTCCTCCCCTTTTGTCAGCAAGGTAAACAAATCCCAACCGCCCTTATAATTATTGCGTAAGGAAACTGACATTAAGCCGTTAGAAAAAATCATGGTTGCAAAAGGAGCCTGATTACTTTACGCAAAAGGGGGGATATAAGAGGGGGCGACGGGCCCTGCCCCCCTCCGAAATTTGGAAAAGGTATACCAAAACAAGTTAAAACCCAGTTTCTTCGGGTAAAATTTTCAAATATTTTTTGGCCTCTTTTCTACTTCAAACTTTTTTCATAATACTCATGAAAATCAAATTCCTGCTTAAAAATGTCCGAAATTCGGACTTAGATGCACCAAAAACTTGTTCAAAACCCTGTTTTTAGGGTCAAATTTCCTAAAATTATCTGGGGAGGACCCCCAGACCCCCTTCACTTGGAACTTCATTATTAACATTTTTTCTTAGATTAAATTCTAAAAAATGCAAATTCTACCAAAAATGTATTAAAAATCTGCATTAAAACTATTAAAGATACATGGGAAGGACTGAGGAATAATTTTTGGCCCCTCCCGAAATAAATTTCTATACACACCACAGACTTTACGGCCCACCACTTACCACTACTTGAGCACTTTAAGTAAGAAACTCCTGTTCTAAACTATCGACCCTAAAAAGAGGATTTCATTTTCCAAGGGTTTAAAGATAATTTATTAAAAAAATAACAAGTGGCACACTTGACACCTGAAAATCATAAACAGTAATGTAAGTGGCACACTGATCGAAAAAGGTTCGCCATCCCTGTTCTAGAACTATTTAGTCTGATTTATTCTTTGCAAACAATCCGGTGCGTTGGCGTTTGGGTTAATGTGTGCTTCTTGCATTTTATTTTGAAAGATCGTTTGATAATTTCTTTTCATCAATTTGGATGATTCAAATTGGTTTAAACATTTAATGGTTAATTTTTTCATTTATTTGTGCACAATTAAATTTCTCTCTTATTAGCCCAAACAATACTTAGATTATGAAAATTCTTTAAAATACCTCGTTGACAAATAGTACATAGTTGTTTAAAATATATTCCTTTCATTACTGATAAATATTCGTTATTCTATTTGTCGGGAATAGATGATAATACGGTTGTTATAAAATTTTTAAAGCAATATTTTTGATGAACCAAAATGTTTCAAAGGATTTGAATTTTTTATGGAAATTGCTGTAGTATATGAGTCAGGAAAAAAACGGGTTTATGTGGTTTTTTGGTTTAAACCAAGTTTTTTTAGAATTTTTTTTCAGCATAAGTTATTTTAGGAGTGATGTGTGATATTGAGTTGTAAATTAAGACATTTACTTCAGGGGTTGTTTATAACACAGAGAACAGAGCTAACAGAGGTTTCATCGCCATAGACGCTAATGGTAATTTTTTAAACCAATCAAACAATTTGAAAACATAGCTCCGCCTCCTACCGCCGCGTCCCATTTGTCCGTCCACCGGGGAAGCTGTCTTCAAATTGATTTCGCTTCTTCTGATTGGCTGCTAGTGAGAATTAAATTAGTGTCCGCGGATTGACGAAAAGTGCCTTATGAGACCTCTGTTAGCTCGGTTCTCTGTGGTTTATAATTGATAAATGATTTGTATATTTCAATTAATTTTAATAGTTAATTAAAATTAAATTAATTTGTTTTAAAAATAATTTTTGTTTTTAAAATATTCCAATTTGAATAGCTAATATTATTGTAGTGAATAAAAATCAGTGTTAATTTATCTTGTATAAATGTTGAAATAATCAAATTATTTATCTTAATTATATATGGATTAATTTATGAACTTCAGAAATTTCTTTAGAAAGAGGAAATTTTATTTTTGAAATAAGTGAAATGTAAATAAATAATGTTAATTGAAATTGGATAATTGATTGAGATAATTAATTCGATTAATTATTAAATGGTAAAATATTCAAATTAATTATCTTAATTATATGGATTAATTTATGAACTTAAGAAATTTCTTTAGAAAGAGAAAATAACATTTTTTAAATAAATAAAAGTGAAATGTAAGCAACTAATGTTAATTGAAATTGGATAAATGATTGAGATAATTAATCCGATTACGGAAATCAACGGTTTTTATTAATTTAGAAAAAAAACCAACTGGTTTTTATGACTGACAAGTAAGACAAATTGGTTTTATCAATTAATTAAAATTCAAGCCATCTTTTATCAGTGAAAAACAGATAACTTTTGTGTATCTTTAGTTACTCTTTGAAATAATGTTTTATTTTAAAGAAATTAATAAATAAACTTATCTCTTGCAACATATAATAAGTTTAACTTAAGCATTTAAGGTTAAGTTTAGAGAGAATTCAATAAATAAAACCACTTAATTAAAATATTTCTGATTTTTAGTCACCTTAAAATATAACTGATCGAAAGAAAAGAACGAAGAACGAACTGGCAAAAAACAGCTGGCTGTGGCGCTATTTTTTTCTCTCGTGCTCACGAAAAATGTATCGCCAAATCGAGCCGATGTGTAGCAACCTCGATTCTCAACGCATGCGCACTTGTATCGCACTACCGAAACGGTTGGGATTTCTGAATATGCCCACGGCTAGACTGACTTGACACTTGACTTCACCGCAATTTAAATATCTCAATCGTTTTTTTCTCTTTTCTACAGGCACAAGACGAAATAATTTTCTAATATAATATACTAGATATCTTACTTTTAGATCGTAATAAAATCGGTATTACGTCGTTTTCGGATGTCTTAAAATTCGAAAATATAAAATATCCAGTATCAGTTACTTCCGTGGGAAAATTTCCCTGTGTTTGACAGCCGTATTAACCAACGCGAGCCGATCCACAGATTATTCACTAATCGTACAAACCATGGTCGAAGTTTTTCCGATGACGAGATTTGGACCTTATCAACCAACATCCAACAATCATGGTTTCTTCAAACCACAGTTTTGTATGTAACGCCACTTCTGATTGGACCGCGATGACGCCAGGCATCGAGCCCGGCTGTCCGCGCTGTTGGCTGAAAGTTCATAGTTCAGTGTAAATTATTTCCTGTAAAATTATCTACCTGCTTTAAAACATTTCTATCGCAATTAATAATAACTATACAACCAATTACAGAAAATGACTTGAACTGGTGTTCTATATTTCCTGCTTTACATTCGAAATTGTTTCCACAATCCTCGTAATCTTATGGCTACACTGAATGGGTTTATTTCAATATTATTTTTAAAATACTCACACGTATCTAAATATATTGATTCACCTCTCTAAAAATAGACTATTTTTGAAAGAATTTAAAGGAATTAATAGTTAAAAGGGGAAAATTTTGAAACTTAAGTAAGAGCCGTGCTAAATATTTAATACCTCAAGTATTTTAAGAGCGCCATCTATCAAAACGAGAGCGAACTCTAAACCTTCTGGTTCATGACTTTTTAAACCCACGTTTCATGAGAAGCTTTTCTTTATTATTACACTTTAAGCAACCATTATTTTGATGATTAAAGCACATATACTCAAATATAAATATAATTTGTGATCAAATTCTTCTTAAATGTCCATTTTCGCAAAAATAATCCACGGATCCATGGTTTCAACCCACCAAAGTTGGGTGGTCATATTTTGGTTGAAAAAACCGATGGTTATTCGTTAGTTGGGGCTGGTTGATAACGTTTTACTTAGGATCAGCGGATAATCCTTCAATCCATGGTTGAACCACGATGGTTAATACGGCCGATAGTGTTCGCAGGGAACTGTTATCAACCTGAGTCTCAGGGACCCACTTAGGAAAAAATGTGGGTCCGGAAACAAAAAAATTGAGTCCCTAAAATTTTATGGAAGACGTGTTTTTAAACTAACAAAAACACTAATAATATTCCACAAATTATTATAAAATAAATAAGCATTGATTTATTCTTACAAATTCAATCTCTTTTGACAAGTTTTTTTGTTTGCACTATATCATTTTTTAATTTTCATCTTTTGAACCAGACCCTTGCAATTATATAATCCCGCTCTCGCAAATTTGCGTAAAAAACCCGCTGTAGCGAGTAAACGCGAACCCTGTGTTAGATTGAACACTGCATTCCTTGGCTGTTGTAAAAGGGGGGCATGACCAATGGAGTGAAGGGGTAAGTAAAAGGGCAGTTTGTGGAACTCTTTAACAGAAGGAGAAAGTTTCCAAAGAATCGCACTTTAATTCGCGCGCACTGTTTTCCTTGTGACAGGGGTGGAAAACCAAAAATTGGTTTTGGCTGACTGAAATCCCTAGTGTGCGCTCATTCATTAATTACGTAAGGGTCCCGAGGGGGTTGGAAAAATCTCTACATACCCCAGGGATGCAGAATATGTCCGATCCGGCAATCTAGGATCGGGGGAAATTTTAGCCATCTGAGGAAATTTTGTAGGAAAGTTGAATTGAAAAGTCTATTGAATTGAATTTCAGTACAGAAAAAAAATTCATGTTCCAATTCGTGTCGTACTTTTTAACAGATTTTTGATATCGTCAATAATTCAGAATTTTTGAAGGTCTTTATCATATTTTAAAATTTTGGGGAAATTTTTGTATGGATTGAGGGAAATCTTGAAGGCAAAAACATTTTCTGCATCCCTGACATACCCTTATCGGAGTGAAATGGAGGGAGGCAAAACATCTTGCCACCAATAGAGTTAGGTAGAGACTCATTACGGAGGCCCTATGCTCTAGTAATGGAGTGGTAGAGGGATAAGTTACCCTTACTTGGGGGGTGAGGGGTCAAACCATTCTTACACACAAGATTTTTCAAGTTAATGTAAACAAATTCCAATTATTCTAATCAAATTACTATTGAATAACCCCAGAAAAACTTTGCTGACGATCTCAGTATATTATCATAGCTTAATTTTTTTAAAAATGAAGGTATATCAGATGTATCTTTTTTATTGGAGTAGCATTAAGTTAAGATAAAAAATAAAACTGTTGAATCCATCTTCCAGTTGTCAAAAGTAGAAACAAAATAAAAAAAAGATTTTTTAAAAAACGCTTTTATTGAAGTGTTCTAAAAGGTCAAAAATAATTTTTTCGGTTTGACAAATAATTTATTGGGAAGTAGAAAATAACTTTTTGGTAAGTAAAAAAACTGATTTTCTAATCACTAAAAATAAAAGCGTGGGCGCTATTAATTTTTAATATTTTTTAAATTTAATTTTTTTTTACAGGACAGTGACACTAACATCCTTGCCAAACGGGGATTCGAACCCCAGACGTACGGCTTTGCATCAGTCAGATGCTCTAACGACCAGGCCATTACGTCGGCATTTATGTATAATTTTATATAAATAAAAATACCTAACAGAGAATTTAAAGTGAATCCATCCCACTCAAAACTCATGAATGAGAAATTTGTAAATCTAACGTCATAGAACATAGAATAAAGAAGTTAGAATATATAGTGAATTAAGAATGACTAGCGCCCACGCTTTTATTTTTAGTGATTAGAAAATCAGTTTTTTTTACTTACCAAAAAGTTATTTTCTACTTCCCAATAAATTATTTGTCAAACCGAAAAAATTATTTTTGACCTTTTAGAACACTTCAATAAAAGCGTTTTTTAAAAAATCTTTTTTTTACTTATTTTATTTTCTACTTTTTAGTCATGGTACTTTTTAACAAAAACTCACAAGAAAAAATGTATTTATTTCAACCATATTTAATGTTATGTTAGGATGGAATTTTAGTTTCATGTATAACAAAAAATTTTCACATATCTGACAAAGTAGAACAATCCTCTGACGACTCAGCAGGACAATCAACTCCAAAGTTAATTTTAAAATCTATTTAATTTTGCTGGGTACGTTATAATAACAGAGCTGAGCAAGAAAAATACCTCGCACAAAGAATATATTCCTCGCATCCGCTCAATCACCGATGAAATCCATCGATATCAAAAAGATTCACAATAAAAAGAAAGCATTCAATAAAATAAAAAAACAATCGTAAGAAACTCAGAATTAGTGTGTGTGTGTGTATCAAGGAGCAAACAGTACCATCCAGTCTTTTCAGTAGTCAATAAATTATAAAAGAACATATTTTTCTTCTCGGCGATTTTCGGCGATTTCTCGCTCTTCTGGCGATTTCTTTCTCGCGGTTATTATCTTAAATCGCTAATTATCTTAATTGTTAATTGGAAGGTAAAAAATCACGTTTTGAAGATTAAATATTGTAGTTATATACTTAGTATACTATCTTAACAGGTTTTGGGAGCCATTGGCTTCACGGAATGTCTCAAATATGAATTAAAAGGATAACTAAAAACACTCGTTAATTACCTAAATTACGGAGGTTTTGACTAGTTGATGATTGAATATTGCATTGTCATCGAGTTTCCACCACGGTGCAAAGTTTCAGAACTTTATATCGTTTGGAAGTGCCTGAAATATTATGTACAAGCATCCAGAAAGAAAAAAGTGATTATTCGTCTATAATTATCGTAATTACTGGGCAATTCTCGTTTTGACTTTTGAATATGATGAAGTTATGCCTTATAAACAATTGTGCACGGTTTAGGGAGAATAGCCCCTTGGGAAAGGTATCAAATTCTGGTTTTTCTGTTAATTAAAAATACTCGTTAATTAACTTAATCCTTTGGTTGTTTGACTAGATAATGGTTGGATATTGGAGTGTCATGAGGGTTACACCGATGTGTAAAGTTTCGGGGCCCTGACATATCGGGAAGTGCCCGAAAATCGAGTTTTAAAATTCCTCCCGTAAAACGCCGCCAAAAGCAAGTAGAATAAAAGCGTTTAACAAAAGCAAAAAGAGAGGTTTTCTAACATTTTATTATTTTGAAAAATGAAAAGGAATCTTACGTAGGAATGGGGGGAAGGGTTTGAAAAATTATACGTACCCTTACATGATGCTAGGGGGGTCAAAAATGGCCAAAATCATCCTTATGTAATTAATGAATGGCCCCTTAGGCCTATGAAACACTAAGTCCTTAAATGAATATCAATGGAGTGCAACACATTCAATGAATTAATAAAAAAATGTAAAAACACCTTTAAATCAAAGACCGACTTTATTTTGGCTTAGTTTTTTACAGCACAAAGAATAAGACAAACTAAATTACAACTTAAATAAAAAAAAATACAGTGAATTGATATTGATTTTTACAAATTCAAGGGGCTACATCTGCTTGTTATTAAAGTATTACTTTAGAAACTAATATGATAAATTTTTGTTTATTAATATGGCATACCTACCAACATGGGATTATAGAAAAAGGAAGATTTTAAAAATCAAGATACCCGCAGCATTTTTTAATTCTCTGTCAAATTACCTAATATAAGGCTAAGGCTATACCTACCATAGTTACTATAAACGTACGTTATAATAGGTAGTATGAATGGATCTTTTAGTAAAAAAACCAAAGAAAAACATTCATTTTTAACGAAATATCCAATGAAATACAAATTTTTTTTGCATTTCAAATATTATTCTCAATGTTAAATTTTGTTATTTAAAGAATAATTGTAACAAATATCAGGTCCTTATCAATGATTTTCATGTCATAGACTCTTAGGAGTATGAATAAATCCGACAAAAAAATTACCCTAGAAATAGTTTAGAGGGGTTACAAAAGTCCTCCAAATAATGCCCCTGACCCTAAAAGATGACGGTAAAATATAAAAGTAAGATTAACACAGTGATGTTAATTATAAATGAATTCCTAATGCAAACATCCATGAGTGAGGATACAGTACCTATAGATAGTAAATGACAGATTGAAATACAGTAACGTCGGTCCCTTGAAAGTCGTATAAATGGTGCTTTACTGTATATCAAAAGATCAAAGACACAATTAGGTTTAGAATTAAAAGCACTGTTTTGAATTTATTTGGGACCTTGTTGGGAACATCCAAAAATGATCGCTCCTTTTAATGCTCAGAATTTTGGAGGATAAGACCATAATATAGTGGTCAACATGAAAAAATAATTAACAAAAAAATTTAAATAACATGTTCCTTAGATTAGGTTAATTATTCCTTTTATTAAAATCGATAAAAAAATATTTAAGAAATAAAAAATACTTGGTTATCCTGTGTAATATATTAGCTAAAAATCTGCAGAAATAACACCAACCTTAAAAGTGTTGAAAATTTTCTTTTTTTTAACTATAAAAAGAAAATGGATTGTGGATGATGTAACGTTTTTTATTCAAATGGGATTTCTACTGTGTTTATTAATTAAAAATTGTATAAAAATTGCTTAATTCTATTAAAAAAGAGTGCTAGACTTCTAAATTGAAACTTACAAATTTAACATAATTACAGGTCAACGAGGAATCCATATTCTGAAAATGCTGTGGGATATGTTCAGGTCAAGCGAGATGGTCAGTTGTGTACTGTTAAAGCCAAAATGACATGATGAACATCGTCTTAGAAGCAAATCTTCGTTTTCATATTACTCACGTTTTTATAGTTTAACTATGCACTTATAAAAAAAGCAAAATGATTAGCATAAAAAGATGTTTAAGTTTTTAAGCAACTAATAAAACCAAAGGGAAAAATAGTTCATTTCCATACCAAGATTGATTTTTATTTTATTACTTATTTACAAACATCAAAATATAAATAACATTTTTTCTTTTTCATAAATTTTATTCCTTTGCTACAATTATTTTTGTTCCTGAGAAAAGTTTAAATCAGAAAAGAAATAGTACTAATTTATGAAAGCTGGCATAAGACAAAAACTCTTTTTTAGATGTCGAACCAATATTTGGAGTTTCATAATAAAGCAATGAACTTAAATTTCCAGCAAACGGTTCTTTTAAATCCATCAGTAAATATTTAACATTATTTGGATTAGTTGGTTCAGTGAGCAATAATTCTATTGTACTCTGTTCATTTAGAATAGGCAACTGAGAAGTAATGTATTAGAAGCAGTTACACATGTAATTAACATGGGAAAATGTTTCTTGTGCAATGACAAGGTAGTCTAGACAGAAGTAGTTAAAATATACTGTTAAAAATTCGGTCACTGAATTTGTGTTATTAAGCGTTTTTTAACCCGTTTGTGGCGCCTATTATAAATGAACAGCTTATGTTTAATGTGGTTTGTTTAATATCTCGGCATTTTTCCCTATTTTTTCTTACTATGTGTTACTTCCTCAAATTCTGTACTATGAAATCTCTTAGCTGGACTACTATCACCCTCTTCTACACCTTTTCTTTTATTGTACCCATAAATATAAAATCATCTAACAGTTGAAAGAATTTATCTTTCTTTGCAAATTCCTCTTTTTGCCAGGGCCATGTTAAACGCCCCTTAAATTCCACTTTAAATTTTATCATTTCCTCTTTCGATGATTTACACTCTCGAATAAAGAAGTGTAGTAAATCCCACTGATCATGACGAATTAAATCTTGGCAAATATATTGCCCCCTATCACTGAAAATAATTTTCCTTTTTTCTATAAGAGTTGAAGCATCTTTTAAAATTAGCTTCACATTCTCATTATCTTTAATATCTAATAAACTTGATAATAGAAACCCACTAGCACAATCATCTACAACATATCTTTTAAGAGCATTGGGACTTTGCTGCCAAAACTCTCCAAAAAGTTTTTGATAGTCATAATCTTTGTGGCCCTTCATCACTTTACTGACGATATCTAACAATAAACAATCATAATCCTCCGCAGAAAGAAAGTCCCACATACGATTTGCCGTTTCCAAGAAGAGACTTTGCCAAGGCCATTCCAGCAAACATCTTAGCACTTTATAAGGGCAGTGTTTAAATACCTCTATTTGATGCTCTTCCTCCATTTGCGAGAGTAAAAAACATAAAACATCAGCCTTAGAGTGTGCTTTACAGTTCATAGAATGCGCTACGTTTTCTGCAGTTCTCACCAATGATTCTTCTCTTTCCCTGGAAGTTAGTTTTTGCAGGAAATACTCAGTTGCGTCTTTGTTTCCACCAACTGCTGCAGTCTCAAATGCGTATTGATAAAGAGAACACCTATGTCGCCACCTTCTTCTGATCATATCTTCCAGCTTATTCGATTCCCCTTTTATATCATACGTCCAAATAATCACTAAATCCTGCTGCCTCACTGCTCTTGCTATTTTGCCATAAAAAAAAATCCTGCGATTTTCAGGTAATTTGTTCCACAGTTCCAGAACATCATCCTCTAAGCAGTAAGTACATGCAAATTTGTAGTGGATGATAACATCTAAATTCTCGTCCTTAATTAAGGCTTTTGCCGTTTTCTTGAAATCTACTGTTCCTTGTGGTGTCCAACAAAGCTCACTTGGCAGACCAATACAAAGGCAGCCTTTTTCATTTTGATATTCCTTCCATTCTAATATTTGTAAGCCTACTGGTTTAATAAAACCTAATATTTCCTCTTTTAAAGATTGTGGTAGTGAAAGGTGTTGTACTTTCTCTATTACTTTATTTTCTATCTCCTGCCATTCTTTTCTTCTTTCAGATCCAGCTCTTGATCCAGGCATATTAACATAATGGGGAAATTCATACTTGATTTTTGACATTAAAGCCCTGATATCATCTTGATTCCACAATGTGGTGGCTATCTTTACTAGAGCTATATGCTCAAGCGATGGACAATTTAAAGTGTAATTCATTACTTACACCCCTACTGATGTACTTAGAGTACCTATCTATAACCAAGGCAATAAAATAAAGAAAACCATATGGTTTATTCTATTGTGGTATCTTGAATAACACACTCTAACAAGAAAAAGCCAATATGTGATGGCAAATAACGCTACGATAACCCATTAAATGGACATCTTGTTTCTATTACACTTAACACATGTAGGCAAACGAGCTAATTAGAGAAGCACAAGTTGTTTACTAACTTCATGTGCATATAAATTCTTCTTAGGTACTCTTACGAAGCTGTGCTGATACTTAAAATTTCACAGCTAAACAGAATATTTTATCTTAGTTCAGTTAGAGTTTTGAAAAATGTAGGGATTTCAAACCTTGTAAATGCACAACTCACAGCCCTTGTCCTACAGCATTAGCAACTCCAAACGGAAAGAATCTGGACCAATGAAACAGCAAATAATGCAGAAAACTTTTGGTCCAACAGAAAATCGATTGAAAAGACAAGAAATCCGAATTATATTCAATCACAAATTCATTCCCGTTCCCGCGTGGGTATATAAATGTAAATAAAAGAAATAAAGTATGTTGCCAACAATTTTTGAAAAATCTTACAAAATTATCAGTTGGCTGGTTGGTTGATAATTTATGGCATTTCTATTCATACAAAATATAAAAAAAATATGTCCAAATTAAAAATCATTGAAAGGGGTGCATTTAATTGAATTCCCATCAACTAACTTTCCAAATAAAATGTTAAATCGAGTTTATAATTAAAAAATATTATTATACTATCAAAAATTTTGGGTTCATGGAAAACATCTCAACTCATTAATATCCCTTGTTATTGTTTAGTTGAAAATTCTGAATGGTTTTTGTTCTTTTCTTCAGGCCCAAGAAGAAATAATTTTTTAATCTAAATAGTACTAGATATCTTTATTTTGAGATATAATAGTAGTTTGAGATCTCTTATGATGTTCTACTTATTATAATTTTATGATTTATTATAAATAATTTGATCTCTAGGGTTCATAGGCGCCGACTTTTATCAAATATTGGGGGGACCCAGTACTAGACAATAAAGATATTAGTTATTCCATATAACAGTAACAGTGGTCCTTAAACTTTCGATTGCCACTAATGCTAGACATCGCCCCCCCCAAGATTTTGAACATCCAAAGGCTTATTCCTAAGTACCCCTAAGGAATACATTTATACGTAAAGTTTTAAATTCCTTAAAAATAGTACTCAAATTATATTCCACATTATGTTAAAATTTTACAATTACTCGAAGTATAATAGGGGGTCTGGGGGGTCCCCCCTGAAACATTTTGAAAATTTGCCTCAAAAAGTAGTGTTACAGCTTATTTTGAGACATTTTTGGTTCCACCAAAAGAGAGCAGTTCCTTGTAAAACGTAGAAATTCTAAGGAAAATATTACAACTCGAGACGTCAAAATTTCGAGAGGAGCTGGGGGTCCTCCCCCAGAAATATTTTTGAAATTTGTCTCTTTAAACTAGTGTTATCTAGTTACTCTTTAAACTAGTCCGAGGACCACTGCTATAAAAAATTCAAATAAAAAGCAGCGCAATATTTTTTAAAAATTTAATCGAACACAAAATATTAAAGGCCTATCGCGAAGAATGAAAGTGGATTTATACCGCTTTTAAAATCAACGGCACATAGCCGTAACTAGACTTTTGTTTTGGGAGGGATTTTGACTAAATATTTTTCTGTGGACTTACGAGTACTTTTTTAATCCAAGTGTTAGAGATGACTTGCACATTTGATATTTTGTTGAAATGAATTACAAATTTTATAAACATTGAAAATTCCTAGCGCGAAGCGATATTTTGAGGGTCCTCCGCCCCAAATTTGGAAATTTCCAACAAAAAATAGCGCTTTATCTCCTTTTAAAGCCTATTTGGGTTACACCCTTAGAGCAGGGCTCATTTTAAGAAGCAGAATTTTCAAAGAAACCCAGAAAATTTTGAAGGGGGTTTAGGGGTCCTACTTCAGAAAAATTTTGGAAACTTGTCCCTAAAATTAGTGTTTAAATTCACTTTGTAGACTCTTTCTTCTTATGTTACACAAAAGGAGGATCACAACTCAAAAATCACTGAAGTTTCAGGGAAAACGGTACAAAATAGATTTTAATACTTGAGGGGGACTTGGAGGTCCTCCCCAAAATTTTTTTTGAAATTTTTACCCTTGAAAGTAGTGTTTTAAATCATTTTGAGACCCTTTAAGAAGACCAAGTGAACGGGACATAAAAAAAAGACGTCCGTTACATTGCCTTCTTTAGTTCATGGAAGAAAATAGGTAGATTTTTACTAAAAATATTGGGGGGCTTAGCCCCACTTCTTCCAACATTGGGGGGGCTCAAGCCCCCTCAAACCCTATGGAGTCGGCGCCTATGCTATGGTTGTCGGTCATTTGAGTTATGAAGGGTGATCTATGATCTCTATGGGTAAACATTACGCCTAGAGGACTATGCTATACGAAGAATGTCAATTTTAAAACATGAGAAACAAATGGTTAAGAATTGAAAAAGGATCAGAAGCTAGACAGGTAGAGCTGTACTTAAGTTAAAGTTTGATAACAATATTATGACTTTTAGACATCTGCGTTCGATTACTGTAGAATGATCCAGAGATAGTTCTATATGCTTCTCTCTATTATAGCCATCTATTATAAAAATCTATAATTATTGCAGTATTTTAACTTCCCTGTCATGTTTTATCTGTCTCTTTAATATCCTGGTGAAATCAAAAAGTTAACTATGTGCTTTATTCACAACTTTAATTTTTTAAAGTAAGCAGTGGCGACTGGTCCATAGGGGCTGCAGCACCCCCAACCAAAATTTCCTGAAATTCCAATTTTTATTTGCTTTACAATATTTAGAAAATTATATATTATCCCCCTTTATTCTTTGTCATTTATAATCCTTTTTCAATTTATTATTCTCTGCTATGCCGTCTCCAACAGATTTCTTTCCGGTTCGATCAGCCCCCACAAATATACCAAACATGGTATAAACTACTAGCTCTGTCATATCAAATCAAAATATCTAGAATTCAGCATATGCTTCAGCATATGAAGAGCGCCATCTATCAAAACGAGAGCGAACTCTAAACCTTCTGGTTCATGACTTTTTAAACCCACGTTTCATGAGAAGCTTTTCTTTATTATTACACTTTAAGCAACCATTATTTTGATGATTAAAGCACATATACTCAAATATAAATATAATTTGTGATCAAATTCTTCTTAAATGTCCATTTTCGCAAAAATAATCCACGGATCCATGGTTTCAACCCACCAAAGTTGGGTGGTCATATTTTGGTTGAAAAAACCGATGGTTATTCGTTAGTTGGGGCTGGTTGATAACGTTTTACTTAGGATCAGCGGATAATCCTTCAATCCATGGTTGAACCACGATGGTTAATACGGCCGATAGTGTTCGCAGGGAACTGTTATCAACCTGAGTCTCAGGGACCCACTTAGGAAAAAATGTGGGTCCGGAAACAAAAAAATTGAGTCCCTAAAATTTTATGGAAGACGTGTTTTTAAACTAACAAAAACACTAATAATATTCCACAAATTATTATAAAATAAATAAGCATTGATTTATTCTTACAAATTCAATCTCTTTTGACAAGTTTTTTTGTTTGCACTATATCATTTTTTAATTTTCATCTTTTGAACCAGACCCTTGCAATTATATAATCCCGCTCTCGCAAATTTGCGTAAAAAACCCGCTGTAGCGAGTAAACGCGAACCCTGTGTTAGATTGAACACTGCATTCCTTGGCTGTTGTAAAAGGGGGGCATGACCAATGGAGTGAAGGGGTAAGTAAAAGGACAGTTAGTAGAACTCTTTGACAGAAGGAGAAAGTTTCCAAAGAATTGCACTCTCATTCGCGCGCACTGTTTTCCTTGTGACAGGGGTGGAAAACCAAAAATTGGTTTTGGCTGACTGAAATCCCTAGTGTGCGCTCATTCATTAATTACGTAAGGGTCCTGAGGGGGTTGGAAAAATCCCTACATACCCCAGGGATGCAGAATATGTCCGATCCGGCAATCTAGGATCGGGGGAAATTTTAGCCATCTGGGGAAATTTTGTAGAAAAGTATACTATGGAATTGAATTTCAGTACAGTAATAAAAATTTATGTGGCAATTCGTGTCATTGTACTTTTTAACAGATTTTGATACCGACAATAATTCAGAATTTTTGAAGGTCTTTATCATTTTTTAAAATTTTGGGGAAATTTTTGTATGGATTGAAGGAAATCTTGAAGGCAAAAACATTTTCTGCATCCCTGACATACCGTTATCGGAGTGACATGGAGGGAGGCAAAACATCTTGCCACCAATAGAGTCAGGTGGAGACTCATGATGGAGGCCCTATGCTCCTGTGTAGTGGAGTGGTAGAGGGATAAGTTACCCTTACTTGGGGGGTCAAACCATTCTTACACAAGATTTTTCAAGTTAATGTAAACAAATTCCAATTATTCTAATCAAATTACTATTGAATAACCCCAGAAAAACTTTGCTGACGATCTCAGTATATTATCGAAGCTTAATTTTTTTAAAATGAAGGTATATCAGATGTATCTTTTTTATTGGTGTAGCATTAAGTTAAGGTAAAAAATAAAACTGTTGAATCCATCTTCCAGTTGTCAAAAGTAGAAACAAAACAAAAGCAAAAAGAGAGGTTTTCTAACATTTTATTATTTTGAAAAATGAAATTGAATCTTACGTAAGAATAGGGGGAAGGGTTTGAAAAATTATACATACCCTTACATGAGGTTAGGGGGGGGTCAAAAATGGCCAAAATCATCCTTATGTAATTAATGAATGGCCCCTTAGGCCTATGAAACACTAAGTCCTTAAATGAATATCAATGGAGTGCAACACATTCAATGAATTAATAAAAAAATGTAAAAACACCTTTAAATCAAAGACCGACTTTATTTTGGCTTAGTTTTTTACAGCACAAAGAATAAGACAAACTAAATTACAACTTAAATAAAAAAAATACAGTGAATTGATATTGATTTTTACAAATTCAAGGGGCTATACATCTTGCCTTGTTATTAAAGTATTACTTTAGAGACTAATGTGATCAATATTTGTTTATTAATATGGCATACCTACCAACATTGGGATTATAGAAAAAGGAAGATTTTAAAAATCAAGATACCCGCAGCATTTTTTAATTCTATGTCAAATAACTTAATAAAAGGCTAAGGCTATACCTACCATAGTTACTATAAACGTACGTTATAATAGGTAGTATGAATGGATCTTTTAGTAAAAAAAACCAAAGAAAAACATTCATTTTTAACGAAATATCCAATGAAATACAAATTTTTATTGCATTTCAAATATTATTCTCAATGTTAAATTTTGTTATTTAAAGAATAATTGTAACAAATATCAGGTCCTAATCAATGATATTCATGTCATAGACTCCCAGGAGTATGGATATATCCGACAAGAAAAAATTACCCTAGAAATAGTTTAGAGGGGGTACAAAAGTCCTCCAAATAATGCCTCTGACCCTAAAAGATGAAGGTAAAATATAAAAGTAAGATTAACACAGCGATGTTAATTATAAATGAATTCCTAATGCAAACATCCATGAGTGAGGGTACAGTACCTATAAATAGTAAATGACAGATTGAAATACAGTAACGTTGGTCCCTTGAAAGTCGTATAAATGGTGCTTTACTGTATATCAAAAGATCAAAGACACAATTAGGTTTAGATTTCAAAACACTGTTTTGAATTTATTTGGGACCCTGTTGGGAACATCCAAAAATGATCGCTCCTTTTAATGCTCAGAATTTTGGAGGATAAGACCATAATATAGTGGTCAACATGAAAAAATAGTTAACAAAAAAATTTAAATAACATGTTCCTTAGATTAGGTTAATTATTCCTTTTATTGAAATCGGTAAAAAAATATTTAAGAAATAAAAAATACTTGGTTATCCTGTGTAAAATATTAGCTAAAAATGTGCAGAAATAACGCGAACCTTAAAAGTGTTGAAAATTTTCTTTTTTTTAACTATAAAAAGAAAAAGGATGAGGTAAAGTTTTTTATTCAAATGGGATTTCTACTGTGTTTATTAATTAAAAATTGTATAAAAATTGCTTAATTCTATTAAATAAAGAGTGCTAGACTTCTAAATTGAAACTTACAAATTTGACATAATTACAGGTCAACGAGGAATCCATATTCTGGAAATGCAGTGGGATATGTTCAGGTCAAGCGAGATGGGCAGTTGTGTACTGTTAAAGCCAAAATGACACCTGAACATCGTCTTAGAAGCAAATCTTCGTTTTCATACTACTCAAGTTTTTATAGTTTAACTATGCACTTATTGGTTCATAAAAAAAAGCAAAATGATTAGCATAAAAAGATGTTTAAGTTTTGAAGCAACTAATAAAGGGAAAAATAGTTCATTTCCATACCAAGATTGATTTTTATTTTATTACTTATTTACAAACATCAAAATATAAATAACATTTTTTCTTTTTCATAAATTTTATTCCTTTGCTACAATTATTTTTGTTCCAGAGAAAAGTTTAAATCAGAAAAGAAATTGTACTAATGTATAAAAGCTGGTATAAGACAACAACAACAACACTTTTTTTAGATGTCGAACCAATATTTGGAGTTTCATAATAAAGCAATGAACTTAAATTTTCAGCAAACAGTTCCTTCTTTTAAATCCATCGGCAAACATTTAACATTATTTGGTTCAGTGAGCAATAATTCTATTACTCTGTTCATTTAGAATAAGCGCCTGAGACGTAATGTATTAGAAGCAGTTACTCATGTAATTATCATGGGAAAATTCAAATATCATGGGATTATTCACCATACGCTTACATTTCAATTAAAATTTTTTTTTCAAACTTCATAATAATATTAATATAGGAGTTTTTATATAAGTACAGTCCACTCCAGTTATCCGAACTACTTTCAGAATTCCAACCTACGCTTTTAAACTTCGTATCATAGTGTTTGAAAATATAAGATAGAAGTTCTTTAAGAAAATTAATGAAGGCAGAAACACAAACAAATATTTAGAAGTTAAATGATCATATATTTAGATGCCGTTTTTAAGTAGTTTTTGCAGCTAAGATGTATGGAAAACTATATTTTGGGTGCGGTTCTTTGTGTAAAAGATAAGATCTTAGCTCAAATGCTTGGTTGTCCAATGTCCATACTGTAAAACAAGGAACGGTTGGCTAATAACTCTACAGACTCTTTTTTAGGGAAAAATCCAATTATACGAATTTTTGATTATCCGAATGGGGTCCGGTCCCAATTGATTCGGATAATTGGAGTTCTACTGTATATGGATATATATGGTATATGTTTGATTGTTTTGTTATACGTTCTGTGCTATACTTTTTTATGAGTGATTTATAGGAGTTTTATATTTCTTTCTCACGGTATAAAATAATGAGTTCTTTGTGACAAGTTGATAATTTTGTCCTAAATATAATATGAGATCAAATTAAAAAGAAAAACCATATATTATCAGTCATGAATACTTCAATACTTAATATGAATGAATTGTAGAGTATGAATCTAAGAGTAAACCAGACCCGAGCCGTAATAAAAAAGGCAGGTGAAGGAAGCAGCCGGTAAAATCCTATGAAATCAGCTGCTCTCTTTGAGTTCGAGAAACAATGAAACGAACCTTATGAAAATAAATTCATATTTTACTTCTAGAAATAAGTTTATATCTGACCTACAAAATTAGTTACAAATCATTTTTAAACTCTCATTGGGCTGTGCAACGCGACGGCATGGCATAATGTAAAAAATATCCCCAAGTTATCAATTTGCACACTTCCGTACTTTACATGGCAAAATCTCAAGACCTAAACTAAAATAGTTATGTGTATTATATCAAATACAATTATTTCTCTTTAAATGAAATATGCAAGACCTTTTTTAATGAAATTAACGATAAATCAAGCGAGAAATGTCAAATACCTTGTAAAAAGGGAAAGTTGTTGATACTACTTTCAAAATCAATGACATAATAGTAACACGAGTTGACATTTTTAATAAAATGACAGAATAAAACATACATGGTTGGAAACTGAAATAAATATCCATATATCCTATTTATATCAATAAATAACTATATTTCTGAAGTTAAAATTTCCAAAAGAGTTTATTTAATATTAAAAATTACTCAAAAATTACCGTAACGGGAGTTGACATTAATAAAAATACGCTACCTTGACGACAGATAATTTCTTTGAAAACACAATAGTTTTCGAGCCGAAGAATAAAAACACGGTTTAAATATATTCTAAAGTAAACAAATAATCGTTTGGAATGTGTTTCTACATTTTTAAAGCATAATTATTATTATATTTTTTTAAATTAATTCGCCTGTAACGGGAATTGACATAAAGTGAGGGACAAAATATTTTATTGATTTGTAAAAATATTAAATTCGAAAAATTAATTTTGCAATTATAATAACCTTGTAATAGTTCATAATTTATCATTTTTTCTTTCAAAAAGTCAAAAGTTAAAAATCAAAACAATAAAACTACTTTTAATTTCGTGAAAATCGTTAGGGACAAGCATTTTCGGCTATTTTTGTATTTTTAAATATCTTCATTTACATAATTTTAAAGCTTTTCTTAAAAATTAAAAGCTAGAAATATTTCATTTAGTATACTTTACCTAAATCAAAGTTTAAACAGAAATTTTAATAATGATTAATTGTTTAATTTTCATGTTTTACCTTCGGGACAGCAAATGTAAGCAAATTTTTAAAATGACCCAAAAAATTATATGAAGTTAAGTTATGAGCGCTATTAAGCATTTTTGATCCTGTTTCTGGCGCCTTAGGGTGTCTCAAAAAAAACTTTTTTTCGAAAAACCTCGGTCCCCAAGGCTTTTCCCATTCCTTTTGGTCCCAAAAGATTGTGTGTGAAGTTTCAGCCCCCTAAGTTAACTCTAGGGTTTGCCTGTAGAGTCCCAAAGTTTGATAAAAGTGGAAAAAATGACCAATTTTCAGAATTTTTAAAAATTATATTTTAAGATTGATACTGCGATAAAACCGGTTCAAATGTGTCATTTAGGACTTATTTTGGTGGAATATATTTATTTATGTGTATTAACTGTACCCTATAGCTCCTATAATTTAAGATTAAAACGTACTACATAGGGACGTTGCACTCGCCAAAGCTAATAATGCACTACCAGTGGATGAAATGAATTAAATCCGAATTTCTTTGAAGGAACTCCCTCAAATGATGCCATTTAGAGCTAAAATGATATTATAAATTATAAAAACCAGTGAAATAACAGTTTTTGGCCCTTCCACTGAGCTTTTATATAATGTAAAAAGTGTTTTTCTTCAAAATTTCTCGTTTCCACCTGATGAAACCCAAAACTTATACTAAAAAAGGGGTTTGCTGAACTTTTTTAGATACCAAACCTTGTAACCTTTATAGGGGTTTCATTTCTAATAAGTAGAATTAAATTTTATAGCGCACAGATCGGAAATGACATGGATATTTCTTATATTAGACGTGAAAATCTGTTTTCTTTTTTAAGTTTGGAAAATTACTTCCTTTTAACGTATTAGGGGAAAGTTTTAATTAAAAACTTCTTTCGTTAACATTTCAACCAAGATTCACAAGTATTAAACTATTTCCCTAACTTTGAAAAAAGAAAATCGATTTTCACGTCCAGGTATAGGAAATATTCATGTCTTTTCCGATCTGTGTTGTTTAAAATTTAATTCTACTTGAAAAATTGAAACTCCTATAGAGGTTCCAATGTTTGGTACCTAAAAAAGTTCAGCAAACCACTTTTTTAGTATAAGTTTTGGGTTTCATCAGGTGGAAACGAGAAATTTTGAAGAAAAACACTTTTTACATTAAAAGCTCAATGGAAGGGCTCAAAACTGTTATTTCACTGGTTTTTATAATTTATAATATCATTTTAGCCCCAAATGGCATCATTTGAGGGAGTTCCTTCGAAGAAATTCGGATTTAATTCATTTCATCCACCGGTAGTGCATTATTAGCTTTGGCGAGTGCAACGTCCCTAAGTAGTACGTTTTAATCTTAAATTATAGGGGCTATAGGGTACAGTTAATACACATAAATAAATATATTCCATCTAAATAAGTCCTAAATGACACATCTGAACCAGTTTTATCGCAGTATCAATCTTAAACATAATTTTTAAAAATTCTGAAAATTGGTCATTTTTTCCACTTTTTTCAAACTTTGGGCCTCTACAGGCAAACCCTAGAGTTAACTTAGGGGGCTAAAACTTCACACACTATCTTTTGGGACCAAAAGGAATGGGAAAAGCCCTGGGGAGAGAGGTTTTTCGAAAAAAGGCTTTTTTTGAGACACCCTATGGCGCCTATTCTAAATGAACAGCTTATGTTCAATGTGTTTTATTTTATCTCTCACCATTTTTCCCTATTTTTTCATAGTACGTGTTACTTCCTCCAATTCTGTACTATGAAGTCTCTTAGCTAGACAACTATCACCCTCTGCTACACTTTTTCTTTTATTGTACCCATTAATAAAATCATCCAACAGTTGAAAGAATTTATCTTTCTTAGCAAATTCCATTTTATGACATGTTAAATCAAAATCAAATTCCTCTTTAAATTTTATCATTTCATCTTTTGATGATATACACTCTCGAATAAAGAACTTTAGGGAATCCCACTCATCACAACGAATTAAACCTATGCAAATAAATTGCCCCATATCACTGAAAATAATTTTCCTTTTTTCTATAAGAGTTGCATCTTTTAAAATTAGCTTCACATTATCTTTATCTTTAACAATCCCAAGTAACATCCATAATAAATACCCACTAGCACATTCATCTATAACATATCTTTTATGAGCATTGGGACTTTGTTGCCAAAACTCGCTGAAAAGTTTTTGGTAGTCGTAATCTTTGTGGTCCTCTGCCACTTTAATGATGATAGCTGACGATAAATAAGAAAAACTGTAATCTTTAAGAAAGTCCCACATACGATTTGCCGTTTCAATGAAGAGACTTTGCCAAGGCCAATACAGCAAACACTTTAGCATTTCACAAGAGTTTCTTTTAAACACTTCTGTTTGTTGCTCTCCGTCCATTTGCGAGAGTAAAAAACATAAAACATCAGCCTTAGAGTTGTACAAAGTATAGTTCGAAGGTTGTATTAATTTTCCCGCAGTTCTCACCAATGACTCTTCTCTTTCCCTGGAAGTTAGTTTATGCAAGAAATACTCGGTTGCCGCTTTGTTGCCACCATGTGCTGCCGTCTCAAATGCGTATTGATAAGGAGAACACCTAGGTTGCCCCCACATTCTTTCAATCATATTATCCAGCTTATTCACTTCCCCTTTTATATCATACGTCCAAAGAACCACTAAATCCTGCTGCCTAACGTTTATCGGGTCTTCATCGCTATAAAAAGATTTCCTGCGATTTTCAGGTATTTTGTTCCACAGTTCCAGAACATCATCCTCTAGGCAGTAAGTACATGCTAATTTGTAGCGGCTGATAACATCCAAACTCTCGTCCTTCATTAAGGCTTTTGCCGTTTTCTTGAAATCTACTGTTCCTTGTGGTGTCCAACAAAGCTCACTTGGGAGACTAAGTGGGGGATTAGATTCGGGGACTGAGATTATGTGACAAAGGCAGTTTTCTTTTTGATGATATTCCTTCCATTCTAATATTCGTAAGCCTACTGGTTTAATTAAACCTAATATTTCCTCTTTCAAAGATTCTGGTAGTGAAAGGTGTTGTACTTTCTCTATTACTTTATTTTCTATCTCCTGCCATTCTTTTGTTTCATATTTATCTAATGGAAAATTATATTTTGACATTAAAGCCCTAATATCATCTTGATTCCACAATGTGGTGGCTATCTTAACTAGAGCTATATGCTCAAGCGATGGACAATTTAAAGTGTAACTCATCGTTTATTCCTTACTGAAATACTTACAGCCGTATTAACCAACGCGAGCCGATCCACAGATTATTCACTAATCGTACAAACCATGGTCGAAGTTTTTCCGATGACGAGATTTGGACCTTATCAACCAACATCCAACAATCATGGTTTCTTCAAACCACAGTTTTGTATGTAACGCCACTTCTGATTGGACCGCGATGACGCCAGGCATCGAGCCCGGCTCTCCGCGCTGTTGGCTGAAAGTTCATAGTTCAGTGTAAATTATTTCCTGTAAAATTATCTACCTGCTTTAAAATATTTCTATCGCAACTAATAAATAACTATACAACCAATTACAGAAAATGACTTGAACTGGTGTTCTATATTTCCTGCTTAACATTCGGAATTGTTTTAACAAAACTGGTTATCTGATGCAATCCCTGTATGAGATTATTTCAATATTATTTTTAAAATACTCACACGTATCTGAAAATATTGATTCACCTCTCTAAAAATAGACTATTTTTGAAAGAATTTAAAGGAATTAATAGTTAAAAGGGGAAAATTTTGAAACTTAAGTAAGAGCCGTGCTAAATATTTAATACCTCAAATATTTTAAGAGCGCCATCTATCAAAACGAGAGCGAACTCTAAACCACTCTAAACCTTCTGGTTCATGACTTTTTAAATCCGTTTTATGAGAAGCTTTTCTTTATTATAACACTTTAAGCAACCATTATTTTGATGATTAAAGCACATATACTCAAATATAAATATAATTTGTGATCAAATTCTTCTTAAATGTCCATTTTCGCAAAAATAAACCACGGATAACCCACCAAAGTTGGGTGGTCAGATTTTGGCTAAAAAAACCATTGGTTAAGCATTAGTTGGGGCTGGTTGATAACGTTTTACTTAGGATCAGCGGATAATCCTTCAATCCATGGTTGAACCACGATGGTTAATACGGCCGTTAGTGCCTATCTATTACTAAGGCAAGAAAATAAAGAAAAAACCACATAATTTATTCTATTTTGGTGTCTTGAATCACTCAAAGAAGAAAACGATTTCCATGTAGATTTGCTTGGCTTATTTCTAAATACTTTGTTCACCAGGGTTTTGAAAAAGGTAGAGATTTCAAACCTTGTGAATGCATAACACACAGCCCTTGTCCTGTAGCATTATCTTTTAGACAAGCCACAAGCGTCTCTTTTTTGGCAAAAAAACAATTTTGACGTGTAAACATAAATAAAAAGAATGTTGCCAACTATTTTCGAAAATTCTCACAAATTTAAAGGCTTTGTGACAAATTAGAAAAAAAAATATCTAAATTAAAAATCATTAAAATTAGTACATTTAATCAACTAACCATCAGGTGATTTTCCAAATAAATGTGAAATGGAGTTTATAACACACATAATGAAGAAATATTATTATACTATCAAAAAGTGTTTCGTTCAAGGTAGTCAAAAGACAACTCAACTCATTAATTACCCTTGTTATTGCTGGTCGCATTTTCACACATCCCAACGGTTTGGTCCTGACGAGCTTAGTGCGCATGCGTGTGGACTTATTTTAGCTGGTTTTTTTAGAAATTTTAATAAAACAATAAATCGGGGATCGAACCCACGACCTACCGCATGCTAAGCACGCGCTCTGCCACTGTACCAGCGGGAATACATTAATCTTAGCAATTATCCGAAGAAGATCCTTTTTTTTCTCCCCGAGCATGCGCACTAAGCTCGTCAGGACCGAACCGTTGGGACGTGCGAATATGCTTGCTGGTCGAGGGAATATCGACGATCGGCTAGAACCAAGGTTAGTAGAGAGAGAAGGTTGGCTCATCCGATGTAAACAAAGAATGCCCGTGACGTCGATAGGTGGCAGTGAAAGGCGCGCGAAATCATTTCCATAGCGACATTGTGCAGGTTTTGTAAGATTGTTGTTTATCTGGTTATTTCTCTCATAATCCGTTGTTATCATTATACATTTTTGTATTTTGCTTGATTTAAGCATATCGATTAAGTTTCTTCAAATGTTCTTTAACTGAACATAATTCAATTCTGAATATTTTGTTAACTTTTGGATTCAATGTTGATCAATGATTTGTTGTGATATTGTGTGTGAGTGTGTTTACTCCTGAAGTCAAACATTTATAAATTCTGCTTATTGAATGAACATTAACTTGGTCAACTTTAATATATCTATTCCCCTATTAATTTTGATCATTGGTTTAAACTGAAATACTTAGCTATGTATTTTTTTTAAACTTTTACTTTTGTTTTCAAAAAACTTGCTGAATGTTGCTAAATCACTTGAACAAAATAGCATTGCCATTGGGCTGTATTTAGAGCTAATTTTAATTATTTCTTTTATATTATTTAAATATTCATTTGTTATTAATTCTTACTATGGAGTAACTCTCAATAAAATTATTTGTGTTGTTTGAAAGATATGACAATTGACCATTCATTTAAATTTACAAATGAATTTTATTTTAAAAATTATTTATTAAATGTTATGATTGTGATAGTATGAGGAAAGCTAGATTTGATGCACCTTGAATTATTAGAATTATTTTATTAAAAAAGATTCCTAAGACTTAAATTTTGTAATCAAACCAGACACTTAATTTAAAAAGAAAATATTCCCTTATAGCCAAACAAAATAAACTAAGAAAATGCATTTTATAAGAACTAATAAATGTTTTTTGTGTACTTATGTTTGTTTTACTAGCTGAAAATTACCTTCAATCAGGTAAGGGAACGTACCCATACTACGTGACCCATTCAGGGGAGGGAGGGGGGTCTTCAAAATACCACGCTCGGTCACAGGGGGGAGGGGGGGCTTAGGTTTTCGTCACGTAGTCACTTTCTTCTAGTCAATAAGACAAAATTGAGCCAAATTAATTATTGATATTTGCCAAATTAAGACTAATTAAGCCAAATTTATTAAAAATTAGACAAATTAAGCAAAATAAATTTTTTTAAACTTTCTGTTTGCAAAAAATGATGGCAAACCGTATTTATGAATTACTACGTGAAAACTAGAGGGGGAGGGGGGGTCTTGGCATATACTACGGATGGTCACCAAGGGGGGGAGGGGGTAAAAAATGGGTCACGTAGTATGGGTACGTTCCCTAAGTTTGGTGCAAAATGCCCTAGAGTGGGCCATGTGCCATAAAAAGTCAAATAACCAACCAATCAATTGGGTAAGTAAATTTATCACTAGTCAGGGAAGTGTAATATTTTCACGTCAACTAAATTCTAATGTTCTAAAAGATATTGCCTTCTTGAATCGGTTAACTTCATAGTTTTGCTGAACTGTAGATTTTAATCGTTAAGGATTTTCAGCAAAATGTACATGCCAGTGTACTGATGCCTCTTCCAAGGTAAATTGATCAATAGTCTGTATAGTGCAATATAATTTCATGTCTATTATTAAATTCTGTCTTAATCTGTTTCTTGAATATTAGATTTTTTTGTTAAGTTTTCAAATTTTATTAAGGAATATTGTTGATGTTTTAATTTTTAATAAAAAATATATTCACTAAATGCTTCTTTCATTATTTCTCAAAGTAAATTTTTCCACTTTTTACACCAGGTTCTTTTTTTGTTCAGTATAAATAACAGTTGTATATCCAGTTTTAATAATTAAACAGTGAGTGGAAAACCAAAAAAAGCAAAATAATATGAACTTCAATTCTAAAATGTAATATTGATTGCATTGGAAGTTAGAGGGACCCAGAAAAATCTTACACATGTCCAAGTAATAAAAACAAAAGTTTTAATGCTTTATTATAACACCCAACCAAAGGGTTACTAATTATTATGCATAAAAGAATTAAAAAATACTATAGTGATTTGTTGCATAACATTATTTAAAACTTTTAAGAATGATTATTGGAATATGTAACATTCCTCAGTTCTATTAATTTTTTTATTGATTGGGATGGCATGTGGATAATGTATAGGGTATTTTCACATCTTGATAAAAACTATTATATCAAATTTATTTAAGTCAGCAGGACAGAAAAGTTGTACTGGTAATTAGGGATAATTACAGTGGCGTAGCCAGAAAAAAATTTCGGAGGGGGATGTTGATATTTCGGGAGGGGATATGGGGTATTTTTAGTGGTTTTCTATGGTCAAAAAGGAAATTTCCTGAGTTTCGGGGGGGGATATATCCCCAAATCCCCCCCTCTGGCTACGCCCCTGGATAATTAAAAAATGTAAATAAAAAGGTTTAATCCAAATTTGTCTGAAAAGTTTCATTCATGGGGAAAAAAGTGCAAAATGATTTGTGTTTTTTGCCTCATTTTTTTAATAAACTGATTTAATTTTACTTTAATATTTTTCTTAGTATTTCTTCAATATGTTATAAAATTAAATAATAATTATACAACATTTTTGTACTTAGAAGTATAGTGACTAGAATAAGTCACTATATTGTATACTTAGAAGCTGTACAATTTCAAGAGGAGTGATGATAAGTATGAGAACTAATGCAATGAGAACTAAGTACAAAGCGAGATTAATAATATCCAAAAACGTTTAAATTGCCAAAAAACAGTTATAACGGAAGAAAAATGTGTGGTATATTATAACAGGGTATTTTGACTCAGGTAGCAGAAGCAATATAACCGGAAAAATAAGCAAAAAAAAAGAAACTAAATCGATCGGATTTGCCCATTGAAAGTCATGGGTATTGAGCAGTAGAAAAGCGAGCCGCGCCTGGCCGCGCCACTTTCCTACGTCATAGATCACGTGGTTAAAGCGAATGAGCCAACCTTCTCTCTCTATAAACCTTGGGCTAGAACTACACGTTCGTCGTTGACGTCAGAGACAATTCGCTTAACTGCGCAAGCTCCGGAACTTGGTCTCACGTAGCTTGAAAGAACACGATCCGATTTTTGAAGATAATATATTATATAGATAATATATTATAGAGATAATATATAATATACAGAAAAATCATCAAACTTATTTTGTATCCAACTACCTCCATAAAAACCCACTCTATTTCTCTTTAAATGTACTAATTTCTCTTCTATAAATAATGAGTAATTAATGTTTTAATTTTAAAAATACTTCACAAATAATTTCTTTATCTAGTTTGATGTAATTTAAACACAATTTTATTTTTCAATTGTATTCCTAAATTTTTATTTTAAAATTGTTTCAAAAACGTTATGATTTAAAATTAAAAAAAAAGAGTACTCAAAACAAAAACTCGCAAAATAACAAATATTGAATATTTTATAACCTTTTGACAGTAAAAAGAAAAAAAAGGAAACCAGCTGCACTCTTATCAGACATGGTTTTCACTTTCTATACTATTCTAACATGAAATGCGCAATTTATGCTTCCGTGGTTTACTAAAAGGTTGTTTTTATTTCATTATCCTTTATTTTATTTAAAAATCCTTTAAATAAATTAATTAATCAGTATTTAGTGATGTCAAAAAACAAAAACTAATGCAATAAAAATCAAGAAAAAGCACAAAAATAAAATTTATTGTTTGAATGCACTTATAGAGCAACTTGAATTAACACAAATTTTGAAAGGAAAGCAAATTACATTGATGGAAAAGTTTATATGCAAATGAGCGAGGAAATTAATATACATTATGTGTGTACATTGAAATTCACCAATACTATCCAATCAGTTTAGGAGTCATTCATTAATTACGTAAGGGTCCCGAGGGGGAGGGGGGGTTGGAAAAATATCAACATACCCTTACTTCGGGAGTGGGGGGGGGTTAAACTCATTCTTATGTAAGATTTTCCAAGTTAATGTAAAGAAATTCCAATTATTCTAATCCCCCAGAAAAACTTATAAATACTGACGATCTCGGTATATTATCGAAGCTTTAATTTTTTTGGTTTCAACTTTATTTTTTGCGTCAAACAGAGAGTTTTAGTGTAACTGATGCTTTTCTAACATTTTATTATTTTGAAAAACAAAATGGAATCTTACGTAAGAATAGGGGGAGGGATTTCAAAAATTTTACGTACCCTCACATGGGGGTAGGGGGGTCAAAAACTGCCAAAATCATCCTTACGTAATTAATGAATGGCCCCTTAAATGCTTTGTCCACCATGAACTCGGAATAACATTCGCTCTAATTACAAAGTATTACTACATACTTATATACAGATGAACATAATATTACACAGGGTGTTCGGAAACACTGTGGAAAACTTTGAGGGGTGGTAGAGGGGACCTAGACAAGCATATTTAAAAATAGGTGTATCTACGACCCCCCCATTCCTATTCAAAACCCCCTCTACCACACCTCAAAGTTTTCCACGGTGTTTCGAAACACCCTGTATACAGTGTATCAATGAAAAAACTACTATATACAAATACGTCAAGTTAGAGTGAAAAGAATATTATTTACAATATATACATAATTTAATTACCCAACGAATTTTTGCCTTAAAATATTTTCAAATACTTTAAATAAATACTAAAGCATACACATGAAAAAACATTATCCTGTCTTTAAGTTTAAGACTGACAATCAGACTATTTGAAAAATATTTCATGGAGCAAATTCTTAATAGGCAAATTATTAATGAACATTAATTAATTATTAGTTATAATAACATACAAAATAAATACCTACAGGTTATTAACCTCACAGAAATTTAAGACTTGTCGTCGCTGTGAAATCAAACTGCCATATATGCAAAATGAATATTTTTCACTAGAGCGCTTTAAAGTTTTCGCATGTGATACTTAAAATAATAATAAAACTGTACTATTGTGAGGTAATTCAGTTTTACTTAGAGGATGGACATCTTTCCACCTTGAAGGTTTTGAAGCAACTGGTGTATTGCACAATATATCTGTCCTCTGATAAACAAAGTGGATATTCCCGATTACATGCATACCAGTGCAACGTGGTCTGACAGAGTTCTATTCAACTAAACCATACAAATACAAATTAAGTCGACCAACTACAGGCATAAGCCTGGTTTGATATACCGGTTTGACATAAAAATACCAACATACATAAAAGGTTTGCATAAAAACAGGTTTGAGTGTATCGCCAAACATTAACACAATGATGTTTCAGTTGGGCACTCTTCTAATGATGACACAATCAGCAACAATGACTTAACCGAGAAAAGTTTGTTATTGGATGTTCCAAAGAATCATTCAAAAACAAACCTCACCCAGTTTTATGTGTTCTTTCTGAAATCCCACATAATTCAGTAAGAATAACAAGGCAATTATTACAATACTGGCTAAAAAACCTTAAATTCAGATTTTTCCAAGAGTAAAAATTATCAGGACTTACATCTCTAATTTGTTTTTCATTTTGAGCAAGTCTTATCACACTCTTTCTACTGTAAATTCTTGCAGGTACTAACTGAGCATTAAGACAGCGACCCATTTGCAAACATAGAAAATGTTGGTTCAATTCAGTTAAAGGTCCCGCGCTAAATATCACCAAGTTTTTATGAGCTCCATATATTCAAATATCGACAAATTTTTCTGATTTTTATTGATAGTTATTGATCTAACTAAACATATTTATTAGTTTGAAATTATTTAGCAATATTTCTACTTTTGGATGACCAAAAGAGCATGGCTGTATTTAGTGGGACCTTTAACGGAATTGAACCAAAATGTTTTGAGAAAAAAAATTATTTAATGAGTAAGAAAATACCTATTTATTGAGATAGTTTAATGAACGTGAACCCTAATTTCATTTATACTATACAACTGATTCTTTCTGTGTTGTTGTTTTGAAGAAACAGTCTTCTAGGCAATCATACTGTAAAACATCATTTATCTGCTCCAAATAATTTTTGATGTGATCCTGGCACACTCATTTGTGAGCGTAATTAACAGTGAGTCTTGCTGGCAAACTTTTTACCACACTCACATGTGAAGAGACTTTCTGATACATCCAAACAATTTAATTTGTGAATTTCAGCAGAGTACTTGGCTTTGAAACTCTTTCCACAATTCTCAAATATTATGGATTCCATTTTTGTGGCACATCAATCTGAAAAAAATTGCATTTCAGTCAATGAAAGCTTTATTTAGGCTACTTCAGAAAAAATTGCATTTCAATCAATGAACTTTTTTATTTAGGAAACCTCAGGGAACATAGTGATTTTTAACTTACCTTTTCCTTCAAAACCAAATGATTTATTACGATTATCAATAGTAAGAAAATCAGAATTTTCTGGTTTATTTGTCAACATCAACAATTTGCTCCAGTTCACGTTCCTTCAAGCTCCGTGAGACGAAGTTCCGGAGCTTGCGCAGTTAAGCGAATTGTCTCTGACGTCAGTAACGAACGTGTAGTTCTAGCCGATCGTGGAATATCGGATCCAGCAAAGTTTGTCTGACGTCACGGACCGGAAACAGCACATCGTGGCGCCCCTACCGTGTAAACATTCTGTTTCGCTTTATTTTTGTTGACATTTACGAAGATGGCGTCTTTAGTCAGAATTATAAGCTTTTTTGTACTTCTGGTAATCTTTTGGAAGTATAATATTTTCACTTGGCCTATTTATATTAGTTTTTCCGATGTTCTTGTGCTAATGTTGAATGATTAAACCTAACCGCAAATTGGTAACTTCCTTTTTTCGAGTAACGAAAGTTATAAGTCTATTGAGTATTTAATTTGTTTTAGGTATCTGTATTTCGTCTTCTGGCCCAAAAAATGTCACTGAGGTAATGCTGGTGGTTTTAACTTCACATTTCTCAGTGACACTTCTTAGGCTTTATTGTTCAACGTAATAAATCCCATCAGTTGGCCGATGTCTTCCTTTATCTAAATCTACATAACTATGTGATCAACACTTCTGGTATGTTATAACACAAATATTTATAAATTTATCATATGCATTTCCATGAGTAATATAGGAAAATCTTGTAATATATAAGCTTTTTAGTATTTATGTAAGTATGTTTTAAATGAGTTTGAGTCCTGATATCAATAGTTTATGCATAACAGTAGAACACTAATATTTTGATAAAATATGCAATTATATAGTAAGGGGGACAGCATAACTGCGATTTGCATGAATAACATAATTATTGTACTTTTGAAGTATGTCTTATAAGTACTACAGGTGTTTTTTTTAACCTTAATTTTTTTAAAGAAACATTTAATGGCACAGCTGGGATATAGGTCTATATGCCAAATGGGAGCTGAGGTCGCCAAATGGAAGACTAGTTGGCGTTGTATCACGGCCGAAATGCCGATCGCCCGTTCCGGCCACCATGTTTCACCACGACTCACTCAAATGAAGATTAATCAAAGAAAAAGGATGTTATAAAAAGTTATTACGATTTCAGTATTTTGATGCACGCTCTGTATCTGGGAGATACATATTTCGATCCCCGGTAATTATGTAATTTAAAAATAAGAACAAACTTATATTTTGGACGTGAAGATTTGACGCATGCGTATTTCCGAAGGTTTTCAGGATCCGAAATAAAGGAAGAGAAAGATTATAAATAATATCATAAAAATCATAAAATTTAGTTGATTTAATAATTAAATAAAATAAATCAAACTAGTTTTTATTTATTTTAATTTAATCATCCGGAAATAGTGACGGTGACAACGTTCGGAGCAGTCACGTTGTTAAAAGATCTTGTTTGTTGTGATAATGCGGAAGTAAGCAGCGTAAAAATCGGTGAGAGTAACGTTATTTCTTTGAATTCTCTAAATTTTACTAATCGCTTCTTATTTCTTGTTATGATTATTAAGATAATAAAATAAGAACATAATTACAATTTGGATATGAAGATATAACGCATGCGCATTCCGAGCCCGAGGGTTTTCTAGATCTGATATTCGAAGTAAAGGAAGATCAATATCATAAATATAATTATTAATCACATAATTTAATTGATTTAATAATTTAAAAAATTAATTAATCAATCCAGGTTTTGTCTTTTTATTTTAATCATCCCGGAATAGTGACGACGTTCTGCGCAGTCCCGCAGTCTCGTCAATAGATCTTGTTTATTGTGGTAATGCTAGTATGAATAAGTATGCAGCGTAGAAATCGGTAAGCGAAACGTTATTTCTCTGAATTTTATTAATAACTACTTATATCTAGCCATAATTTGATTAATAATAACATTTAATGTACTTTTGTTATTGCATGCATATTGTGCCTTTGTTATCCCATGATATTTTACTTAAGAGTCATTTTAATAACGATATATGACAATGCATGATACAATATTAAGTTGCACGTTTTTTTTTAGTACTATGCTTTATACAATTTGCGAAAGTCTTATTTACAAGCTTAGTGTATTTCTTCTTTAAATCGGAGCCATCGTAATGCATTGAAGTGTTATCGTTTTAGTCGTGGTAAAACATGGCGGCCGGCCGCCATGCCCGTTCTAGCCCGATCGCCCGTTCTAGCCGGAAATGGCGATCGGCCGCGATAAGCGCCAACTAATTGGCGACCGCATGAAGCGGTCGCCAAGTTATAGACTCATATCCCAGCTGTGCCCATTTAATAGTACATATACAGGGTAATTCTGAATTCATCATCAATATTTGGTGGGGAGGAAACCTAGGCAAGCTTATTTCCAATAGGAATGGGGAGACGCAGATACCCCGTTAAAGAGCTAGGACCTAATGTAGAATGAGAGCGTTACGAAGGGACATTTTGCCACGCACGTTTAACGAAACAAAACATAATAAAATGAAAAAATTTATTGCATAATTAACAGCAGTATCCGTACTACTTACACCATAAATTTGATAGAAATTGGACAACTTGCTAAACTGTGGGGCAAGTTTTAGAACGTGTAATATAATATTAATCGTTTAGCCAAAGAAGGGAGTTCCAAGTGTAAACTTGCTAAACTGTGGGGCAAGTTTTAGAACGTGTAATATAATATTAATCGTTTAGCCAAAGAAGGGAGTTCCAAGTGTAATCTTATTTAGAAAAATTATCATTGGGGAAGGAATTTTAAATGATCATACATTGATCATTGAAACTGTATGATCGAATAAAAGTATCCCTAAAAACATTTACAGGTAAAAAACTTTTCTTTAAAGTATTACCTTTAATTTATTAAAAATTATACTTAAGTACTCATAACAACAAATGTTTATCATCTTTATGGAAACCTTACCTTTAAAAATTATTTCTTTAAGATAATTAAATCTTTCATTACCATATAATTTACATCATTTTACCAGATTTGTGTTTATTTACGTGTGATTTTGTTATAAAGTAGAACCTATATAACAACACATCCCCTTGATAAAGTGTGGCCTGCATCATGACAATTAGTAATAAAGTACCAATTGTTTTATAACACTGACAATTAGGAATATTAGTTAAAGCAACTATTTTTTGGTCTCGGAAGGGGTGGCACTATGTAAGTTCTACTGTATTTATTTAGAAAAAGCATAGTTAGAATGTTTCAAAATAGATTTATTTTAATTTTATAAATGCAACGTCAATTTGTTCAATTTCTTAAATTTTCATTTTTAACTAGTTACAATTACTTTTCTTGCCTTTTTCATTGCATTGACTTTCATTCCTACTCTCCCTGCTAATCCCTTTTTAGCAAAGGTTTTGAGCTTTCCATACTGCTTCTGACTTTTATTTGCACCTGGATTTGTTATCGATGCTGGACAATCCAATTTCTTGGTAGTTTGGGTCAAATTGTACGTGTTTTGAAAACAGTGGTCACCTTTTGCTGAACCAAAGGAAATTAGAAAGGAATATAATTCATACAGATTGATATTGAACCTAAGTTAAATATTCATAGTTACAGTGCTCTGCTTTTCATACCTATTAATTTGATTCTAAAAAAATTATTGGATTGAATGTAGATTAAGAACATAACCTATCTATCATATAATGTGATATTTAAATCCTAAAATATAGTCCTGAAATTTTAGCTAAGGCCTGTTCCAGGTATGATTAAGCAGGGGTGCAGAATATGTCCGAACGCCCGAACGAGGTTCGGGGGAAATTCAAGCAACTCTGGGGAAATTTTTGCCCCAAGATAGAAAGAAAAACTAAAAAAATCCAAACATCATCAGCTGAAAACAAATATTTTGGGTAGTGACTGCATCATAACCTCCAATTTCAACGAAAATCAGTTGAAAACAGCGGAGTTACAGATGTTGATTCGGAAAACTACGGTTTTCTGCAGTAAAAATCTTAGCTTTCTAGGTGAATACCTGAAAGTTGGCTTTTCCTTGCTTTCCGACATGTATGCAGAAAAAACAACGTATTTTTGACAGGATGGGTAATTTTCACGATGATTACATTCTTGTTTAATCACACCGTTGTTATTTTCTTAAAAGTTAAGTTAATTGAGGAGAAGTTTGCCTTTAGTTTAAATTTGAGAAAAATAGTCAGTTTTTCATATTTTAAGAAAAGCCACTCCTAAGCAATAAGATTATAAGTGTGTAAAAAAGACTAAAAAGGAGAGTCTAAATAACATTAAAATTATAATCTCTGGATTATGCGAAAATTATTGAATCTGAAAGAAGTTTAATAATTGAAAAAACTACATTTTTTTAATGAAACCTCATTTTGGGGGAAATTTTGGAGAAAAAAATGTGTTCTGGGGAAATTTTGCACCCTGAAACATTTTCTGCACCCCTGTGATTAAGTACATAACTTTTGGAAGTAAACAATGACGATTGTTTTCTCCCATATTTCGCATTGTAAAAAATTATAAGACCATTTCACAAACTTAACTCCTATCTGTTTGGATAGAATCATTAAATACACTTTGGTATGATGCTAATACAGAAATATGTATATTCATAGTATTAAATGCCAATAAAAGCAATCTAAAAGGGGACTCATCAGTGGCAACCCGATGAAACAATGTTATGTGTGTGGCGAACCATGAGGTTCGTCATCAAAATTCAAATAAATACGACTGCAACACAGAGCACGGCCTGCCCTTTTAACTGCTGGTAACTATATCATCATCATCTTTTGCAATTGTTTAAAAATTTAGTTTGGTTTAAGATAAGGAAATAAAGGTTTAGTGTTTTTTAATAAAATGTTATTATTTTGTGGGACTATTTCATTGGTGACCCAGACATGAGGACCATGAAGTTTGTCATCTATGTTAATGTTGTATACTGTTAATATATCATGATCAAAATAAATGTCAAGTAAACATATATAGCGCAACTAGCATCAGTCTAATTTCTACCTGCCCTTGCTTTGTTTCCATGTATTTCCGCTTTTTCCCACGATTTTTATATTTCCCTTGATAAGTGTAAATTCTTGACCCTAAATGAAAATTAGGGAGTCCATCTTTCCAGTGGATATTCATATCTGCAGAAATTTCACCTAGATATGGAGGTGATGAATATAGGAACAGGGTAAGATTTACATGAGATTAAATAAATTTTCAAGATTGCAATAAGAAATCTATACAATGTAATTTATATATATAATAAAAAAATATTTTGTGGGCTTATTGCTCTTTATTCAGTATAATACAGGTGATTTCATGGTTGAAAAGTTATGCTCAGGGGTCTGAACTTATGTCTTCAAATTTATCATTAAAAATTTTTATTTCAAATATAGATAAAATACCCTTTAACCTCCACATAAAATAAAAATTTGTTGTTCATAAAAAAATTTTAGGAAGTTAAATCATATAATTGGAAATTTTTAAGTAAATGTGAATCTTTCTCAATCCTTTCTAATAGGCTAAAATTTTAATACTGAGAAACTACTCTCGTTTTTCATCCAAAAATCCTTTTGACCTTTTAAAAACATTAAATTTCGGAAATGTTTTTATTTCGTAATTTTTTAATATATATTTAAAAGCGTCAAAAGAATTAGCAGAATCCATATTCTAATAAGTAACCTAACAAAACAAATACGGACGCGGACGAGGATACTTCGGTTGCTAGGAGCAACCAGATCAACGATGTGCTGTTTCCGGTCCGTGACGTCACACGAACTTTGCTGGATCCGATATTCCTTCCACCGACCTTGTTGGTCGAGGTCACTGAGCTATAGAGTAAACTGGAGGGATATCAGAGCGTGGCGACCTTATCACACACTTTTCATCGCATCCTTCCGCCAAGGGGGCAAAAGCCAAAATCTCCATAGACTTACTATTGTCGAAAGGTATTTCTACAGGGATAGTTTTCTAACTATAAAGATTCATAACTAAAGAAAAAGCTTTATGGCATTGATTCAACGAGTTCTCTTTAAAAGTTTTTATTAAAAACCATATAAGTAACTAAATATTAATTTTTTTCGTGAGAACTATTTATCGTACTTAGCTTACTTTTTTCCAGCGTCGCTCGCTCTTTTTGGCGATAATGACTGAACTTTCTATCCGATTCGAAACGAGGAAATTCCATCCATCACTTTGCAGTTTTATTTCTTACGTCAAAATTTATTTTCATCTGACCTTAATTGGTCCAAATTACATACACATTTCTTATTGCATATAAATACTTTCAAAATATGGTTAGGAAATGTTACTTAAAACTTTAATCAGGTATTTATAATTGCTTGAACTCAGTGCTTAAATTTTAATTTTTCCAAATCGAATATTTTTTCCATCTTAGTTAACGAAGTAGACATAATTATAGAATTGCTTAGGTTTAAAAAACTATATTTTGAACTAATAATTATAAGATACCTACATTTAACGAGTACACAACAAAAATACTAGGCTCATTTTTCTGAAAAAAACTTCAAGGATTTAAGATATTTTTATATTTTACTTTTATTACAATTATAGGAGTAAAAGAACAGGAAATTCCAAATCTTCTACTTAAATTGTTCTTCGAAATAGCACTAACATTTTTTTTAAATGTTATAGATTAGTTTTCATTTCCTAAAACTTGAGACTAAGGAAAAACAATAAAAATCCATCAACTTAAAACCTATTTTTTTCATGCTATATAAAAATCCCAAACCTTAAAATTTCTTGAAACTTCATATGAAGATATTCATTTATATTTTTCCATAAAAAGAAAAACTAAATTTTCTGAAAGACAAAATCCATCAATTCTTTTGAATTCATAAAATCAAACATTTCCAGGATATAAGGCCGTGTTCTATTTTTGCCCAGATGAAAATTAATTGGTCACTATAGTATTTTTATTTCCACTTCTACTTGAACTTTTATCTTTCTAGTAGCCGTCGTAAATCATGCTTTGCTGTGAACGCTGCATTATTGTTATTGTGTTTTCAAAAATTTTTATAATGTTTTCACTGATGATGTCCTCCACAGAGAGGGACGAAACTTTTGATACGAATAAAAATAGAACACGGTCTTATATCCCAGAAATGTTTGATTTTATGAATTCAATTGATAATTCCGGCAGTGAAAGCCTGAGAGTTTACATCAATTCTTTATTCAGAAAAATACTATGTGTACTAGTGTAAATTTTTTTAAATACTTGTTCATAAAATAAACCCCTAAAAAATACTTGTTTCCTAATTTTATGATAATAAAGAGATCCATTTTTATAATAAACATAAATTTTTATTTCATGAAAAAATATTTAAACAGAAACAATTTTTTAACTATAGGTGACTTTTAAAACATATTTAATTATTTGTTATACAAATTATCATGGTAAGTTTAATAATAAATCTATAAGAATCAAAATAGGCAAGATTTTTTAAGAATAGAAAGGTCACATATCAAGAATAATATAAGTTCACAAAATTTTGGAATCGGGAATAACTAAGACAACATAAAAAGCATTGCAGCACAGCAAAAACAATTGTAAGTTTATAAAAAAAGGCTTGAAAATATATGCTCAGCCCTAGAAGAACATAATTACGGATTGATTTTTGTAATACGTAGTATCTGCAAAAACTCAAACATAGCATAGACAGTATAAAAATTGCACAACCATGACCAATTTAAAAAATTTCTTTAATCAAAAGATAGAAAATGACTTAAATGTTATGTCATCTAGAAAAAAGATAACTATATCATATACTATAAAAACCACAAAATTAGTTTGTTTAAATAAATAAAAAATTACATGTCTTCAAAGCCACTTAAGGAGCTTAACTTTGCAGCCTGTCAGGATACTTGAACATTTATGATACTCCCAGCATCATCAACCAAGAAATATTTCAAATTGATGCCACATCACATGAAGTGGTCACCAAAGAAAAACATTTTTTGGTCTTGTGGGATGCACTTTCAGTCTTAGTTCTGCTATTTTCACACTTATTTTATTGTTTTCTGCTTTTTTTATGAAATCATATGTGAAGTGAATAGGTACTGTCGAACCAACGAAGTTAAAGGGATATGTGATATTGTGCTTCAATATTTTTAATTTTATTTAAAATATACCGAGGTTAGAGGGAGTAAATTTGTCTTCCTTTTTCAATCAACTGCCCCTCAGCTTCTTCCCCTCCGAGTATGTCAAAATCACGTGATCCTTTTACTATCGTTGGTTCGACAGTACATAGTAATTTCAATAAAAACATGGTCAATTATTATTTTCATTTTTTAAACACCAAGACACTTTATGATTGAATAGGCAATTAGGCATTTAAGCGGGATTAAGAGACTCCCTTATAACGGAAAAACACTTAACAGAAATTGGGCCGTGGTTAAACAGAAATTTACTTATACAGTCTGTCAGTATATATAGTACTATTTTACTTTCTCCCTTTGAGTACTTATCGCCCTGCACTTATTTATCGCCCACCTGGGGGCGATCGCCCCAAGGTTGGGAACCACTGTTCTAGACATTTTAAGACTACTCGTGTTAGTCACAAAAAAACCCTAAACAAGAAGCATGTATCTTGTTAGTTTCCAAATTTTTACACTACTTTAAATTAACACAATTTTACATTTCTCATGGTGGATCAATGAAATGAAAAGCTAACTTATTCATAATAATAATAAGACGAATCCAAAATCTGGACCAGTTACGCAAGATCTCCTGTGGCCATGTCTTGTCCCATAACAGACGTCCCTGGGCCGTCTACTTTTGGTACACCTTTGGATCATCCCCGTTGTTCCAATATTTACATCTGAGGAACATCACCTTCGGACTAAGTGGGACGTAGACCAAAAAAAATTTAACTTTTGTAACCTTTTTGTAAATAAAGCACATTAATAATAGAATTTAGAACTTCTTTAGTAAAATATTAAAGCAAGAAATTAACTTGTATCTTCCTAGTTCAGCCAGTAAACTTAGAATTTAATTCAGTCATTTTAAAAATATGCATGTAAAATACTCCAATTCCTTGGAAAATTAAAAACATCTAGGCTATCAAAAATATTTTTTTTCAAATTCATCTTTTCACTATTTAAATGGTACAACATATTATACATAAGGAGTATTCAGTTTTCTCCAAAGGCTTGGCGATATATTTGGCGCGAAAGACAAACAAACCCGGGAGGTATTGTGCTTTAGAATATTAAAATACTTTAGTTTAAAAATAAGTGCAGGCAAATATCGATGCACTTTAAGAAAATAATTCTATCACAAAAATTATTATGCTTTAAGAATATTAGAAGTTATACATCATACATTAAATTACACACATCCATTTATTTTGAACATTTTAAAAAACTGCATGAAATTCAAATGCCAAAATAATCCACAAAATTTGTAAGTAAGGAATTTATTATTTATATAATATACAGCCTAAATCCGAATATACAAATACAGTAAACTCCCGTTAGTACGCCGTTCAAGGGGATTTGTGAAAACGTCGTAATAAGCGGTACGACGCTATATGCGGAATTCCATAAAACCAGCGTTCGAAATTGTACTGGATTGCTGGTCCGGGACAACTAAAAAACGGCTCGGACCAGTGGAATCAGAAATTTACTGGTCCGTCGGACCAGTAGTGAAAAATATCCCTCCCTCCAGTTAAGTTATTTATTAATTTGTGAGCAATATCATTAATTCAAGAAAAGTTCTTACTTTTTGAATGTGTCAGTTGACTTTGAATGGATTTTGTCAGTTAGTGAAATATTATTTAATCAAGAAAAGTATTTAATAAACAAAATATTTTCAAAATTATTTGATTATTTAGAGCTATTGCTTATTTCTCATAATTTCATTTTATAAATTATTTTATATAAATTTTATTTTTACAGCTTGTAACTTATTATTGCATGCATGTGCATTAATTTTTAACATTACTATTTGGTACTCACATTCAGTGCAATAGTTACTTTATAATAATATTTAAACTTGTCCTTTTTGATCTGTCGGACCAGTAATTTTTGTTGCGGACCAGTAAGATTGGGTAAGCACTGGTCCGCAGGACCAGTGAATTTTTTTCCCAATTTCTAACGCTGCATAAAACACAGTTTCGGTGATATACCTAAAACCCGTTATACCTAATCTCACTTAGAGACCTTTTTAAGCGGGATTTTATCAATAAAATAGAAGAGGCTGGCAACCCCTGTTCATTTGCAAAGTTCTGCTTATTCATAACACCTTTCTTCTCGTCATAAAGCTTGATTATCTTCAATTTATCATCAAAACTCAAAGCTTTCCTTTTACTTCCAGAAGAACTTGCCATTTTAAACTTATGCCGAGAAAGAATGGATACTGAATACGGTATCTGAACTTACACAACAGTGGACTGAACACTAAACTATGGAATACGGAAGTCTAATTGGAGGAGAGGGGGAGAATTTCCAAGAAATTTAGGGAGTGTTCTGATTCGTCACAGGACAATCCACTTGCCCTGCAAGACACTGGTCATCGTTGAGGGCGCAACGGGGGACCATTCGGGGAAAAAGGGGAGCGGTTGGGAAAAACTAGTTCTACCATATTGTTCTACACGCGTTGACATTATTTGAAAGGAACTCGACGACGCAATAACCGGGATTTTTCTTCGGGGAACTGGAGAAAAGCGTCGAAATATGCGGGAAGTCGTAATAAGCGGGGGCGCTATAAGCGGATAGTTTTTAATGATAAAAGGCCTATCGGTACCAGGGACCGGAGAAAAACGTCGTAATATGCGGGACGTCGCACTAAGCGGGGGCGTACTAACGAGAGTTTACTGTATAACTATGAGTGAGATAATTATGAAAAAAATCCGGACCTGTGGCCCGGTACTTACTGATGAAATTGTAGTTTTTCACAATTCTTACGAAGCTTTCCATACCAATTGCCGCCCCATATCCACAACAAGACTTCTCCCTTTTCATATAGGTAGTTTTATAACACTGTTAATTTCATTTATAGTTTTAAATAGTTCATATTTGAATCAAGAACGACAAAACGCCATTGATTAACATTGCGCACTTCCAATGTTTTGCCCCCTAGAAGCAGACGATTTCGAGAACTGTATCCATACGCACGGCATGATTTCAATAATGCTATGCAATAGGAAGAGCGCCCTCCAGTTTATATTATAGCTCAGTGTGCATGACAGTATACGATGAATCCGCAGCGTGTTATTTCCGTAGGATCTCGTTAGATTTGATTAATTCAATTCAAATTTCTATTGAATAATAAGGTAAGATTGTTCATTCAAGCTATTAGTGCTGGTAATTTAGAGTAAATGTCTTTTGGTAGTTATTAAACTCCATGTTATCGGTTGTATTTATTGTTTCTGTTATTTATTTGGGCTTTGAGCCAGTGTAAACAAGATGGCGGCTGGTTTGCAAGGTTGCCGGATTTCTGGAAGTTCGGGTTGCAATGTTTCTAGTGACTGTCTCCAGCCGGCGCCAAGTTGGCGCCGGCTGGAAACAGTCGCCAAAAGTTGACCTATTCTAAAGCTGTTCCAATAGAACTAGAGATTATTTTTTACTTTGAGTCCTCGGTAAATTTTAAGAATCCGGGCCATGGCGACTTCTTGGCGCTCGCGGGAGAAAAAAACATCGTACTCACCGATTACGCGTCCACCGCCACCTGCGCTAGATCAACTGGATTATTGGAGTCTGAGCTCGAAGGCTGGTCTTTCTCCTGTTGAGGGTATAGCTCTGAACACATTTTGAAAAATGAGAGCATTTTCTCCGTAGGCGAGATCGAGCATTTTATCCACACGTACACGGCAAGGTAAGAATCAAATTGATTCTTGATGGCCTTGTGAGTACCGCGGAAGCCTCTTTTGACCACACTCCAGGTTCCCTCGATTTGCTTCCGATTAACCCATAATTTTGACAGAATTGGATAACCGAAATCGGATCTGCGTTCTCCATTCGGAATCTCCGAACGAAGATAAGTCAGACAGGGAGCCAGAAGGTTGGGACCCACTAGCAGACGCCATCACCCAAAATAACGGTCAAAAGTATCAAAATCGCCTACAAAGAAAATCAAACACTTTTAAAAATGATGGCAGAGCTTACCGCACTAATCCATTGACCCAGAAGAAAAAGGATGCAAGCAGCTGGCACCGGCAGAAGTATCCAAACAAAGGCCCTCAAATGAGACCGCGAGCGACGAGACCACCAGGTCGAGGGAAATTTCGAAAATGAAACATTCTAACGAAATAATTGTTGAACAAATTCAAGCGGAAACCCTTTCAGCCAATTAAAATTTGTCTGACGAAATAACATCCTACCTTTCAAATAATGACGTAAGTAAAAAAAATGAGCCTATATAGGAGAAAGGTACAATTCCTTTGGAACTGAAACAACATAACGATCACCCTAAAAAAACATCAAAAATGCTAATTAGTATAGATAAGCTTAGCCATCGATGAGCAGGTGGTGAGGTATAGGCTCTATATCGTATGAGAGCCGAAAAATTTGTTTGTGCGCATGCTCGAGTTGGCGACAGATATTTGGCGAGATTTAGGCTTCTTGGGAGGTATTGAGTTTAAATTATGTAATTTTTACTAAACTGGTGTGGAACGATGGCACAGTGGGTAGGACGAACGCTAGGTGTTCGGGAGGTCGTGGGTTCGAAACTTACCTTCCGCTTCTTTTGTTTTACCAAATTTATACTTAATTTAAAGAATTTAGTTTTTATTTAATTAAATATTATAATTATTTTCATTGGTTTTTTGATTTTGATAAAAGTTTTGTGCTTATAATGTGAATATTTTTAATTATTAAATTTGATAACATTATTTAATTTAATCAAAGAGTTAAGTTATTATTAATGTGAATATTTTTAATTATTAAATTTGATAGCATTATTTAATTTAATCAAAGAATTAAGATATTATTCAATTAAATGTTAATTTGTTAGAATTTTTTTTATTACATTTAAAAATTTTGAGTTTTGTGCAGTTATGATGTTAGTAAATAAATTTTGATAGCCTAATGTTTATAATTTTTAATATTAGGGATCGTTTTACTAATAAGCACCTGTGATTTTTCATTTAATCCTTTGAAAACCTACGATCCAAACCAAAAATATACAGCAATTTGAAACTGGGATAAGAGCTTCGCCAAGTAGCGATTCCTTCGCCAAATTGCAACTTGGCGCATGCTCACAAACGTTTTTTTCCAACTCCCATTGCTTTGCTTCACACGTCCTAGAACGCAGTGTGGCGAGGAGAGCAGAATTTGAGATTTTAGGGTTGCCGTACGAATGACAAGGTTGCTAGGGAGAATCCTTCATTGCCCGACTTTCGCCACGGATTTGGCATGGCCCGGATTCTTAAAATTAACCTCAGATTCCTGAATAAATATGTAATTACATATAAATCCTAACCCTAATTATTAGTAATCAGGGTTGGCCGGTTTAAACCATGGTTTTTTTACCTTGGTTTTTTACCAAAAAAATCACTTGGTTTTTTGGTTTTTTTAGAAATTATAAAATATTTTCAGGATTTTTTAAGAAAGTGTTATTAAGTATAATCTTTTGCACAAAATTAAAAGGTCAGATTTATAAAAAAATTGACATTTTAAGGTGATTAAAAATCAGAAATCTTTTAATTTAATGGTTTTAATTATTGAATCCTCTCTAAACTTAACCTTAAATGCTTAAGTGAAACTCATTATATTTTGCAAGAGATAGTTCACTTATTAATTTCCTTTAAAATGAAGCATTATTTCAAAGAGTAACTAAACATACACAAAAGTTATCTGTTTTTCACTGATAAAATATGGCTTGGATTTTAATTAATTAATAAAACCAATTTGTCTTATTTGTCAGTCATAAAAACCAGTAGGTTTTTTTAGTAAATTAATAAAAACCGTTGAGTTCTTTAATGATAAAAACTAAAAACCAGTTGGTTTGTTTATAAACAGATAAAAACCAGTTGGGTTTTTTTACTAAATTAATAAAAACCATTAATCGGATTAATTATCTTAATCATTTATTCAATTTCAATTAACATTAGTTGCTTACATTTCCCTTTTATTTATTAAAAAAGTTAAATTTTCTCTTTCTAAAGAAATTTCTCAAGTTCATAAATAATCCATATAATTAATTTGATTATTTTACCATTTAATAATTATTCAAATTAATTATCTTTATCAGTTATCCAATTTCAATTAACATTAGTTGTTTACATTTCACTTTTACTTCTCATTTAAAAAATAAAATTTTCTCTTCCTAAAGATATTTCAAAAGTTCATAAATTAATCCATATATAATTAAGATAAATAATTTGATTATTTCAACCAATTATCCAAGATAAATTAACACCGATTTTTATTCACAATAACATTAGATAGTCAAATTGGAATATTTTAAAAACAAAAATTATTTTTAAAACAAATTAATTTAATTTTAATTAACTAATTAAATTAATTAATTGAAATATACAAATCATTTATCAATTATAAACAACCCCTGAAATAAATGTCTCATTTACAGCTCAATTTCAAACATTACTGGTAAAATAACTTATTCTGAAAATAAAATTAAAAAAAAACCTGGTTTAAACCAAAAAAACCCGGTTTTTTTTAAAAAAACCCGGTTTTTTGCCAACCCTGTTAGTAATGATACCAAAATTCAATAACTTCTTGACATATACAATTATTTTACTACAAAAAGTTGTGTTCTTACTTTGGTATAGGGGAGAGGAGGGAGGAATGGGACAGTGGGAGGAGTGGGACAGCTGAAATTGTGGAGAAATAAATCAGTTTATTTTATTTCCAGTTTGGTCATTAGATTGCCTTCCTATAGCTTCTTGTTATTTCCTTCATTTAGTTTATCCAGCAGCAAGTTTCTGTTTATAGTTGTAAAAATTTGATTTTCCCACCTCCAAAGTAAATTCCCAGTCTATCTTAAGTTTCATTTCATTTCTCATGTAATTTGTAGAACAAACATTATATAATGCCATTCTAATCTAAAAGATATAATGTATGCTAATCTGCAATTTCAAAAAGCCTAACACCAGCATAGTTTATGTGACAAGTTATATTTTAAAAGCAATGTGTGGAGGGAGGAATGGGACATGTCCCATTCCTCTGCAATCTGCAAAAATGTGAACAAAATTTGAAAATATTAATTTCTGATAGCTATCTTTATTGCTTCAATTGAAATGCTTTTCTTTTCTTGAATAAACAATTCCAAGTTTACATTTTAATTCAATTATTCATTCTTAACACCATTGGAAAGAGTTCAAGTGTACTAAATATTTTTTTAAAATTATTCTATAATAGTTATGAGATTGAAAGCTGTTTAAAAATGTGGGGAAAGGTTAAAAGAATAGTAGGTAAAATACTAAGGCCCTTTCTCATTATTACATTTTACTAATTTTCTTTACTTTTCAAAAGTGTCCCACTCCTCCCATACTCATGTCCCACTCTTCCCACCCATGAGGGAGGAATGGGACAAAATTCTTGAAATTTGAATGACCAAAAGTGATAAAATTAAACATTTAAGAACTGTATATCTCTCTATTCTAAAAAAAAGTTTTTGGTGAACGGTTTCCAGAGAAAGGCTTTTTAATTACTGATACGTTTAACACATATTTGGTATCAAACTGTCCGGATTCTTTTGAGGATGTGCTAATTGCCTTTAGAATTGCAAAAAAAAAATCTCAATTTTAAAATATTTCCATTTTTTAGATTTCGGATAAGGTCGCAGTTACAAAGCAAGAAACTATGAATTTTAAAACAATTGAAAACATATTTCACTGGTTTTTTAATATTCAAATAGATTAAATAATCATCTTTCTATTTATACAGGGATGAGTTTGGTGAAAAACAAAAAAGCTGAAACCAAAAATCCAAAATTTTACGCGTAACACATATCAGGGATGTTGCACACCTTCAAGCATTTTGTAACAGCTAAACTTATATTTTGTAGCTTATTTTTTAGTTTTAGGTTTGATATATTGCATTATAAAATTAGAATTTAGTCAAATATTTTATTTAGAGCCTCTTAAAGTAAAACATATAATCTGATTCTCAATAGCTCGACAAACAAAGTCATGTTTACAAGATAATATTAATTGAAAATACTTACTAACTTTATAAAAAAAACTTAAAGCAAAGAACTCAGATTGCACATATTTAAGTGAATTGTTTAAAAATCTATTAAACCTTCTCAAGATTAAGGGCAGACCTTCCAACATTGAAAAACAAAATGTATTTTTATATTCCTTTTATTCATACCATATATTAAATTAACTTGATAAAAATCAAATGAAAAAATCTTTTCTACAGATTTGTATGAATCTATAGAGAATAATACATTTAACTTACAAATGTTTTACTTAAATTTATTAAAATATCTAAGTAATTTTTTTATTTATAATTTTTTTTAAATAAGAAAGAATGTAGTTTGCACGAAGCTATTGAGAAAATTAAACCGATTTATCCTCTGGAAAAGCTTTGATCAATTCCTAGACTGAGCAAGAGCTCAATAGGTATTAATGGGAATTAAACATGAGTGTCAAAGACCTAATTTTGTTAAGTTTTGGTCATATTTTTAGGTGAAATTTGCATTTTCTTATCTCAATATAAAAAAAGGTTGTGAATTATAGAGTTCCATGTACACAAAAGGGGGTCTGGGGGTCCTCCCCAGAAAAATTTTGGAAATTGGACCCAAAAACATGGGTTTAAACTTGTTTTAGACACATAGTCCAATTTTTTTTGGAGGAGGGGTCGGGTCCCCTGGTCCCTTTATATATGCCCCTGATGATATTATGATCTTTTAAACAGATTATGATCTAAAAGGATTAAAAAAAACCACTGCATTATTTTCTTATGAAGTTGGTTCAAAGCGATTTTTCAGTAAAAATTTACAACTTATAAAATCCTAAAGTAAAATCTGAAGAAATGCTGACTAAAATCGGGAAAAAATTATCTGAGATGTTTCACTAGACCTAATAGTCTCCTCTGACTCCTATTAGGCTTTTCTGCATCGCAATTGGAACGAAGAAAAAGCAAACTTCAACTAGGCACCGGAAAAACGGAACTTTCGCGAAAAATCGCAATTTTTCGACATTTTCAGAGAATATGATCCTAAACACCGGACTTTTTGGTTTCTGACCGCTGTAAAGTTGGTTTTTCTACATCGTAATAGAGACGCAAGAAACTGACTTCAATTTGGCACCCACCACGGCCGTCCAAGAAAGCAGTCGCGGGATGATACGGAATACTCCGCGAGCAAAACGAAACCGGAAAAAACGCGATTTTTCCGACTTTTTCCCGCGATAACTCGTAATTTTTCTCGGAAATCTGGAAAATTTAAAAAGTAGGGATTATCTGAAGAAATCCAAATCAGTTCGCGGGCCGCAGGTTATGCATCAAGAATATCTCTCAGTGAAAAGGCTCAAGTTTTTCCACAATACCCAAATGTGAGCCGACTTTGCCGAAGGTTACGTCCATCTTTAGGTTGCATGTTAGAAACAGCAAGAAAAATAAAGTTTTTCCATAATACTAATACAGTTAACGAACGAGAAGAAGACGTCTTTACACGCTGCGTTGTACGAACCTATCGCCGATGCGCGTGCGAGGCAGGAATGCCGAAGACAAAATACCGGGAGATGGCGGAATTTTTTTTAACTCTGAAGTAGACGGAGACAGGAAAAACGGATTTTTTCAGGATTACAAAAAGCGGATTTTCATTTGAAAAACGGAATTCTTAATTTTCAAAAAAAAATAAAAAAGCGGAATTCCGCCACAGGGCGGAAAAAACTCATCCCTGATTTATAACACGAATTTAAAAATATATTTTGTGTTATTTTTAACAATATTTATATTTTTGTTGTTCAAACGGTTTTCATTATATTTTAAACTTATATATAATTAATTTATTTTTTAAATAACAAATTAATATTTTTATATTTATCTTTGTAGTTGTGGCAACCTAATCATTACTATATTTACAATAAAATATACACTCGCTTTCGGAAATTTTGAATTTATTTTTTATATCCTTTTGCATGTTTTTAAGGTAGTAAAATGTAACTTTATTTCATAATGACAAAACGCCAACAACTAAATAACACGGGTGAATGTTTTAGATATAAGGATGAAAATGTTGGAAGTCTTGACATTCGGTGTCATTGCTATGAAAATGACACAACTTCGAAGTTTGTTTCTCATGAAGATAAAATTCTAAATTTTCGCGATGTTTAAGATAATTACTACATTTTTAACAGTCAATCATTACAAATTTTAAGAAAGTTAAATTTATTCCTGAGATATTTCAATGCTTCCCTTAATGTATCTGTGAAAAAACATTACCTTAGGGAAATGGAAGAATGTTTATATTGCTTTGTTGTTAATTTTCTTGGGGTTCAATTCCATTATAGTTCCCGCTAAATATCGCCAATCTCTTTCGAACGCTGAATATTCAAATGTAAACCAATTTTTCTAATTTTTAATGATAAACTGAATAGTTATAGATCTAATTAAACACTTTAATCTATGAATTTGAAACAATTTAGCAATATTTATAATTTATAGTGTCCAAAAGAGATTAGTGATATTTAGCGGGAACTATAACGGAATTCAACCCCAAGAAAATTAACAACAGAGCAATGTAAACATTTTTTTACCCATTTCCCTAAGGTAATGTGTTTTTCACAGATACATTAATGGAAGGTTCATATTTAGCGGGAACTATATATGAACCTTTCTTGGAATTGTAAAGCGATCTGCCAATTCATGTTACCATAAAGGGAATGATAAAATTCCACCACTGAATAAATATTCGCCATTTTTGAAAGAATACCACGGAGAAGTACTACCCCTGTGTTAAGAATGTTTAATAAAGTGAGTAAGTGCAGTGAGCTGGGTTTTGTGGGGAATTGTGAAGCGGTCCAAAAGTTACTGCGTCAGCAGTTAACAGGGGTTGGCGAGTGACAGCGAGCAGGGGGCGGTAGCCCCCTAGTTTTTAAAAAATTAAGTTAAAACATGAAAGTTTATTATCCAACTATTTGCATCTATGAATAAGCAGGGGATAATGAATAAAAAAATATTTAGTGAAAATTGTCCCATTCCTCCCTCCTCTCCCCTACTGATCCAAAGTGTGTGATTATGGCAGAATCGTGCAAAATCAAGGGGAGAAATCAAAAAGTTGAAATGATGAATGAGATTGAGCATTTTATTGAAAACATTTTACTGTTCCTCATAATTTCAGTTCATAGAAGACAGATTTTTCATGTTATAACCAGAACCAGGGTCCTCAACCTGCCGACAAACCAAAAAAAACTTTTTTTTAATAAAACCCAGCCCTAACTGTGTATTTTTTAATTGGGTAAAATTTCATTAAAAACAGTGTGATCAAGTCTAATGATGCAAATTTATTAATATTAATTTTAAATAATATTTGGTGGGGAGAACTAAATTAAAAAACTCTTATTATTGCAAAATAATATTGGGCAAGTTAAAATGAAGGGAAATAAAACACACACCCAAGGGGTTTTTCAAAAAAGGGAGAAATGCAGTATTGAGGAAATGATTGAAAAAACTTTCACAAAAACAGAAAAATTTCCTGAAAATTGTGGAGAAACTAGTTTACGATTACTAGTTTATGATTGAAAACCCGTGAGGATTGGCAGGTATGCATGAAGTCTCTTAGCTGAACTACTTTCACCTTCTTCCGTACTTCTCTTTTCGTTGCGAATAAGCTCATCCAGCAACTGAAAAAACTTATTCCACATTTCCTCCTTTGGTTCCTGCATTCCTTTTTCTGCATACCAACTGCATATGGAATCCTTGTATACCTTGAATACTTTCTCCCTGAATTCTTTTAACTTGCCCATGGGCAATACACACTCATGAATAAAAAAATTTAGGAAATCCCATTTACCATCATAAATTGAACGCTTACAAATCCATGCACCTTTGTAAAAAAGGATGGGTCCTTTTTCCGCAAGAGTTGAATCGTTAAAAATTAGCTTAAAATTATCTTTATCTTCAATGTTATATAAACGTGTTAATAGACCATCACTATCCCACCGACGTTTAATATGTCTTTTCAGAGCATCAGGACTTTGCTGCCAAAACTCCCCAAAAAGTTTTTGATAGTCGTAATCTTTGTGGCCCTCTTTCACTTTATGGATGATATTTAACAATAAACTATAATACTCCCCCTCATCAAGAATGTCCCACATACGATTTGCCGTTTCCTTGAAGAGACTTTGCCAAGGCCATTCCAGCAAATAGTATAGCACTTGACCAGGACCTCTTTTAAATAACTCCATTTGTTGCTCTTCATCCATTTGCGAGAGTAAAAAACATAAAACATCAGGCCTAGAGTGTTCTGTGAGGTTATAAGAATCTACTACCTCTTTCGCAGTTCTCACCAACGACTCTTCTCTTTCCCTGGAAGTTAGTTTTTGCAAGAAATACTCAGTTGCCACTTTGTTTCCATCAACTGCAGCTGCATACAGAAATACATATTGATAAGGAGAACACCAACGTCTTTCTCGTAGCAACCACCATAAGTTGAAACTATTAATCACTTCCTCATTTATATTATACATCCAAAGAACCACTAAATCCTGCTGCCTAACCTTTATCGGGTCTTCCCCGCTATAAAAAGATTTCCTGCGATTTTCAGGTATTTTGCTCCACAGTTCCAGAACATCATCCTCTAAGCAGTAAGTAAATGCTAATTTGTAGCGGCTGATAACATCTAAACTCTCGTCCTTGATTAACGCTTCTGCTGTTTTCTTTATATGTACTGTTCCTTGTGGTGTCCAACAAAGGTCGTTTGGTAGACCTATACCAAGGCGGATTTTTTCTTGATGATATTCCTTCCATTTCAATATTTGTAAGCCTACTGGTTTAATAAAACCTAATATTTCCTCTTTTAAAAATTGAGGTAGCGAAAGCTGTTGTACTTTCTCAATTACTTTATTTTCTATCTCCTGCCATTTTGCTCTTCTTTTATATTTGCTTAATGTAAAATTGAATTTTGACATTAAAGCCCTAATATTATCTTGATTCCACATTGTGGTGGCTATCTTAACTAGAGCTATATGCTCAAGCGATGGACAATTTAAAGTGTATTTCATCGTTTACTCCTTATACTGAAATACTTAGTGTATCTATTACTAATGCAAGAAAATAAAGAATAAACCACTTATTTTATTCTATTTTGGTGTCTTGAATCACTCAAAGAAGAAAACGATTTCCATGTAGATTTGCTTGGCTTTCACTAAATACTTTGTTCACCAGTGTTTTGGAAAAAAGTAGGGATTTCAAATCTCGTGAATGCACAACATGTCCTACATCATTAGGAATTAGGAACTCCAAACGAAAATAATCTGATGCAATGAAACAACAAATAAGGCAGAAAACTTTTGGTCCAACAAAAATTAGATTGAAAATACAAGAAATCCAAATTATATTCAATCACAAATTCATTCCCGTTCCCGCGTGGGTATATAAATGTAAATAAAAGAAATAAATTATGTTGCCAATAATTTTCAAAAATTCTCACAAAAATATTGTTTGGCTGGTTGGTTGAATTTTTATGGCATTTCTATAAAAACAAAATTAAGGAAAAATATATCTAAAGCAAAAATCATTAAAAATGATTATTAAAAATGGTACATTTAATTGAATTCCCATCAACTAACTTTCCAAATAAAATGTGTAATCGAGTTTATGATTAAAAAATATTATTATACTATCAAAAAGTTTTTGGTTCATGGAAGTTAAGAAACAACTCAACTCATTGATATCCCTTGTTATTGTTTACTTGAAAATTCTGAATCGTGTTTGTTATTTTCTTCAGGCCCAAGAAGAAATAATTTTTTTAATCTAATAGTAATAGATATCTTTATTTTGAGATGTAATAGTACTTTGAGATCTCTTATGATGTTCTACTAATTATAATTTTATGATTTAACTAGCGCTGAAGCGCTAGACCCGGGCTTCGCCCGCGTTTCAGTTTTTTAAATAAATATCATCTGGTGCGTTACAGATAGGCTTCGCCAGTCCATTTTTAAGAAAATTTTTCTGGAGTGTTACAGATGGGCTTCGCCGGTCCATTTTTAAAAAAAAATTATCCTGGTATGTTACAGAGGGGCTTCGCCAGTCCAAATGTGGAAATAGTTAAATAAAGGAGCCGCTTTTTATGTTTATGCTACAACAATGGATTTTAAACTGCAACAATCGATATGAACTCTTATACTATAAACTGCAACAATCAAGAATACAACAATTAAAGTTACATCTTCTCTTAATATATTTACAACAATGTGGTTTTGCCATGAAGTTAGGCATGAAATATGGGTTTTCAAGAATAAAATGGGCCAAAAAAGTTGTTAGAATGCTTTGATTTTAAATTATTTTTATTCAGAAACCTTCCCTGGAGCGAGTAGATCAACGTGGTATAGTTTAAGTTTAAAACTATAAAGGACATACATACAGACAGACATTGATTTTTCTATATATAGATATAAATAATTTGATCTCTATGGGTAAATATTACGCCTAGAGGACTATGCTATACGAAGAACGTCAATTTTAAAACATGAGAAACAAATGGTTAAGAATAGAAAAGGATCAGAAGCTAGAGAATTAATACTAAAAGTAAAATACTATTTGTATTGTTGCAAACAGTTAGAGATGTAGTTAAGTTAAAGTTCGATAACAATATTATGACTTTTAGACATCTACGTTCGATTACGTTCGATTTTAGACATTCGATTACGTTCGATTTTAGACATCTACGTTCGATTTTCTGGGCTGTCCTCTTGCCAAATTAATTATTTTTGTATTTTTATATTTATGTACTTAATTTTTTTTCTCTCTTTTTTTTCTTTATATATAAGTGTTTAATAGTAAATTTTTGTTTCACTTGGAAGGGCCAATTTGGCCCCTTAGTGAGCAATATGTTTTTTTTTTCTTTTTACTATTTCCTTTCCTTTTAATGTTTTGTATCTTGTAAATGTTTCAGAAATAAATTATTATTATATTATAAATTATTATTATATATTATTATTATTACTGTAGAACAGTGGCGGATCTACGGGGGGGCTTTCGGGCTCTAGCCCCCCCCAAACGTCTAATATTTTACTAAGTTTGTCAAAACTCATAAAATCTATATCCGAAATTTGGATGAGGCGTACCAAAACAAGTTGAAAATGTGAGGGTTTTGACTAAAATTTCCAAAAATTTTATGCGGGGGGACCCCCCTTTTAGTGGTTTGAGTAGGATAATTCACTATATTTTCCGTATTATCATAAACAAGAAGATTCAATTAGATTATGAAAATTCTTAGCCCCCCCAAAACCAAATCCTGGATCCCTCACTGCTGTAGAATGATCTAGAGATAGTTCAATATGCTTCTCTCTATTATTATTATTATCTATTATAAAAATCTATGATTAATGCAGTATTTTAACTTCCCAGTCATTTAATATGCTGATGAAATCAACTAGTTAATTAACTATTTGTCATTTCATATCATTCATTTTTTTCTGCTGCTTAGAAAAGGTGAAAATAAAAGAATATCACTCAATAAAATAAATTCTGTTTGAGTCATGTTCTGAAACATTTCCATGCTGTTAACTCATAATCCCCTTCAAACAGAGAATCAAAATAACAATTTTAAATTTTAACAAGGATTACAAATTTTTAAAGGATAGCTTCAAACAAGGAGCGGGTTTTTAAGAAAAAAATAGGCTTAGAAAAACTTTTAACCCGTTATGAAGAAAATTTAAGGGAGAAGAAACAGACTTCTATGTTTAATTTTCTTAAACCTTTAATATCACATCAACTTGGATAATGATGTTAAAAGAGAATAACACATTAATACTGTATCTTTTTGTATTTTCTGAGATTAACAATTAAACAATAGTCTTCAAAATTCTATTTTTTTTTCATCTCTGGTATCAATTGAACATAATTTGTATGCATTTCTGGGGAAAATGTACCCTGACTTATGCAGTTATCGCTCTGTCCCACTACAGTGTAAGTCCGGGTATTACTGTACACAATACAACACAAAAAAAACTTTGTACAGTCGATGGACTTATTCCCATTTTCAAACACATGAAATCTCAGCTGAAAGAAAATTACTTAAATTGACAAATAAATTATAATTCTGCCTATTTCACAATAAAAAAAGTATTTCTCTTCACTTAATCCTTAAATGATTATCGATGGAGTCATTTCATACACTTATTAAAAAAATGTAAAAACACCTTTAAATCAAAGACTGACTTTATTTTGGCTTAGTTTTTTACAGCACAAAGAATAAGACAAACTAACTTAAATTACAAATTAAACATAACACAATGAATTAAAGTGTGAGTGAGACAAACTAACTTAAATAAAAAAATACGACGAATTGACACTGATTTTTCGCCAAATTCAAAGGGCTATATCTGCAGGGGTGCATCTAGAAAGAAATTGGGGCCGAAAACGGCCCCTTCACAAAATTCCGACCCTCAAAAACGGCCCCTTCACAAAATTCCGACCCTCAAAAACGGCCCCTTCACAAAATTCCGATCCTCAAAAACGGACTTTAATCAAGCTATATGCACTCCCTAAGTGCAATTTTATTAAGGAAAATAATATATTTACAGAAATGGGACCTTATTTTAGAATGAAAAATTATTTTTCACAAAATTCAATTCCATTTTTCACAAAATTCAATTCCGTTTTTCACAAAATTCAATTTCGTTTTTCACAAAATTCCCAAAAACGGCCCCTGGCAAAAAATTCTGGATGAACCCCTGATATCTGCCTTATTATTAAAATATTATTTTAGAAACTAATGTGATAAACTCACCCCTGTGAACATCAGGCTTATGTTCAATGTGTTTTATTTTATCTCTCAACTTTTTTCCCTACTATGTGTTACTTCCTCAAATTCTGTACTATGACGTCTCTAAGCTGGACTACTTTCACCCTCTACTACACTTTTTCTTTTATTGAACCCATTAATAAAATCATCTAACAGTTGAAAGAATTTATATTTCTTCTTTGCAATATCCCCTTTTGAACAGCGCCCTGTTAAACACTTCTCAAATTCCTCTTTGAATTTTATCATTTCATCTTTTGATGATATACACTCTCGAATAAAGAACTGTAGTAAATCCCACTTATTACGACGAATTAAATCTTGGCAAAGTTCTTGCCCACTAACACTGAAAATAATTTTCCTTTTTTCTCTCAGAGTTGAAGCATCTTTTAAAATTAGCTTAACGTTCTCTATATCTTTAATCATAAGTAAACTTGATAATAGAAAACTATGTTTAGCACATTCATCTATAACATATCTTTTATGAGAATTAGGACTTTGCTGCCAAAACTCCCCAAAAAGCTTTTGATAGTCGTAATCTTTGTGGCCCACTTTCACTTTATCGACGATAATAAACAGTATACATTCATATACCTCCTCAGAAAGAAAGTCCCACATACGATTTGCAGTTTCCATGAAAAGACTTTGCCAAGGCCATTCCAGCAAAAAGATTAGCACTTTACCAGGGCACCTTTTAAACACTTCTATTTGTTGCTCTTCGTCCATTTGCGAGAGTAAAAAACATAAAACATCAGCCCTATAGCGTGCTGTAAGCAGATAAAATTCTGCTACGTTTTTGTCAGTTCTCACCAACGACTCTTCTCTTTCCCTGGAAGTTAGTTTTTGGAAGAAATACTCAGTTGCCACTTTGTTGCCACCGACTGCTGCTGCATACTGAAATAAATATTGATAAGGAGAACACCTACTTCTTTCTTGTTGCCACATCTCTCTTTCGAAACCATACAGCTTATTCACTTCCTCTTTTATATTATACATCCAAAGAACCACTAAATCCTGCTGCCTAACCTTTATTGGGTCTTCATCGCTATAAAAAGATTTCCTCTGATTTTCGGGAATTTTGCTCCAAAATTCCAGAACATCATCCTCTAAGCAGTAAGTACAGGCTAATTTGTAGCGGCTGATAACATCTAAACTCTCGTCCTTGATTAACGCTTCTGCTGTTTTCTTTCTATCTACTGTTCCTTGTGGTGTCCAACAAAGCTCGTTTGGTAGACCTATACCAAGGCAGATTTTTTCTTGATGATATTCCTTCCATTTCAATATCTGTAAGCCTACAGGTTTAATAAAACCTAATATTTCCTCTTTTAAAGATTTTGGTAGTGAAAGTTGTGGTACTTTCCCTATTACTGTATTTTCTATCTCCTGCCATTCTTCTCTCGTTTCATATTTATCTAATTTTAAATTGAATTTTGACATAAAAGCCCTAATATCATCTAGATTCCACAATGTGGTGGCTATCTTTACTAGAGCTATATGCTCAAGCGATGGACAATTTAAAGTGTATTTCATCGTTTACTCCTTACTGAAATACTTAGTGCCTATCTATTACTAATGCAAGAAATAAAAAAAAAACACTTATTTGATTCTATTTTGGTGTCTTGAATCACTCAAAGAAGAAAACGATTTCCATGTAGATTTGCTTGGCTAACACTTAACACTTTGTTCACCAGGGTTATGAAGAAAGTAGCGATTTTTCAAACTTGTGAAGGCACAACATGTCCTACAGCATTAGCTACTCCAAACGGAAAGAATCTGGAGTAATGAAACAACAAACAAGGCAGAAAACTTTTGGGCTCATCAGAAATTCGATTGAAAAGACGAAAAAAAAATTCAATTCAATCACAAATTCATTCCCGCGTGGGTAGGGTATATGAACGTAAATAAATAAAAGAAATGTTGCCAGCAATTTTCGAAAATTCTCACAAATTTTAAGGCTTTGTGACAAATTATTAGTTGGCTGTTTGAATTTTTATCCAAATGAAAAATCATCAAAAGGGGTAAATTTAATTAAATTGCAATCAAGTTTTCTTCCAAATAAAATGTGTAATCGAGTTTATAATTATAAAATATTTTTTTACCATCTAAATGTTTTAGTTTCATGGTAGTCAAAAAACAACTCAACTCAGATTTCCCTTGTTATTGTTTATGTTTACTTGACTTCGAAATTGAATTTTTTTTTCATTTTTCAGGCACAAGAACAAATAATTTAGTAATCTAATGGACTAGATATCTTTATTTTGATATCTAATAGCACTTTGAGTTCTCTAATGATGTTCTACTAATTATTTTAAATAATTTGATCTCTGGTTGTCGGTCAATTGAGTTGATGGGTGATCTATGATCTCTATGGGTAAACATTACGGCTAGAGGACTGTACTAGACAGCAACTTATGTTGACCCAAGGGCGGTTTTAAGGGGGGCCCGAGAAGAGGTAAAGGTGGATAAAAATGTCTTGGATTTCTTTGTGAACCACAAACTTTTTAAACTAATAGGGTACTAAAAACAACTGGTTTTACCAAAAAATGTTCTACAACACGGACATATTTTTACGATACATCAATGTATGAAGTTAAAGGGGCTTGAGGGAACTTTTAAGTGACCTGGTCTTCTCCCGTAATGGACAGTAGCGCAATAAGAATGGTTGTGTTGCTCGAGTTGTCAGTTGGCTTGTCTCACCTTTCTTGAATTTGTGGGAATTTATCTAGTTCTAAAGCTTATTCAGTCCAAAAGCTTAAAAATAGGCAATATAAAACCTGATTATTTTAAGTCGAAGGTTCCACCATATAGCGACAATTCCAACTTTTACGTGAGAGAAAACATTTTCACTGAAGATGCCCGACAGTTTCAGGCCAAACGTCTGAGCTTTTACCAGCAGGACCTCAGCAATGTCCCCCGGAAAATCTTAATTTGAATCCTGCCAGCCGAGAAACCCTTTGTTTTGATTTTTTAACAACGTATTTTTCAGGGGAGTATATAAGGGGGACGAGTGTTACCTGTCACCTTCAGACTAAGTATACCAAAGCAAGTTTTTTAGGGTCAAATTTCCTAACATTTTAAGGGGGTGGACCCCCAAGACCCCATTTTTACTTAATACTTTATTCAGTTTTTATATACTAATAAATTCATAAATAAATCAGAATCCTTCCTAACAATGTATGTCCAAAATTTGGCCTACGTTTACCAAAAAACAGTTCCCCCAACCAACCCCAAAAACCAACTGGTCCACCCGCAGAAATTTTTAAAATTTGACCGTAAAATTAAATCATTTTGATGAATAAAATGTCATATTATATGGAGTAAAACATTTCATTTTGGGGGGTATTCAAAAAAATTTCATTCATAAAACTTATTAGTACTATAACATGTTATTTCTTTGCGACACATGCTCATTATATTAATTATTATATCACAAATTATAAAAACCTTGCGGGCTTTGTGAATGAGCGTGGTTCCCATCGTGGTGTTTAAATTTCTAGTGAAGTGTAGAACGTCAATTTTAAAATATGATAATCAAATGGTTAAGAATAGAAAAAGGATCAGAAGCTAGAGAATTAATACTAAAAGTAAAATACTATTTATATGGTTGCAAACAGTTACAGCTGTAGTTAAATAAGAGTTCAATTACAATATTATGATGTAAGACATTTGTTTTCAATTACTGTAGAATGATCCAGATAGTTCAATATGCTTCTATCTATTAATATTATTATCTATTATAAAAATCTATAATTATTGCAGTATTTTAACTTCCCTGTCATTTGTTATGCGTCTCTTAAATATCCTTGTGAAATCAAATAGTTAACTATGTGCTTTACTCATAACTTGAACTTTTTAAAGTAAGGAAAAAATCAAAAGTAAAGTAAGACAATAAAATCTGAAAAAGTGTGATAGAGTTTTCATTTTGTATTCCAAACTAAATTTTTACTGGAAGTTCAGGACCCTATTTAATTGTCAATTCATGTCATTCATTATAATTGCATATTCATTTCTTTCCTTCTTACGAAAATAATCTTCTTAACAGAAAAGGTGAAAATAAAAGAACATCACTCAATAAAATAAATTCTGTTTGAGTCATGTTCTGAAACATATCCACGCTGTTAACTCATAATCCCTTTCAAACAGAATCAAATGACGATTATAAATTTTAGCAAGGATTACAAATTTTTAAAGGATAGCTTCAAACAAGGAGCGGGTTTTTAAGAAAAAAAACGAGGCATAGAAAACTTTTTAACCCGTTATGAAGAAAATTTAATGGAGAAAAAACAAAGTTCTTTATTCATCATACTTCTATTTTCAACTTTTGCCAATTTATTACCAATCAATTTGATAATGACATTAAAAGAGAATAACACATTAATACCATATCTTTTTGTATTTTCTGAGAATAATTAGATAATAGTCTTCAAAATTCTTTTTTTATTCAATGGAACATAATTTGTATGCATTTCTATGGAAAAAGGAACCCTGACTTATGCAGTTATCGCTCTGTCCCCCTACCGTGTAAGTCCGGGTATTACTGTACCCAATACAAAATAATCTTTGTACAGTTGATGGACTTATTCCCATTTTCAAACACAAGAAATCAGCTGAAAGAAAATCACTTGAATTGACAAATAAATTATAATTTTGCTTGTTCCACAACAACAAAAGTAAAAATTATAAAGACAAAGTTAAAGAGTAATACCCTTCACTTAGTCCTTAAATGAATATCAATGGGGTCCAACACATTCAATGAATAAAAAAATGTAAAAACACCTTTAAATCAAAGACTGATTTTATTTTGGTTTAGTTTTTTACAGCGCAAAGAATAAGACAAACTAACTTAAATTACAAACAACATTTATATATTGTACAAAATATACTCCTGAAAAGCAGGATAATATTCCATGGATACAAGCACAAACATATTCTTTAATTTCTTCAAGGCATTTAAAAAAAACTAGATTTAGTAAAAGATAAAAATAAAGAGGCAGATCCACAAGTTTTACACAACACATTTTAAAACACCAACATGATAGTATTATAACATTAACAGTTCATGGGTGTTTGATTTTTGAATAGCCTCTATTCAAAAATTGCATCATTACTCAATTTAATCATAAAAAATTTCATCACTTTCTCAGTACTGTACTTAACACAGGGTTGGAGAAAAACAGGTTTTTTTTTATTTAAACAGTTTTTTAAACAACTTTTTCCAACCACATATAAACATAACTATTTACAACTATAATTTTTTTATATGTTGAACCAATATTTGGGGTTTCATAATAAAGCAATGAACTAAATTTTTCAGCAAACGGTTTTTTTAAATCCATCGGTAAACATTTAACATTATTTGGATTAGTTCGTTCAGTGAGCAATGATTCTATCATACTCTGTTCATTTAGCAGGGCCGTAACTAGCCTTTTATTTGGGGGGGGGGGGGTTGGCCAAAAATTCTCTTGAAACTTCAGTTGGATTTTGTAGGTGACCTAGGCAAGAAGACAGCGGCAGATCCAGGATTTGGTTTTTGGAGGCTAAGAATTTACCAATATCCAATGAATATTTATATATTCAGTGGATACGACCACTTTATGATTTCATTCATTTTCAGACTAACCTGAAGAAGAGGACCACTCCTTGTAGGTCCAAAAATTTTCCAGGAACGACTGTTATAATAGATTTCAAAATTTCAAGGGGGTTTGGGGATTCTCCCCAAGAAAAATTTTGAACCTTAAAAGTATTACGTAAGGGAAGTCTTGAAGAAGGTTTTATGCACTTTAAGGCAAATTTTTACGTAAAAAACAGTAAGTAAAAAAATTGATGTCAAAATTTCGGGGGAGTGGGGTTTGAACCCCCAAACCCCCCCTTGGATACGATCCTGAGTAAACGTAATGTATTAGAAGCAGTTACTCATGTAATTATCATGGCAGGGATGTAAGTGCCCAAAAGGGGTTTTGGAGCAGTAAAATTAAGTTTCAGCACAGGAAAAATGCCATTTTGGAGAAGCAAAACTGACCTTTTAGGGACACTTTATTTTAGTGGTCAAAAATAAGAAGAAATACAGTATTTACTTTACCTTTTTAGTTCAGAAGCTATTTTATAAGCCTAACATATTAACTTTTTGAAATTACATCCTTAAAAATTACGCAGGCACCTGTTTTATTCACTAGTTGGTCACTGAATCAGACTTGCCAAAACCTCTCTGTCAAAAGTCAGGAGAAATTTGTATTGATGTTTAGGCCTTTAGAAACCAATTGAAATAATTGAATTTCTATAACTTGAAAATTCAAGTAAATTGTGGAAATAATTGAATCGTTTATTTCAGAAACAAGTTAAACCCCATTGGATAAACACAGCGTTTAACTTGTTTCTGAAATAAACGATTCAATTCTCATGAAAAATCTTTTCTAGAGAAAACTTTGTTGTGGTCAGAAGCCCATATTTGGCAAAATTCGTCCAAAAATTCTCTATTTGGTGGACCAGTCCGGTGCAATTTCGACCAAAAAAGTGTTTTTTGGAGCAGGTTGGCTCAAAGTTCAAATATATTGTAAAAAATTAGGTCCCTGAAGTTGCGTTATGAGCCAGGGGTGCATCCAGGATTTTTTGGGAATTTTGTGAAAATAATTTTTCATTCTAAAATAAGGTCCTATTTCTGTAAATATATTATTTTTAAATAAAATTACACTTAGCGAGTGCATATAGCTTGATTAAAGGTTTTGGGAACCGGAATTTGTGAAGGGGGCTTTTTCGAGGATCGTAATTTTGTGAAGGGGCCGTTTTCGGCCTCAATTTCTTTCTAGATGCACCCCTTTGAGCGTTCATTATCCTGTTTCTGCCGCCTATTCTAAATGAACATCTTATGTTCAATGTGTTTTATTTTATCTCTCGGCATTCCTACTTATTTTTGCATAGTACGTGTTACTTCCTCAAATTCTGTACTATGAAGCCTCTTTGCTGGACTACTATCACCCTCTGCTACACCTTTTCTTTTATTGTACCCATTAATAAAATCATCTAACAGTTGAAAGAATTTATCTTTTTTCTCTGCAAAATCCTTTTTTGAACGGGGCGTTATTAAAAAATGCTCCTCAAATTCCTCTTTAAATTTTATCATTTCATCTTTCGATGATATACACTGTCGAATAAAGAACTGAAGTGAATCCCACTCATCATCACAAATTAAATCAAGGCAAAATTCTTGCACACTATAGCTTAAAATAAGTTTCCTTTTATCTATAAGAGTTGCATCTTTAAAAATTAGCTTAACATTCACTATATCTTTAAACCTAAGTAAGCTTGATAATAGAGAACTATATGGAGCACTTTCATCTATAACATATCTTTTAAGAGCATTTGGACTTTGCTGCCAAAACTCCCTAAAAAGCTTTTGATAGTCGTAATCTTTGTGGCCCTCTTTCACTTTATGGACGATAATTAACAGTAAACGTTCATATTTCTCCTCAGAAAGGAAGTCCCACATACGATTTGCCATTTTCATGAAGAGACTTTGCCAAGGCCAATCCAGCAAACATTTTAGCACTCGACCAGGGGATCTTTTAAATACCTCTATTTGTTGCTCTTCGTCTATTTGCGAGAGTAAAAAACATAAAACATCAGCGTTAGAGTCTTCTTTAAGGAGATAATTCACTTCCATCATAGCAGTTTCTATCAACGACTTTTCTCTTTCTCTGAAAGTTAGTTTTTGCACGAAATACTCAGCTGCCGCTTTGTTGCCATCATCCACTGCATTCATAAATGCATATTGATAAGGAGAAAGTTGATGCCTTCTTTTGATCATATCTTCCAGCTTATTAACTTCCCCTTTTATATGATACGTCCAAAGAACCATAAAATAATCCTGCTCAACCTTTATTGGGTCTTCAATGCTATAAAAAGATTTCCTGCGATTTTCAGGTATTTTGTTCCACAGTTCTAGAACATCATCCTCTAAGCAGTAAATACATGCTAATTTGTAGCGGCTGATAACATCCAAACTCTCGTCCTTAGTTACCGCTTCTGCTGTTTTCTTTAAATGTATTGTTCCTTGTGGTGTCCAACAAAGCTCACTTGGTAGACCTATACCACGATAGCAGTATTCATCGTTAGAATTTATCCATTTCAATATTTGTAAGCCTACTGGTTTAATACAACCTAATATTTCCTCTTTTAAAGATTTTGGTAGTGAAAATTGTGGTACTTTCTCTATTACTTTATTTTCTATCTCCTGCCATTTGTTTCTTCTTTCATATGCTCTTAATAGAAAATGTATTTTTCCATAATTTAATTTCGACATTAAAGCCCTGATATCATCTTGATTCCACAATGTGGTGGCTATCTTCACTAGAGCTATATGCTCAAGCGATGGACAATTTAAAGTGTAATTCATTGTTTACCCCCTACTGATATACTTAACAAGAAAAAGCCAACATGTGATTGCAAATAACGCTCTAATAACCATTTAAAACGCTTTAAATGGCCATCTTGTTTCTATTACACTTCATGCACGTCGGCAAACGAGCCAATTAGAGAAGCACAAGTGGTTTACTATCTCACATGCACAAAAGTTTTTCTTAGGTACTCTTACGAAGCTGTGCTGATATTTATAATTTCACAGCTAAACAGAAGAAGTAGGGATATTTCAAACCTTGTGAATGCACAACACACAGCCCTTGTCCTACATCATTACCAACTCCAAACGAAAAGAATCTTCAGCAAATAAACTGCAAAAAAGGCAGAAATCTTTTAGACAAAGCGTCTTTCTGTTGGCAAATAACAATTTTGACGTAAACAAAAATAAAAAGAATGTTGCCAACTATTTTCGAAAATTCTCACAAACTTACTGCGATGAATTGTTAGTTGGCTGGTTGGTTGAATTTTTATAGCCTTTCTATTAAAATAAAATATCAGAAAAAATATATCCAAATTAAAAATCATTATAGGGAGTAAATTAAAATGAATTCCCATCAAGTAATTTTCCAAATAAAATTTGTAATCGAGTTTATAATTAAAAATATTATAATATACTATCAAAAAGTTTTTGGTTCATTGAAGTCCAAAAACAACTCCACTCATTGATTTCCCTTGTTTTTGTTATTGTTTACTTGACACTTGACTTAGCCGCAATTTATACAGAGTGATTCAGAAATAATCATCAATAATTGGAGGGGAGGTAGAGGGGCCTCAGACAAGCTTATTTCGAATAGGGATGGTGGGGCGCAGCCTTACCGTTAAAGAACGAGGACCCAATGTAGTGCGAGCGAGTTTCAAAAGGCCGTTTTTAGAAGGCCCGTGTGACGAAACAAAACATAATAAAATGAAAAACCTTATTGCATGAAGTACGGGTGTATCCGTACTACTTAAATCCTCAATGTGATAGAAATTGGACCACTTGCTAAACCGTGGGGTGAGTTTTAAAACGTGCAATATTAATCTCTTAGTCGAACAATGGAGTTCTCTTAATGGTATTAAGAAAAATGATGATCGGGGAAGGAATTTTCAATGATCAAACAGTTTCAATGATCAATGTTACGATCATTGAAAATTCATTCCCCGATCATCATTTTTCTAAATACCATTAAGGGAACTCCATTCCTTGATTAAAAGATTAATATTGCACTTTTGAAACTCACTCCACGGTTTAGAAAGTGGTACTAATTCTATCGAATTCATGGTGTAAGTAGTAGGGATACTTCCTTACCTCATGCAAAATATTTTTTCATTTTATTATGTTTTGTTTCGTCACACGGGCCTTCTAAAAACGGCCTTTTGAAACGCGCTCGCACTACATTAGGTCCTAGCTCTTTAACCATAAGGCTGCGCCCCACCATCCCTATTCGAAATATGCTTGTCTAGGGCCCCTCTACCTCCCCCCCAATTATTGATGATTATTTCTGAATCACCCTGTATATCTGAATGATTTTCCACCGGGTGGGAGTTTTTTTGGAGGCGTCTTCCTTTAGTCAAGTTTCTATCTATCCTATCACCTTATTCTATCATCCTATCCTATCTTCTTTCTCACTTTATATATCTATTTCTCTTCTTCTTTTGTTTATATCTTGTTATTTTTCTCTTTTTGACTAGGAAGTCAAACTTTTTCATTTTGGTGAACACGTCGAGATTAGACGTCGGATTTCGTTTCATTTACATTTTGATTGGGAATCAAGTCCATTCCACTATGTTTCAAGAACTAAATTTCTAGATCAGTAGAAAAAAGGGATGCAGGTAGACGAAGATCAAAACTTCTGGAAAACAGACCTAAGTCTGAATGATCAGTTAGAAGCAGCGGCTAAAAATGGATCAAGAAAGTTTGTGATCGTTTTCAAACCCACAACGGAAAAAATTCCAAAAGCTTATCCTAAACTTATCAAGGATAGCATTCAGCAAAAGATTTCAAACATCAAAAGCATCGAAGAAATAATCCATGCAAGAAATGGGAACATCCTTGCAATAACAGAAAGTCTAAAAACTGCAAAAGAGTTATGCGCCACACGGGCGATAATGGGTAAAGAGGTTACGCCTGGAATACAGTTGGAGTGTATAACAACCAGGTTCTTGATCTTCAAAATATTAGCTGATACTTCACCCCTAGAAATAAAAAATGATCTGGAAGAGGAGAATGATATAAAAATCCACAACATAAGAAGATTTACTAGAAAAACAGATCAAGGCTATCAACCTACTGAAACGGTATTAATCTCAATTTTTGGAAGAACATTACCCCGTTTCGTTAAAATCTATATGACAAAACGGAAAATAAACCTTTTCATAGACAGACCCCGACAATGTTCGAAATGTTGGTCATACGATCATCTTACAAAATTTTGTACAAAAAATCAAACATGTATAAATTGTGGAGAAGATCACCAGTCGGAAGAGTGTAAAGCGATAACCCCAAAATGCGGCCAATGCCAAGGAAATCATAGAGCAAACGACAAATCATGTCCCGAGTACCTAAAAGAAACAGAAATCCTGGAAATAAAAGCAATCAACGGTCTGTCCTTAACAGAAGCCAGAAGATCAACTAAAAGTGACCCTAAATCATACGCAGCAGTAGTTAAAACAGGAACTCAACATCAAGCCTCAACCAAAGAAATAGACGAAAAAATAAACAAAAAAGAAAAAGATCTCAGGAGCTACGTCGACGAATCGATGAAAAATCACCAAATCCAAATGGAATCAGTTATTCAAACGACCCTTAAGAACCAACAAGAACAAATGGGCAAGTTTGTCCAACAAATACTTAAACAGCAGAATGATCAAATGATCAAAGCTATCCAGGACATGCAAAAAAATCAAGAAACCTTTGTTAGGACGATCATGCAAACCTTGGACACAAAAATAAGAGACGCCTTACAAGAAGTCAAAAAAGATATTCCAATTTCTCCAATCAAAAGTAAAAGACCCAAGAAAGACAATAACAGAGAGCAAACAGCTTATCCACTTGAAACAAATCTTTCAAAAGACATTGAAATGAACAACATAGAGAAAGCAGTGCTAGCAAACAGTAAAGGTGGGACGCTACAAAAAGGTCATCAAAATGTCGATCAAAGATAGCGAAGCACGGATCGAGAACGCCGGAAGGGATTGTTTTTAGACAGAATAGTTTTTAAATTTTCACATCATACATTCCTCATCATACATACATCAATAAGGAAACAGGTAGCAAAAAAAAAAAAAAAAAAAAAACTAGTTTTACCCAAAGTATAACCCAACCAGTAATCAACATGGATTTTTGCATCCTTCAGTGGAATTGCCGAGGCCTTAGAAGCAAGCTGCACTGGCTACAGGAAAGAACCTTTGAAAAAGCCAAAGTTTTTATATTTCAGGAAACTTTCCTCAGCCAAAATTGCCAAATGAAATTAAAAAACAAAAAAATATACAGATGCGACAGGAAGGACTCAAACGGAGGAGGACTTCTGATAGCAGTAGATGAAAAGTTATCAACACAAAAAATAAAAGCTGATTTACCCCAAAGTCAAAACGAATTTGAGGCAATCACGATCAAATTTAGGGGAACTACATTGCATATAGCTAACATATACTCGCCCAAAGGACGTTTTACAAAAGAATGGCTAGAAAAGGCACTTAGCTACCTTAAAGTTCCTTTCATCATTGCTGGAGATTTCAATGTACATCATAAAAACTGGGGTTCAAAAAAGAACTCGACAGGAGCAGACAAATTCGTAGAATGGATTACTGAAAACAACATTTGCATCTTAAACTCAAATCAACCTACTCACATGACGCAAAGTTCTAGTTCGACAATAGATCTCACTTTATGTTCTCCAGACATATTCCAAGAGACATCCTTAAAGATATCCGCAGACCTATTCGACTCCGATCATTTCCCAATTCAAATTACCTTCGATCGATGGAAATCAAGGAAAGCGGAAGAATCAAGACACAGGTACCACTGGGGACACATAAATAAGGAATTAAACGTTTCTCTAGATAACCTGGAACAACCTAGTTACAACAACTTCCTGGATCAGTGTCAAAGAAGTCTAGCTGACAACAAGATAAAGCAAATCATTAAAGGCAACACATACCCACCCTGGTGGAACACAGAATGCAGCTGGCTTCTTGGTCAAAAGAGAAGATTCCTTCGATACTCAAAAAATCACTTGGATAAAAATACCTGGATACAATACAAAAGGTTTGGAGCAAAGCTTAGAAAAGCAATAAAAAAGGCCAAAAGAACTTTCTGGGAAAAAACATGCGAAGAAACAGGGAAATCAGGAAAAATTTTCAAAATCATAAAAGCCCTAAGCAATAGAGCCAGCCGAGAGGATGGTGGGTCAAGCGGCATCCTGGTTGAGAGCGGCCGGGCGATCGCTGACCCTGGAGCCCAGGCGAACATCTTCGAGGGTTTTCTCACGGGTGGAGAGGCTTTGGAGAATCTCCCCATTGATTTCAGTGCAGACGAAGAACCAGAAGGGCATGGATGGTACAATGAGGATTTTAGAATGGGGGAATTGGAGTCAGCTATCAATTCGACAAAGATAAAATCTCCGGGAGAAGACGGCCTAACGATAAAAATCTTCCAACAACTCTCGCCAAAAAACAGAGAGAAACTTCTCAATATCATAAACACAATATGGAACGAAGGAGAAGTCCCAGCATCATGGAAAGTGTCGCTAATAATTCCCATTTTAAAACCAGGCAAACCAGCGGAGAAAAAAGAGTCATACCGCCCCATAGCTCTGACATCCATCGCATGTAAAATAGTAGAAAAAATTATATTGAAAAGACTCACAGAACTGGCCATGCAGAAAGAATTCTTCCACCAAAATCAGTTCGGTTTTCTTCCATTCAGAGATTGCCAGACTGCACTAAAACTGCTTTATGAAGACATCAACCACTATAGAAACCAATCAGACTACGTGCTACTAATTACGATGGACATACATAAAGCATACGACTCGATTTGGGTGCCCGGAAAGGCATGTAAATTAATTCATTCTCTAATAGCAGACAGAACAACAAAAGTTAAGTGGCGAAATGTGATATCCGACGGAGACAGCACAAAAAAAGGAATACCACAAGGGAGTGTATTATCTCCTTTCCTGTTCTCACTATTTATGTCAGACCTTCACGAAGCAATAGGAGACGGAGCTAAATGCCTGTCATACGCGGACGACATTATAGTATATACAAATGGAAGCTCGTACCCAGAAACAGTAAAAAATTTACAGAAAGCAGTAGACCAAGTCCTAAGATGGTGTGTAAATAACAAGCTGCAGATATTTCCAAACAAATGCCAGATAATAAACTTCTCAAGAAAGAAAGTAACACAACCAGCAAGAATAATAATAGACCAAACCCCTATCCCCACGGTTAAGAATGCAAAAATATTGGGGATAAACTTTTCAGACAACCTAACTTTTCATCATCATTTCAAGGTTATAAAAGAAAAAGCATTTAAAAAACTAAATGCCATTAAGGCGATAGCTTCGCACAAATGGGGAGCCAGAACAGAAATCCTAATCAGGATAGCAAACCAGGTAGTTCGGAGCAGCCTGGAATACGGAAGCGCAGTCACATCAACAGCCTGCGCAACATCAAGACGAAAACTAGAAACCGTTTATAATGATGCCCTCCGGGTGGCGACAGGTCTACAAAGATGGACACCCATACCGCTTCTTCGAAAATTGACAGGCCAACCGTCCGTGATGGTTCGTCAGAACTTCCTAACAGGAAAGTTTTACTTAAAAATCATGTCGCTAAAAAATGAATCGACGTTGTTCCCTATGATAGTAAAAAAATTAGAGTCAAAAGAAGTAAACCCCAGACGGGGAATGGAAAACCTAGAGGAGATAAGAGATATCCTAACGATCATAAAGGTGGACTATAAATCAATAATCCAGCACATCCCAAGAATAAGAATCGATATGAAGGTGGATATCCATGTCTCTGATTTGCACTTCCAGAGAGCAACCATACCAGAAGAAACATTCCAATTATACGAAGAGTTTATAGAAGGATATAGAAAAGATTGGGAAATAATTGCCACAGACGCCTCAAAAACAAAGACAAGAACATCGATAGCCGCACTGGATATCAAGAAAAACAAAAAATTCCTAAGAAGAATACCAAATACAAATAGCATATTCACAGCTGAAGCCATTGCCTTGTGCTCAGGAATAAAAAAATTCATTGGAGAAAACAAAAGATATATCATCCTTTCAGACAGTAAATCAGTGTTGACAGCTCTGGAAAACACAAACAGAAAATCAGCGGCCATCATACTCCAAACTTATAATGCAATCCAGGAAGCTAGTAGAAGAGGAGCAAGTATAAAATTAATTTGGACCCCAAGCCATATAGGAATTAAAGAGAATGAGCAAGCAGATAGACTGGCAACTAGCGCAACAGAAGGAACCCCTATATTAAAATGGTCATCCCCAACCGACATTATTAAAAATATTAGAGATTTTCATTCAAGAGAGGAAAAAAGGGAATGGGAGGCTACAAAATACTCGCAAGAATATCCCCTTGACGAAAAACACAAGATATTCAAATGGTCAAAGGACCGAGAAATGGACGTACTCCTGGCAAGGTTGTATACGGGCATGTTGCCTACTAAAAGCCTACTGTATAGATTTGGTCTAACGGAGTCCCCATTATGCCCAACATGCCATGTAAATGAAACAACGGAACACATCATTACGTTATGCAGCAGATATTCAGACTTGAGGAGAGAATTGAGAAGAAAATTAGACATAGACCAACAAATGGACCTGGACATAAAAACAGTAAAAGAATGCGGCAAAAAGTCAAAAAAGTGTTTAATAGCTATAGGAGATTTCTTGAAAAATATATAGAAAACACAGCCCGGAGTAAGAAATATATGGAAAAACGAATAAAATCCATAAAATCTATATAACAGAATAAGGGAATAAAGAAGAGGGTAAAGCGGCTCGAAAGAGTAAGCAAATACCCCTAGACATTTTCAATTTCAATTTCAATATATCTGAATCGTTTTTTCTCTTTTCTACAGGCACAAGAAGAAATAATTTTCTAATATAATAGACTAGAAATCTTACTTTGAGATCGTAATAAAATCGATATTACGTCGTTTTCGAATGTCTTAAAATTCGAAAATATCCAGTATCAGTTACTTCCGTGGGAAAATTTCCCTGTGTTACAGTGTTCGCAGGGAACTGTTGTCCACCTGAGTCTCAGGGACCCACTTAGGAAAAAAATGTGGGTCCGGAAACAAAAAAATTGAGTCCCTAAAATTTTATGGAAGACGTGTTTTTAAACCAACAAAAACACTAATAATATTCCACAAATTATTATAAAATAAGAAAGCATTGATTTATTCTTACAAATTCAATCTCTTTTGACAAATTTTTTTGTTTGCACTATAGCATTTTTAAATTTTCATCTTTTGAACCAGACCCTTGCAAATATATAATCATATAATCCCGCTTTCGCAAATTTGCGTAAAAAACCCGCTGTGGCGAGTAAACGCGAACCCTGTGTTAGATTGAACATTGCATTCCTTGGCTGTTGTAAAAGGGGGGCATGACCAATGGAGTGAAGGGGGTAAGTAAGAGGACAGTTTGTGGAACTCGTAAACAGAAGGAGAAAGTTTCCAAAGAATCGCACTCTCATTCGCGCGCACTGTTTTCCTTGTGACAGGGGTGGAAAACCAAAAATTGGTTTTGGCTGACTGAAATCCCTAGTGTGCGCTCATTCATTAATTACGTAAGGGTCCCGAGGGGGTTGGAAAAATCTCTACATACCCCAGGGATGCAGAATATGTCCGATCCGGCAATCTAGGATCGGGGGAAATTTTAGCCATATGGGGAAATTTTGTAGAAAAGTATACTATGGAATTGAATTTCAGTACAGTAATAAAAATTTACGCGGCAATTCGTGTCATTGTACTTTTTAACAGATTTTGATAATTTTGATACCGACAATAATTCAGAATTTTTGAAGGTCTTTATCATTTTTTAAAATTTTGGGGAAATTTTTGTATGGATTGAGGGAAATCTTGAAGGCAAAGACATTTTCTGCATCCCTGACATACCCTTATCGGAGTGACATGTAGGGAGGCAAAACATCTTGCCACCAATAGAGTCAGATAGAGACTCGTGACGGAGGCCCTATGCTCTAGTAATGGAGTGGTAGAAGGATAAGTTACCCTTACTTGGGGGGGTCAAACCATTCTTACACAAGATTTTTCAAGTTAATGTAAACAAATTCCAATTATTCTATTCAAATTACTATTGAATAACCCCAGAAAAACTTTGCTGACGATCTTGGTATATTATCGAAGCTTAATTTTTTTTTTTAAAAATGAAGGTATATCAGATGTATCTTTTTTATTGGAGTAGCATTAAGTTAAGATAAAAAATAAAACTGTTGAATCCATCTTCCAGTTGTCAAAAGTAGAAACAAAACAAAAGCAAAAAGAGAGAGGTTTTCTAACATTTTATTATTTTGAAAAATGAAATTGAATCTTACGTAAGAATAGGGGGGAAGGGTTTGAAAAATTATTTTCATCCTTACATGACGTTAGGGGGGTCAAAAATGGCCAAAATCATCCTTATGTAATTAATGAATGACCCCTTATTCCTATGAAACACTAAGTCCTTAAATGAATATCAATGGAGTGCAACACATTCAATGAATTAATAAAAAAATGTAAAAACACCTTTAAATCAAAGACCGACTTTATTTTGGCTTAGTTTTTTATAGCACAAAGAATAAGACAAACTAAATTACAACTTAATAAAAAATACAGTGAATTGATAATGATTTTTCCAAATTCAAGGGGCTATACATCTTGCCTTGTTATTAAAGTATTACTTTAGAAACTAATGTGATAAATTTTTGTTTATTAATATGGCATACCTACCAACATTGGGATTATAGAAAAGGGAAGATTTTAAAAATCAAGATACCCGCAGCATTTTTTAATTCTATGTGAAATAACTTAATATAAGGCTAAGGCTACCTACCATAGTTACTATAAACGTGTACGTTATAATAGGTAGTATGAATGGATCTTTTAGTAAAAAAAATCAAAGAAAAACATTCATCGAAATATACAATGAAATACAATTTTTTTTTGCATTTCAAATATTATTCTCAATGTTAAATTTTGTTATGTATATATATAATTCCCTTACGTGACGTCCAGATTTCGTTGTATTTCTTTTACTCGGTTGGCAACAATAAATTTGTTTACAAAATGAGTGCATTGTTTTGGATTCAGTCTCTAATGATATTATTAGCTGTTCAAATATGTTAAGAGGGATTAAATGTTAACATTTTATTAATTTAATGTTAAATTATTATTTTTATATGCATGTTAATAGTACTTATCTGATAAAAAAATTACTGCTTATGGTGGTTTTTCTTGGCTAATGCAACAGTAACCATGAATTTTATAACCACTGTAATCACATTTTTCATACACTGTATTTAATGTTTCCCTGCTGTATATAACTATATATAAAACTACATTTTCACCAATAAATTTAGTTGGGGTTCAATTCCGTTAAATTTCCCGCTAAATATCACCAATCTCTTTGGAAAAATTAATATTCAAATATAAAAATTTTTTAATGATAAACTGAACAGTTATAGATCTAATTTAAACATTTTAAGGTTCAATTCCGTTAGAGTTCCCGCTAAATAATCGCCTACCTCTTTTGGACACCAAAAATTATAAATATTGCTAAATAATTTTAAATTTATGGATTAATATGTTTAATTAGATGTTTACCTAACTGTTCAGTTTATCATTAAAAATTTTTAAAAAATAGTTTATATTTGAAAATTAAGCTTTCAAAAGAGATAGGTGATATTTAGCGGGGACACTAACGGAATTGAACCCATTTTAATATATGAATTTGAAATTATTTAGAAATATTTATACTTTTTGGTGTTCAAAAGAGCGAAATTAAGCGGTAACTCTAACGGAATTGAACCTTTAGTTGGTAATGAATCTCAGCTAGGCTGTACCAGCGTATGGCAAGCGAGCATAGCGAGCACAGGATTGCGAAGCAATCCTAGGGGAACTGCGTCAGCAGTTCCCGGGGGTTGGAGATCGATAGCGAGCAGGGGGCGATAGCCCCCTAGTTTAAAGAATAATTGTAACAAATATCAGGTCCTTATCAATGATTTTCATGTCATAGACTCTTAGGAGTATGAATAAATCCGACAAGAAAAAATTACCCTAGAAATAGTTTAGAGGGGGTACAAAAGTCCTCCAAATAATGCCTCTGACCCTAAAAGATGAAGGTAAAATATAAAAGTAAGATTAACACAGCGATGTTAATTATCCAATGTTATTATTAAACATCCATGAGTGAGGGTACAGTATAGGGGAGAGTGTTGTACCTCTGGACAAAAATCACGTTTGTATTTTTCTAAGACAGGTAAAATCACATTTTGACCATTTAAAGTGCCCAACCTAGTCCTAACCTTTGTGAGTAGAGAGATATTTTTTATTAGCCAAAATCTTTAAAATTGGATTTTTAATCATTTATAATAACTTTGAAAAATGTGTGTCCAAAGGTACAACAACCTGTTGTACCTATGGACAAACCCAGTTGTACCTGTGGACACCCTTAAAAAGGGAAGTTTTAGTTGAAAAAAGCTAAGAATGAACATTTTTATTGATGCATTACCTTTTAATAACCTATTTTAAGCCTTTTTAAAATTTAAAATAGATTTTTTAAAGTAATGAAGTTTTAGATCGTAAATGATCATTAAAACGAAGTTGAATGATAAAAACTTGATTTTTTACCAAAAACACAAAAATCAGATGGTATTTTCAGATCAGAATTTAAGGTAATATAGTTGCATCAATCATGCTCTGACAAATTCACTGATCCAAAAAAAAAACCAATTCGATCGACACTTAGCTGTGCAATCATTTGGTGGTAATAACAATAATAATTTGGTGGTAAACCTTTTTCAGTGGAAATTTTAAGTTTTTTTAATCATCATACTTAAATGCGATAGGGTCCTTAGGATTTTACAACATATTTTGCATTAAATTCCAAGTAGAATCATAAATTTAAAAAAGTAGTTTAGATCACAAAATATTTGATTTTTCATCTAAAATTCACTTGAAAATGATTGCTGACAAATAGATTACCATTTAGAATTAATTTAACATTTATTAAAATGTATTCAGTTAAATGAAACCTGATTCTAAAACGCCGATAAGCTACAGACACCCACAAGAACGTGTCCGTAGGTACAACACTTATGGTGTCCGAAGGTACAACATCAGGTGTTTTTGCATTCAAAGTTCTATAAAAGATAAAAGAATTGAGATCTGACGATTTTTAATATCAAAACTAAAATGTCAAAATATCGGGGATTCCCCCATGTATCCCATTTTATCATATCATAATCATAGTGGAAGAAAATAATTAATGTAGTGATGCACTAAAAAAAACTTTGAGCACCTAAAAACAGTATTTTTATAATAGAAAATTTAAATAATATTTTAAAGAGCTGATTTCACGTTAGCAACTACATAGCATCTGTTTACATTCAAAATCCACAAGAAATTCAAATTTACATTTTTTCCCGAATTTTAAAATGAGGTGGCTGAAGGTACAACACTCTCCCCTACTGTTAAAAATTCGGTCACTGGATTTGTGTTATTAAGCGTTTTTGAACCCGTTTCTTAAACCTAACAATTCTAAATGAACAGACTATAACTCAGGCTTATGTTCAATGTGTTTTATTTTATCTCTTGGCATTCTTACATATTTTTTGTACTAAGTGTTACTTCCTCCAATTCTGTACTATGAAGTCTCTTTGCTGGACTACTATCACCCTCTGCTACACTTTTTCTTTTATTGTTCCCATTAATAAAATCCTCAAACAGTTGATAGAATTTATCTGTCTTCTTTGCAAATTCCTCTTTACGCCTCTTATATTCCTCTTTAAATTTTATCATTTCATCTTTCGATGATATACAATCTCGAATAAAGAACTGTAGTAGATCCCACTCATCACCAAGAATTAACTTTAGGCAAATAACTTGCCCACTACAACTTAAAATAATTTTCCTTTTTTCTGTAAGAGTTGAAACATCTTTTAAAATTAGCTTAAAATTATCTTTATCTTCAATCTGAAGTAGATTTAACAATAGAGTACTATATTGAGCACATTGATCTATAACATATCTTTTATGAGAATTAGGACTTTGTTGCCAAAACTCCCCAAAAAGCTTTTGATAGTCGTAATCTTTGTGGCCCTTCATCACTTTATCTACGATAATTAACAGTACACATTCATATATCTTCTCAGAAAGAAAGTCCCACATACGATTTGCAGTTTCCATGAAAAGACTTTGCCAGGGCCATTCCAGCAAAAAGATTAGCACTTTACCAGGGCACCTTTTAAATACCTCTATTTGTTGCTCTTCATCCATTTGCGAGAGTAAAAAACATAAAACATCAGCCCTAGAGTTCTCGTCTGTAAAACTAAAAGATACTGCTAACTTTTTTGCAGTTCTCACCAACGACTCTTCTCTTTCCCTGGAAGTTAGTTTTTGGAAGAAATACTCAGTTGCCACTTTGTTGCCACCGACTGCTGCTGCATACTGAAATAAATATTGATAAGGAGAACACCTACTTCTTTCTTGTTGCCACATCTCTCTTTCCCATCTTCCTTCCAGCTTATTCACTTCCTCTTTTATATTATACGTCCAAAGAATCGCTAAATCCTGCTGCCTCACCGTTATCGGGTCTTCATCGCTATAAAATGATTTCTGGCGACTTTCAGGTAGTTTGTTCCCCAATTCATCCTCTAAGCAGTAAGTACAGGCTAATTTGTAGCGGCTGATAACATCTAAACTCTCATCCTTGATTAACGCTTCTGCTGTTTTCTTTCTATCTACTGTTCCTTGTGGTGTCCAACAAAGCTCGTTTGGTAGACCTATACAGAGGCGTATTTTTTCTTGATGATATTCCTTCCATTTCAATATTTGTAAGCCTACTGGTTTAATAAAACCTAATATTTCCTCTTTTAAAGATTTTGGTAGTGAAAGTTGTGGTACTTTCCCTATTACTGTATTTTCTATCTCCTGCCATTCTACTCTTGTTTCATATTTATTTAATTTTAAATTGAATTTTGACATTAAAGCCCTAATATCATCTTGATTCCACAATGTGGTGGCTATCTTAACTAGAGCTATATGCTCAAGCGATGGACAATTTAAAGTGTAATTCATCGTTTAACCCCTACTGAAATACTTAGTGCCTATCTATATTACTAATGCAAGAAAATAAAGAAAACACTTATTTTATTTTATTTTGGTGTCTTGAGTAACTCAAACAAGAAAACGATTTCGATGTAGATTTGCTTGGCTTACACTTAATACTTTGTTCACCAGGGTTTTGGAAAAAGTAGGGATTTCAAACCTTGTGAATGCACAACTCACAGCCCTTGTCCAACAGCATTAGCAACTCCAAACGGAAAGAATCTGGAGCAATGAAATATCAAACAAGACAGAAAACTTTTGGTCCAACAGAAATACGATTGAAAATACAAAAAATCCAAATTCATTCCCGTTCCCGCGTGGGTTAAAATGTAAATAAAAGAAATAAAGAATGTTGCCAAAAATTTTTGAATATTCTTACAAAATTATTAGTTGGCTGGTTGGTTGATAATTTATGGCATTTCTATTAATACAAAATATAAGAAAAAATATGTCCAAATTAAAAATCATTTAAAGGGGTGCATTCAATGGAATTCCCAACAACTAACTTTCCAAATAAAATGTTAAATCGAGTTTATAATTAAAAAATATTATTATACTATCAAAAAGTTTTGGGTTCATGGAAAACAAAAAACATCTCAACTCATTGATATCCCTTGTTATTGTTTACTTGAAAATTTTGAATGGTTTTTGTTCTTTTCTTCAGGCCCAAGAAGAAATAATTTTTTAATCTAATAGTACTAGATATCTTTATTTTGAGATATAATAGTTCTTTGAGATCTCTTATGATGTTTTACTAATTATAATTTTTTAATTTATTATAAATAATTTGATCTCTATGGTTGTCGGTTAATTGAGTTATGATGGGTGATCTATGATCTCTATGGGTAAACATTACGCCTAGAGGACTATGCTATACGAAGAATGTCAATTTTAAAACATGAGAAACAAATGGTTAAGAATTGAAAAAGGATCAGAAGCTAGACAGTTAGAGCTGTACTTAAGTTAAAGTTTGATAACAATATTATGACTTTTAGACATCTGCGTTCGATTACTGTAGAATGATCCAGAGATAGTTCTATATGCTTCTCTCTATTATTATCTATTATAAAAATCTATAATTATTGCAGTATTTTAACTTCCCTGTCATGTTTTATCTGTCTCTTTAATATCCTGGTGAAATCAAATAGTTAACCATGTGCTTTATTCCCAACTTTAATTTTTTAAAGTAAGCAGTGGCGGCTTGTCCATAGGGGCTGCAGCACCCCCAACCAAAATTTCCTGTAATTCCAATTTTTATTTGCTTTACAATATTTAGAAAATTATATATTTTCCCCCTTTATTCATTGTCATTTATAATCCTTTTTCAATTTATTATTCTCTGCTATGCCGTCTCCAACAGATTTCTTTCCGTTTCGATCAGCCCCCACAAATATACCAAACATGGTATAAAATACTAGCTCTGTCATATCAAATCAAATATCAAGAATTTAGCTTACGAGCTTCTGTTACGAGAATAGGGGCTGCTGTCTCAGCAGCCCTTAGGGGCGGTTCAAATGTTACGTAAGCACCTAAGGGGGGGGAGGGGTTTGCTCTTTGCTTGTTTTTCCTGACAAGGGGGGATATGAGTGATGCTTACGTAAGATACTGCATTTTTGAAAATATCTTGTTTCTTGCATAAATAATTTCAAAACTCGACCAAAAATAAATTTAACAAACATTGAATTAGGAAATCTGACGTAAGCACTTTTTTCTGGGGATGAACCCCCCCAATTTAACCCCTAGAAGTAGTGTTTTGGCCCATTTTTGTTCGAATTCTTAGGGTTAAACCCTTTAAAGGAAAGCTCCTAGCGTATAAGTCACCTAAATTTCAAGAAGAAAAAAAACCAGTATTTGCTAAAAGGGATGTCAACATTTCGGGGGGGTCCTTCAGTTTCTTACGTAATTATGGTGGGGGGGTTGAGGTTTGCTTATCTTTGCTGACAAGGGGGGATTAAAAATGACCAAAAAAGTGCTTACGTAATATTTGAACGGCCTCTTACCAAAAGAATGATAGCTTTTTCTCTTGCTGTGAAAAACGGAGGGAATAAGATACGATATATACGGAAATATACGTATTCGAAACATAGCCTATATATATACGTTACCACCACGCCAGAAACACGAATCTGCATTGCGTTCGCATTGCAGATTCGTGTTTCTGGCGTGGTGGTAGCGTATACACACACATTGACTTTTATTATATTAGATGTAATTTGTTATACAGTGAAACAGTGCATTTTGTTAAACTTTTCCAATTAATTTGACAGGATGAATTTTCATTAGTTTTTCTTTTAAAGGTCTATGTGGGACAGTTATGGAGATATGGTCCAGCTGAGAAGAGAAGGACAGATTTGCATCGTGAACGGGGAAAATACCTCTTGAACAAGGTAAGGTTTGCATGCATATGTTGCATGGACAAATTGTTTATTGCATTCACTATGGAATTATCTCTTATGAAATTCATTTTTAATGTAATGCCTGTGTCAGCATTATTAGTGTAGTTTACCAGAGTATTAAAATATTTTTTAAATATTCAGTTTTAAACTTACAAGAAAGGCATTTACACGAATTTCTTTTAATAATGATAAAATTCCTTTGAGATTTTTGAAATAACTTTTTAACAAAAGTTTAATGAAGTGTATACATAAGAGGAAACAAAATAATACAAGTGAACATATCTGGGCAAATTAATTTTCTCAGCATATTATGCTTTTTAGGAAAACAATTGGTTATTATTAGGGCTGTGATATATATATTATAATCAGATGAACAAGTTTTAATGAAAGATCGAAAGCCAAAATGTAAAGTTAAAAGCGCAAAATAATATTTAAAATAACAATCACGAGACACGAATGAACTACTTGGCATTGCCATCCAATATAACCAAAACTTTACAAAAAACAATTTACACAATGAATGTAAGATTAACCTCGCCAATTTTGAATACCAAATTAAAAAGGAGAAAAAAAAATTTTTGAACTATATGTTAATTAGATTGATGGACACTAATTTTTATTTGCTCCTTATCATGTAAGGAAGGGTTGATCAGATTGGTTATTGTCTCCAGTTCAGTTGTAAATTGAACTTGAAACACAGTGTTTTGTTCTTTGATTAATTCTTTCAAATCTGAAGAACTTATTAATAACCCATTTACAGGTTTTCATTTTCAAATGAGCTATTCATGAATGTAAATTAACTCTTTGTGTGAAATAATCTCCATAACTAATTTGAGTTAGTGCTAAAAATCCCCTACACTTTGAATTGTTTGCTTTCCACTGATAACAGTTTGTTAGGCCTTGACCATTCTGAATTTGCTGGAATCATGGTAAAATTACAATCACTAATACAGTATCGGATCCCGTATCCGGCGTCCCGATAACCGGAGTGTTCCGAAAACCGGCGGTTTTTCCAAAATTAAAATTTTTTTTTAAGTTCCAAATCCGTGCTCCGAAAGGATCCAGTGAGTTCCGACCGATGTACTCCGATTTTCGGCGCCGAAAATCGGCACGCGGATGACGTAGTCCCTTTTTTCAATCAAAAAGGGATAAACTTTGGCAACCAAAGTCGCGCGGGAAAAAACGCGCTTCGGTACCGAAAAAACGCAGCGTACTCGTCACCGTGCCGAAAATCGGCATCGTATCAAAACCGAAACAAACAAGTCCGATCAGGTGAGTTCAGCTTTTAATTTCTTTAGTCTTAAGTTTATTTTTATGGATACTTAAGAACTATTTTAGTGCAAAATCTTTAAAGTAATTGATTTTAATCACGTGACGCTTACGTTTTTAAAGGTGATGAGAAAAAGTCCATCTATGCCGGGCCGAAAACCGGCTTCGGCATGCCGGTTGAATACGTCTAGCCATTGGTACGTAGGACTCACGTGACCTCCAAAAACCACGTGACCACGAAAAAACGCATTTCGGCGCCGAAAGGGATGCCAGGGGCCGCGCGAAATTGTTTATCTCTCGAGCGACCCTGCAGATTGCGAGTCATTGCGCGTATTTTCGTTACGATCGCGTGTTACGAATAGACGCGGTCTTTCTGAGCTTTTTTCGGGAATTGTTCCGAAAACCGGATTTTCCCGTAAACCGGACTGATGCCGGTCCCGAGCGAGCCGGATACGGGGTCCTATACTGTACCTCAAAACATTGCACTATCAGAAAAAATTGATGCAGTTTCAAAATTTTTGGATCATCAATATCTTTTAAACACCGTAACTGCCACGGAAGGTATGTTTTGTGAATGTTTAATGATTTCCAATATCTTTTCAGGAAGAATATGTTGACTCTGTTGTGAAATCCATGACTTAATTTTACAAAGAGAACTTATAAACAGAGTTGTGGTTTTTCAGGTAAACATTTTGCTGTTCTTTTTTTGCATTCTATGTTATGGTGCTGTGATGTGTTAGATTACAACTTTAGTATTTTAAAGTATAAGTAACACTTTACACTTTAAAGAGTTAAAACTTTAGTGTTTTAAGTATATCTGTCACCATCATTAGCTTCTGAACAATCAAAATCTTATCAGTTGACAATCAAACTGTTTCATCTGTAACTATCATTTTAATTTCAAAATTAGGATTGATTTTATTTAATTTTAAAATTGTAAATTATAGTATACTAATGTTATCTGTATATGTTGCCTTAGAAGAAGGAAATAAATTGTTTTGGTACAAATTACTTCAGCTTACACAAGTAAAAAAACTTTTTTAAGGTAATTTTTAGTTTTGGTAAAATACTTTATACAAGCTTCAGGATCCTTAAGATTTTGTTTCGACTGCTAAAATCTACCTTGGAATAAATTCTTAAAAACCTTCAAATTCTACTTTAAAAAAATTAACAAATAGTTTACTTTTGAAATAGACGAGTCAAGATGTCTGATAAATTGACAAAGAAAAAAAACAAAATCATAATAATAAACTATCAAATATATCGACTAAGAGTAGTAATTGTAGCTTTAAACATAGCAATTTGTTGTAAACATTGATTTGGACCCTAAATATTTTTTTTACAAACTGAGTTAGTTATATTTGCATCTGTCACTTATATATTTAAGCTAAATAACTTTTCTAATTTTTGTTTTAACCAGACTATGTGGATGATGGGTACCTTTCCTACGAGAAAAACAATACTTTTTCCTTTCCAAGTGAGTTTTGTCATTATCAATTGTTCTGCCCTTCCTATATTAAAAACTCCCTTTTCCAATATTTATCATTTTAAAGGATTTCAGTGAACTAAATCCAAAAAAACCATAAAATTTTTTAGGCATCTTTTCATTTTCAATTAAGTTATCTTGTGACAGTTTTAAGTGTTCTCAAATATCTTTGCTTTTACTTGCACCTAAAAAGATACGAGTTTTAGTGCAAACTGAGTTTTAATAATTCAAATATTTAATATAGTACAAGGTTTTTTAATTAAAAGTAACATTATTAGTAAATGACATGTTCCAGTAATATATAATGTGAATATCAAACTATCAAATATGAGTACTGAAAGCAGTTTGGGTTTTGCCTCGTTGCTTTTCTGATGACGATTTTAGTTTTACATTGTAATCTCTGTGTTGTCTTTATACCTCCAGAATCAATGTAATTAAATTAAAAAGAAAACATTAATAATTTGATAAATATTAGATAAAATAGAGGCTCTGAACCTAAAGGCTTTAATTTTAATTTTTGTTCTTGTATCTGTTATTTGGATCTGTTTTTTTTATCCCAATCTGGCTTAACGGAAACACAGGGTTTAAAAAAACTTGTTTTTAATTTTAAAAAAGCTAAAAAAAACCTACGTTTCTTTAACATTTATGTGTCTAAAATATGGTTTAGTTGTTTTTTTACCCTCACCACACAAATGCTTTAGAAAACCATGATTTTTTAAGAATTCTGTTTGATTTTTAAATTGAAATTAGATTAAGAAAGCTACAACACTTTCTAAATACACTGCAAATACCTTTCAAAAGATTCTTTCATCACAGAATCATGCTCTTTATCGAGCATAGCAATTTAGTGGTTTGTACCCGAGCCTTATATTTGACACCGACTTTTAAAATTCAGTGATCCCCACATGAGCCTAAATAAAGTTATTTGCTTGTATAGAGTATTTATTGCCAAAGCAACTGGCAGAAAAATTCACGTATTTAAAATCATGGGTTTTTTTTATTATTTAAAACAAGAGTTTTATAAATGTAACAATCTGATGTGATTTTCAACTGGACACAATGGAATTGTACCAATTTGCTTTTACGTATAATATTCTTTTGACATTAGGATAAGTCATACTTTAAAGGATTGGTTATTCTTTAAATTTGTGTTTTTCTTTTAAATTTATTGTCATTATAGTCCATCCATTTCACATGCTTTTTAAGAAAAGTTTTAATATGGCTTTGATTGCTTTTCTTTTCTTAACACATACCATTTCATTTAATAGAATTAATTTGGAATTTTTAATAAATCTAGAAACACTTGAGTTTAAACTGGCATTGGTATAATTTAAACAAATGCATGCATTCTAAGATCTTGAAAACACTTGCCTGATTTCTAACTAAATTTTGACAGCTTAACAAATGTTATGATTAGAAATATAGCAAAAAGTAAATTTTAATATGTTTTTGATTGCTCGTCTTTTCTTAACACTTATGAAGTGCATGGCTACCAATCATTGTATCATTTCATTTATTAGAAGATATGTTCAATTGTGTAGTTTTTTTTGAACAAATCAAAATAGATGAGTTTAAACAGGCATTTGGAAATAGTGTAATTCAAACAAATACATGCTTTCAAAGGTCCTGAAAAACACTTCAAATATGCCAGGTTTCTAACTAATTTTTGACAGGTTAATGCATATTATCGGTAGAAATATTGCAAAAATTAATTTTATTTAATTATATAATTAACTCCATTTTAAAGGAAATAGGAATTGCATGTAATTCTGTTACCAAAAAGGTAGTAAAGTTTTATTTATTTTAAGAAATTTTTTTTATTTAAAGTTGATGTTTTTTCACTATAAAATTCAATTCCAATTGAAAATATTGTTTAGTATACAATCAGTAACAAGTGTTTTTAGAGGTTAATATATAGTTGAATCACATAACAAAGTAAAAAAACTTTTACATATTCACAGAAACTTCACTAATTACAACTTTCAATCTTGTCTTTTCTCTGCAATTCCATTACCAAGTATTTAAAAATTTGTAAAAGCTATTAATTATTTTTGAATTATTTCAAATGCATAGTTTGTTTTCTATGACTGTATTTAATCTGAATATTATTAATAATAATTCAAATTGAAGTAAAAAGTTGCTTTGATTTGAAATTTTCTTTTTTTTTTTTGTATTTACTTTCTTTAAATGCAACTAACTTCAAAAGATGTTCATTAATTTGGAATCCATAATTAAAGAGTACTCAAATTCACAAAGATAGTAGTACTTGAAGGATATTTTTTGTAATATGTTTATTTGAAGTTGTTAAACATATACAAGAATGAAAGGTTTGAGTTATCTGTTGAAAACACTACTTGCCTTAAACAGTATACTTGATGTTTAAAACAAAGGATTTTTTCCTAGACTGAGTGGGGTTTGTTCGTGCATGATCATTTAGTGGCATCACTTACAAACGCTTCTCGGTTGATATGCTCCTGGAAGACCTTCCATTTTATTAAAACGGTAAATTGTGTTGCCCCTTCTGAAACAAAATTTCCCTCTTTTATATTTCTGTGTTTTACACCAATTACTTGCCTTTGTTAGAAATGTTTTATAATGTGATTTATTTTGTGTGTTTCAAAAGTAGATTACTTTGAGAAATTAGTCGTTCGTAATATTTAGCTTTATTATGATAACTAATTCATAGTTTCTATTTAACCGTTTCACGGGCTATTTTTTCTAGTAATCTTATGGTTGATTTATTTAAAAGAAATTCATGTAGTAGCTAATTACCTAAATCACCTATTTATTACCTATTTATTTTTAAGATAATTTTTAATTAAGCGTTTTTAGAGGTAGTTTAAATATGTAAAGGTAAATGTAATTTAATCACAGAAAACAACTTAAATAGATTCAAAGGAATTTGGTCTTGACTAAACTTTTAACCTCTTGTCTCTTGTTCTGTAACTCTGTTAACAAGCATTTAAAATTTTTAAAAAAATATGAATTGTTTTGAATTATTTCTCATTTTGCTTCTGTAAAAAATCAGAACAGAATAATAATAACTTGGTTAAATAAAAAAATTGTGAATGTTGTTACCAAAGAATTTCTCTTGTTGCATCTACTGTACAGACTTCCTTTAAATGCAACTAACTTTAACCCTTGAAATTTCTGTTCCTGTTTTCAAGGGAGAGTTTTATTTGTTTTAATCTCTTCAATTTCAATGGGAAAAAGATTGATTCAAATAGTTCAATTTCTCTGTTGGCTTTTTAAAAAAAAACGCAAATGATATTTTTGAAATTGTAGAACAGAAGTATAACTACTTTAGTTTTTCTATGTTTCCTTAAACAGTTGTCTTCTGGAGTAGGGGTTGGGGTACTAAAGTAGTTGTAGGGGTAGATCTTTGCTCATAAATGGCTTTTCTACTTAAGGGGACTCAGTACCAAACCTTTTGTCAAATTTTCGAATTAGAGATTTTACCATAAAAATGAAGATACTACCCTTAGAATTATAATGATATGAGGTTTTTAAATATAAGAATTGTGAGGTTTTCTGACCCAAAGATAGGCTCGCTGAAGCATAGTTTTCCAACTTTAAACAGGTTTTTCTTAAAACAAGATTTTTATCGTTTAAAATCCTAAGGCTTTTTTTTCTAATTGTCCAAATCACTTAAAACTTGGTAGTAGTCATTATCAGTAATGTATGTTAAACACCTCTACGTATGGATTTTAAAATATATTTATTACAAAATTGTTTACAAAGCAAGAAAGTAGAAAGCATATTTTTTCAAAAAAAATGTCAAATTTCAGATTTTCTTTTATTTTTCTAAAACTCTTGTAGATATTTAAATTTACATACTTAGAGCTAACAATATATTGTGGATTTATGTTGATAAAAAATATCAAGTGAAAAGAGTGTATATTAAAGGAGGAGTAGCATTTTGAAGTAGGGTAATTTTGGCCACTTCTTTTAAATTTTTGAAATAAATAAACTTTTGAATTTGCTTTTTGTGCTAAACATGAATTAATATAAAGCAAATACATAATTTAACACCTAAAAAGATAATAAAATCCTGTTAATAGAGTAAAAAATGTTTTTGATACTGAGTCCCCTTAACGACTTTATACAGGGTAAAACGAATCTATAAGAAGAACTCTATAAGAATGGCTTTAAAGTACTTGATTTTTTCTCTTACAGAAGAACTATGCTTAAAACATTTCCTAGACTGAGTGGCATTTGTTCGTGCATGATCATTCAGTGGCATCACTTACAAACGCTTCTCGGTTGATATGCTCCTGGAAGAACTTCCATTTTATTAAAACGGTAAATTGTGTTGCCACTTCTGAAACAAAATTTCTCTCTTTTATGTTTCTGTGTTTTACACCAATTACTTGCCTTTATTAGAAATGTTTTACTATATGATTTATTTTGTGTGTTTCAAAAGTAGATTATTTGAGAAATTAGTCGTAATATTTAGCTTTATTTCGAGAACTAATTCATAGCTAACCCTTTCACGGGCCATTTTTTCTAGTAATGTTATGGTTGATTTATTTAAGAGAAATTCATGTAGCTAATTACTTAAAATTAATTTTATTTTTAAGATCACTTTTTTTGGGGGGGGGTAGTATGTTTCCCCCATTGGGAGCTATTCAAATGTAGGAAATCTTATGTTTTGCATTGCATGATATTTATAAAAATATAATTTTCAAATACTAAAATCTTCAAAAGGAATTATAAAATAGATAAATTTTGTCTGTTTTATATGTTTGGTGTGAAGTATTCTTCCCACGGCCTTATAAAGGGTTAAAATAGTCTCCATGGAAACGATGATGTAAAATCAAATGATGATCATATTGTAGCTTTTAAGAAAGTTGGTTAACACAAACCAAAAACTATCTAATACTAGCTGATATGCTCGGCCTTGCACAAGGGGGAGTTATAGCTTTAGGATTTCATATTTTTATTTTCAATGTATATTTTATGCCTTATTTTACCAGGACCAGGTGAAAGGTATTAAAATCCATCCAGTTCTCAAGCATTTTAATAATATTTGAACAGTATCTACATTTAACCTCATGATCCCCATGAAAAAATCAGAAACAAATCTCCCAAAATTACTTAAAATATGCCCATTTAGAACCCTTGATTAATCATACAGGATTGTAATTACTTTTTTCTGTGAAATTATTCAATATCTATTATTCCATTTTGCAATTTATGAAAAAATCTCTCTTGTTAAAAGGGCTTTCACATTTTCAGTTGTTTTTATTTGTAAATCAACTTTCTTGAAGCTACAATAAATGATCGTTTTTTTATTTACATTTTCGTTTCCATGCAGACTATTTTAACAACAATGACACTTTTTATTTAAAAGCTAGATCAACTTTCAAATAAAAATATTTTAAATTATACTTAATTACATGTTTTAAAATTTAAAATTTTATTTAATTATGTTTTTAGATTTTAGTTATAATTTTAAATTGGACTTGTATCTAGTTTTATTTTAAAAACTTGTTATTTTGTATTGTTTTGTTTTGCAACAATGGGGTGAACAGATCTCTTCTGGAGGAGAAATAAAGCAATTTCAGCATAATGACCATAAAAAGGGTCAAAAGAGAGCCAAGGGGTCATTCTAGAACTTTGAAACATAGCTTATGTTGTTTCTTGAGTTTTTTACTTAGGTATACCAAGCTGTGGATTTGTATAGAAGACAAACAAACACACACATATTGAATTTTATTATATTAGATGTATTTAAATAAAGATGTTTTATATGATGTCAACCTGTTTTATCACTCTTTTTTCAACTTTTACAATACTTGTCAACTACTAGTCAAACTTGGAATAAATGCCAAGAGAATAAAGTTCTGCTCTTAAATAGTTTTGTTAATTAATTACTTTTAAAAACCACTAACTTAACTTCCAGTTTTAGTGTATTTTACAGTTAAATTAAATTTAAAAAACTGACAATTCCACGATGCACTTTTTCCAGTAGCTGGCTATGAAACGTCCTTGATGGCTCAATTGAAAGAGTCAAGCTGCTGGTGTACAGAAGATACTGGGTTCAAACCCCACTAACTGAACTTCCAGTTTTAGTGCATTTTACAGTTAAATGAAATTTAAAAAACTGACAATTCCACGATGCACTTTTTCCAGTAGCTGGCTATGAAACGTCCTTGATGGCTCAATTGAAAGAGTCAAGCTGCTGGTGTACAGAAGATACTGGGTTCAAACCCCACTAACTTAACTTCCAGTTTTAGTGCATTTTACAGTTAAATGAAATTTAAAAAACTGACAATTCCACGATGCACTTTTTCCAGTAGCTGGCTATGAAACGTCCTTGATGGCTCAATTGAAAGAGTCAAGCTGCTGGTGTACAGAAGATACTGGGTTCAAACCCCACTAACTTAACTTCCAGTTTTAGTGTATTTTACAGTTAAATTAAATTTAAAAAACTGACAATTCCACGATGCACTTTTTCCAGTAGCTGGCTATGAAACGTCCTTGATGGCTCAATTGAAAGAGTCAAGCTGCTGGTGTACAGAAGATACTGGGTTCAAACCCCACTAACTTAACTTCCAGTTTTAGTGCATTTTACAGTTAAATGAAATTTAAAAAACTGACAATTCCACGATGCACTTTTTCCAGTAGCTGGCTACGAAACGTCCTTGATGGCTCAATTGGTAGAGTCAAGCTGCTGGTGTACCGAAGATACTGGGTTCAAACCCCACTAACTTAACTTCCAGTTTTAGTGCATTTTACAGTTAAATTAAATTTAAAAATCTGACAATTCCACGATGCACTTTTTCCAGTAGCTGGCTACGAAACGTCCTTGATGGCTCAATTGGTAGAGTCAAGCTGCTGGTGTACAGAAGGTACTGGGTTCAAACCCCACTAACTTAAATTCCCGTTTTTGTGCATTTTACAGCTAAAATTAAATTTAAAGAACTGAGAATTCCAATATGCACTACAACAATTAGCTGGTTACCAAACGCCCTTACTGGCTCAGTTGGTAGAGTCGTGGTCCTGCTGTGGTGAAGGTGCTCGGTTCAAACCCCATTAACCTAACCTCCTATTTTAGTGCATTTTGCAGTGATATTTAATTTAAAAAACTGACACACTATGCACTAAGACAAATAGCTGACGTGGAAGTGTCCTTACTGGCTCAGTTGGTAGAGTCGTGGTCCTGCTGTGCAGAAGGTGCTCGGTTCAAACCCTACTATCCTCTCTCTCTATCTGTCTCTCTCTCTAACCTAATGTCACAGCAGACCTGTTGGGAAGCTGGTGACCGAGTCGAGTCCGTTCACCCGTCGAAGATGTCGGGGCTCGGACGAGAGGAGGTCGTCCTGTCGGACCTGATCTGCTCCCCGGGGGGTCGCGGGCCTAGGGGGTTCTTCGGATAACCCCCGAAAGCCCCTTCGCCCTGGGGGCCAGCGGAGAAAGGTCCGGCAGGAAGCCAGTTTTGCTAAAATTTTAGTCTCAAGGTACAATAAGCAATTTGTGAACGGTCCCCTAGTGTAGCGGAATATGGAGACGACCCCCCAAGTTATGAGATTGCAAAATTTTGACTCCATTACCCGTCTTCAGAACCCCTGGCATTAGGGCTGAAGCACAAACTTTTAAGTTTTCACTGTGACCGTAACTGTAAGTTAAAATAATATTTTTAAAAATGTTTTCTGGTGCAGGGAATCGAACCTGCAACCTTAGGTTCTGCAGCCTGGAGCAACCACACCAAGCCACCCGTACCTACATCAGGAGAAGTTCTCTAATAAATTTAATATCCCTCATATCCCTCTGATAATTAAAATTTAATCATAATTAAGTGTTCCATCTGAGGCAGGGAATCGAACCTGCAACCTTAGGTTCTGCAGCCTGGAGCAACCACACCAAGCCACCCGTACCTACATCAGGAGAAGTTCTCTAATAAATTTAATATCCCTCATATCCCTCTGATAATTAAAATTTAATCATAATTAAGTGTTCCATCTGAGGCAGGGAATCGAACCAGCAACCTTAGGTTCTGCAGCCTGGAGCAACCACACCAAGCCATCCGTACCTACATCAGGAGCAGTTCTCTAATAAATTTAAAGCTGATATATCCCTCTTACAATTAAAATTTAATCATAATTAAGTGTTCCATCTGAGGCAGGGAATCGAACCAGAAACCTTAGGTTCTGCAGCCTGGAGCAACCACACCAAGCCATCCGTACCTACATCAGGAGCAGTTCTCTAATAAATATAAAGCTGACATATCCCTCTGACAATTAAAATTTAATCATAATTAAGCGTTCCATCTGAAGCAGGGAATCGAACCAGCAACCTTAGGTTCTGCAGCCTGGAGCAACCACACCAAGCCATCCGTTCCTACATAAGGAGCAGTTCTCTAATAAATTTAAAGCTGACATATCCCTCTAACAATTAAAATTTAATCATAATTAAGTGTTCCATCTAAGGCAGGGAATCGAACCAGCAACCTTAGGTTCTGCAGCCTGGAGCAACCACACCAAGCCATCCGTACCTACATCAGGAGCAGTTCTCTAATAAATTTAAAGGTGACATATCCCTCTGACAATTAAAATTTAATCATAATTAAGTGTTCCATCTGAGGCAGGGAATCGAACCAGCAACCTTAGGTTCTGCAGCCTGGAGCAACCACACCAAGCCATTCGTACCTACATCAGGAGCAGTTCTCTAATAAATTTAAAGCTGACATATCCCTCTGACAATTAAAATTTAATCATAATTAAGTGTTCCATCTGAGGCAGGGAATCGAACCAGCAACCTTAGGTTCTGCAGCCTGGAGCAACCACACCAAGCCATCCGTACCTACATCAGGAGCAGTTCTCTAATAAATTTAAAGCTGATATATCCCTCTTACAATTAAAATTTAATCATAATTAAGTGTTCCATCTGAGGCAGGGAATCGAACCAGAAACCTTAGGTTCTGCAGCCTGGAGCAACCACACCAAGCCATCCGTACCTACATCAGGAGCAGTTCTCTAATAAATTTAAAGCTGACATATCCCTCTGACAATTAAAATTTAATCATAATTAAGTGTTCCATCTGAAGCAGGGAATCGAACCAGCAACCTTAGGTTCTGCAGCCTGGAGCAACCACACCAAGCCATCCGTTCCTACATAAGGAGCAGTTCTCTAATAAATTTAAAGCTGACATATCCCTCTTACAATTAAAATTTAATCATAATTAAGTGTTCCATCTAAGGCAGGGAATCGAACCAGCAACCTTAGGTTCTGCAGCCTGGAGCAACCACACCAAGCCATCCGTTCCTACATAAGGAGCAGTTCTCTAATAAATTTAAAGCTGACATATCCCTCTTACAATTAAAATTTAATCATAATTAAGTGTTCCATCTGAGGCAGGGAATCGAACCAGCAACCTTAGGTTCTGCAGCCTGGAGCAACCACACCAAGCCATTCGTACCTACATCAGGAGCAGTTCTCTAATAAATTTAAAGCTGACATATCCCTCTGACAATTAAAATTTAATCATAATTAAGTGTTCCATCTGAGGCAGGGAATCGAACCAGCAACCTTAGGTTCTGCAGCCTGGAGCAACCACACCAAGCCATCCGTACCTACATCAGGAGCAGTTCTCTAATAAATTTAAAGCTGATATATCCCTCTTACAATTAAAATTTAATCATAATTAAGTGTTCCATCTGAGGCAGGGAATCGAACCAGAAACCTTAGGTTCTGCAGCCTGGAGCAACCACACCAAGCCATCCGTACCTACATCAGGAGCAGTTCTCTAATAAATTTAAAGCTGACATATCCCTCTGACAATTAAAATTTAATCATAATTAAGTGTTCCATCTGAAGCAGGGAATCGAACCAGCAACCTTAGGTTCTGCAGCCTGGAGCAACCACACCAAGCCATCCGTTCCTACATAAGGAGCAGTTCTCTAATAAATTTAAAGCTGACATATCCCTCTTACAATTAAAATTTAATCATAATTAAGTGTTCCATCTAAGGCAGGGAATCGAACCAGCAACCTTAGGTTCTGCAGCCTGGAGCAACCACACCAAGCCATCCGTACCTACATCAGGAGCAGTTCTCTAATAAATTTAAAGGTGACATATCCCTCTGACAATTAAAATTTAATCATAATTAAGTGTTCCATCTGAGGCAGGGAATCGAACCAGCAACCTTAGGTTCTGCAGTCTGGAGCATTCACACCAAACCATCCGTACCTGCATCAATAGCAGTTCGCTTATAAATTTAAAGTTGACGTATCCATCCGACAGTTAAAATTAAATCATAATTCAGTATTCCATCTGAGGCAGGGAATCGAACCAGAAACCGTAGGTTCTGCAGCCTGTTGCATCCGGGTCGCGCCCAATAGACCGAAATCCATCAGACCGAATTGCCTTTTTCCCGACTGCCACCTGACCAAAAGACATCTTGCCCGAAAGAGACGTTTGACCGAATGGGATGTTTGACCGACAGGACTTTTGATCGAACGGGTCGTTTGACCAAAAAGGATGTTTGAGCAACAGGACTTTTGCCACCTCATCTCTGGAATAGGGGTAGAGAAACAAAACACATAAACAAAGGAAAATGACCAGTGGTCAAGGAGAGGCTCAAAAAAGGGGGTAAAACCGCAATTTTGTACCAACTGACCAGTGTTTCACTCTAATATAATATCAAGAAAAAGTTGCATGGTTTGATGCCAAACTCGACCCCTCTCGGACCAATGGTCAAGAAGTTGTATTTCAAACGGCCAATTGACCAAAAGTGAAAACTCCCCCTAGGTGGTCAACCAATATGCCAAAATTTTCGTCTATGAGAGCAGAGTAGGATTATGCAAGAATTTTAGCTCTCAACCGCATAGATCAGGCACAATACATAAAAAGAACAGTGGTCAAGCAAAATTTCAGACACCCTTTTAGACAATTTAAAATTAAGAAGGAGACCCGACTTTTGGTAGGTAGGTGGGTAAGGGTTTAGGCTAACACCAAAAACAATTTGGATGACCAGGGATCATCGAGGTTTGAGTTAGGACTCAGAAAAGACACCAAACACCACCCACCTAGGATCAATATTTACAAGGTTAGAAATGGGGTCAACAAAGTGACCAGGGGTCAATGTCAATCAATTTCATTGTGTTAGCAGAGTATGCTACCCAAATATCATCCCAATTAAAGCATATGAATTAGAACTAGCCAATTCAGCCAATTGACCACACTTGACCACAAGTCAATAGACCACCACAAACCAATAGCTATTATAACGTTATACTTCAGTCAAAAGCAACGGAACACTCCAGCATAACACTATCGATTCACTTCAGATTCAATTTTGGGGCCGTTCAAATATTACGTAAGCACCTAAGGGGGAGGGGGGGTTTGCTCTTTGCTTATTTTTGCTGACAAGGGGGGAGGGGGATATGAATGATGCTTACGTAAGATGGTGCATTTTCGAAAATCTCTTGTTTCTTGCAAAAATAGTTTCAAAATTCAACCAAAAATAACTGTAACAATAAATTGAAGTAGGAATTCTGACGTAAGCACTTTTTTCTGGAGATGGACCACCCTAACATTTTGAAATATTAACCCCGAAAAGTAGTGTTTCGACTCATTTTTGAACCCTTAGGGTTACACCCAAAAGGACAGCTCTTTGTACGAGTCACCTAATTTTCAAGGAAAAAAACTGTACTTACCAATAGGGATGTCAAAATTTCGGGGGGGGGGGGGTCCGGCAGTGTCTTACGTAATTATGGTGGGGGGGGTCGAGGTTTGCTTATCTTTGCTGACAAGGGGGGAGGGGGGGTTAAAAATGACCAAAAAAGTGCTTACGTAATATTTGAACGGCCCCTTTCATACGTTCGGTCAAACGACCCGTTTGGTCAAATATCTTGTTCGGTCAAACGTCCTGTTCGGGCAAGTGATCTTTCGGTCAGTTGGCAGTCGGGAAAGAGGCGCTTCGATCTGAAAGATTTCGGTCTATTGGGCGCGACCCATGAAATGGTACCCCATTGGACCCAAAAAGGTTCTCAAAGTGAGTTAAAGACCTACTTTTACAGGTGAAATTTCAAAATTTTTTGTGGACGAGGACCCCCATACCCAAGGGGGGCTTGTCTGGAAAAGTGCCCCCCCTCTCCGAGCCGTGCTGGATCCGCGCGAATCACCCAGCGACGGTGTTACACAAACCTTTGAACCCGTTTTCCTTCAGTGAGTTTGGGTTTCGGTTTCTTCTGTTCTTGGGTTTCGACGCTAGATGGCGCTCGGGAGAGGAGGAGCGGTTCGCCGGTGAAGAACGAAACTCGCCGCGGGAGAAATGCTTCCTCGCGCCGCGAGACGATTCCTGCCAGCACGGTGAATTTTCCCTTTCTAGTTTATCATCCAAGTCCTTTAGAAGCATAGTGACGGGCTTACCTGGATAAATTTCAAACAAACGATGACCTGTTCGCCACCACTGACGTAATGCGCTGAGCTCATGTAGTTTTTGTTTATTAAAAAATTAACTAACGATCGGATTTTAAAAATTTTCTTCACCGATGATTTTCTTTTACTAGATTCTGTTGGGAAAAATTAAATTTGAAAAAGTGTTTACTACCCAATTTCCTTTTTAGAGGGAACCTGTTAGTAAAGTCGTGAGTAATGAGGAAGTTGCATGATTTTTTTTATATTTTTTTAATCGATTTTCTTGACTTTTCTTAATCTTTCAAATGCTTTTGGAACCAATTTATTAAAATATAATTAAAGGGGCCGTTCAAATATTACGTAAGCACCTAAGTGGGGTTTGTTCTTTGCTTATTTTTGCTGACAAGGGGGGATATGAGTGATGCTTACGTAAGATGGTGCATTTTCGAAAATAGCTTGTTTCTTACATAAATAATTTCAAAATTCAACCAAAAATAAATGTAGCAAAAAATTAAATTCGGAAATCTGACGTAATCACTTTTTTTCTGGAGATTGACCACCCCAACATTTTGAAATTGTAACCCCGAAAAGTAGTGTTTCGACTCATTTGTGAACCTTTAGGCTTTAGGGTTACACCCAAAAAGAACAGCTCCTTGTACGAGTCACCTAGTTTTCAAAGAGGAGAAAGAAAACAGTACTTACTAAAAGGGATGTCAAAATATCGGGGGGGGGGGGGTACGGCAATTTCTTACGTAATTATGGGGGGTTTGAGGTTTACTTATCTTTGCTGACAAGGGGGGTGGGGGGGGGGTAAAAATGACCAAAAAAGTGCTTACGTAATATTTGAACGGCCCCAAAATGAAATTTTTTCAATACTTTGAAATTCCTTTGAATATTTGTATTTGTTACGTATAGTATTTATCTTAATGACAAATTTAAGATAATCGTAAATGATTATTGATTCAAATAAATATTGATCAAAATGTTAATTAATTATAAAAATACCTACTAATTGGTGAACAAAATTAATAATAACTATCTGTAATAATTAGAAAATTAAGAACGATTCCTAAGATTTTATTCTTTCAGAAATACTGTTAACCCATAAGCAACAAAAGCTCTCAGTATTCCTTAACAGGTTTAATGTAACTTTTTAATATTTTTTAGCAAGAATTAAGAAGTAAACACCTATTGAAATTAACGATTTTGACTATTGTATATTGACTATTGTTTTTAATTTTTTCAGATTTTTTAAAACACTAATTAATTTGCAATCGTCATTTAAAAGTTCCAAAGGAGTAAAACCGGGCGTGACGTCACAGATGCCGATGAGCTACTTATACAAAAGAGTCGCCGCTGCCTCAAAGTGCTCTAACCAATCGAGTGCTCGAATTTCCCCTCTCTGCTTCCGAACGATGACGTAATGCGCTGAGCTACTCCACATGTAGTTTTTATTTATTAAAAAATGAACTAACGATGGGATTTTAAAAAATTTCTTCACCGATGATTTTCTTTTATTAGATTCTGTTAGGAAAAATTAAATTTGAAAAAGTGTTTACTACCCAATTCCCTTTTTAGAGGGAACCTGTTATAAGAAAAGTCGTCAGTAATTAAGTTCCGCCTGCTGCAGAAAATTTTTGGAAATAAATTTGAACCGAAAAACAGGGTTTTATCTTATGTTTGGTATATCTACAAGGTCACGTGGAATGTGAAAAACGGTGGAACATGTTTCAACGCAGGCCAAGCCCGCTTGCTCCGTCTCCAAGGTCTATGTTTTTAACTATTGGGGGGGCACGCGTCCCCCTTCCCCCCTGGGATCAACGGCCGTACGAATAACACTCAACTTAAACTTAAAAACAAACATAATTAACTAAATAATAAACTTAATTAACTTAACACGAGCAAAATCGGGTAAATCAGCTGGTTTACTATAAAAATGTGAGACAAGTAATTGTTCTAACTCTAAAAGTCATACCTGTTGTCCCCATGCTCTTTAAAAAAACGTCTGCGCCCTCAAACGGTGGAAAAACGAGGCTTTATAGGTCGGTCGCCATCTTGGAATTCCTCACCAAAAATTAAAATGGTCCGATTCGCACCAAACTTGGTATGCAAGTGCGGAGTACCTCATAAGCTTCTTTGGTGAAGTTTTCTTTGAAATTTCGTTATTTTTGCGAAAAAACGACTCCTTCACCGGTTTCTGGGCCCTTAAAATTAATTTGTAGGTCGATTCCAAGGAAGGGAAAACGTTTTCGATTGGAATGCGAAAAAGCGAGATAGGCACGCCCCTCCGATGAGCAAGGCGGATGTGATTAGGCGGTTCTTCAACCAATGAGAGAAGTAATTAATTGGGCGGAGACTTAATTAATTGGACGACCGGTACAGCCAACCGGACGGGGTTTAATCTAATCAGATCCCTTTCTTTCCTTGTCTGGGTCCGCCTCTGCTGTTTTTAAGCAGAGAAATAAGAGTAGAAATAAAATATATTTTTTTCATGGAAAACGAGTTAAAAATAAAACATTGTTTCGAATGAGACAGATCACTAGACTTTTTCATTTACTAGATCTTTTATTTTAGTTTTAAATTTGTAAATTTGTTCACTAGACTTATTAATTTACTAGACTTTTTATTATAGTTTCAAATTTGTTATTTTATAAAGGCACCAAGATATTAAACATTATCAGGAACACCGGGATTGGAAAATTAGCGGGAACATCGGGATAGGAAAAATTACCGGGTTATAAAAATTATCGAGAACACCGGGATAGGAAATTTGCCATAAAGACATCGGGAATACCGGAATATAAAAATTACCAGAAACACCCAGATAGGAAAATTACCGGGAACGCCGGGATTAGAAAAATTACCTGGACCACCGGGATAGGAAAAATTACCGAGAACACCGGGATAGGAAAGAGACGCCTGGGATATCGGGAGGATTTGTAATATTGCTAATTTACAAAATTATAAATGTATATTAAGAAAACCTTTAAAAAAATTATACACCCCACCCGTGCAAGGCCGGGTATAACAGCTAGTACTATTATAATTGTGAATGTTTGTCTGTATGTTTGTTACTCTTTCACGCAAAAACTACTGAATGGATTTTAATGAAATTTTACCAAAATGTAGCTTATACATCAGAATAGGACATGGGCTATAATTTATAAAGAGAAAATCAGTCCTTCATTCTTTTTTTCCCATTTTTCCTGCTTTTTTCACTTATTTTTCCATGTTTGAAAACCTGTTTTACCAGTCATGCAAGCAATAATAAGGAAACTTTAGTAGTACCAGTGTTGTAGTTACTAGGCAATTTTATTAATCTCTATATAAATAAACACGTTTGCGGCTGTGTGTGTATGTACACTGTAAAAAATATTGGTGTCATTTAACACCTAAAGTGGTGGCAACAAAGTTTCCACCCCTTTGGGAGTATTAAAACACCAGCATAAACTGGGGTTTCATAACACCAAAATTTTTTTCATAGCGTTGGTGTTATGAAACACTAGCATAAATTGGGGGTTCATAACACCAAAATTTGCTCATCATTTTGGTGTTATGAAACCCCAGTTTATGCTGGTGTTTTAATACTCCCAAAGGGGTGGAAACTTTGTTGCCACCACTTTAGGTGTTAAATGACACCAATATTTTTTACAGGTGGGTAATAACTTGAAATTTGATATACAATTGCATAAAATTTATAATTTTAGTACATAATAAAATATATTAAAACTTTTAATGAGTTATATAAATAAAATAAATATCTTTCAAATTAGACTTAATTTAAAAGCAAAAAAAATTGGATAAAATAATTTTTATAATTTTCATAAAAGGGGGTAATTCCACATGTATATAACTGACTGACATTTTCAAAGAAAAACAATAAGTATTTTGTAATTTACTTCCCAAAACAAATTTTAAAAAAGGTTTTCCACTCAGTTATTGCTTTCATGTTAGCTAAATTTAATGGAATAAATAAATTAAAAAAAACATATATTGAAAAATTAATTGTGTCATTAGAGATTGTCAACAAAAAGGCTGCAAACTGGTATAGAAAAAAAAATTTAAATTATTTTTGGGAAGTAAATTAGAAAATACTTGTTGTTTTTCTTTGAAAATGTCAGCCAGTTAGTTACCCATGCCCATGGAATATGGAACTTGCATATTTTTAATCTATTCTACACTAAAAAAAGCCACTACACAAAATTTGAGGCTGATTGAGAAATTTTTCGCTTGCAAAAAAAATTACAAAAAATTTGGTTTTTTTTCGAAGCACTTATATTTATTAAAACACTCATATCGAACACTTCTGAAAAAAGAAATCCTCAACAAAACATAGTAAATACAATTTTTATTTCAATTTGGCTCGATGGATTCTACGTCACTGTGCATGCAAACACACTTCGCGTTTTCAGTTTTATGTGGTTTTTTTCAACTTTTAAATTAAAATATTTAATTACTTGTACACTTTTTTGAAAAATTAACAAAATATTTCATTTTATAATACAAAAAACCATACGGAACACTTGAATGTTTATGAAAATCTGACACATGCAAGTTCCTTATTACCCAAAATGGAAGTAAAATATTTACCCCAAAAAAATAATTTAATGCAAGAAAAAGAAAATTTCTTATGCTTTTTGAATGGATAATGTATAATCACAATTTTAATTATCTTAATTAGAAATGTTAATTGTTGACTACTGAATAACACAGTGTACTATCAAACCAATTACAGTTTAAAAAATAATTGCACTTTATAGTTTGAAATCTTAAATATACTTATAAATAAATATACTCTTAAATATACAAAACAAAAATAAAATACTGCAAACAATCTTCATTTTCATAAACAATAATACCCTTGAAATTAGCAATTTTTAGCCATAATTTGTATTAAAAATAAAATTTTAAACAATTAAAACTATGATCCTAGCAAAAGGCGACTTTTTAATGGCAAGTTTCCTCAAAGGGTGCCTATGTTTTTTAACTAAACCAACTTACTAATCCAAAATAAAGGGAGAAAAAATTGCACTCACCTTTTCTGAGAAGTCCAATGGAGAAGCTTGACAACTTCAAAACCTGGAAGGTAGTGTTATGGGTTGAAGAAAACACTTCTTAGTTACTGATACTCAAACATTTAATTTCTTAATATTTACACTTTATACAGATGTATGATAATTACTAGGCCAGAAGCATGAGACATTCAGTCAATTTTTTTCCACAACAAGAATGTCTCTCTAAAATAAAAGTGTCCAGAGTCCAAGTTGATGAGGAACCAAGGATCACCACACAACAAGGATCAGCACAGGAGCCGAAGAAGAGCCAGAGACTCCCCCAGGGACTGTAACCCTGAGCGAAGTAGAACCAGGTACCCCTCCAGGAACCGGGAGCAAGGCGGAATAGGAGCACCTTCAGGAATCAGTGTCCAGAGTCCAAGTTGATGAGGAACCAAGGATCACCACACAACAAGGATCAGCACAGGAGCCGAAGAAGAGCCAGAGACTCCCCCAGGGACTGTAACCCTGAGCGAAGTACACTGTTAAAAAAAACAGTTCAAGGTTTTACCAAAATTTGGAGCTTTGTTTAAGCTTTACTGAAGTTGCACCTAAGTTTGGTGCGAGGTGAAACAGTTGACTGCTGAGAATAGCAGCTAGCACCAAACTTTGGAGCTTTGGTCCAGAAACGAAGATTTTGGTGCAACCTCCGCCATATTAGATTGGCTTACACACTAACCCTAATCTGCTGGAACATAAAATTTGAAGGTGAGTTTTAACAAATTTTAGAAAGTATAAATTATTTATGTGATATTGCAATAAAACTTTTGATGATTTATGCTCTGAATATTCTTTGTTCATCACTTTGTAGAGCATAGTCAATTTGTCTTTTGAACTCGTCTCGTTTCAGTTAGTTAGGAAATAGACCAACTTTTCTTAATGATCTATTTTTGAAATAATTTAAGACCTACCAACAGTGGCGGATTTCCAAATGCGCCGCCTATAGGCTGAACCAAAATTTGCCGCCTACACAGAGCCGTGTCGTGGTAAAACGGCGCCCGTGGCGAAGATGGCTCATTGGCGCCCCCTTTATTTTTTAAACCACCCCTTTTATGTGGGGAATTTTAAGGCTATAACCAGACTTTTGTTTCGGGGGGGGGGATTGACTCAACGTTTTTAACGTTAATGTACCCCTAACGAGTACCATTATTTATGCGTTAAACTTTTTTAATCACTTGAAAGAAGCTCTTGAATGTGTTGCACAAATTGTCGAAATTTTTTAATGTGAGCTTAAGTAAATCTGGGGGGTCTCCCTCAGAAAAATTTTGAAAAATGTCTCGGAAAAAAGTGTTTTAGTTCATTTTGAGACCTTAAAAATCACCGAATTTTAAAGGAAAATAATCATAAATAGACGTAAAATTTTGGAGGGGAACTAGAAGTCTTCTTTATTTCGACACACTTTGGGGAAACACCTAAGTGACCTCTTCATTTAGGCATCAGAATTTTTAATGAGAAAAACACTACCTAAAACCCCACAAGGCTAAATTTTGGGGATTGGGGGTTCTCTACCAGAATTTGTTTCCTTTTTTTAAAATTTCATCCTTGAAATTAGTGTTTTAACTCAAGAAAACAATTGAAATTATAAAACAGTATGTAAAATTGCATAAAATATAATTACAAATCTGCAGTAGTTTCTAAGAAATAAACAAATATTTTCCTTCATCTATTTTCTAGTAAATGTTTTACAAATTATCACTCGTATCAACTATTACTAAGGGAAATAATATGAAACATTGATTGAAAACAAGTTTCATGCATCGAAGCATCTTTCAGGATCTTATCTCGGTTAAGTTGTAAGATAAGCAAACTTACCCGGAGAATGCCCATCAAGACTCAGGAGACTTGCGAGCGAATCCAAGACTTACAAAAAAGTCTAAAATTAATTTAATAAAAGACAAAAATTGTGAAAATCAAATGGACAGGGATTAGCAGAGGAATCTGATTTTGAAGTGAAAATAAACCCAATAACCGCAGAAATTTTCGATCCATCAGTAAGACCGTAAACTAAACGAAAATCCTAACATTTTACGGACAAACCTTAAAAGTTGGCAAGTACGAATATCCAATTATTTTTATGAAATTTATTGATTAATACAGTAAAATACGAAAAACAAATAGGAACTTACCAGAAAACGATGTTCTAATTTGTATTTTTGAACTTACATTACACAAATTTAGAAGGTCTCTCTCTGTTCAGGGCTACTGCCAATATAAAAGCAAAACATAGCTTATATGTAAGCGGTCTCGTGAACATATTCAATGAAAGGGGATGAAAACCAACCCCCGAATACACAGGATTGGGTTTTCGTAAAATGAACCAATAGCTGATGAAGAGCTCAAGAAGCGTTGGGAATTCTTTATCTTCGATTTATTTATGACCCCTTTGAGCAGGTGGCAATGGAACTAATTGAACGTTCTTTCTATCCCTGGGCAATCAAGATTTTCCTGGAATTCTTTGGTCAAGAAACCTGAAATGTTTGTTATCACAACAGCACCCTCTTTGAAGTAAGCCCCAGGCAGAACAAAACCTTCCTGGTCCGTCTGATCCATAAATCTTTCACACGTCCTACCCCATTCTCTGTCAATCGTCACCCCTACTGTGTCTTAAAACAACATTGCAACCGAAGACTGGACATCTGGTTTAACAAACAAAAAGCGTGCCGCCCTTCTTTCTCATCGCAACTGGAGACGCAAACAGGCGACCCCCATGGCGTCTCTCCCAAAAGGGGTGTGAGTGTCCGTATTATATGGTTCTATTCATTTCCTGAGCCTCAAGTGGAAGGCAAAACGAAATCAGGAATACATATAGTAACAACTCATACAAAAAAAACATAGTTCTCAAACATGAATTTGGCGCCCGGGGCGGCCGCCCCCATAGCACGGCTCTGCGCCTACATGCTAGCATGTAGGCGCAGAGCCATAACTATACTTACAAAACTAAACAGGGGCGTCATTTCAATTTTGGTTTGGGGGAGGCAGTGGCGAATCCAGGATTTTTGTCTGGGGGGCTGAGTTTCACGAATAACTTAATTGCAATTATGGACTGTTCAAATATTAATGTTAGCAACTGAAAGGTGGAGGGGGTTGCCAGTGCCGTAGCTAGATTTTTGTTTATGGGGGTTACTCAACACCTTTTCTGAGGTCTAATCTTAGGAATACCAAGTTATAGGAGAGTTGACTTCGTAAGGTTTTAATTTTGGTGCACTAAATTTCAAAATTGTGTAAATATGTCAACTCGAAGTAAAAGGGGGTCTGAAGGTTCTCCCCCAGAAAAATTTTGAAAATTTTCCCCTCAAAATAGTGTTTTAGCTTATTTTGAAACCTTTTAGATTCCACCCAAAGAGCACCACTCATTGTAAGCGGCAGAATTTTCAAGGAAAAAAGTTTATAGTATTATGAATTGGAAAATTTCTAAGGGGTTTAGCCGTTCCTATTCCAGAAATTTTTTTTAAATTTGCCCCTGAAAGTGGCATTTTAACTCATGTTGAGACACTTTAGGTTACATCAAAAAGGATCACTCCTTGTAAAACCCTTAAGTTTCAAGGGAAATTCCAGAAAATATTTTTGGAAATTCCACCGAACTTGTGTTTATCTACTTTTCAAACTTTATGGACACAGCACCAAAAGGGAAAAGTTTCTTGTAGGCGGCGTACTTTTCAAGGGAAAAACACTGTAACAGATAAAAATTTGAGTTTGGAGGTTCTCCCCCGACATTTTTTTGAAAATTGCCCATTAAAGTAGTTTTGGCTCATTTTGAGACCCTTTGGGTAACAAAGAGAACAGTTTCTTATAAACCACATAATTGATTTTCTGAAAGGACGTTCTCCATCTTTCCAAAGCTTATGTTTAGTGTTTCCTTTCTCTTCTCTTTTTTTTAAGAAAAAAATTCTGCTGTCGAAAATTTGCCGCCTACTAAAATTTGCCGCCGTAGGCTATAGCCTAGCTAGCCTATTTAGAAATCCGCTACTGCCTACCAACTTCCATAAAAGTAACTTTTAATTTATTAAGTAAACCAACTTTCTCGAGAGATATTTTAAGGCTACTATTTTAATTAATTTTAATATTTATTTTCTAATTATTTAAAGATGGCAATAGTAAATTATTAATGTTCCAAAAATAATATAATTTTGTTATTATTTATATTTTAAAAGTTAGTCGTCTTTATTTAGAATTTTGAGAATTTAATTATTAATAATAAATTAATGAATTTAAAGAATTTTATGTTTAGATTACTTTTTATTGTAGATTTGAGTCTAATTTTCTGCAGCTTTAAATTTTGCGGAAAAACTTTGGGTCAAAAAAAGCTCCCAAGGCAAACCATCAAATGGGATTTTACTGTAGGTGTTAAAATGTACAGAATTTATGTTTTACTTGTATGATTATTGTATTTTAAGTTATTGTAATTTCTTTACAGCATCCTGAATTCGTAACATCTGTTCTTGGATGACTGACTGTTCAGATATTCATATTTCGACTCAAAGTAAGCATGTTCTTCGTTTATGGTTTACTTCAATTGGCTTATCACGTACTTCTATTTATTGTTTTTCAGAGATGCAAAAGGTTTTTAATTATGAAGTTTATTTTTCAATTTAACCTTTCAAAAGGAAGTGGAAAAACAATCATGTCATTTTACAAAAAAAAATGGATTTTGGATTCAAAGGGATTGTCCACATTAACTCTAAAAAATGTTAAATTTTAAGTTAACTTTTTTGGGGCCCAAGTATTTCATGATTCCTCTGGAGTAAGTGGGCCAAATTCGTAATACAACCTTGCATAATTTAACGACATTCCTTTCTTTCAGTAGGTCGAAATATGTACAGTCTTAAATATTTACATATTACTGTATTTTAAGTGATTGTAATTTCTTTACAGCATTCTGGATTTCTGACAAGGTTGGGTTCTTTTTCTACCAATGTTATTTCAGAAATTTGTACTTGGGTTCAAAGTAAGCAATCTGTTTATCTATGGTTTACTTAAAAGGCCAAATAATGTACTTCTATTGTTTCTGTAACTTATTTAATTAAGAGAAGTTTAATTATTCAGTAGGTAATACCTTGACTAACGCAAACATACAATTCCAGTTTTTTCTAACCTTTTCTCAAAAATAACTTTCTAATACAGTAAAACCTCTCTTGAGCGACCACCCCATGAAAAATCGGTCGTTAAAAGGGGGTTGCTCAAAAGGGGTCATCTTAAAAATAGAAAGAGATTACTTTAGAACTTACTCAAAACATTTTTCAAACATTTAGTGATAAAAAAACACTAAAAAAGCTTATTATGTATTTCCACTGAAGTTTGCCGATTTAATCATTATGCGCTTTTAGGCACATCTCTAAAAAAACATTGCAGTCTCATCCATGTTGAATATTTCATTGTGTTCATAGCTAGCTAAAAGAAATGGTAGTGTTCTCATTTTCCAATCTTGAGATATTTTTAATAATTTCTTGTTAGAACAAACGTGGTTTTAAAAAACTCTGTTCTGAATTATCTCAATCTTCTCAAATGGTACTTAATTAATATGGAATTGACTTATTAAATGAATGAATTTTTAGAATTGATCTAACTTGATCCACAGTAAAAAATTTAACTAAAATTAAAATTTTTATTTTTAGCCTTTTAATGTGACAAAATCATCTTTATTTTCAATCACATTCGTATCAGATTGAAAAAAAAAAGTATCAGAGCAAAAAAGACATAAAAGAATTGCTCTTCGTCCATAACTTTGAATTTTAATACAAAAACTCCGGTTTATAGGTAAAAAAAAGAATTTAAGAAAAAGATAAGAATACAAAAATGTAATTCAAATTGTAAAAATATATATAATTGTTTGGATTATTTTTACGTTTAATAATAATATGATGACCCGGTTCTAGTTATGTTTTTTCCCCTTTCCTAGCCTTAAAAAAAAAAAAAATTCGTCTGAATTAAAAAAACTGGTCGCTGGGAGGGGTTTTAATGGTCGCTATTTGGGGTATTTTAACATTAGGATAACAGGGGAAAAATCGGTGTCTTCAAAAATCCGGTCGTTAGAAGGAGTGGTCGCTATATAGGGGTGGTCGCTCAGAGAGGTTTTACTTAGTTGTAAAAGAAGGTATATGTATATCTATAAATGGTACTTTCGTAATAGCCGGGCATGTGAAGTGGTTTCTGATAAATCGGGAAAAATATGAAAATAGAAAAATTAAAATATCCCATTTAGCAGTGTTTCTTTCAATATTTTTGTTGTTTTTATGAGTAATTAATGAAACATTGCCAACCATTAGCAAGATGTAAATCTGGTTAGTCATAAAGTAACATGTGTTTTTCATTGATTAGTTGACAAATTTTGGTTTGTATGTATTATCTTATCCCATTGAATGCCAGTTTCAGTAACATAGTAGTTAATGGGTTTTGGCTATTCATTTTGGATTTAAAGGGCATAGTCAATAGCAATGGGGAAGAACCTAAATTTTTAGGAATATTTTTTATATTTGGCATCCAAAATAACTTGGTGAATGGTGATATTTAACGAGACAGTTAATGGTTTCATTGTAATTAAAATTTCTTATATTTTGCAGCTTCTGTAAATTGTTTGCTTCTAAGACTTTTTCTTTTCTGTTCGGTCTGAAGGTCAGTATTTTGAAGTAAGTATACTAAATATTAATTAAGCGGGAAAATCCTGCATGTTCCTGAATAATTTGTAAAAAGATAAATTTGTTTTAAAACTTAAAATTAGTACTTAATATTTTTAAAATTTTGAAGATTTGCTTGAAATGAATGTAAGCATTTTTACTCTCCTGTCAATAGTTATGGATAATAGATATTGTTAATTTTCACCTTAGGTATTGATTAAACTATTTTTGTTGTAATTTCCAATTGAATTTTGTGGATTGAGAACTTTCTTGAAAATAACTTTTTATTTAAAACTTCCAGCTTAGGCAATTTAAGTGATTAAGTCATCACGGTCACTTTTTCTCAGCTCTTTAGTTTTATATTACTGATAAACACTGATTTGATTTATGATACATCTATTAAGTAAATTGCTTTATTTTTTATGAAATAATAATTGTAATGGATGGTTTATTTTTTTCAGATTTCAGGCGATGCCTCAACTGTTGATTTCCTGGAGTTTCCTCACCCAAGATTAATCATTAACGGAGATATCATTGAAGGACTTTCTGATTTTTATGTTGTTTCAAAAATTAAAATCAATGGCTTATTGTACAAACCAGGCTTGTGTGTTCTAGAAAGTTTTAAAAATGATGAGCCGGTTTTTTGTAAAATTATTTTAATACTTGTCAAAGATGAAAATGTCAAATTGGTTTGCCATTCATATAGTTCTGAAACGGCTTTTCATATTTTAGGCTATAAGCTGCTTGAAATGATGAATATAAATATTTTGTCTTATAATTCATTGCTAGATAAGTACCCATTAACTATATATAAGTATAAAGGTGAGTCTGTAATAATCCCAAAATGCCAGTTATTTGAGCTTGATTCATAATGCTAATCTTGACATTTTATTTCATGTAACTGTATAGTAGTGGATCCAAGGAGGGGGCCATGGCTAAAACTGGCAAAATTTGTATTTAGAGTGATTGTGTTTCTTTGTAAGAATTTTATTATGAAAAATTGGGACTCTGTAAGGTCTAATAGCAAAATCCTTGTAGCAACAAATTGATTGTAATAAAAAATAGTAGTAAAAAATTGATCCTTGTAGCAAAATACTTTTATCAGTTGACAATTATCGAATATAATAATAAATATGTACTTATCCAAAGCATTAAATATAACACCGCATATTTATAATTAAACCATATCCAGCTTTTTCTCAATCTTGCTTTCTAAACAATATTTGCATATCTAATTATGTATTCGGCACACTTTAAAGAATTAATTCTTAAGTATAAATTATTTTAAGCTATTTCTGTTTTTAAGATGACAAAATTTGTATTTAGAGTTATTATTGAGTTTAGGATCATATTTGTAGCAAAAAATTTTCATCTGCATTTTTATCAGCTAGCTGAGCTGACCATCATTACATAAATTTCCCATAAAAATTAATCTGGTCATTGAAATAAATAGATTTTATGTAGTATTGAAAAGTGAAATAATACTCTAAGATTTAATTTTTAAGTATTTTGCATAAAATTATTACTTTAAAAAATTACTTTTTGAAAATCTTCTCACTCAATATTTATATTTTGGTGTCGTGATTTTGTTCACTTAAAGTTTGAAACTATACTCTGATTAAACTTATTTAAAACGTCATTCAACACTTAAAAATGAACAAACTATCCTCAAAAGTATAAAAGCGTACCTAACTATCAAACCAATAGATTTGGTTCAAGGTAGCACCATAATACGGTAACAATCAAAACTCTGAATTTGGTCCGACTTGGCACCATAATATGGTGTCCGCTAAAACATCTGATTTGGTTCAATCGGGCTCCATTACGCGGTGCTCCCCGAATCAGTTATTTTGGTTCAACTAAGCTCCATTACGCGGTGCTCGCCAAACCAGTTATTTTGGTTCAACTAGGTACCATACTATGGTGACTGCCAAAAAGTGGGATTTTGGTTCAACCCGGTTCCATATGTTGGGGACAGCTAGTTTGAAACCAATAATTGGTGAAAGAGTGAACCTTTTTTTCTAACAGTGTAGAACCAGGTACCCCTCCAGGAACCGGGAGCAAGGCGGAATAAGAGCACCTTCAGGAATCAGTGTCCAGAGTCCAAGTTGATGAGGAACCAAGGATCACCACACAACAAGGATCAGCACAGGAGCCGAAGAAGAGCCAGACTCCCCCAGGGACTGTAACCCTGAGCGAAGTAGAACCAGGTACCCCTCCAGGAACCGGGAGCAAGGCGGAATAGGAGCACCTTCAGCAATCAGGAGCGCAGAGGAACCACTCCTCCAGGGAACGGAGCGAAGAAGAACCAGGTACCCCTCCAGGGCCAGGAACCGGAAGAGAAGAGGCACCAGGCGTGTCACCTCCAGGAACCGGGAGTCAATTCTTTGAAAAAGTTCACATTCTTACACTGTAAAAAATATTGGTGTCATTTAACACCTAAAGTGGTGGCAACAAAGTTTCCACCCCTTTGGGAGTATTAAAACACCAGCATAAACTGGGGTTTCATAACACCAAAATTTTTTTCATAGCGTTGGTGTTATGAAACACTAGCATAAATTGGGGTTCATAACACCAAAATTTGCTCATCATTTTGGTGTTATGAAACCCCAGTTTATGCTGGTGTTTTAATACTCCCAAAGGGGTGGAAACTTTGTTGCCACCACTTTAGGTGTTAAATGACACCAATATTTTTTACAGGTGGGTAATAACTTGAAATTTGATATACAATTGCATAAAATTTATAATTTTAGTACATAATAAAATATATTAAAACTTTTAATGAGTTATATAAATAAAATAAATATCTTTCAAATTAGACTTAATTTAAAAGCAAAAAAAATTGGATAAAATAATTTTTATAATTTTCATAAAAGGGGGTAATTCCACATGTATATAACTGACTGACATTTTCAAAGAAAAACAATAAGTATTTTGTAATTTACTTCCCAAAACAAATTTTAAAAAAGGTTTTCCACTCAGTTATTGCTTTCATGTTAGCTAAATTTAATGGAATAAATAAATTAAAAAAAACATATATTGAAAAATTAATTGTGTCATTAGAGATTTAGTCAACAAAAAGGCTGCAAACTGGTATAGAAAAAAAAATTTAAATTATTTTTGGGAAGTAAATTAGAAAATACTTGTTGTTTTTCTTTGAAAATGTCAGCCAGTTAGTTACCCATGCCCATGGAATATGGAACTTGCATGATATTTTTAATCTATTCTACACTAAAAAAAAGCCACTACACAAAATTTGAGGCTGATTGAGAAATTTTTCGCTTGCAAAAAAAATTACAAAAAATTTGTTTTTTTTTCGAAGCACTTATATTTATTAAAACACTCATATCGAACACTTCTGAAAAAAGAAATCCTCAACAAAACATAGTAAATACAATTTTTATTTCAATTTGGCTCGATGGATTCTACGTCACTGTGCATGCAAACACACTTCGCGTTTTCAGTTTTATGTGGTTTTTTTCAACTTTTAAATTAAAATATTTAATTACTTGTACACTTTTTTGAAAAATTAACAAAATATTTCATTTTATAATACAAAAAACCATACGGAACACTTGAATGTTTATGAAAATCTGACACATGCAAGTTCCTTATTACCCAAAATGGAAGTAAAATATTTACCCCAAAAAAATAATTTAATGCAAGAAAAAGAAAATTTCTTATGCTTTTTGAATGGATAATGTATAATCACAATTTTAATTATCTTAATTAGAAATGTTAATTGTTGACTACTGAATAACACAGTGTACTATCAAACCAATTACAGTTTAAAAAATAATTGCACTTTATAGTTTGAAATCTTAAATATACTTATAAATAAATATACTCTTAAATATACAAAACAAAAATAAAATACTGCAAACAATCTTCATTTTCATAAACAATAATACCCTTGAAATTAGCAATTTTTAGCCATAATTTGTATTAAAAATAAAATTTTAAACAATTAAAACTATGATCCTAGCAAAAGGCGACTTTTTAATGGCAAGTTTCCTCAAAGGGTGCCTATGTTTTTTAACTAAACCAACTTACTAATCCAAAATAAAGGGAGAAAAAATTGCACTCACCTTTTCTGAGAAGTCCAATGGAGAAGCTTGACAACATCAAAACCTGGAAGGTAGTGTTATGGGTTGAAGAAAACACTTCTTAGTTACTGATACTCAAACATTTAATTTCTTAATATTTACACTTTATACAGATGTATGATAATTACTAGGCCAGAAGCATGAGACATTCAGTCAATTTTTTTCCACAACAAGAATGTCTCTCTAAAATAAAAGTGTCCAGAGTCCAAGTTGATGAGGAACCAAGGATCACCACACAACAAGGATCAGCACAGGAGCCGAAGAAGAGCCAGAGACTCCCCCAGGGACTGTAACCCTGAGCGAAGTAGAACCAGGTACCCCTCCAGGAACCGGGAGCAAGGCGGAATAGGAGCACCTTCAGGAATCAGTGTCCAGAGTCCAAGTTGATGAGGAACCAAGAATCACCACACAACAAGGATCAGCACAGGAGCCGAAGAAGAGCCAGAGACTCCCCCAGGGACTGTAACCCTGAGCGAAGTAGAACCAGGTACCCCTCCAGGAACCGGGAGCAAGGCGGAATAAGAGCACCTTCAGGAATCAGTGTCCAGAGTCCAAGTTGATGAGGAACCAAGGATCACCACACAACAAGGATCAGCACAGGAGCCGAAGAAGAGCCAGACTCCCCCAGGGACTGTAACCCTGAGCGAAGTAGAACCAGGTACCCCTCCAGGAACCGGGAGCAAGGCGGAATAGGAGCACCTTCAGCAATCAGGAGCGCAGAGGAACCACTCCTCCAGGGAACGGAGCGAAGAAGAACCAGGTACCCCTCCAGGGCCAGGAACCGGAAGAGAAGAGGCACCAGGCGTGTCACCTCCAGGAACCGGGAGTCAATTCTTTGAAAAAGTTCACATTCTTAGCTGTAAATAGAGGAGTATTAATATGACATAGAGCACGGTCAAGGTACGGTCCCTTGACCAACTCGGAGGGAGAGAGTATAAGGTCTTCGCTGATCACATGGTAACTGAAAAAAATGTCTTTAATTTGAAAATCCTGAAACACAGTAAAGGCAGTGAAAATGTTATCAAAGCCCATTGACTGTTCTATAGCTGTGCGGCTGAATTTGAGGTCACTGAACGGTCAAAAGGATAATATGTAAAGTACCAAAATTTGTTTTTGTGACCATTCAGCATTTAATGAGCATTCTTATTTTTTCAGATTCAGGGATTTAGGATTTCAACAAGCTAATACAAGCTTTAAAATATTTTTTGTGTTTTTCATGCATAGAATTTAGTAGACCCAAATAAAACAAACGTTCAGCGAATTGGCAGATTTCCGCCAATTGGCGGAAGAATCACATGTATAATAATGTTAGCAAATTTATGCAGCTGAGAATTTTCAATACTGGATAGCATGAGTAGTTTCACAAAGTTTAGGTCAACAGGGGTGTACTTAGCAGAAATTTGGTTCTATTTGGGCGGCTTTCACAAAATATTATAAGTGAAATTTTTTTTTCACATAGTCAACTCAACAATCCGCTGGTGGGTCCCCGATCAGTGTTTGGAGGATTACTACAACATTTTGAATTCCTCTGAAAAGTATATATATGTTACGGGCAAAGTGATTAATTTGGCATTATTTTAATAATGCCCAGAGTGGAAGCGGGCAAAGCGATAAATTTCATTCATAATTTTGTTGAATTTATCACATTGCCTGGGCATTATTAATAATGCTTTATTAATCACTTTGCCCATAACATATACAAGTATATTTTTAAATATTAAGAAAAGTCTGTTTTAAAATTCATCATAAAGCTAAAAGAATAAAATGAGCAATAATAATAAAAAAATACCCAGTGCTTCAGGATTTCACAAGTTCAAATCTTTCCAACCTGATTATATTAGGCAATATTTTTTTATTTATGCATAAAATATATATAGCAAAATTTAAAAGAAGTTGAGATATTTTATTTGTGTTTTATATTGATGTTTGATTACTTTGAGCAATATAGCATCATAGTACTAGAAGCTTGCGCCCAGCTAATCCTTAAGTACCTAATACCCTAATATTGAATTCTGTAATGGACAATAAAGTAAACTAAACAAGTCATTTTAATGTGCTAATTCAAAAATTGTTAGTTATACAAATAAGATTTGAAAAAAACACTTGGAAACCCTGTTTTTTTGTCAAACACACAAATTTATTATTATTATCATTATATCATTACATAAACTAAGGAGAAAAAAAAGAACAAGACAAATCAGGGAGGGGAGAAATACATATGAATATAAAATTCAAATATTTCAATGGGGGAGGAGCTTTAAACCCCTTCTTTATATTTGCGGAGCTCATTGCTGCTCCAACAATTGTTCATTTCCGTTAACGTTCCCGCTAAATATCGCCTATCACTTTAGAACGCCATATATTCAAATATTGACAAACTGTTCTTCGCACAGCTTAGATAAGGGTCGACCAGCTGCCATGTTTACCCACAGCTCAAATGATGACACAACCATATATAGATCTAATTTGAGCAGTAGGTAAGCATGGGGGCTGGTTGACTCTTATCGAAGCTGTGCCCTTTTATCTTTAATGAAACTGAACAGTTATTTATCTTCTAATTAATCTATCATGAGTTTGAAATTATTTAGCAAATTTTCCACTTTTTGTGTCCATTACTATACAATATAACATGGTGGTAATTAGCGGGGTAAACAAATCGAATCTGGTCTGTAACTATAGCCAAATTTGGGGGTAAATATCTGCACGCCGGATTCACTTCATTAACCTTTAGCGGGGGTAATATTCCGTAATCTAGGTTTTCGCCAAACTTGGCTATGAGCATTTTATTATATGTAATAATGTTAAATGTTGGCGCAATTTCCTCCACGCTTTGAAATTCGATCTGGCCAAGTTTGGCGAAAACCTCGATTATGGAATCGGTTCTTTTAGCGGGTAATGTAATGGAATTAAACCCCACAATTTAACGATTAGATATGCTAAGGTTCAAATCCTTCATTTTATTTTTCAAGAGTCAATTTAACCGGTTTTACATCAAGTAATTTATAATTCAAACAAAAGGAATAGCTTTCTTCTACGGGTACGGTGATTTTCAAGTCGCCAACGGCGATAACCCCTTAGATACGTGGTATTGATATATGGCCACTTGGCATTTTCTAAAAGCGCCGAGTGGATTGAAAGTCGCCGTACCCGTAGACGAAAGCTGTTCCAAACAAAATAATTGATGACCAAACCCCACAGCCTCATAGCTAAAATCTTAGGTAAATAAAGCAAATCAGGGCTGCAGCTGAATTAGGCGATTTTTTTTTGTCGCCAAGTGGAAAACCGATGGCTTCCTAGGATTAATTTGCTATCACCAAATTTGGCGATGAAAATCTTTAGTCCAGATTCGCTTCATTAACCAAATCTTGAAGGGGATAAGGGGAAATTAACTGAAGATGTGAGAAGAAGGTTGTGAGTCGTATTGAATTTTGTTCATAAAAAGTGGGAAGCGATGTTCAAAAGTCAGATCCATGTTTCAACTTCTTAATAACTTTTTGGGATTTCTCAAAAATATTTAAAAAGCTATTCAACTCGTTACAATTTCAACAAAGCAGGACCCATTTCCCTTCTTTCACAAAAACATGAATCTGCTCGAAAGAACACAATTTAACGCTCATTTTAAATTTCCAAAATTATGTGAATTTTTACAATTTTGCAAAACAAGGGTATTTCACAATAGTTTCAAACTCTCCTCGTCATTTCTAAAAGACATTACTAACAACAGATGCCGAGAAAAACTAATCTAACGACGACGAGGGTAAACATTACCAACCATTCAAGCTATAAGAGCAAAACCTAAGCCTGACGAATCTATTTGGAAAATAAAACCGTAACAAGTTATACAGTAACATATAATAGCAACAACAAGTTATTTCATACAAAAGAAACATAATATTTTTGATGATTGACATGCTATCGGGGAGGTAAAAAGTGAAAAGTTTGCTTACCTAATAATACACGCCGATCTTCGTAAACAGACTCAACCCAGGCCGTTGCCAGATGGAGTAACGAAAGTAATAAAAGAGAGTATGATTAGTATGAAATGGTTGGTGTTCAATGACACCTTTGAAAAATGGGTACGAAAATCCAGTTTTTGGCGTTTCTTGAGCTCGAAAAGAGAGACGCTATACACTTTTTATTCTTACAACACCATTAAAGGATTATTTAACACTAAATTTGTCGTTGACACCGTATGTGGAGTCTATTAACACCCCATTTCATATTCCTTTAACTCTAAATAAGTGTAGAGAGGGTGTAATAATACTCTTCATTTTTTACAGTGTAGCTGTAAATAGAGGAGTATTAATATGACATAGAGCACGGTCAAGGTACGGTCCCTTGACCAACTCGGAGGGAGAGAGTATAAGGTCTTCGCTGATCACATGGTAACTGAAAAAATGTCTTTAATTTGAAAATCCTGAAACACAGTAAAGGCAGTGAAAATGTTATCAAAGCCCATTGACTGATCTATAGCTGTGCGGCTGAATTTGAGGTCACTGAACGGTCAAAAGGATAATATGTAAAGTACCAAATTTTGTTTTTGTGACCATTCAGCATTTAATGAGCATTCTTATTTTTTCAGATTCAGGGATTTAGGATTTCAACAAGCTAATACAAGCTTTAAAATATTTTTTGTGTTTTTCATGCATAGAATTTAGTAGACCCAAATAAAACAAACGTTCAGCGAATTGGCAGATTTCCGCCAATTGGCGGAAGAATCACATGTATAATAATGTTAGCAAATTTATGCAGCTGAGAATTTTCAATACTGGATAACATGAGTAGTTTCACAAAGTTAAGGTCAACAGGGGTGTACTTAGCAGAAATTTGGTTCTATTTGGGCGGCTTTCACAAAATATTATAAGTGAAATTTTTTTTTCACATAGTCAACTCAACAATCCGCTGGTGGGTCCCCGATCAGTGTTTGGAGGATTACGACAACATTTTGAATTCCTCTGAAAAGTATATATATGTTACGGGCAAAGTGATTAATTTGGCATTATTTTAATAATAACCAGAGTGGAAGCGGGCAAAGCGATAAATTTCATTCATAATTTTGTTGAATTTATCACATTGCCTGGGCATTATTAATAATGCTTTATTAATCACTTTGCCCATAACATATACAAGTATATTTTTAAATATTAAGAAAAGTCTGTTTTAAAATTCATCATAAAGCTAAAAGAATAAAATGAGCAATAATAATAAAAAAATACCCAGTGCTTCAGGATTTCACAAGTTCAAATCTTTCCAACCTGATTATATTAGGCAATATTTTTTTATTTATGCATAAAATATATATAGCAAAATTTAAAAGAAGTTGAGATATTTTATTTGTGTTTTATATTGATGTTTGATTACTTTGAGCAATATAGCATCATAGTACTAGAAGCTTGCGCCCAGCTAATCCTTAAGTACCTAATACCCTAATATTGAATTCTGTAATGGACAATAAAGTAAACTAAACAAGTCATTTTAATGTGCTAATTCAAAAATTGTTAGTTATACAAATAAGATTTGAAAAAAACACTTGGAAACCCTGTTTTTTTGTCAAACACACAAATTTATAATTATTATCATTATATCATTACATAAACTAAGGAGAAAAAAAAGAACAAGACAAATCAGGGAGGGGAGAAATACATATGAATATAAAATTCAAATATTTCAATGGGGGAGGAGCTTTAAACCCCTTCTTTATATTTGCGGAGCTCATTGCTGCTCCAACAATTGTTCATTTCCGTTAACGTTCCCGCTAAATATCGCCTATCAATTTAGAACGCCATATATTCAAATATTGACAAACTGTTCTTCGCACAGCTTAGATAAGGGTCGACCAGCTGCCATGTTTACCCACAGCTCAAATGATGACACAACCATATATAGATCTAATTAGAGCAGTAGGTATAAGCATGGGGGCTGGTTGACTCTTATCGAAGCTGTGCCCTTTTATCTTTAATGAAACTGAACAGTTATTTATCTTCTAATTAATCTATCATGAGTTTGAAATTATTTAGCAAATTTTCCACTTTTTGTGTCCATTACTATACTATATAACATGGTGGTAATTAGCGGGGTAAACAAATCGAATCTGGTCTGTAACTATAGCCAAATTTGGGGGTAAATATCTGCACGCCGGATTCACTTCATTAACCTTTAGCGGGGGTAATATTCCGTAATCTAGGTTTTCGCCAAACTTGGCTATGAGCATTTTATTATATGTAATAATGTTAAATGTTGGCGCAATTTCCTCCACGCTTTGAAATTCGATCTGGCCAAGTTTGGCGAAAACCTCGATTATGGAATCGGTTCTTTTAGCGGGTAATTTAATGGAATTAAACCCCACAATTTAACAATTAGATATGCTAAGGTTCAAATCCTTCATTTTATTTTTCAAGAGTCAATTTAACCTGTTTTATATCAAGTAGGTAATTTATAATTCAAACAAAAGGAATAGCTTTCTTCTACGGGTACGGTGATTTTCAAGTCGCCAACGGCGATAACCCCTTAGATACGTGGTATTGATATATGGCCACTTGGCATTTTCTAAAAGCGCCGAGTGGATTGAAAGTCGCCGTACCCGTAGACGAAAGCTGTTCCAAACAAAATAATTGATGACCAAACCCCACAGCCTCATAGCTAAAATCTTAGGTAAATAAAGCAAATCAGGGCTGCAGCTGAATTAGGCGATTTTTTTTTGTCGCCAAGTGGAAAACCGATGGCTTCCTAGGATTAATTTGTTATCACCAAATTTGGCGATGAAAATCTTTAGTCCAGATTCGCTTCATTAACCAAATCTTGAAGGGGATAAGGGGAAATTAACTGAAGATGTGAGAAGAAGGTTGTGAGTCGTATTGAATTTTGTTCATAAAAAGTGGGAAGCGATGTTCAAAAGTCAGATCCATGTTTCAACTTCTTAATAACTTTTTGGGATTTCTCAAAAATATTTAAAAAGCTATTCAACTCGTTACAATTTCAACAAAGCAGGACCCATTTCCCTTCTTTCACAAAAACATGAATCTGCTCGAAAGAACACAATTTAACGCTTATTTTAAATTTCCAAAATTATGTGAATTTTTACAATTTTGCAAAACAAGGGTATTTCACAATAGTTTCAAACTCTCCTCGTCATTTCTAAAAGACATTACTAACAACAGATGCCGAGAAAAACTAATCTAACGACGACGAGGGTAAACATTACCAACCATTCAAGCTATAAGAGCAAAACCTAAGCCTGACGAATCTATTTGGAAAATAAAACCGTAACAAGTTATACAGTAATATATAATAGCAACAACAAGTTATTTCATACAAAAGAAACATAATATTTTTGATGATTGACATGCTATCGGGGAGGTAAAAAGTGAAAAGTTTGCTTACCTAATAATACACGCCGATCTTCGTAAACAGACTCAACCCAAGATGGCCGTTGCCAGATGGAGTAACGAAAGTAATAAAAGAGAGTATGATTAGTATGAAATGGTTGGTGTTCAATGACACCTTTGAAAAATGGGTACGAAAATCCAGTTTTTGGCGTTTCTTGAGCTCGAAAAGAGAGACGCTATACACTTTTTATTCTTACAACACCATTAAAGGATTATTTAACACTAAATTTGTCGTTGACACCGTATGTGGAGTCTATTAACACCCCATTTCATATTCCTTTAACTCTAAATAAGTGTAGAGAGGGTGTAATAATACTCTTCATTTTTTACAGTGTATGTGTGTTCCGCATCTCCTTTTAGACCACACCGAAGACGTGGACATTTCCTCCACACTGTAAAAAAATCTTTCTTCAATAAACGGAAATTTCCCGGCAGCACAGCTGCCGGATTATTTTCATCATTTGAGAAGGTATCCGTGTTTTCTTTTTCCGTCATTTGAGGGAATGTCCGTTTTGTATTTTTCTGTCAAAGGAGGGAAACCTTCCGTTATTTTAGAGAACGTTCGTTTAATATCTTTTCGTCATTGGAGTGGAACTTTCCGTTATTTTAGGGATTGTTCGTTTTATATTTCTGATATATAATTTTCCTGATTATAATTTTGAAAAAAAAAATGACAAACAATCCGTAAAATCCAAATAGACGATTCTTTTAAATAATTTACACTACCGATCACAGTAATACAAGTCTAATCAAAAGTTACAAGTTATCACAACTATTTAGATCACATTTTTGCGATCTAATAAGACTAGTTAGGTATGCAATATTTTAAGACTTCAGCTACGTAGTGAAGAAAACGATCGTACGATGTTTAAATATCTGTTTAAAAATAGTATATCAGAGTATTTCTATTTTACAGCATGGTAACGTTTACTACCAATAATACAAAAAATAAAAACAATATATTTTTTGCTATTTTTGGAAATTTTAATAAAATAATATTTACAGGGGTTCGAACCCGCGAACTGCTGCATGCTAATCAGGCACGCTACCACTGCTACAGCGGGGATTCAGTAATAGTAAAACTTATAATAACATGTTCTTTGTTTGTGACTGTGAAGGTACGTCACAAACGAACTTAGGATTCTAGAAGATTAATAACTACCTTACCCACATAATAAATTTGCTGAAGGTTCGTTTCGCCTGAAGACGCGCTTGCACAAACTTCCATTACTTATTTACAACTATATTTGAGTCTCACCAAAACTAGTGGAGAAATAGTACAATACGCATGCGTGAGGAGAGGAAAATTAAAAAATGGAAACTTCACGATGAAAATTCCGTTTTGTAGTTTACGGAATTAATCCATGAAAAATTCACGGAAAATAATACGTTAAAAGACGTTCTTTTTTTACAGTGCATTTCAAGATTTTTTTTCCTTTGAAATAAATATATTTACTGAAAAATACAATTTTTTTCATGGAAAACGAGTTAAAAATAAAACATTGTTTCAAATGAGACAGATCACTAGACTTTTTCATTTACTAGACTTTTTATTATAGTTTCAAATTTGTTATTTTATAAAGGCACCAAGATATTTAACATTGTCAGGAACATCGGGATTGTAAAAAGTGACAAGAACACCCGGATTGGAAAATTAGCTCCGTCTCCAAGGTCTATGTTTTTAACTATTGGGGGGGTGGTAACGCGTCCCCCTTCCCCCCTGGGATCAACGGCCGTACGAATAACACTCAACTTAAACTTAAAAACTAACATAATTAACAAATATTAATTAACTTAACACGAGCAAAATCGGGTAAATCAGCTAGTATACTATAAAAATGTGAGACAAGTAATTGTTCTAACTCTAAAAGTCATACCTGTTGTCCCCATGCTCTTTAAAAAAACGTCTGCGCCCTCAAACGGTGGAAAAATGAGGCTTTATAGGTCGGTCGCCATCTTGGAATTCTTCACCAAAAATAAAATGGTCCGATTTGCACCAAACTTGGTATGCAAGTGCGGAGTACCTCATAAGCTTCTTTGGTGAAGTTTTCTTTGAAATTTCCTTATTTTTGCGAAAAAACGACTCCTTCACCTGTTTCTGGGCCCTTAAAATTAATTTGTAGGTCGGTTCCATGAAAGGGAAAACGTTTTCTATTGGAATGCGAAAAAGCGAGATAGACACGCCCCTCCGATGAGCAAGGCGGATGTGATTAGGCGATTCTTCAACCAATGAGAGAAGTAATTAATAGGGAGGAGACTTAATTAATTGGAAGACAGGTACAGCCAATCGGACGGGGTTTAATCGAATCGGATCTCTTTCTTTCCGTGTCTGGGCCCGCCTCGGCTGTTTTTAAGCATGGATGCAATTATAAACTACTTAATTATGTAAGCAGTGGAAAAAGACGTCTTTTTAAGGTGTTTTTTTTACTAAACTAGGGGGCTCTGCCCCCTGCTCGCTATCGCTCACCAACCCCCGGAACTGCTTCGCAGTTCTTTGAAGATCGCTTCGCGATCTTAGCGAGCAGAGCTCGCTTGTTTCATCTCAAGTATCCATCAGTTAAACCTGGAACTTGTCTGCTTATATAGTATGTTTATTTAGAATAGGCGCCTGAAACAGGATCAAAAACGCTCAATAATGCTTAATAACGCTCATCAGACAACTTCAGTGACCGATTTTTTACAGTATTTTAACTACTACTGCTTAGGCAGCCTTGCCTAGGCAGAAGAAAATTTCTTCGATTATAATTTGAGTAATAACTCTTCTAATACATTACGTCTAGGCGCTAATTGTAAATGAACAGAGTATAGTTAGTTAATGATCATTTAATATCGAAACTTTTTATCCCTCAAACTTTTGAATTGAAAAATTGAATTCGGATCATAACCACTAAAATATCAAAATAAAACTCTTGCTGAAATATTCCTTTTTAAATTAAAAATAATTTAACGGATAGGGGCTACCGCCCCTGCTCGCTTACGCTCACCAACCCCCGTAATTGCTATGCAGCTCTTTACAGATCGCGAATAATAATAACTGCAATCGATCTTTAGCAGAGTAAAACAAATTTCCCGAAAATCCTCTTCCTTTCATCGGCACAAATAACACTCAAAAAAGCTAAATTATTTATTTCTCCAGTAGTTAAAAAAATATTGAAATATCTTTAAAAAGATTATTAACCAAGTCTGTACTACTATCGGTAGCAAACTTAGAGAAAAAACGTGCACTTACAAAACTTTTAAATTTAAATATCCGTGCTCGCGACAATCTAGTGAACAGGCAAATATAAAATTTAAAAACATTAAACACGTCTGATAAAGACCTACTAAAACAATGAAAAAAATGAAACTTTTATGCTTAATAATTCCAAAACTAATTAGAATTTTTTTAAGAATGAAGCGCCAATCTCTTTCTAAAAAATAAGAGTATAAGTGGTTAAAAAATCATATTGATAGCGTGGTTAGTTTTCACTTTAGATCGGAAAAACCGAAAAAGTGTCAAAAATTTCGAAAATTAAAAAATTAATTACTCTAAACCAAATTCGAAATTCGAAAAAAGGGCGACGTAGTGCACATCTTCATACTTCAGAGTATTAGGCTGCAAAAAATCATAGCTCTGCTGCCAATAGATTTTGCTGAACTGGATTACGCGGCGAAAAAAGAAAAACTTCAACTTTGACCTTAAAAATACCCCACAACTAATTATCACATGAGTTAGCTTTTTGTTCGAGAATGTGCCCCAAATATTCCTCTACAAACGTTTCAAGTTTCATAAATTTCTATCAAGTAGTTTTTGCGATATAAGAGTTCAAAGAGTTGAAAAATAAAATTTTCTGAAACAGCGGCGGCGGCAGCGGCAGCGGTGACAGTAACTTTTTTTTAATATAGAGAGATTTAGGTTTTTGTTGTGGTGACATCTACCTTAGAAAAAATGGTATTTTGATAGGCCATATTTAAGTGCTGTCTGCATGAATCTGCGGAACTGCTAGAATTTCCCGGTTAAGAATAAGATATTATATTGATAAATAATTTCACCTGCGTCCCCCGCGGAGTAAAGCAAATGCTCCGGCAGCAGAAGCTGCGGCAGGTCCCGGTGACCGCAACGGCACGACGCGCTTTTGCCAGTTTTTGTTTTGTATTAAACAATGTTGCTACATTGTTTAAAATCAATGTATAGGGTAAAAGTACGTCACATTGGGAAATTGGACGATTTAACGCCCTTTTTTAAACTCTGAAATTACAAAAAAAAAATAATAATAATCATCGTAATTAAAAAAAGGAATCTAAGGAATCGATTCCAGGTTGGAATCGAACCTCAAGAATCGATTCCGGGATCGAACCGAACGATTTTTTATATCCCTAGACGTATCAACAGGCGGATCTTATCGGGCAGTGGATATCTACCCCGCTCTTTTGTTTGACCTCACCTAACCACACAAAGAGATCGGGGAGATACGCCTGATCCTGCGCTCAGGGTGACCGTACCCTTAGTAATGGACGATATTCATGCCACGCCCATTTAATCACGTGATGGGGAAAAACAAACTCACTATCATCATATCTCCCTACAAGCTATATCTGTGGTAACCAATTGCAAACTCAGTAGGTCACATGATGGGTAAAATAAGACGTCAGATGTCAGTCCATGGTTCTTCCATGAATTAATGAGGTCACACTTTCTTTTTTGAACTCCTTCGTCACATGTCAAGCTCTTAAGGGGCCGTTCAAATATTATACGTAAGCACCTTAAGGGGGGTTTGCTCTTTGCTTATTTTTCCTGACGAGGGGGGATATGAGTGATGCTTACATATATAAAGATACTGCATTTTTGAAAATCTCTTGTTTCTTGCATAAATAATTCCAAAACTTTTTAACCAACAATAAATTTAACGAAAAATTGAATTAGGAAATCTGACGTAAGCACTTTTTTCTGGGGATGGACCCCCCAAACATTTTGAAATTTTAAAAGTAGTGTTTCGACTCATTTTTGAACCCTTACACCGAAAAAGGAGGACAGCTCCTTGTATGTCACCCAATTTTTCAAGGAGAAAAAAAAACAGTATACTTACTGAAAGGGATGTCAAAATTTCGGGGGGGGGGGGTCTTCCAGTTTTTTTACGTACTAATTATGGTGGGGGGGTTACGGTTTGCTTATCTTTGCTGACAAGGGGGGAAGGGGTTAAAAATGACAAAAAAGTGCTTATGTAATATTTGAACGATCCCTTATTTCAAGACTGCCTTTTCCAGTTTCGTTTTTTTAAAATAGAGGCAAAAAACCTCAGAAAAAAATATATTTTCTACCAATGAGATTTACATAAATTTTTGACAAATAGGAAAGAAACAAATTTGCAGACAAATGATATATAATGTTCAAAAGTAGATAAACAACAAGTGAACACATTTGTTCTTAAAATTCAACACCTTTATTAATTAAAGAAACCCGTTGCAGAGTACAACTATGGGAGATAATAAAACCATCTTCCAATTTTTTAAATCCAAACCTAAAACAAGTCAAAACATTTTGAATGAAAAAGCATAAGGATTATTTGAAAGCATTAAATGATTGTAGAGAACAAAAAAGCAAACAAACAAAACAGGTTAAATAAACATTTCGTACTACATTCCACACATAATAAACATTTCCTTTCATCAGTAGAAATTTGATAAGCTTTGAATTCAAGGGTGCTATTTACTGACAACAGAAAAAGGCCTATACGCGAAAAACAGAAAATCTTTATAATAAAATAAAAGAAATTTAGAAACTTGTATGTAGAAACCAACCATAAATAAACAAAAGGAAAACCTTAGCTAGATCTAATTTTTGGTCTTTCAAAGTCTATTTTCTTATTCCTTAATTTTGTAGGTACCTTTGCTTTCTTCGTGGGATTTGAAGCTACGTACTATTTATTTCAAAAGACAGTGGAAATCTTGGGGGGGGGCACTTTACTCTCCCTGCCTCCCTATATTTTAATTCTTACCGGCATTTAATTTAAAAAAATTGAACCCAATTTCGCGGTTTTTCTCAAGCTAGAGATTTTTGATAAAACCAGAAATTCATACACTCAAAAAACTTGATTTCCGGGCCCACCCCGGAGAAGTATCACCCCCGAATTATTTGTCAAAAAAACTTCACTTTTGGCCTGACTGAGCCTTAAGCCTAAATTTGGAAGCCGTCTCTCTTCTCCGGGAGTATATCCTCCGCCACCCGCGGAGTGCTGCGGATGCTCCGGTAGAAGAAGATGCGGCAGGTCCCGGCGACCGAAACGGCACTAAGCGTTTCGTTGCGGAGCCCGAGACTTGGGAAAAACCCCAACGCTTATCCAGCACGGCTCCAAAGGGGGGGGGCACTTTTCCAGACCTCTTGACACAAAATGTTGGGGGTTTTCTAAATAGCATCAGGCAAGATCCCCTTGTGGTACCCACGCGCGGATCTAGGGGGTGGCACTCTGGACAGTGCCCCCCCTTGGGAACCCAAAAAAGATTCTCAAATAATGAGTAAAAACCCTACTTTTACTGGTCTAATTTCTAGGGGAGGACCCCCATTAGTACAACTTCAGCGATAATTTTTATTAAACCCCTAATATTTTGACATTTTGGGTCAAAAAGTAAAGGTAATAATGTTGAAATGTGTCCCCCTTAGACTCAAAACGTTTCTAAAAATGAGTTAAAACCCTATTTTACATTTTATTTTTACTTTTACACGTCAAATTACAATTTTTTTCTGGGGGAGGACCCCCCCTACCCCCAATGGTACCACAAGGGGATCTTGTCTGGAAAAGTGCCTCTTGGAGCCGTGCTGGATCCGCGCCTGACTGTGGGGGGGTATGTGGGGGTCCAGAAAAAAATTTTGAAATTTGACTTGTAAAAGTAGGGTTTTAACTTCGAGAATTATTTTGGGTCCAAGGGGGCACTGTCCAGAGCGCCCCCCCTTGGATCCACGCCTGATAAAAACCAGTAAGTGAAAAACCATCAGTGAAAAGTAGCATCACCCCTGATGAAATTCGAATATATTTTTTATTAGCTTATATAAAAAAAGAAAACTGGTTTTCACACGTTAGTGATGCCTCCGCACGTGCTTGTTGAGGTTTCCCCTGGTACTGGCGGCATAGTGGCACGCGCCGCACCGGAAGGGTCTCTCTCCGGTGTGGATGCGCGCGTGCACCACCGAATTCCCCTTCCTGGGGGTGGAGTACCCGCACAGCTCGCACACGTACGACCGCTGACCAGTCACCAACACCTTCGTGTACGGAGGATCTGTGGAGAAAGAGAAACTCCGCTCAGTGGTGGTGGAAATGAAACGTCACAGTTTGTGAAAAAGGAAAAAAAAATCAAAAAAAGTTTTAAGAAAATCCAGGGAAAAAAACTGAGGGAATGAGGAAGTTGCAGGATTTTTTTTATTGGGCCGTTCAAATATTACGTAAGCACTTTTTTGGTCATTTTTAACCTCCCCTCCCCCCATGTCAGCAAAGATAAGCAAACCTCAATCAAACCCCCCTCACCATAATTACGTAAGAAACTGCCAGACCCCCCTCGAAATGTTGACTCCCTTTTAGTATATATAAATACTGTTTATTTTTCTCCTTGAAAATTAGGTGACTTATACACAAGTGATATCTTTTTTTGGGTGTAACCGGTCCAAAAATGAGTCGAAACACTACTTTTTGGGGTTAAAATTTCAAAATGTATGGTGGGGGTCCGTCCCCAGAAAAAAGTGCTGACGTCAGATTTCCCAATTCAGTTTTTTGTTAAATTTATTTTTAGTTCAGTTTTGAAATTATTTATGCAAAAAGCAAGAGATTTTTGAAAATGCAGTATCTTACGTAAGCATCACTCATTCCCTTGTCTGGAAAAATAAACAAAGAGCAAACCCCCTCCCCCCCTAAGGTGCTTACGTAATATTTGAACGGCCCCTATTTTTTGAATCGATTCTTCATGCAAAAATAAGCCACTACCCAAAATTTGAGGCCGACATTTACCATTTGACATTTTACCATACAAAAAACCATATGGAACACTTGAATGTTTATGAAAATCTGACACATGCAACTTCCTTATTTTCGTTGTATAATAACCACCAAATTTGTATTGGAAATTCAGAGCAATATTTAGAGTACAAAAAAATTATCGAAACAAATATAAGTACCTTTAAAAGTATTTTAAAGTTGAAAAAAGTTGATGTGGACTTTTTTGGAACAATGAGACACAAATCTTTTAGTTACTTAAAATTGAAATTCAAGGCATGGGATCATCCAAGAGTGAGAATATATACTATGGCTCATCAGGATTTAATTACCCTAACAATATTTTACAGTATAACAACAACTTTTAAACAATATTTTACCCTGTATTTATATTTACATTAATAAATTCAGGGCCGGATACAGTAAAAAAAGATAATTACACTTTCTTATTTTTAATAAAAATAAAATCAAGCTTATTTGAACACTTGAACTTTTTTTCTCCATATGAAGATTCGTTTAGGTCCATTTAGTACATTGAATATGCAATAAAAACATAGGCTGCGTCATTAACATCGTTTATTTAACTTTATATATATTTTTTACCATAACTTAAACACCATTTTCCTTGATGCATCAAATTAAATTAAACCTTATTTAATGAAATTGAATAAAATAAAACTGAATCCAAAGTAAAGAGAAAACCTTTTTACAAACCCTTTTTCTCAAGAGGTTTGAAAACCAAACACAAAACAGAAATATACAGACAACTACTACAGCCTTGTACAGAACATTTCCGAAATTATTAATATTGTATAGGAACTTTTAATTACTACAAACAGCACCTGTAGTTTTGATTAGTTCTTTCATTTTGGTGTATTGCATTACTTTTTAAGAAAACTAATAAGTTGTTGAAAGTGTCATAAACTTAAAATATAAACACCATTGCCTTCAACTCTGGAATTTCTACTGATTGTCCCTTTCAAATTTTTCAATCAAAAACACTTTTAAGGGGGTTCAAGGGTTCTTCCTTGAGAAACTACAAATTATTGCCCCAATTAAGGGTTCTCCCCTTAAAAAAACTTGAAAATTAGACCTGTAAAATGGGTTTTGCACTCTTAAAACGACAGTCTCTCGTTTTCATAAATGAGTACATTCATGTTTTCAAATTTAAATACATTTGGATCTGAGCCAGTTTGAGTACTTTTTACTCAGTTTTGAGACTGTCATTTTAAGAGTGTACTTATAAAGTGTCATATAACTTAAAATATAAACACTATAACCTTCAACTGTAATTTCTACTGATTGTCCCCTTTCAAATTTTAAGTAAAAAACACTTTTAAGGGGTATATGCTTACCATATTTTCTCGGGTCCAACCCAGGACATATTTTTGAAATTTCTTAATAAAGGCACTATAAAACTACCAAAGATTAAAAAGTGAAATTTGAGTACATTTGGATCTGAGCCAGTTTGAGTACTTTTTACTCAGTTTTGAGACTGTCATTTTAAGAGTGTACTTATAAAGTGTCATATAACTTAAAATATAAACACTATAACCTTCAACTGTAATTTCTACTGATTGTCCCCTTTCAAATTTTAAGTAAAAAACACTTTTAAGGGGTATATGCTTACCATATTTTCTCGGGTCCAACCCAGGACATATTTTTGAAATTTCTTAATAAAGGCACTATAAAACTACCAAAGATTACAAACTAAGAAAACACTATTCAAACTAATAAACGTTAATCACAAATATCACATTTAATGTAAACATTACTTTTTCAAAAATTAATTGACTGACTTAATTTTTATCACAAAATTCACTGAAGATAAGTTTTTTGAAGTAATACAGACGTTAGAAAACGTGAAAAAATCCCAATTTTAAACAGATTGGTCAGGATTTTTTCATAAAACTGTCTGGGAAATCTTAAATGTATGAAACCCTGGACAGCTCTAAAAACCCCTGGATGTATGGTAAGCCTATTAAGGGGAGTTTAAAGGGTTCTCCCTTGAAAAACTATAAATTACTGCCCCAATTGAAGCGCTTTAAGGGTTCTCCCCTTAAAAAAAACTTGAAAATTAGAGCTGTAAAATGGGTTTTGGGTCATGGGGGGTCATTGAGGGATCCCCATGCCCATATTGAGGGATGGCTTTCAAAAGTTAAAGGCGATGTGGAATGATGCGATTAACCACCACACTAATTATTACAGATATATTAACAAATTTGTTCACTAATTAACGAGTATTTTGATAATTAATTAATATTTTGCAGCGGGAATTGAATCTTTGGAATCGTACTTATTTTTCTAATCAATACAGATACTTATTAACAATTTTTTTCCATTAATTAATTATTATTTTGATAAGTAATTAAAAGTTTGCTTATTATCAATTAAATTAGTATTACTCACTAATTATCTTTGATTTGTGATTAAAATAGACAAGTTCGAATAAATTTTTCGATACTGGTCCTACTCTTAAAACGATTGTATCAAAATTGAGTAAAAAAGTACTCAAAAAGGCTCCGATCCAATAAGTATTCAAATTTGAATACATGAATATACTCATTCTGAAAATGTGCACACTCAATAATGAAACATCGTGAGCTCATTTTTGAGTTCATGCTCAAGATGTTTCATTTTTGAGTATGCACATTTTCAGAAATGAGTATATTCATGTATTCAAATTTGAGTACTTATTGGATCGGAGCCTTTTTGAGTACTTTTTACTCAATTTTGATACAATCGTTTTAAGAGTGTAAGGAATCGATTCCAGGTTGGAATCAAATAAAAGAATCAAACATCGAGAATCGATTCCGAAATCGATTAGAAAGATTTTTTAGATCCCTGGTAAAGGGTTGAAGGGTTTTAAAGGCGATGTGGAATGTTGCGATGAACCACCGAGTGGCTCTTGAGGTCTTTCTTGACTGAGAACCGCTTTCCGCAGACGGGACACAGGTGTGGCTTGAGCCCGGAGTGCCGCAGTAGGTGGGTCCTCAGGTTGCTATGGAAGTGGGTGGAGTAGTCGCAGAGGCCGCACTTGTGTTTCTTGGCTGCACCATGCGTTGCCAGATGCGTCTGCAGGTGGGCTCTACGGCCGCTCCCGTAGCGGCAAATGCTGCAGCCGTACAGACGGGCTCCCGTACGCTCGCACACGGAAATTACCATGCTCGCATCTGGAAGAGAAATTATTTTTCTCTCAATTGATCGTTTTCTCTTCACTCATTCTGTTTTATTTATTAGTCTGTTTTTTATGACCATAAACACTTAAATATCATTTTTACACGAAAAATTGGAATGGGTTGAATGTAATAAATGCCAAAATTTAACAATTATTGCTCTTATTGGCCATATATGCGAAGTTTTTTGCGAATTTGAACCCTTGATTTTCTCCCCTTAAAACCCACTTGTGACCCCCTAACCCAGTGTTTCCCAACCTTTTTCGGTCCATGCCCCACCAAAGCTTTTCTAAATTTTCCATGCCCCCCCGGTCTCAGTGGCATATATAGAAATAATTTTGAGAGGGAGCCAAACTTATTTCTTAGCCCCTCCCTCCTATGTATATTAAATAAGTCTAATGAAGCTTTTCAGAACATTTTAGGTAGAATTTGCATGCTTAAGAACTAAATCAAGTTATGAGTAATTAAGTTCTAAGTACCAAGGGGGGGTCAGGGCGTCCTCCCCCTGCAAATTTTTGAAAATTTGACTCTAGGAAGTAGATTTTAACTAGTTTGGTATCCCTAGTTGGGAAATTTTGGATATAAATTTTTAGGTAAGATTTGTATTTTGATGAACCTAATGTAAAAAATTTTCAAATACTATAAGCATTCTAAAAACCAGGGTTGGCAAAAAACCGGGTTTATTTGGTTTTTTTGGTTTAAACCAGGTTTTTGTGGTTTAAACCAAGTTTTTTTAGAATTGAATTTTTTTATCAGAATAAGTTATTTTAGCATTGATGTTTGAAATTGAGTTGTAAATGAGACATTTATTTCAGGGGTTGTTTATAATTGATAAATGATTTGTATATTTCAATTAATTAATTAAAATTAAATTAATTTGTTTTAAAAATAATTTTTGTTTCTAAAATATTCTAATTTGAATATCTAATATTATTGTAGTGAATAAAAATCAGTGTTAATTTATCTTGGATAAATGGTTGAAATAATCAAATTATTTATCTTAATTATATATGGATTAATTTATGAACTTAAGAAATTTCTTTAGAAAGAGAAAATTTTATTTTTTAAATGAGAAGTAAAAGTGAAATGTAAACAACTAATGTTAATTGAAATTGGATAATTGATAAAGATAATTAATTTGATTAATTATTAAATGGTAAAATAATCAAATTAATTATATGGATTATTTTTAACTTAAGAAATTTCTTTAGAAAGAGAAAATTTAACTTTTTTAATAAATAAAAGGGAAATGTAAGCAACTAATGTTAATTGAAATTGGATAAATGATTGAGATAATTAATCCGATTAAGGAAATTAACGGTTTTTATTAATTTAGTAAAAAAACCCAACTGGTTTTTATCTGTTTATAAACAAACCAACTGGTTTTTAGTTTTTATCATTAAAGAAATCAACGGTTTTTATTAATTTACTAAAAAAACAACTGGTTTTTATGACTGACAAATAAGACAAATTGGTTTCATTAATTAATTAAAATCCAAGCCATATTTTATCAGTGAAAAACAGATAACTTTTGTGTATGTTTAGTTACTCTTTGAAATAATGCTTCATTTTAAAGGAAATTAATAAATGAACTATCTCTTGCAAAATATAATAAGTTTAACTTAAGCATTTAAGGTTAAGTTTAGAGAGAATTCAATAATTAAAACCATTAAATTAAAAGATTTCTGATTTTTAATCACCTTAAAATGTCATTTTTTTTTATAAATCTGACCTTTTAATTTTGTGCAAAAGATGATACTTAATAACACTTTCTTTAAAAAATCCTGAAAATATTTTATAATTTCTAAAAAAAACAAAAAAACCAAGTGGTTTTTTTGGTAAAAAAACCATGGTTTAAACCGGCCAACCCTGCTAAAAACCAAGATATCTTGGGTCATCCCCCAGAAAAGGTTTGGAAATTAGACTCTAAAAACAGGGTTTCAACTTGGTTTTGAAGATACATACTGATCCAGATTTCAGACATACATTCTCAGATATGATAATCAGATTTTGATTTGACTTCTTTTTAAAAAGTTTTTCTTTTTAATTTCCCCCTGGATTGGTCCCACGTCGGGGCAATTTGGTTGAAAATTTTCAAATTGCCCCCCTAGAAAATTATATTGCCCCCCGGTGGGGCGTGCGCCCCACGTTGGGAAACACTGCCCTAACCTATACAATTCTTGTTCGTCTTGATGTAATCTACCTATACTACCCAGTTTGTACCACGAATTTGGGACCACCCTGTATGTTAAGGGAAAAGTGATTAATTGGGCATTATTAACAATGCCCGAAGTGGAGGAGGGCAATGTGATAAATTCAATGGCATTTATGAATGAAATTTATCACTTTGCCCGGCTCCACTCTGGGCATCATTAATAATGCCCAACTAATCACTTTGCCCGTAACGTATACATAAAACAGTTCAACGAAAAACATTGGATATGTTTAGAAAAAATTAAATGACTCTTTGTATGATTGCTTTGTTGATGTAGTTGCATTGTTACAAAGAACACATAATACAAAATAACAAGTTTTTAAAAGAAAAACTAGATATTAACTCTATATCAAAATCAAATCAATAATGAAAAAATATGTTTAAAAATTTTTCAAAACTTTAAGTATAGTTTAAAATGTTTTCAATTTGAGAGTTTGTCTAATTTTTAAATAAAAATTTCATGGAATAACATTGCTTTTAAAATAGTCTCCGTGGGATGTAAAATCAAAAGACAATCATGTGGTTTAAAAAACAAGAAAATATAGATTTTTTTCCTGAACTGCAAAGTGGCTTCAGTTATTGAAGGATTTCACTGGAAAAAATCAATTTAACTACAGAGAAGATATGATTAATCAAAGCGCTCTAAATGAGCAAAGTTTGTTTAATTTAAGGAAGAAAATTTTTTCTAATATTTTTTTGTTCGGTTTTTCATGGAGTTTAAATGTGAAACATAATACCACAGATAACACCTAGCCTAAGTAGATTGATATTTAAAAATTAAATTTATTAAAATGAGTTGGTGTGAACATCTATTTACACTAAACAGCATATGAAGTATTTAAACAATGAATGGAAAGTAAAAGTATGAAGGAATTGTAAAAAAATATTAGACCTTCAAATTCAAATGGATCTAACTACACCAATGGAAAATCAAAATTACAATTCTCAACATTCAATAATTTAAAAAGTAAAACTAAGCAGTAACACATAATAACGGAAAATCATGATTGCAAATAAATAACAAAAATGATGAATATAGTATACAAGTTATAAATATTGTTTTTTCATTCTTCATTGAAACAATCAGAAAAAGCATTGCATCAGAGTCAAGGTCACTGTATCAAACGTTTAAAGGACTGGTGTCCAAAAATTAAGGACAATTTGCTTTCATGTTAGTAATGATACAAATCTTGTAAAGTAATTTTCCCCTCCGGCAGTACAACAGTGGCGTTTATAGAAATTCATTTTGGGAGGGGCCCACTGTTTTTCACCTACGCCCAAGCAAATTAATTAATGTCCATTGTATTTCTAACATAAATATGTAACTTTATGTAAATATGTAACATATATGTAACTTTTTATACATTTTTTGTTAAAACTATATAAGAACAAAACATCTATAAGAACTTATAATATAAAAAAGTTGTGAGTAGTTTTGTTCCAAGTACCACAGGGGGTTCTCCCCAAGAAATTTTTTGAAAATGTGACTCTTAAAAACTGGCTTTTAACTAGTTTTGGTACACCTAGTCCTAATTTTGGACATATTTCTAAGTAGGATTAGGATTTTGATGAACTTTTTAGAAAAAGATTTGGAATAATAAAGTTCCAATCATACAGGGGGGGTTTGGGGGTCCTCCCCCAGAAAATGTTTGAAAATTTGACTCAAACTAGTTTTTTAGCTAGTTTAGATACACGTCGTCCGAATTTTTTATATATATTTTTAGATAGGATTTACATTTGGTGAACTTAATATAAAAACAAGTTGAAGATAATAGAGTTCCAAGTAGAAAAGGGGATCTGGGGGTCCTCCCTCAGAAAATTTTTGGAAATTTGTCCCAAAAAAGCAGGGTTTTAGCTTGTTTTGGTACACCGAGTCCGGATTTTAGGGGCTCACATAGGAGAGCTTCAAAAAATATGGTTATCACTTGCCAATGATGGGACAAAAAGGAATTTCTCGTAGATATCACTAAAGTCATACTCAAAGGTATTCCACGCACTTAAAAATTCTATCATATCCCTTACAAACAGCCAATACTAATAATACAATACAATAAAGCCAATACAATAAGGATAAAAATTTCCCTTACAAACGAATATTTTGCTAAACGACTTCTACATGAAAATTTGTGTTTCCGTTCTCAATATTGTATGGATCATTATAAATGGATGTTGGTCCTAAAACTATTGTGAGTGTCACACATACACTTAGAAGAAAGGAATTTCATTGATAAGCAACTAAAATTCGTGTCATTGTTCCAAAAAAATAGAACTATCCTTAATATTTTGTGGACATGAGTTTAATTTTCAAACATAATTAGACAGTTTAGTACTTTTATACAGACCAAGAAAAACTTAATTAAAATTACTGCACTAATAGGAGTTCCTTCAACAGGATTATGCCATCAGAAATATTCAATAATATTTATGAGCAACCAGTAAACATATCAATAGAGCCAATGATAAATGGACTCTTAACAGGCCATTTTTAACAGGGTTGTTATATTTAACAAAGCAAAAAAAAACATCGATTGACAGATATTGATTCAATTGAAAGGGTTCAGCATAGGGTGACCAAAGAGTCAAGGGTATATCCAGTTTAAGTTATGAGGAACGATTAAGTAAGGTTAAATATGTTCACTCTAGAGGAAAGAAGGATTAGAGGGGATTTGATTCAACTTTTCAAAATGATAAAACAAGAGGACACAGAGGGACTAGATTTCAATACAGGTAATAGAACGAGGGGTCACAGATTTAAATTGAACAAGGCAAGTTTTAATCGGGATTGTAGGAAGTATTATTTCTTTAACAGGGTAGTGGATAGATGGAATGGGTTACCTGAAACGATTATCAACTCAAGTGGGGTAAATGAATTCAAGAATAAAATTGACAGATACTGGGAATCGGGTGATTTGAGTTAAACAGACTGTACCAACCTTGCTGGGCGCTTGCCTGTAGTTGGTCGACTTAATTTGTATTTTTTTTAAATTACAAGTATTTTTTAACAAGTTGCTCACTTGTGCAACAAAGTCACCATTTTCATGTGTGCGTATGGATCACTCAGAGTCTAAAATGGTGGTAAGATTTGTGTGTGTGTGATTATTTCTTTCGAATTGATTTCATACTTAAGTTGTTTACTTTGCTGTAATGCCTTTGTTTGGTTTGATAAAAGGCTGTTTGTTAGTGTTGGGATATAGACCAACTATTTATAAAGAACTATGTTGAAATCATTTTGAAAACCAACTTTCTTAAAAATAACTTTTAATTTATTAAGTATACCAACTTTTCAAGAGGTATTTTAAAGCTACTTTATTTTAATAGTTTTAACTATTTATTTATTTTTCAGATTATTTTAAGTTGGCTATAATAGTATTAATGTTCTAGAAAAAGATTTTTCTTGTTGTTATTTATCAAAATTTTCAGAAATTCAGAAAAAAAAATGGTTTATGTATTGAGTCGGAAGTTTTAGGTAAATTGCCTATGAATAAAATTTTTTTTATAGATTTTTATCTAAAGTTTAATACTAACTTTTTGTCTTAAAGTGTTATCATGCCCTCTTTTAACAATTTCAATAATTAATTATAATAATTAAGGCAATAATTTTTAAGAGCCAGACATTTGCTTGCTATGTTCAGAGATGAGATTGACAAAAAAGCAAAAAGTCTGAAAACTGCAAGAATCGATAAGAAGATCGTGAACAAAACCAAATAAAACCATTCAGCTGCCTCAGATATGAAACTTTACCACAGTAAAAAGCCTCATAAACCAAGAACATTCACAAAAAATGAAAAATATGTTTTTTTAGTTGAAAATTCCAGTTTATAGCTGGTTTTTTCCCATTCAAAGTCTTGAAATTTTTTTAGGATAAAAATTTCCCTTACAAACGAATATTTTGCTAAACGACTTCTACATGAAAATTTGTGTTTCCGTTCTGAATATTGCATGGATCATTATAAATAGATGTTGGTCCTAAAACTATTGTTAGTGTCTGACACACTCTTAGAATAAATGAATTTCATTGATAAGCAACTAAAATTTGTGTCATTGTTCCAAAAAAATAGAACTATCCTTAATTTTTTGTGGACACGAGTTTAATTTTCAAACATAATTAGACAGTTTAGTACTTTCAGAAAGGCCAAGAAAAACTGAATTAAAATTACTGCACCAATAGGAATTCCTTCAACAGGATTATGCCATCAGAAGTATTCAATTACATTTATGAGTCAGAAGTAAACATATCAATAGAGCCAATGATAAAAGTTGTATAACAGGGCATTTTTAACAGGGTTGTTATATATTTAACAAAGCATAAAAAGTATTTTTAACAAGTTCCAATTTGTGCAACAAAGTTACCATTTCCACATGTGTGTGGATCACCCAGAGTTTAAAAAGGTGGTAAGACTTGTGTGTGTGTGATTATTTCTTTCAAATTGATTTCATACTTAAGTTGTTTACTTTGCTGTAATGCCTTTTATTGGTTTGATAAAAGGCTATGATGAGTTTGTTAAAGTTGGGATATAGACCAACTATTTATAAAGAACTATGTTGAAATCATTTTGAAAACCAACTTTCTTAAAAATAACTTTTAAAATACCAACTTTTCAAGAGGTATTTTAAAGCTACTTTATTTTAATAGTTTTAACTATTTATTTATTTTTCAGATTATTTTAAGTTGGCTATAATAGTATTAATGTTCTAGAAAAAGATTTTTCTTGTTGTTATTTATCAAAATTTTCAGAAATTCAGAAAAAAAATGGTTTATGTAGTGAGTCGGAAGTTTTAGGTAAATTGCCTATGAATAAAATTTTTTTTATAGATTTTTATCTAAAGTTTAATACTAACTTTTTGTCTTAAAGTGTTAACATGCCCTCTTTTAACAATTTCAATTATTATAATAATAATTAAGGCAGTAATTTTTAAGAGCCCAACATTTGCTTGCTATATTCAGAGATGAGATTGACAAAATAGCAAAATGTCTGAAAACTGTAAGAATCGATAAGAAGATCGTGAACTGAAACCAAATAAAACCATTCAGCTGCCTCAGTTATGAAACTTTACCATAAGAAAGATCCTTGTGAATCAAGAACATTCACAAAAAAAAATGTAGTTTTTAGTGTTGAAAATCCCAGTTTATAAGCTGTGTTCCCCCCCCCCACTCAAAGTCTGAAGTTTTTGTTGAAAAGTCTGAAAATCCTTCAAAAGTCTAAAAATTTTCATCCCCGTATGTTCTAAGAATCAGGGATACCCAGTGAATTTTGGGAGGTTGTTGAGAAAAAAATGTGCCACTTTAATTTATTCAGGGTTGTTACATTAAAAAAACAATGTTAATTTTTTTAGCAAGTTGTTTGTTAAACAAAAGAAAAGCAACCTTCGGGTAATCCAATTATTAATTAAAAATAAAGGAAGACAAACTAATTTAAATTACAACTTAAATAAAAAACTACAGTGAACTGACATTGATTTTTGCAAAATTTAAAGGCATGAAATGAATAATTTCAACAATGAACATATTTTAATTTACCCTGGTCATATTTTGGGGGATTTTAATAACTTTTCACTTGCATTAAACTTAATGTTATCCAGATTAATACCTCTATACATGGAAATGCATACAGTGGCGAATCCAGAAGGGGGGCTGCAGCCTCCCTCAGGAATAAGACATTCAAGTTTTGGTAATAGCAATTAAGCCAAAAAAGAAATTTCAACACGTTGCACACATTCGGTGATAACCAAACTACGAAGCCAAACTACAGAACCTATTTACAGAAACCAAATATATTTGGTTATATATATTTGGGGCATATACCAAGGAGGTATATGCCCCAAATGCAATTGGGACAAAAGCACTCATTATTACTCACCAACTAATATAATTTTCATAAACTTATATATTGCATTAGTAACTACGAAAATATCTTTATCTACATACTATTTTGCATAGGGGCAGTTCAAATATTACGTAAGCACCTAAGGGGGAGGGGGGGTTTGCTCTTTGCTTATTTTTGCTGACAAGGGGGGAGGGGGGATATGAGTGATGCTTATGTAAGATGGTGCATTTTCGAAAATCTCTGGTTTCTTGCATAAATAATTTCAAAATTCAAACAAAAATAAATGTAACAAAAATTGAATTTGGAAATCTGACGTAAATCACTTTTTTCTGGAGATGACCACCCTAACATTTTGAAATTGTAGTAGTAAAAAGTAGTGTTTCGACTCATTTTTGAACCCTTAGGGTTACACCCAAAAAAGACAACTCCTTGTACGAGTCACCCAATTTTCAAGGAAAAAAAACAGTACTTACTATATAGGGATGTCAAAATTTCGGGGGGGGGGGGGGGGTCCGGCAGTTTCTTACGTAATTATGGTGGGGGGTTTGAGGTTTGCTTATCTTTGCTGACAAGGGGGGAGGGGGGGTTAAAAATGACCAAAAAAGTGCTTACGTAATATTTGAACGGCCCCATAGTACAGAATTTAAAAGGTAAGGTAGTCAACCAATTGCATAGTTACTAGAATATGCATTTCGTTACAAGCATTTTACATTTAAGTGTATGCAAAAAAAGGTTTTTGTGTTGGAGAAGGCGGCAACAATATCCAATCTCATAGTCTCTAGATCCAAAAAAAATTGAGACTCAGTTAAAATTCAAGGATTCTCAAGGCTAATAGGGTAAAATACGCTTTTTCAAGGCCTTGAAAACGAAATTTTGAATTCAAGGACTTTCAAGGTTTTCAAGCCAAAGTACGAACCCTGAAAACAAATGAAACACAAAAGTTTCAATCAAAATGCATTGAAGTCTTGGTGGACTACAGAATGCTTTTTGAGGTACGCTTTAACCGCGAAACTTTTACCGCACTCCTGACACTTGTACGGCTTCACACCGGCGTGCGTTGCCAAGTGGATCTTCAAGTTCCCTTTCAGATGCGTTGAGTAGTCGCAGACATCGCACTTGAAGGGCTTCAGACCGGTGTGCCACAGCAAGTGGGACCACATGTTGTTCCTCGCGTACGATTGGTGGCTGCAGATGCCGCACCGGTACAATTTCATGCCGGTTCTTTCGCAGACTGATGCAACCATGTTCTGCGCAACATCTGAAAGAGATGAGCACAGGGTTCACACTCCATCTCATATAGTAAAATTCAGGATTTTTTTTCAGGATTAAATTACGACTTAAATCTAGAAGTGGGTTCGAACGCCAAGCGAAGTAGTTGCGCCAAAGTGTAAAATGAAGTTGGTGACTAAAAATTCGCCAGGAGGCGCCAACCCGAACCCACTTCTAGATTTTTACCGTAAATTACTAAGAAATCTCTTCATAATATCATAGCTGCCACAATATTCTGGTTTTTGTTGAGCTTTTCTCATGCTTTTATAGTTGGAATGAGCTACAAAATCATCCGATTGTTTTCACACAAATTACATTTTGCATATTAAAATGATACATTAAAAACAGCTGTGTAATTTTACCACTTAATTTAGACTAGAAAAGTCAAGTAAAAGCTCTATATAAAAACTGGAATATTGACAGCTATGTAATAAAGAATAGAAGAACAAGATTATCTCCATAAGTCAGATTGTAATTAATCTGAATATGATTGGCACAACACCAGAAATTAAGTTTCATTTAATCTTTTGAGATCTTAATAACTAAGCAAAAAATGAGGGAGAAAAATACAATAGGATGACTGTTCCACAATCATTTTTATTTGTACTTCTAAGAAAAAATATGCTTTGTAAAGACTTAAAAGCATAAATTATAGAATTAAGAAGAAATTTTGATGGTATCTTCAAAAAGTATTTTCTGGGGAAATATTGGGGCTTGGAACACTTTCTGCATCTGCTTTTGTATTCCTGCGTTTGCGGACATGGTTCCTCAGGTCGTGCCTCTTCAGATTTCGACGCTTGTCGGTCGAGTATTTGCATTTGTCGCACGCGTACAGCTTCTCGCCACTCTGGTACCGCTTGTGTCCGGTCGCCTGGCAGACTAACATGCGCCCGATTGCAAGACCATCTGGAAGAGAAAATAAGGAGGATTTTCAAAAACAAACAAGTGTTCCGTATGGTTTTTTGTATGGCAGGGATCTGTCTAGGATTTTTTGCCAACCACCCATTTTGTGAAAATTTAAAAATAATTTGTGAAAATAAATTACGCGTAATAAAATGAATTGAAAAATATGTTTTTAAAAATCACTTTTCATATACATTTTAAGGGGAGTTAAAGTTTTCAAGTATTAGTATTATTAGTTTAGTAATAATTTGTGAAAATTCAGTTATAAATTGTGAAAATAAGAAATTTTAAATTTGTGAAGCTACCGTTTTACCGATCAACAAATTTGTGAAGCTACCGTAAAACGGTAGTAAATTTGTCCTGGACAAATCCCTGTATGGTAAAATGAAATATCTAGTCAATTTTTCAAAAAAAATGTACAGGTAATTAAATTCTCGGTCGGTGAAGAAAACAGGTCTTCTCCTACAGACACAGAGGGTCGGAATGCCGATTCCGACACTTGTCAGTCGAGAAGTTACATTTGTCCAGGGTTGGCCAATGGGTTTTAAAAAAACATGTGAAAAAAACCCACTTTTTGGACCCATTTTTGGGTTTTTTCAAGAAAAATCAAGATTTTGGCAGTTTTAATATTGAAGAAAAATATTTAACGAAATAACATACCAAGAACTGCAGTTGAGTGGGTTTTTTCTAAAATTTTAACCGGGTTTCAATAATTAAGGGTTTTTTTCATTTATTGAATGGTTTTTTTTTAATTTAGGAAGTTCAAAGTTTAAACTTTATAAAAAATTAAGGAGGATTTTTTAAAAGTTTCAGTGGTTTTTTTTCAAAGTTAAATAGATTTCTTTCAGTATTGAATGGGTTTTTTCAAATTTTGGGAAATTTTTTAAATTTTAGTGTTTTTTTTTTCAAAATTTAAACCAGATTTCAATAAATAAGGGGTGTTTTCACAAGTTCAGAGGGTTTTTTCAAAGTATAAAAAGTTTCAACTTTGAAAAAACCCACTCAACTGTGGAAAAACTGACATTATTTTGATAGAACACATTTAACATAAAAAGAATTCGCTAAAATTTGAAAAAACCTGCCTACTATTTGGGAGAAAACCACTTAATTTTGAAAAAACCCAAACTTTTTCAGAAAAAACCCAGTTTTAGGTTTTTTCAGGGTTTTATTGAAAAAACTCAACCCACTTGAGTTTAAAAAAAAACCCCGGGTTTATTGGTCACTGCGCTGACCCCTGAGTACAAACAACCCTATTAATATTTTTTTTCTCTATTGTTTATAGTAGATATGTATTCTTATGTACATTTTTAGTTTCTGTGTTTTGTTTGTTTCTTTTATGTTCAATGTAAAATTGCTATATAAAATAATAAACGTTATGTTTATGTTCTGGCAACCCTGCATTTGTCGCACGCATATGGCTTCTCGCCACTCTGCACACGGCCATGGATGACCAGACTGCACCGGCAGTTGGTTTTGTTGCACTGGTACCGCTTGTGTCCGGTCGCCTGGCAGACTAACATGCACCCGATTGCAAGACCCATCTGGAAGAGAAAATTTGGTGAGAAGTTGCAAGTTCCGTCCTAAACATTGGTCACAATCATGGTGAAAAAAATAGCAAGTCTGAATGGGCGATACCATCAATTTTTTGAAAACAGAAAAAAATGCATTTTTCCAGTAAAGGAAATAGATCTAAATCCAAAAATCCACATGAAAAGTTTCAAAAAAATTTAGTTAATTAAATACTTAAAATTAAAATCGCCAAGCCCCTTGTCTTTGTTTAGGGTAGAAGTACGTCTCAACTGATTCATACCGACTTTAAAGTGAAACCCAACAATGACTTTGATTTGTTTAAACAATAAAAGCATAGTCTAAAATCAATGTATAGGATAGAAGTACGTCACATTGGGAAATTAGACGATTTAATGCTCTTTTTTAAAGTCAAACTTTGAAATTACATAAGAAATAATCAGCGTAATTAAAAAAATTATGCTCATATATTCCGCTCTAGGGTACTTCTATCGAATAAAAAAATAAATGGTGGTATTGCCCATTATCCACAGAGAGTCCAGAAAGTATTTGTGCACCCAACAAATTAGCACTAGTATACCATTCAAATTCAATAGTAGGATTTGATTAGAAGAAATAATCGTGCACTCGAGTGACGGTTTTTTTGATGGCATCTGCACTTTTTGATATAGACCCCAAGAAAAACATTGCCTTCAGGCACTGTTAATTAAGGATTATGAAGAAAATATGCTTTTCAGCAATGGGAAGTCTATGGAAATGGTTTCCATGTTAGTCTAAGGGTGTGCGAATATTTGTTAGGGCTTTATAATTGCTTCACCTTTTTAAATAATTTTTTTCTAACTGTTTTGATATTTTTTTTTGGTAGATTATAAAGAAAAATAACATAATCTATGTTAGGATAATTTTTGTTGAATTTAGCTGTATAGTGTAAATTTGTTGGGTGTCCGAATACGTTTTGGACTCACTAGTAATTCATTTTACCCAGTTTTTTCAGTAGAATTTTCAGAAACATGTTGAGTAGTTTGATAAAATTATTAATTACGCAGCATGATTCTGCCAAAAACCCCATTTGGCCAGTTATTAGTCATGAAAATGTTTCAATTTCATCAAGAGACAATCTAAAAGTCAGTAAGGAGCAAAATACACAAGATTAGAGCTGGAAATCCGTACAAATCTCAGCCCATTTCAAAGTCCCAGATTTTATTAAATCCAGGATGGAATTCTGGTCACATATTTTTAAGAGGACGGAACTGCTTGGTAGACAAACACTCTGCGTTATGGAAACCTGCAAGAAAAATCATTAATCAAATGATCTTCAACATAAAGTACTACAGCAAGTTTATTTAGCAGCATGTACAGGGGTCTGTTAAGAAGAAATTGGGGTCCGTTTTCGGACCCTTCACAAAATGTTTCATTGTAAAAACAGACCCTTCACAACATATTTTACCTTAAAAACGGACCCTTCACAAAGTATTTTAGCCTTTAAATGGACACTATTTTTCACAATACTGCAAATTTGTGAGCTTATTTTCACAAAAACAGGTCCTGGCTTAAAAGATCTATTTTAACACTAACTAAAATTCACATAATTATGAGAAGATTTTTAATTTTTATGAAAACAGGACCTTTCACAAAAAGTCTGACCAGATCCCTGATGTATCTCTGATCTCCTGCCGAGGCACCAGCAGACGGGGTTTATATACAGTCGAGTCCGCTTAATGTGATCGCAATTGTCCGGGACTAAACTGATAACATTAACCGATCGATAACAATAAGCGATCTCATATCAAAAAGCAGCAAACAGTGTAACTAGATTGTTTGCTTTAAAATCAAAATCATGTAATCGTAATAAATGTATTCAAAACACTATTTTTAACCTAGGTAAAATTTTAAGGGGTAAATATAAGAGTAGTTCAATTAATAAAAGTAAAATAATCGCTTACTTTATATTTTTATTTGCATAGAAAGGTCTCTCTTTTTTCCACACCATTATATCCTTCCACTCTAATAACCACCTAGTATTTATAACATAATCTGAATTCCAGTGAACAAGGGAAAGTTCAAATCTCTTATCAGACATCTGCAAAGCTTCGATCTTGGTGGTTTCTTTAACGCTTTAACCAATCACAAGTATGAATTCGGACCCCCCCAAAAACTGTTTTCTTTAAATATATATGCGGAATGTTTTCTTTTTCTTACTCATCTGAGTTTCAGAAAAAAAAAGCGCCGGATGCTCCCATGGGGCAGATGTTTACTTGTAAAAATTGACCTTCAAAATGAAACTCAAACTCAAAAGCGGTCGTTTTAAAGGGAATATGGACAAATTTTGATAATATTAAGCGGAGTGATGATTCATAGTTGATCACATTAAACGAAGTATTTTACATTAAATTTAATAGGAATGATTGGGACCTGTCGATTTCGATAACATTATCCGATTGATAACATTAACCGTGATCACATTAAGCGGATTCGACTGTACAATCAGAAAGGCTTTAAACTGTCGCCACAAAATAAGAACATAAACATAGAATTAATAAACCTCGCAATTCAATTACAACATGAGCATGGGTGACACCACTCATCAAAAATTGAACTTCAAAATATCCTTTTTATCATTTTCCTCAGTTGAGTTGATTTTTAATTAAAAAAAATTTTGAGAAACACTGAAAAAAAGTCTAATGGCTTTAAGTTTCAAAAGCAGAATATTTAAGGTGGCCACTGGAATGTTTTTTTCAGCCCGCATGTATACGGCTTGGGACCAGAATGTCTCCTCAGGTGGACTTTCAAGTTGTCCCTCCTTGTAGTTGATTAGTTCCAGGCATCAATAGACAGCGGTAGATTCAAGTGTTCTCGCAGAGGGATGTAGATGATCTGAAAGAGAATTATCCTTAGTGGGAATAAAATAATTTTTACATACCAATAGTTGGAATTATTATTTGAAAATGCTGTAAAAACACCTACTCTGAGTCCCAGTGAAAATTTTCTACCATACGAACCCTTCATTGGGAAATTTAAAATCCGAAATAAGCCCCTCCCATTCGACCAAGGTTTCTACAAAGAATCTACAAAATATTATCATTTTATGACCTACTATTAGGGGAGACCGGGGATGGATGTGACACTGGGTAAGATTCATCAATCCGTTAACATTCTAATGTCAGGACGTTCACAACACAGTAAAATTTTTAATATTAGTTAACATATCGCACCCTTGCTACAAAAGTGCCACAAATCAAAAATTGTAATTTTTGAGTTATGACCGCCATTGGGCGTAGTTTTCACGTCTCTACCAATCTTCAGAAGAGTCAGAAGTTGCATTGAAAAATCAGCCGCCAGATGGCAGTAATGGCATTTTGTTGTTATCAAGATGGCTCTATGATTCCTTCCATCAAAACAGTCATAACTTGAAAAATTTGAGTTTTGAGTCGGAAAGTTGGGAAAACTAGAACAATGGCTAACGATCATAGTTTGAGATGTATCGTTCTTCGTATTGACAAATTCAAAAATACTAAAATGTGCCTAGTCAGCCCGGAACAGTTTCTTGCAATTCCTGGAAAACAGTTTTTTGAGTTGTGGCACTTTAGCAGCAAGGGTGCGATATTCTATCAATAAACTCTAAAACAGAAGAAGAACAAAAAAACAGTTACTTTCGTAAGCCAATTCAGAACACATGAAGAAATTTAAGCATGCCAAACAGTTGAGCTGGTGATATTATTGCTTTAGAGAGAACGTTTTCATAAAGACAATGGAATAAAACTGAGTATGACCGGAAAATTTATAGTAACCAAACTACAGAATAAAATAAAAAGTACTCAATATTTCTACCGTAATTAAGGATTAATCTCCTATTTTAGCATTTGAAAATTCGATTGTTTGAGTTCTGTTCCCACTGTACTGTTAAAAAGAGATAACAAGGCTGCGGTCTCTCGGCAATCGTCAAATGCAAAACAAAAACATAAACAGAGATCAAGGTCTGTGGCCGAGTTAATATCATCTCATTGGTCTGAAATAGTCACGTGGGACAAGTATTATTTCCTACCATGTGCATTTTAACACCTTCAAAAAAGAATCGAGTGATCTCTCTGCAGTCAAAATCCAAAAATAACCAGCAAAACGGGGCGAATTCTGGATCGATGCTCTCCTTATCGAGTTATTTTAGACATATCGAATATTAATGAAGAATCGATCTCCTAGGACTTTGCAAATAAAAGGAAACTTTTTAAACCAATGAGATCTAAGATTTTAACTGTATTTAGAGATTAGAATGTTAGAAAATCTCCAACCAGAGTGTCTGGAAGATAAATATTAAGATGCGAAAGCTGGAAAAAATTGGGTTTTGATAAGTGAATAATTAAAATTTCTCAAGAGTCTTGGGAGGTTTGATTAGAGGCATGGAAAATTGGTGGAAATGGGTCCTCAATTTTATGGTTTAGCTCCACGAAAGTAACCAATTTTCGTGGATATAGCAGGATAAATTTTATTGCTGTGGTTTGGTTTTGAGGCTTTACTTTCGCATAGTGTAAACAGAACCATGCTATAAAAAAATTGCCATTTAAAAAAAATTCCAAAATTGAAGAACCCTTACCAGTTTCAATTGATTCCAGGAAATCTACTGAACTGCAGTCTTTCCCGAGGAGTTGGTACTTTATTTCAGTCGACTTCTGCTGATAAGTCGAAGAAGTATACCTGCACCTGGACTTGAAATATGAAGTACAGGTGATTTTTGATTACGATTTTTGTACCTACTTAACCACTCTTCTGAATCTTTGACTCAGCCATTCTTTTGCCCTTTCTACCTCGCACAGTGTTTCCATCTTTATCACGCTGAGTTTTCAAATTGTCCCTGAAAAAACTTGGGAACAGCTTTAGAAAGAGTCCACCAGCTGCCATGTTTCACCACAGCAACATGAATGTTGTCAGCATTAATATTACTATTGGATCTTATAGTTGTCTTATAGCTTACTATTAGATCTCTAATATCAATCTACTAATTTTTATTATTTTAGTATCTAATACTAATAATATTAATTATTAGATCTCTATGATTGTTAGTCAAAATTTGAGTTGTAGGTAAACATGGAGGCTGGTGCAGTGGCGGATCTACGGGGGGGGCTTTCGGGCTGAAGCCCCCCCCCAAAACGTCTAATATTTTACGTTTGTCAAAATGAAAAAAATCTATATCCGAAATTCGGATGACACGTACCAAAATGAGTTGAAAAAGTGGGGTTTTTGACTTAAATTTCCAAAAATTTTCTGGGGGAGGAACCCCAAACCCCCCTTTTAGTGGTTTGAGTACGATAATTCGCTACTTTTTCCGTATTACCATTAACGAGAAGATTCAATTGGATTATAAAAATTCCTAGCCCCCCCAAAACCAAATCCTGGATCCGCCACTGGGCTGGTGGACTCTTTCTAAAGCTGTACCACAACTTGGTTTCTAGATACCCATTGGCCTGAATTTCGACTGTTTACTTTTCCCACCAAGAAAAATGTTGAATTTTAGTTGCATAAAAAAAGAATCTTATTAGTAGATATGCAGTTTTTGTGTACCATTGGTACTTGTAACAATTACTATTACTCTATTTAATATTAAGTTTGTCAAAACATACTCTTCTAGAACACAGGCGCAAATCTCGCCAAGCAGATTATTTGGCGACAGCTCACACATGACCTTCCGAAACAGAAACAAGGGTTACCAGCGGTTGCATCATTATTGGCGACTTCATCGCTTGCTCCGGAATTCTGGAATAGTACCAAAAATTCTACCCTAAAATCTACATCTGAAATTTACTAGATGAGGCAAAGAGAAGCTAGTTGAAAAAGTGGGGTTTTTTACTTAAATTTTCAAATTTTTCAGACATAACCGATCATCAGGGTTCCACTTATCATGGGAGTTTATTCGTATTCTATTTTTGTCCTTTTTAATTGGAAGGAAGATTAGTTATCAACTTGGTGAATATTTGGTTGGTCTCCTTACAAGTTGGAGTCTAACCATTTGGATGTAGTGACAAGAAAACATTGTTTGGAACAACATTGGCAAGTATCTTTTCTTAATTGTGTGAAACCATTTCTACTTCTTCCCGCCCACAAAAGTAATCACTACCATCATTCAGGATTTAAAATTGTTTGGGGCCATCCATAAATGATGTCACACTTTTTTTTGCCCATTTTAGACCCCCTCCCCCCCTTTGTCACAAAATGTCACACTTCCCCATACCCCCTCCCCCCCTTCTGTCACATGTCACGCTATTAAACCAACAATATGTCTTATCCACTAATTTGAAAGTGCCCAGAACCAAGGTTTTTTTCATTGATTTCCAGCAGCAGGATGTGATGTCACAACTTTCAAACCCCCTCCCTCCCCCTTGTCACAAATTGATTAACCCCCTCTGAGCGTGACGTCCTTTATGGACAGCCCCTTAGTTTAGAATTGTATTATAGAAAAGAATTCTATTCTGTTCTATCGTATTTTCCCCTGTAATAATTTCCTGATGTTTTTGCCCAATCATTGCATATCTCATTAGCCCTTTATCTGCTGCAGTGTGGTATAAAAGGGGTTTCCAACTTCTAAGTACTCAGGGGTTGCAATCGAAATCACAAGTCAAGTGGGGGGCCGCAAAATAATCTGAAGGCTCCTTTTTAATGATGATAATTTTTTGGGGTGATAGTCTTCAATATGAAACTTTTCCTGCAAAAGAGGGACGAAGGTTGTTTAAATATTTTGAATACAGGATGTTAACTAATTTTGCATGTCCCCTTTCGGGTAAACTTTTAGTTTAGAAAATACAAGGTGTTTCAGATAAGTGTTTCATTACTTCTAGAAGGGGTAGGGCACACCTGGAAGACTCAGAATCACCAAGGAATAGGGGATTAGAAATGCACCCCTAACAAGCGAGGGGTTTTTATAAGTGGGCATGGGGAAGTTGTAAAATTCCCTCTGAAAATTGACTAATCACCTTGTGAGATAAAAAAAACAGATTCAGGTATTTATTTTAAAAAAACAATTAAAGATCTGAAATTTCATTGGTTTGATTTTTATGTAGAAAAAGCTGAAATTGATCAATTTTGTCTGGTTTTAATCCAATCATAAAGGTTTACGCACCCTGTATATTTTTTAAAATTGTAAATAAACTAATTGTGTAACAGCTGTTTAAATTTTGTTAAGTGATTCCATATATTAACTTAATTTTTTATATGTTGCTCAGTAATTGAAACTTATTGTCTTTATTCTTGTAGACAATTTCATGTTTTGACTTAGAGTTTTGAACTTTTTTAAACTTGAAAAGGTTTTTTGCAACCCACATTAAGTGATGGATAAGACAAATTTGTGTGGAGAACTAGGCAGTTGATTAATTTTCAAAATTGATTGGTGTGTCTCTATAAGGTAATCATAATAGTATGTAAGAATTTGTTTTTTTTACATTGGACCTTTTTTTACAGGGGTGAAAAGGATATCTTCAGGTCTGTCTGTTATCTTCCATTTTGTAAAGATTTACAGAAAAAATTATTGGTAAGTTTCCACTATTACTTTTGTTTATAGTTGATTTGTAAGATTTTGTGTTAAATGCAAATGGAGTCTTGTGTTTAAAATGTCTTTTTCTCAATGTGTGTATTTTTTATAAAACTCTTAATACCTCCTTGAATGTTAAGGCACACTGTTTGCACTTTCACTGTTCATCAGACTCGTTCATCGGTTGTTTATACTTACCAGGTTTAGTAGATACCACAGAGTATAGAGCTTACAGATATTCCAAACGACAATTTTCCTATTTAGATACTTAATTTAATTCCTGCTCCCAGATTATAATTAATTTCACTAGCAGCCAATCAGAGAAGGCGAAAGTGATTTCTGATTGGATATAGAGCTTCTATCAAGCGTCATTTAAATTTCATTGGTGTTATTTTTTCCCCCCACTTCCGATTTGGATTTGAGTGACAGCTTCAGTGGGCGAATGACAGATAATTAGCAGGAATGACGTGGCATTAAAGGAGGCAGTCCGATGTACATGAAGTTTGTCTATGGGAAAAGCCCTGTTTAAAAAGTTGCCATTAGCGTCTATGGAGATGAATCCTCTGTTAAAGCTCTATACTCTGTTGTAGATACTATTCAAACTTAGTTACCTTGGCAACCCAATACATTTACTTAACAAGAAGTACTTTTTTATCACCATTGTAAGTTTAATGTTTGGTATTCAAAATGTGCCATCGAAGAAAAAAGAAATCAGGGATAGACGTAGCATCCCAATTGGGGAACTAGAGAATGTTTAATAGTGTTAAGAATTTTGGTTCTGAAAGTAAAAAAGCAAAATCAAATTTGAAAAAGTAAACAAAAGTTATCTAGAACTAATATTTCTTAGATTCCAACAAAATTTAACCTCGATAAATGTGCAATAAGTAAATATAGTTAATGCTTGTTGCATGTTAAGGTTTTTAAGGGTGTGTAAAACAACAATTTCAAGCTTTAACTTAAAGCTGTTGAATGTTTATCATTTGTACCTGTTGGCGAAATCTGTCTCAAAATCTTAAGGTATTTTACCTACTGTGAAATCCTTCCAAAGCCTGTTGCCAAAGTTTTACACTAATTCACATCTTAACCTTTTTTATTTGGTTATTTGAAGTTTTTAAGCTTATTCATTAATTTTATGGCTAATTATGTTATGGGGCTTAGATGAAGTTGGCTGAAATGCCCACACTGATTTATCTAAGTTTTGCAGTTTCCTTTTTTATTGGTTTTTAGAACTCACTGGTTTGACTCCTCGTTAACTAAAATTTGTAAGCTGTTTGTTTCTTCAATAACAGGAATATGCATTGCATTGCAACATAGATTATATTCAAAGTTAAAAACTTCCAATTTAAAGTGTTCCCGTCTTTAATTCTAGATTCAGTGATTGATTTTAAAAACATTAGTTTCTATCTCTTGACCTGTTCAGAATTTATTAAATTATGATTCAAGTGTGGTTCACCCTAAGGAATGGTGACTTCTCTTGCAAAAGAACCAGGGTTGGCAAAAAACCGGGTTTTTTTAAAAAAACCAAAAAAAAAACGGGTTTATTTGGTTTTTTTTGGTTTAAACCAGGTTTTTTTGGTTTAAACCAAGTTTTTTTAGAATTTTTTTATCAGAATAAGTTATTTTAGCATTGATGTTTGAAATTGAGTTGTAACTGAGACATTTATTTCAGGGGTTGTTTATAATTGATAAATGATTTGTATATTTCAATTAATTAATTAAAATTAAATTAATTTGTTTTTAAAATAATTTTTGTTTCTAAAATATTCCAATTTGAATATCTAATATTATTGTAGTGAATAAAAATCAGTGTTAATTTATCTTGGATAAATGGTTGAAATAATCAAATTATTTATCTTAATTATATATGGATTAATTTATGAACTTAAGAAATTTCTTTAGAAAGAGAAAATTTTATTTTTTAAATGAGAAGTAAAAGTGAAATGTAAATAACTAATGTTAATTGAAATTGGATAATTGATAAAGATAATTAATTTGATTAATTATTAAATGGTAAAATAATCAAATTAATTATATGGATTATTTATGAACTTAAGAAATTTCTTTAGAAAGAGAAAATTTAACTTAACTTTTTTAATAAATAAAAGGGAAACGTAAGCAACTAATGTTAATTGAAATTGGATAAATGATTGAGAAAATTAATCCGATTAAGGAAATTAACGGTTTTTATTAATTTAGTAAAAAACCAAACTGGTTTTTATATGTTTATAAACAAACCAACTGGTTTTTAGTTTTTATCATTAAAGAAATCAACAGTTTTTATTAATTTACTAAAAAAACCAACTGGTTTTTATGACTGAAAAATAAGACAAATTGGTTTTATTAATTAATTAAAATCCAAGCCATATTTTATCAGTGAAAACAGATAACTTTTGTGTATGTTTAGTTACTCTTTGAAATAATGCTTCATTTTAAAGGAAATTAATAAATGAACTATCTCTTGCAAAATATAATAAGTTTAACTTAAGCATTTAAGGTTAAGTTTAGAGAGAATTCAATAATTAAAACCATTAAATTAAAAGATTTCTGTTTTTTAATCACCTTAAAATGTCAATTTTTTTATAAATCTGACCTTTTAATTTTGTGCAAAAGATTATACTTAATAACACTTTCTTTAAAAAATCCTGAAAATATTTTATAATTTCTAAAAAAACCAAAAAAACCAAGTGGTTTTTTTGGTAAAAAAACCATGGTAAAAAACCATGGTTTAAACCGGCCAACCCTGAAAAGAACATTCCCAGGGGTAGATCCAGGTTTTATATTTTGGGACCCATTTCATTATTTATAGTGAAAAATGAAATGAAATGTTTTTTGTGAAAAATTGAAGCAGTGATAGTTAGCAGATCAGTGCGTAAAAGTAAAATGGACTCACAAAAATTCAAATATTTTGTGAATGTTTTCCTGCAAATATTATCACTGTAGCTAATTTGAATTTCGTGAAAGGGGCATTTTTATGAATTTATTTTTGTGAAGGGGCAGCAAAAAGGCCACAATTTTTGTCTGGATTAACCCCCGATACCTTTTTTTGGTTCTAGTAAATACCTTAAAAACAATGAATGATAAAAAAATTGTCAAGATTTTCAAATTTTTGCAAGAAATCCTTCAAACTAAAATAGTTGAAATTTGAAATGCCCACAACTTTTTACATAAATTTAATGGGAGAACTTTGATTTAAAGACATTCAAGCTATCCAGCTTCCACTGTATGTGATTAATTGGGTAAAAAATGAAGCTGTTTTGTTTAAAACTAAATTGTTTTTGATTAAATGTAATGAGGAAAAAAAAGACAATTATTTGAAAAGAAAACTATGCTGTGAAAAACACCCTAAGGGTCAAAAAAAATATTTTAAAACTTTCTAAAATTAATTTTAGAATTCTCTTTTGTGAAGGTATGTGTTGGGTAGGCATTAAATTAAAGCATTTATTGGAAACAAAAGAGTAAAGTTTAAGCACACTTCAACTGAGGCGAGCATTTCTCTATAATTGCTTATTTACTCTAAAAATCACACTAAACTGTTGCCAATCACAAAAAGACTAATGAAAGAAGAGTCACCTCCTAGTACTAAAAGGAAGGATTAAAGTTTTTTTTTCATTTTGTAAGATCACATAACAGTATGAATACAACAACTTAAAGATGTTTTAAAATTATCATTATGTATACTCAGTAGTGAAAGTTATTTACAATTCAAAGATATTCTTGAGTATCATCAGAATATATGCTTCTGTGTAATATATGTATTTGAACTGTCTTTGCTCACTCAAGTGGTTCAAAGCCATATTGTCTGTCCTAATTAGTTCTAAACATTTATCTTTTTCATACATTTCAATACATCCATTTCAATTGAAATTGTTTTAACTTTTAGTTATTAAAACAACCTAATGAAAAATTGATTGATAAAATGTCTACATAGGATGTAATATAAAGTGGATGGCATATTGTATCTCTGCTATTGTGATGTTCAACTATACTCCAATTTTGATTGGTTAAAATGGTTTTTGTAACATTGTTAAACTAAGATTTTAAGTTTTACTAATGCATCACTTAAAAGCTTTGGATTCTTTAATTGCAGATAAAATGGCTGCCAAAAACTGACTTTTTTTTGCTGGAAAAGATTTGCTACAAAATGACATGGAACACCTTGATGGTGAAATCTGAATCACTTTATATAAAGTAAGGAAGCTTATAAAGTAATCCCCAAATTTTATAAATTTATGTAATTAATCCATTGTTCTTATCTTCTTTATCTCATACTAATTTATTCATTTGTGGACTGTTTTTATGGTCTTCAAAGATTTGACTCCACTGATAAAATTAGAGACTTCAATTTAAATTTAAACTTTTGAATTAAATATTATCAGTACCAAATATTATATTGAATACAAAAGATTATTTTTTACTTATGAATGTATTTAAAGTTTTCACTTACAAACCACCAATTAGTTATTTAAGATTTCTTTAAAAATTAACACTTTTAACCTTTTTGTTTTTAAAACTCAGACATGACTTTGGGGGTTTTTACCAGGAATTTAATCCTCTTCTTTTTTCCTCTTAAAGTTTGAGATGGTAGACGGGGTACTTTCAGATTCTCTGTTCCTTGATTTTGAATGCTCTTTTTTTAGATATTATATGTATATTAGGGTTATGATTCTGAGACTTTTTTTAAAATATTTAAAAGCCTGATGCTGCATTCGATGAACTTTTGCCCATACGTTAATTTTATGGTATTATTTTCTTTGTATGGAGAAAAAACCTTGCGCGCCTAACATCATTTCACTTTCTAATATAGCAAATCACTAGGGCATCTCGGGAAAAAAACTTTTTTCTAAAAACCTCGCTCCCCAGGACTTTTTCCATTTCTTTTGGTCCCAAAAGATAGTGTGTGAAGTTTCATCCCCATAAGTTAACTCTAGGGTTTGCATATAGAGCCCCAAATTTGAAAAAAAGTGGAAAAAACTACCTATTTTCAGAATTTTTAAAAAAATATTTTTATATTTATATTGCTATAAAACTGGTTCAGATGTGTTTTTTTAAAACATATTTAAATGGATTATATATATTTATGTGTATTAACTGTACCCTATAGCCCCATAATTTAAGATTAAAAAGTGCTACTTAGGGACATTGCGCTCAAAGTTTATATCGCACTACCAGTGGACGAAAAGAATTAAATCCAAATTTCTTCGAAGGAACTCCCTCATATGATCCCATTTTTTGTTAAATTGATGTTTTATATAATAAAGGCCAGTGAAATAACAGTAATTAGGCCTTCCACTGAACTTTTAATGTAAAAAGTACTTTTGTGCGAAAATGCTTATTTCTAGCTGATCAAATCCAAAATTTACCCTAAAAAAGAGGGTTATGGTACTTTTAAGATCAAAAACCTTGAAATACCTTTTTAAAACATTATAGATTTCTTTTTTAAAGGTAGAACTTAACTTTAAACCGTACAGATTGGAAATGACATGAATATCTCCTATACCAGAAATAAAAATAAATTTCATCTTCAACGTATTAGGAGGAAAGTTTAATTGAAATCTTCTTTCATCAAAATATGAAAAAAAAATTTACAAATATCAAACAATTTTCTTAACTTTAATAAAGAAATCCCATTTTGTCTTCTGGTAGAGAAATAACCCAAGTCAGTTCCGATCTATTCGATTTAAAATTAAGTTCTACGTAAAAATGAAGCTTATAATGGTATTTAAAAGTTTTTGAACTAAAAAAGTACAATAACCCTCTTTTTTAGAATAAATTTTGGATTTGATCAGCAAGAAACAAGCATTTTAGTAGAAAAGCATTTTTTACATGAAAAGTTCAGTAGAAGGCCTAATTACTGTTATTTTACACTGGCCTTCATAATTTAAAACATCAATTTAACACCAAAGGTCATCATTTGAGAGAGTTCTTTTGAAGAAAATTGGAATTTATTTACTTTCTACCACTGTAAGGCATTATAAGCTTTGATGAGCGCAACCTCCCTTAGTTAGTACCCTTTACTCTCAAATTATAGGCACTATAGGTATAGTTAATAACCTTAAATAAATATAAACCATCTAAAATGCCCTAAATAACAGATCTGAACCAGTTTTATAACAATATAAATCTCAAAATATATTTTTTTAAATTCTGAAAATTGGTCATTTTTCCACTTTTTTCTAACTTTGGGGCTCTATAGGCAAACCCTAGAGTCAACTTAGGGAGCTGAAATTTCACACACTATCTTTTGGGACCAAAAGGAATAGAAAAAGCCCTTTTACAAATTTAAACAATTTTTATGAATTGTTATATTTAGCTTCAAAAAAGATTTTATTAACTGCCTTTTAGTGCTTCAGCCTTATGCAAAATCTTTTTAGGCGCGCAAGCTTTTTTCACAGTTTTCAAAAATAAAAGTTATTTTCGAGAGTTATGGACCAATATTCATCATTTGCCACCACAGGCTTTTAAATCTGAAAAAAATCATAACCCTAATGTATATTATTTTCATCTGTGTTAAATTTAATCAGTTAAATTATTTCAACTTTAATATCAAAGCTGTTCTGATTTCTTTTGTTTTAACTTGCATGATAAAAAGTTATTTAAAAATAACATTTTAAAAATCTGTTTAAGGAACCCTTTTAAAACCAGGTGAAAGGTATTTTGTTTAATAGTATTAGAGGAAAATTTTACACCAAGTTTTTTTTGCGAATTAAGAAATTTATTAGTGATTCTTTAGCTATATAAATTTTCACATGTCTACTGAAAAACATAAATTGATTCGTTTTCTAAAAAGGTAATTTAAACTTGTTACTAAATGAGTATTTTGACAGGTTAGGATTTTAAAAGTATGGCTGCTAGAAAAAGTAGAAAAGGCTGAAAGGAAAAAATCCTTACAAAACATCCATTTACCATGATATCCTTTGTTATGAATAGACAATATGCACTATGTCACGAAACATCCTAAAACTTACCCAATTTACTAATTCGATCATGAAAAACCCAAAAATCAACTTTAAAAATCACAAAAAGTTTTAATTTAAGCGCAAAAAGTGTTTAAAAAAAGCCCTTAAGTCACCTGACTCAAAACAGGGCGTAACCTTGTGTGACGTCATACTTCAAGAGATTTGTTTCAGGCAAACTGTTTTGAGCACATGGAGCATAAAAACTTACTTTTTTGAATTCTCCCATTGTGCATCTGTTTAAGACTGGATAACACTGTCCTTGAAACTCAAAAATGTTCTTTTTAGAATTAACATTTTATTCCTTTTGTACAGATTTCTTGTATTTTCATTCAGTTTCTTAGCATTTGGACTAACTTTGGAAATTTTGTAAATAAATAATGAATGTCTTGTAGGTTTTTTCTCACAATATTAAGTTTAATTATAGTCAGTATAAAATATTTAAAATATCACTAGTAAAATAAAAATGTAAAACACATTTAAAACCAAAAAATCTTTGAATTTTTGAACTGTTGCAACAGTAAATAATTTGACTTCATTTAATTCTTTCGTTTATTAATTTAAACTGATGATAATCAAGCATTCCATTTATAGCAATGTCAATGTACTAGTATCACAAAAATTCTAGTTTTCTTTTGCTATGAATTATTACATTTTATGCAGCTGGCATCACGTTTTTGTTTGTTTCTTTGTGTCTCTAAGCATAAAGTTACACTATTTATGACGAATTCTTTCATTTTTTGGTACTGAGAAAAACAATTCATCCGGTGTTCTAACACTTGTATTTTTGCACATAGGTACTAAACATCCTTTATAGTACTTTTTTACTTGTTTAGGGCCGTCCATAGCTGCCGAAATAAGAAACTACAGGCTACCAAAACACCCCAACATAAATGCAAACACCATTGCTTTTCAATGGATGCCTTTCGCGCGTAATTTGAACTTGAAGTATGACGTCACAAGTCAGAATCGTCAAGCACTGAAGTTTTTGTTGATAGTGACGTCAGAGCAACTTTAAATGCGTTTTAAATCGAATTTATTTGATCGAATTGCAGTTTAATTAGCATTTTTCAACGTAATTTTTCATGCTCTTTCTTTTTAAAATGAATTTGAAAATCATGCATATTGTCTATTGTGTGTATTTTTAAAAACTCAATTTATTGTCCACTTATTAATGCTTTTTTAAGACCTGAGAGTAGTTAAAACACCTTAGGGTTCAGGGTCAGGAATACCGTCCTGCATAGTATTCCTGCATAGGCATAGGTCAGTCATGGGTCAGGGAATACCGGGAAAAGTCAGGGAATTTCCCCTAAAGAGTCAGGGAAAATTGCTAATTTTGGCCAAAAACCTGGAAAATGAAAATTTTTAATGTTTGTGTGTCAATTTTGGCTCTATTAAGTGAAAAAATAGTAAATTTATTGAAAATTGTGTTCAAAAGTGTAACAAGTATATCTGCAAAATCCTGTGAATTGCAAGTTTTTTTACCGAAAAATCTTAAAAATTGACCTGGAAAAGTCGGGGAATTTTATTTCTGAAATTGAGTGGGAACCTTCATAAAGCAGGTTTTTTTCTTCTCACATGCCTTCAGTTGATTTTTAAAATTTATATTATATTATTTGATTTAGGTGTTGAAATTTCCTTGACTGGATGGTGTTTATTCTTGTATGAGCAATTTAATGACATCAACTATAAACACTTTTCAGTCCTTCTGTGAATCACCAATGTTCCCATCTCCTCACCAAATACCCAATTTTGCATTTCTTCGGATTAAAGTAAGTGTTTTTTCTTAGCTTTATTATCAGCAGACATGTATCTGTAGTAAAATGTTTGTTTTTATCAAAAGTAGATTTAACTCTGCCTGTGTTTGTTTTTAAAGTAAGTCTTGTGTGCCTAAGAACTTTGCTTGACTTGGAAAAAAATAACTGTTCCACTACTAATAGGGTAGGTGGGGGTAATTGTCTGCAGTTTTTGGTTTTGAATTTTTGTGGCCCACAGTTTGATTATTTTAATAAGTTTCTGGTATGGAATCTAAAGCTTAGGATGTGGCCTATCAATTCATATTTTTTCCAGCCTTGAGCTGCAAATATTTTTAGAAATATTCAACTTTAAAAGGAAAAACAATTGCGGACATTTGCCCCCCATTTTTTGCAAGTATCTGCAGTGCGCATAATTACCCCAATAGAATAAAATAAGAGAATTATTATAGATATTCCAATTCAAAAACATCAAAATTGAGGTATATTCACAATAGGAAGACTACACAACAATATTGGACATTATAAAACATTATATAGCAAAGTTACTCCACCAGTTGCAAAGTCAATCCTATTCGTTTTACCGGCGTAAAATCGGCTAAATTGTCAGGAAAACTTATCATTTCTTGAAACCTTGCATTATGGATTTCATTACGTTTGGAAAGTTTTAGGACTGTCTTTCTTTTCAACAAAAGCTTCTTCTGATGGAGTTTCTGAGAACATTCCCACATTTTCAATTGCGGACAATTACCCCATATCATGATGACAACAACAAAGTGGTACTGATTTTTGAAAACAAAAGTAAACATGAGTATAGTGATATAATTTCAAAGATAAATAAAGGCTCTTTCAGAAAAAAACCAGATGGATTGAATAAATATAACTATTCTACCATAATATGAAGAAAAAGTGAGAAAAATAACAAGGACACTAAAAACTGACCTACCTCATTTTTTTGGACAACAGACACGCTACTTCTCTGAAATTTTTACGGCCATTTGGGGGTTGTGAAAGGAACCTACTGTGTCGATGCAGTCAATATAAGCGAATATCATCATCAAAAAATGGCCGTGCGGACCATTACCCCATGCGGACAATTACCCCCACCTACCCTACAAACTTTTTGTTCTGCCATAATCATAAGTGTTGGTATAATAACATTTTAAATTCATTATTTTATAAAAATGCTTCATGGTTTGGTAATGTTTTATAAATGACATGCTATTTAGTAATTAAAGCGGTTACATGTCTTATTTCTTTTCTATTTTGTTGATTACTTTTGTTTTTAATATGACCAGGGGCCTTTTCTCCAAATGTACTCTTTTAGTGCAGTTTTTTTTAAATTTTATTTTCAAAGGAATGGTGGAATTATGCTGTAAAAATAACAGTTAAGTAAAGAGTGATTATCAAATTTGCATTTCAAAGTTACGGTGAGTCAATTAAAATGCTGAGTTATTATCCCATTGCCCAGAAATTAAGTAAAAAAAATATTTAATTACAGTTGGAATAGTTTTGAGGGTGTGTTTGTAACTCCTGAGCCATTCCAAGGAAATGGGTAGCGTTGAGTTTATATAGAGTAATCGGGCGCGGATCCAGCTCGACTCCATGGGGGGGCACTTTTCCAGACAAGATCCCCTTGTGGTACCATTTAGGGTATGGGAGTCCTCCCCCCAAAAAAGTTGAAATTTGATGTGTAAAAGTAAGGGTTTTAACTCATTTTTAGAAACGTTTTGTGTCTAAGGGGGGCACTTTTCAACACTATTACCTTTACTTTTTCACCCAAAATGTTAAAAATGTTGGGGATTTTCTAAAAATTATCACTGAAGATCCCCTTGTGGTACTAATTAATTAGGGGTATGGGGGTCCTCCCTCAGAAAAAATCTTGAAATTAGACCTGTAAAAGTAGGGTTTTTACTCACATTTTAAGAACATTTTTGGGTTACCAAGCGGGGGGGCATTGTCCAGAGCAGTGGTGGATGTACGGGGGGCTTTCGGGCTGAAGCCCCCCCAAAACTCTGTTATTCTCTGTCCAAAACTCTGGTAACTCTGTTATTACACCTATATTTTGCTAAGTTTGTCAAAGCGCAAAAAATCTATATCCAAGATTCAGGTGAGGCGTACCAAAACCAGTTGAAAACCAGGTTTCTGGCTCAAATTTCCAAAAATTTTCTGGGGGAGGACCCCCCTTTTGGTGGTTGGAGCAGGATAATCCACTTACCTTTTCCCGTATAAACATGAACAAGAAGATTCAATTGGATTATGAGAGTTCTTAGCCCCCCAAAACCAAATCCTGGATCTGCCACTGGTCCAGAGTGCCACCCCCCTGGATCCCTGCCTGAGAGGAAACGACCTTAAAAAAATTAAAAATCCTGTGGAATTTTGCATGTTTTTTAACTACCCCACTCACTTTCTTCTAATTCTTAATCTTTAAACATAAACAAAAAATCAAACCTGAATATAAAACTTGTTTTAGTAAAAGCAAATCTTAGAGAGAGCAAAACAATATTTTTTATATACACTAGCGGAAATAAAAATCCCAACACCAAGAAGGAAAGGAGATATCAAAGTCAAATTTATTTCTATGATTGCACATAGTATCAATGATAATTGATTAAAAAATCAGCCTTCCTGGATGTTAGGGGGCCGAGAAAACCAGGGAGGAGTGTTGTCTCCATAGGTGTCCATTACCGCTTTCACACGTGATGGTATGGAGTGACAGGGGCTCTAAATGACTTTTGAGGGATTGGAGGACCATGTTGCCTCCTCAGGTAGTCCAAATTCATATGGTGCACCAGCGGACGTTGCATACCGGGCTAGGTGATTTCTCCTCATTAACCGGACTTGTTTTGTGGGTGTTGGTTCTAGAGAACTGGTAAGACGGGGTAAAAATGCAACCTAGGGGGTTAAGAAGAAAGCTTGGACATTGCATACAACATGTGGTTGTGCATGTTTCTCTTGAAATTTGTCCCCAGGACAGGTCTGAAGGTAAGGGCGGACAACCGGCTGAAAAACCTCAATGACGCAGCTCTGGTTGGAAGAAGTACTGGTGAATCATACTCAGGAGATGCAGAAAGGGAATCCAATGCATCCCCACTCCGTTACCCTGCATCACCACTCCGTGGAACGATTAGAAAATCATCAGCTGAGTGCGCTCTCTCCATTGTGTCTTCAAACTCATACCCAACCGTCGTGGTGCTCCAAACCGAAGCAGGATTCTCTCATAAACACAATGTCATGAAATTGGGATTTTCATTCCCTTACTTCATGCACTATTGGAAACAGAAAGGTCCATTTTCAGCTCCTGGTTTGTAGACAAAGATGTAAGAAGCTATGCAGACCAAACGGACAATCCGCAGTACTGCAAACGACATCCATCCCACTGCCGCTTGTCCTCAGTATGATCTACCGGTACTTTGGCCAACCAGAGCTGCTTCATTGAGGTTTTTTAGACGGTTTTCCATTCTTACCTTCAGACCTGTCCTGGGGACAAATTTCAAGAGAAAAATGCACAAACACATGCTTTATGCAATGTCCAAGCTTTCTTCTTAACCCCCTATGTTGCATTTTTACCCTGGCCTATCCGTTCGTAAGAAGCAACGCTCACAAAACATGTCCAGAGAAAGAGGAGAAATCACCTAGCCCGGTATGCAACGTCCGCTGGTGCACCATATGAATTTGGACTACCCGAGGAGGCAACATGATCCTCCAATCCCTCAAAAGTCATTTAGAGCCCATGTCACTCATACCATGACGTGTGACGGCGGTAATGGACACCTATGGAGACAACACTCCTCCCTGGTTTTCTCGGCCCCCTAATATCCAGGAAGGCTGATTTTTTAAGCAATTCACATTGATACTATGTACAATCACAGAAATAAATTTGACTTTGATATCTCCTTTCCTTCTTGGTGTTGGGATTTTTATTTCCGCTAGTGTAGTTTAAAACCACCACTGAAGCTTGACTGGCGGCCATCTTAAATAATGATGAAACTTTTGCAAGGTTATTTCTGCCTCTTATCTCTGAATAAAACCTAAGTAAGATTGTTGGACGTATAACTAAACTCATTGGCGCAACAGCCCTAGTGGGCCAAGGCCTACGATGCCCGTTTTCGTGACCGTGGGGGTGCAAGTTGTTAGGCATGTGTCCCGGTTAGGTGGTCATTCTAACGCGAGACCCCCAGTGATTAGTTCCAAAGCATGCTTGGTCCTCATTTTATCGACCCACTTAAGGGATGAAAGGCTGAGTGGACGTTGCCCAAACCGGGAATTGAATCCCAGGCCTGTGGTGTGGAAAAAACCCCAGGCCTGTGTGGCCGGGTTTTAAAATGTCTTTTTTGGGACACCCTGTATATACAGTGTCTTTTTTATCACCTAAACTTCTCCTAGCAACCCAACAGGCTTTGTGTTTACCTAGGCTCTCTATGTTTACCCACTTTCTCCTTCCGCGTACTATTATGTTGCTTTTTGCCTTGAAAATTCTGAAGATGATCCACCTCGAGTAATCCTAAATGGTCCAAATAGTGGTCACAAATTCTACTTTTTAGGGTCAAAAACTTTTGGGGAGGTCCCCAGAGTTGGACGATGGGTTTTTTAAAAATGAAACATGTGGGGAAAAAACCCTCCATTTCGACCCATTTTTGGGTTTTTCAAGAAAAATCAGGATTTTGGATGTTTTAATATTGAAGAAAAGCATTTAACAAAATAACATACACATAGAATAAATTTAGAATAGAACACATTTAACATAGAATAAACTCACTAAAATTTGAAAAAAAACTTACTTCTATTCAGGAGAAAACTACTTAACTTTAAAAAACCCCACACTATTTCCGAAAAAAAAACTGATTTTTTATGGGTTTTTTAATTTTATTGAATAAACCCAACCCTGGGAGGACCCCTCTTTGTTTCCATGCTGTCCACAAAACTTTGAAGTCGGTTTGGGGGCTCCAGAAACATAAAAAAGTCGACCCGGCTTGCCCCCCCCCTAAGTGGAACCCTGGCCACGCCCATATTCAGAAGAATGATTTTTCAGATTTTCTTCCTCATCGCTTTTGAAGCACAAGCAAAGAACGCGCGATTGGTTCATCCAACGACCGACAGATGGCGCTGTAAGCCAAGGTTTCGGTTTCTCCGCAAAAAAGCGCGTTCGTTTCAAGTTCTTCTTTCGGAGGCAGTGAAAGTAAGCTTCAACTGTACTTCACGCTTCACTGCGTGGCTCCTCGTTGTGCAGAAAAAACAACCCACCGATCACGTCCAATGAGGAAGTTGCATGATTTTTTTTTATTTTTTTAATCGATTCCTCTTGCAAAAATAAGCAACTACCCAAAATTTGAGGCCGATCGAGAAATTTTTTGATTGTCAAAAAATAAAATAAACAAAAATCCCCTTTTCCAAAGCGCGCGAAAATACTAAGAGTTTGGGATGTGACGTCATCGTACGGAGTTTTCAGTCACGTGTTTTTTCTCGAATTTTAAATTAATATATTTAATTATACTTGTGCATTTTTTGAAAAATTGACTAGGTAGTATTTCATTTTACCACACAAAAAACCACACGGAACGCTTGAATGTTTATGAAAATCTGACGCATGCAACTTCCTTATTGTACCTTTTAGGGGCCGTCTATAAATTACGTTAATTAAATTCCCTCAGTGATATTTTCGTTTTCACTTTTAAGCAGTCGGGTTTTTTTGATACCTTCTATTTTCGTCTTACACTGTTAAAAAAATTAGTTCAACCTTTCACCATAAACTGGTTCAAATTTAGCTGCAACCAAGGTATGGTAACAGGTTTCACCAAGTTTTCGGTTTTTTCCTTAGTGCAAGCACCAATTTTTCGGTATTTTCACTGGTAAAAGCACCGAAAACTTGGTGAAACCTGTTACCGAACCTAGGTTGCAGCTAAATTTGAACCAGTTTCTGGTGAAAGGTTGAAAGTTTTTGGTGAAATGTTGAACTGCTTTTTTAACAGTGTATCGGCATCACACTTAACATTGCAAATGTTTCGATACAAATACATGTGGAAATAAAAAAATCACGGCCTTAACTATTAAACCTGTTTTTGTGCGAGGGATGGGGACCGCATAAAAAAAATTGGCACTAAACTTCGCGAGTAGCTATTAAAATAGTTTTCGCAGCACAACTAAAAAAAATCATTATATTATGTGGTGAATATAGGGACCGCATGAAAAAAGTCTCACCGTGGTGAAAATTCCTCAACATTAGTGATGGGCGATTTTTTGAGGAGTTAACTCGGTGAATCAACTCCTTAAACTGAGTGAAGGGTCAAGGAGTGAGAAAAAGAGTGGTAACCCTGTTGCATTTTTAAAATATTCCTTTCAGATGTAAGGTTCCTCCAGGACTCCAAGGGGGGGACACTTTTCCGGACAAGATCCCCTTGTGGTATTATTGGGGGTATGGGGGTCCTCCCTCAGTAAAAAATTTTGAAATTTGACCTGTAAAAGCAGTTTTTTTACCTTTTTGGGTACCCAAGGGGGGCACTGTCAAGATTGCCACCCCCTGAATCCGCGCCTGACTACCTCTGTGTCCGTTAAAGATTTTGTCACCTTCGCCAGGTTGTTTCGTTGACAATATCTTATTCATCTTACGACATAAATTGAGGATATTTCATGGAAATCTAAACAGTCAAGTTTTGGTAATTTTGTTCCTACATTTTTTTAAACCTAACTTAGTGTTTGCTCTACTATCATTTTAGCTTTAGCCCAGAATGAACACTTATAGCAGGGGTCGGCAAGTAATTTTACTTGGGGTCCAAATAATTTTGAAAATTTTTCATCGGGGTCCGGAGAAAAATAGGCTACTAGTACTAGTTTAAATTGTTATCTTCAGCTGCACATAATTTTTTACAAAGATGTAATTTGAGTATGCTATCTGGTAAATAAAATTGTTAAATTTAATATGATTAGAAGTTATAACAATAAAATGGGGGTCTGGGGGCTTCCCCCAGGAAATTTTTTCAAATTAGACCCTTAAAAAGCATGTCAAAGCTAATATTTGTTCCGTAAAAGTACAAATAAATTTTCAAAATGGATGGCGGTCCAGGAAATAACTTCACGCGGTCCGGATGCGGACCGCGGTCCGCCAGTTGCCAACCCCTGACTTATAGCATTTGAATTTACGATTTTACAGTAACTTTAAATATCATTCTCAGAGCTTTTTCTCATCAGTTAATTAAAAAAAGGTACGGTTCCATCATACAGGATTTTTCTCGGCAATCTGGTTTAAGTACTTTTAGATCCCAGAAATTGATACTGTTAAAGATATTTTGGTATTAGTAAAAACACTGCGTTTTACCCAAAAAGTGAAAAAAGTTTTCCCTCAAAGTAGTCACCAGTTTTAGTATTTTGGAAAAGTCTATAAGGTTGTTTGGTTTTTACGTGATTGAATAAACCAAACAAATCTTATAAACTTTTTCCAAGTAACTAAAACTGGTGAACAATTTCAGTAAACATTTCTTACAAGATAAAGTTTTTACATACTCACTATATCTTCTTTAATTTTTAATTAAATTATTACCACTAAGCAGGGTTGACTGGATTGGACCCATTGTTTTTTAAAAAACATGTGAAAAAAACCTCATTTTGGACCCATTTTTGGGTTTTTTCAAGAAAAGTTAAGATTTTGGCATGTTTTATTATTGAAGAAAAACATTTAACGAGCATTAAACATTAATGATACATTTAACATACCAAGAACTGCAATTGAGTGTGTTTTTAAAATATTTTAACCTGTTTTCAATAATTAAGGGAGTGTTTTTCATAAAATTCAGTGGTTTTTTTCAAAGTTAAATAGATTTCTTTCAATATTGAAGTTTTTTTTTCAAAATTTATGATACGTATTTTTTAAAATTTAGTGGGTTTTTTCAAAATTTAAACCAGGTTTCTGTTACATCATAAGAAAAGTTCAAAAAAAAATTACTCCAAAGATTATTTTTACATTCCATCTCATGGCGTTGGTAAATGAACACTTTAAAATAAAAAAAAAACATAAATTTTTAAGAAAACTGACGAACTTTGAAAAAACTACTTCACTTCAGTCACCACTTTGGAAAAATATTTAAACAGTTGAATGAAAGGTTGCTTTAATTTAATCAGAAGTAGAGTTCAAAGATGAATTTTTTCTTCTTAAACACTCCAGAGCTAAGTTCTAAATTTAGATACCAGAAAGAACACAAAACAAAATTAAGTCTTAAAATGGTTATTAGAGTTAGACCAAAATAAGATACGTTTATACACTCCTTGGTAAAGACTGGAATCAAATTTCAAAATTTAGATAATTTATGATTAAGAAAAAAAAAGGTTAATAATCATATATGTCACAAAGGTAAGTCACATTTCAAAGGATTCCAAGTGAAACAAGGATATTACATGAATAAGAACTCGACGACATGGTTTTAAAAGAATTTCCTATAGAGTCATCGATTTTAGGTCCATCAGGATGAAAAATATTCCAAGGTAAGCAAGAAAATCTACCCCTGGGTTTGCTTTTACCTTCAAAAAATTGTCCTAATTTTATGAGAGGTGACTAAAGCCGCAGATATCGTAACTTAAAAATCGAACGTATATGCTTGTTCAATTTTATTTAACGGCACCTGCGGCTTTAGTCACCTCTCAGAGAATTAAGAAAAAATCTTGAAGGTAAAAGCGAAGCCAGGGGTTGGTCGGTCGGGGTTTGGGACGGTAATATTAATTAGATTATTATTATATTATTATATTATTATTATTATATTAATTAGATTCTTATTAAGATTCTTTAGTGTCCACCGAAGGCAGAAAGGGTAGAATCTTTGTATTTATAATAATTCACAAAAATAAATAATTTATAAAATTCACAAAATAAAGAGAAAAGTCTTCAAAAATAGTAGAATTTTTGAAGAAATTGACTGCTACGGTTACAGTTAACTTTGAAAATGAGGAAAAATTATGTCCCCCCGTTAGCTTCGCAGGAACAAATTTATAAATACCCAACTGTATTTATGTCCGGGTGCTATACCCGGGGAGAGGCTCAGACTCGAACCGAGGGAGGTTCGACCTGAGGGCCTATATGAGATGGATGATGGTACGTGCGCAAGCACACCAAGCCATCGGTTCCTGCAACCAGACTGATCTTCTAATTAATTTAAAGTTGACACTTCATCATGTAAACTAATAAATGTATACTTACATGTACTAGTATGTATACATCTAAGGATACGTATAATATACAATGAATACAAATAAATGCTCTATTTATTAGTATATAATTGAGGAGTGACCAAAAATATTCAACATGTCGGTAGCCAGTGTTCGATCCGAGATCCTTTGAATTCGAAACTTGACGCTCTAGCACACACGGCCACATGCTCCTTTCAATTTTGACAGTTTAATGTATTATGGAAAAGTCTAATAATAAAAGCCTATGAATAAGTCCCCGATTCTTCATCGAGGACTTATTTAACCTTAATTAAATTTCCAAGAAATTCAACCAAGTTTAACCCCCAAATATCGCATATCCAGCCTTTCAGTCTGATGATCTGATTGATATTTCTCTTGGAAAGTTTTTTAAAAAATATAATAACAACCGAGGATAGAACCCAGGAACTGCCTCACGCTAAGCGAGCATCTTACCTCTGCTCCAGAGGAGATTCAGTATCATTAAAACTTATCATAACATCTTCCTTAGGGTTTACTTTATGACGCATCAGTGTTGCGCCAAAACTGCTGCCAGCTTGAGAAAATATAGGCTTAGTAAGCAACTTTTGAATTCAAAATTTTAGGTTTCATAAATTACTTAATTTTGGTTGGTTTAGGTTTTAATGGCACTAGGTCCTTTTAAGAACATAAACATATATAGCTCCAAATAGTTTGCATTAACTCTTGTAAAAACGGTTGGAATATATCATTTTACTAAGTTTTAAAAATTTCCTTTGTCCTTGATAAAGGATCATCCTTATTTTAGATTTGTTAGTTATATTTTTATCAACCGAGTGTATATTATTTTCAGGCATTTATCACAGTTAGAAGCTGTCATATGATGGGAATCATCACATATATAGCTGAAATATTAAGCTTTAAATAAAGAAACTATTACTTGTATAAAAATATTTTATTTTAGCACATCAAAACATGATGGAGAGAAGTAAGCTTAATATGGACACAGGTATAGGTATATGAAAAATAAGGGCGCTCCAACTTTCTTTCAAAGTCCCCTGATGATACAAAAAACAAAAATAGCGACAGAGAAAAATAAATTACACAACTGAATTTAAAAATTAAACACAGGAATAGAACAGTTCAGGACTTTTATTGGTTGCAATTCTGCTATAAAGCTCCTATAACGTTTGCTATATGATGAAAAGTCCTTGGCAGACAACTGATTCCTCGGACAGATCCTGTGAACACAAAAATATATCTTCGTGATGATCGTTTTCATAAATCAGGGTTTAAATTTGATGATCAGCAGGGGTTGATCCAGACAATAATTGGGGCCCTTTTACTGCCCCTTCACAAAAATAAATTCATTAAAACGACCCTTTCATGAAATTCAAATTAGCTTTAGTGATAATTTGCAAGAAAACATTCACAAAATATTTGAATTTTTCATGATTTCCTTGGTTTGTGACTCAATTTTACTTTTACGCACTGTGATCCGCTAACTATTACTGCTTCAATTTTTTACAAAAAATATTGAAATGGGCCCCAAAATATAACACCTGATGGATCTATCCCTGAGATCAGATTTTGATCGAAAAATCAATATAATAAATGTCTAAATTTTGATTGATTCGATCTCGAGTTCTATTGATTGGTTTAAATTTCTAATAGGATTCGTGCGTTTTAGTCAGATAATATATTTTCTTTTAATGCACTTTTGAATTTTATACATAAGTCAAGTCAAAAACAATTAATGAAGGTTCAGGGGATTTCCCCCTGAAAATTTAAAGAAATAGTAACTAAGAATAATTGAATGAAAATGATTCTAATTTTTAATTCAAAAACTCGAGATTTAATCACTCTTATTTTACAAATCAATATGAAGAATGAAAATACAGGGTGTCCGACAAAGAGCTCCCTAGTTTTCAAATTGAATATCTTTTGAACTAATATAGATAAAAATAAGTAAAACCAACGGGATCGTTCTAGGTTAGGCTTGGAATTTTGTGCGTCAAAATTTGAAAAATAAAGTTATTATTTTCGTAAGCAGATGGCAGCACAATAAAAATGTATTTTTTTCCTTTTATTTTCTTTAACCTAAAATTTAAAACCAAAACCATCTAAATTGTAAAACTTAAAGGAATGAATAACTTATTCCTTAAAAACATAAGTACTATTTCTTCGAGTTGTATTTTGACAGGTTGTTTAGCTATCCATTTTGGTTCACTGGATAAACAAAATAAAACGCTTCATCAAGTTTCCTCATTGCAAATTTTACACTCCCTGTTATAAAATTTTCTTGTACTCTATTGCAATTTAGTTATATTCAAACAGAATGTTATCATAGTCCCACAATCTTTTATTGTTAGAAGTTGATAGAATTGGTTTAATATTTAAAGATGCATTTGATCTTTTAGGATGTCAACAAACTCGCTTCTTAAAGGCTTATTCAATAAAAAGAACACATACTAAGTAATAAATGAGCAGTTATGTACTTTACCAATAGTGTACTTATCCAAAAAGGCACTTCTAAGTTTTTTTTAAAATTTAATATAATTTCTTTAAGTACAAAGAGTCTTGAAAAAGTTGTAGGAGAACAAATCCACTCCATTCAATTGAAAATGTTGCAGTACTACATGGTTAATAAAAAGTTAAGGTGTAAGTTGGTCGAGTCTATGGGTAACAAATGCAGGCACTAGTTCTAACTACTTTAGTTGTCAACTTTCAGTTGGGCCGAATGATAAACAATACTCAAAGAGTTCCTCTGGTGGAATCACTCAAGAAATTCCAATAAAGTTTAAACAAATTTAAACACCACTTTTGGTTCAATATGGTACAACCAAACTTTATAATAGGAGAACCACAGAAACAGAGAAAATTTCAATTCCGGCAAGTGAGACAGATTTACACAACATTTTCGAGCAATTTTTGGTTTTAAAAAAAGGTTTTGAAGGGATTTCAAAAGATGTCACAGCAATATTATCTGTTTTTTGGGCTCCATTAACTTTTAAATATGTGCAATAAAACTTTTTGTAATCTAAAATTTTGTGTAAGCACGTCTTTTTGGGATCGTTCAAGCCTCTTTCAGTTAGGAGCATGTCTGAATCGTACCCACATATTCTTATAATATATATCATATATGTTATATTGTATTGTTTGTTATATTGTAGTTTATTGAACAGCAGTTCTGAAACCACTCTAGTTGTAAAAAGGTTACTTGTTTACCTTTGCATAGGTATTGTCCGCAGTAGATTCTTTCAAACCTCACAGCATTTGCTATATCCATTCTTTAAAGCACCATTTCTGGAAAAAATGTGTTTTAGCCAATAACAAATATTCCAAAATGTTTTCCACAATCATCCCATAACTTCAAAATATCATAAAAACCCACAAACTTTTTTAAATTATAAGAGTTTATGGCGTAGAAGAAAAAAATGGATGATTACTAGCAAAACAAATATTTAGTAATATGCAATCTAGCAGAAATTTGTGCATTCAGAATACAATTTTTATGTTGAAGGTTTTATTGTAAATGAAACATTTGTGTTTCTTAGAAATTGATAAGATATTTTTGTAAGTTAAAGGTTGAACATCAGATTTTTATGTAAATCAAATAGTCCAAAAAGTTTTTAAATGTTGCCTAACTGAAGTTTTTTTTCACATTAAAGGCAAATAAAAGTATTATAAGTAGTTTTAAAATGCTTCATAGGGTAAATTATAAGAAAATTAAAGGTTATCAAGGAGCTATGAAAATCTCAAATTGATAATTGCAATTTTTTTTTCTGAAATTCGCCCTTATCCAGCCTTTGTAACCATAAAATTGACTTTATGGAAGAGTAAGGAGTTTATTGGATTGGAATAGGTCGGTGAAAAGCTCAAACAAGCAGCAATTTTACAACGTTTTTATTAGGTCGCTTTCAATCTTGTCTGTCCGTCCGTCCGTCTATCTGTCTGTTCGGGAGGAATTTAGTAATCAATTTTAAACATACTTCCCCATGAGCTAGAGACTTGAAATTTTGAACATAGTTCAGATCTGGATGACAATACGATATTATCTCGTTAGTTCGGTTCAATTTGCTGTCCCTGGACCCCCAGGGGGACTTAAAGTTTAGAAGTTCAACTATAGGACCTTATTGTTAAAAAATCATTGTTGTGCAGTTTGCCTCCTCTCGTTATCAAGATGGCTTTAGAAGTGTTGTATAAAATATTAGTAAAATAAAAATTTGTAAGAATAAAAGTAATACACAGAGCAGTACTTCATGCAAGTTTTGTATTTGTAATACATCTAAGGGACTGACTTTATTAATTAGTTACTGAAAAGTTTGTCACCAATATATTTTTTAAAACACTTTTTAATATTACTAGTGTTTCAAAAATTTCCAACGTCATCTGAATAATAGCTAGAGGCAAAAACTGTGCAATGATTTTAACAAAACAGAGTAAATAAGCCATGTGTTAAAGTTCAGAAAAAAACACTTTTTAGTTTTATTAAAAAGAGAAAGGAATCAAATTCTTGGAAGGCGTTCAGGGGTTCAGGTCGCGAATTCTAAACTTTACACAACAAAACTAAAAACCAGAAAATAATTAATGAAAAAAAAAACCTTTTTAAAGAACAACGTTTTTAAAATGCACTAAAAAGTATAAAATAATTTTTTGCAACTCCTTGTAAAACGAAAAACGTGGGGATCATGCATTAGGTATTTAATCCAACTTAATTTCATCATTAATTTAAATAATATTTAACAGTGGATATAATGGTAAATAGAGTGACAAGAGTAGTGGCTGTAAATATTATTGCATGATCCCCACGTTTTTCGTTTTACAAGGAGTTGCAAAAAATTATTTTATACTTTTTAGTGCATTTTAAAAACGTTGTTCTTTAAAAAGGTTTTTTTTTTCATTAATTATTAAATGTTGCCATGTAAGATCTAGTTGCATTTTATTTCATGAATATTATTAATTAATGGTAAAACCAATCTACAGAATTTAAAGAAAAATCACAAAGCATTTTATTTTACTTATTAGTTAAAATTTTATGTCATGTCATGTTTTCTATAACGTACTTCTATAAATTTAAAGTTCTTGGTTCAATTTACCCTTTTACCCTATAATTACTTTCAACATAGGCTATTTGTGTATTTAATTTTGGGTAAATTATTTAATTTTATTACTATTTAATTATTTTCCCCCACATATTTATGAATAAAAGCGTGTTTTTTTAAAGAAAAGTACTAATATTTCTATTTATTTAATAATTTTTAGGATTTTTAGAAGTTCAACTAGTACTTAGCTCTGTAACAAAAAATATCCTCCGAACGCCCAGTGATCTATTTTAGATCAGCATTTTTAAAAGAAACTATTGACTGTTTTGACGAAATTTGTTTATAATTATATTGAAGGCAAAATACGCCAGATTCATGATTTTTATCCAATTTGCCCCCCAAAAAAATAATTTGGGCGTTAATGGGTTAATTAGGTTCAATTGCATTAATGGTACCACTAAATGTCACCAAGCTCTTTTGAACGTCATATATTCAAATAGTACCGACAAATTTTAACTGATGAACTGAACAGATATTGATCCAACTAAGCATTTGGCTTAAATCTAGAAGTGGGTTCAAACGCCAAACGAAGTAGCAGCGCCAAAGTATTAAAGTGAAGTTGGCGACTAAAAGTTCGCCAAGAGGCACCACTTCTAGATTTTTACCAAGCATTTTAATCTACGAGTATGAAATTATTTGGCAATATTTCTACCCTTAGGTGTCCAAAAGATTTTTACCTACCTCTAGATTTTTACCAAGCATTTTAATCTACGAGTATGAAATTATTTGGCAATATTTCTACCCTTAGGTGTCCAAAAGGGCTAATCAGGAGGAACATTAACGGAATTGAACCATTACTCTAAAAGACGGCAATATCACTTTAACTCATACATAGCAAATTAACAAATATTTTTTTCTCCAGAAAATATAGCTCACAGTGGAACAAATTACACTGAAAAAATTATTCCCGATACTAAAACACGAGTTAATCTTATAAACATGGTCGGAAATTCACTTGTAGATCTTTGGAGTAAACCACATTTTCACTATTTATTAATATCAATTTACTTGTACTAAACAAAATAGAAATTATCTTCTAAACTGTAAAAACAACTCTAAATTAACTGAAATTTTGTAAACAGAAACAAGCAAATAAAGAATTGGTGAGATGAGATCTTAAATGAAGATGTTTTTTTGTCTGCATTTAGTTAATTTATCACCTTCTTACAAATGCAGGATTAACCCGTAACAGGGGACGTGGGGTCTCCCAGACTCCGCAACGATAATTCGATAACATTGATAATTTTAAGTCTATTGGAAAATTGTCTGGAAAAAATGTTTATTTCATCATAAAGTTAAACAAAATATTTTTCTATCACCTCCCCTGTTATGGGTTAATTTGACCTTAAAATATCTCAGTTTAATTCCCAAGTTTTGCTTTACAACAAAAATTTTTGAAGATTTTATACTATTGAAAATTAATCATATTATTGCTATGTGCTCACGCAATTGCAGTGCACTACTCAATCAATTCACCAACATAAACAAGTCTAATTTGATAACAAAAGAGAATAAAATGCCAAATCTTAAATTTTAAGATAAAAACAGTACCAAAAACAAAAAAGGTACAACACATACAGCAACAGACAAAAATCAAATACAGCAAAAACCTTTACTTAAACGGAATTCACCGATAAATAGTTTTGTTGGAACCATAAATTAAACTTCCCACAATATCGAATTGCTTGCATCCAATTAAAAAATTTCTTCACAAATCAGTAATTTAGTCTTGTTTTATTAACCTAAAAACTAATTTTAAGAATTTAAATTAAAAACAAACACATAAAATAACATAGGAAAACGTTGCTATTAAAATCAAGAATGAATTTTAAATCATCCATTTGAAACATATTTAAATTCTATAATTAAATTACGTAAATAACATAATTTCTATAAATAGAAGATCTGTGTAATCTATTTATTGGTTTCATAAGATTTGCTATAATAATAATTAAATTAGCTTCACGATAAGATTACCTGCACACAGAAAGTTCTTAATTTTCAAAATCAAAACAAATACTATTTACGTTTTACAATTGCCATGTACTCAAATTATCACGGTTACTATTGTCAAGCAATACCGCAACTGCAATGTACACACGCAATTGTCTCGAACCACAACCGGTTTGCTAACGCAATTGTCGATGTGACGATTACTGACTTGAAAGCCATAATGCTATAACAAAGCAGAACTGAAAACGGATAGTCTACAAATTTAATTAGAGAATGAAAGAGCGAATCCTTATTTCTAATGAAAAAAAAGCGAGTCCATTGTTGGCAGATGGCTGATGCTGAAAGCAGCTGCTCCATGGAGAAACGCTCTTTTATAATATAATCAGCTTTTCTATTTATTTATTTAACACAACAATTTGAAAACAGAGGAAGGGATCACTTCTCAGGGATCAGTCTAGGATTTTTTGCCCCCTTAATTCCAATTTGTTCCCTTAATTCCAATTATAGTGTATATCTCTACAGCAATTATCAAATTAAAATTTCTATAAAAAAAACTGTGACGTCACGAACTCTTCCGATTGATTTGAAATAATGTTTATACGGAACATTCACAAAATATTGCAATTTCATAAAACGAATCATTTTAAAGTTACTAATTATAATCGCTCGATTTTTCTGGAAATTAGGTAAATTTTGAATTAAAATTCTATTATTTTTCTTTCCACTAACCAACTTTATCTCTTATAGAAATAAAAATTACAATTCGATAATTAATTTTGTTTGAAATATTCTAATTAAGCTTGAAACCGGTTCCAAAAGAACCGCATAGGAAAAACGAGTTCAATAAAGGAACGGTTTTATGAATGCAAGAAAAAAGTTCAAAAAGAACCGCACAGGAAAAACCAGTTCAATAAATGAACGGTTTTGCGAAACCTAATCCCTGCGTGAAAACCGGTTCCAAAAAAACCGCACTGGAAAAACCAGTTCAATAAAAGAACAGTAAAATTAATTTTCTATCATTATATGTTCTCTTAATTGCAATTTAAAAAAGTATATCTCTACAGCAATTATCAAATTAAAATTACATCGAACTAAATTTTCTACAAAAAAACTGTGACGTCACGAACTCTTCCGATTGATTTGGAATAATGTTTATGGAACATACACAAAATATTGCAATTTCATAAAAAGAATCATTTTAAAGTTACTTGATTATAATCACTCGGTTTTTCATGAAATTAGGTGAATTTTGAATTAAAATTCCATTATTTTCCTTTCCACTAACCAACTATATATCTTACTCTGTGCAATATATCTTATGAAAATAAAAATTCTAATTTGATAATTAATTTTGTTTGAAATATTCTAATTAAGCTTGAAACCAGTTCCAAAAAAATCCAATAAAGTAACTGTTTTATGAATGCAAGAAACAAGTTCAAAAAGAACCGCACAGGAAAAACCAGTTCAATAAATGAACGGTTTTGCGAAACCTAATCCCTGCGTGAAAACCGGTTCCAAAAGAACCGCACTGGAAAAACCAGTTCAATAAAAGAACAGTGAAATTAATTTTCTATCATTATATGTTCTCTTAATTGCAATTTAAAAAAGTATATCTCGACAGCAATTATCAAATTAAAATTACATCGAACTAAATTTTCTATAAAAAAAACTGTGACGTCACGAACTCTTCCGATTGATTTGGAATAATGTTTATGGAATATTCACAAAATATTGCAATTTCATAAAAAGAATCATTTTAAAGTTACTTGATTATAATCACTCGGTTTTTCATGAAATTAGGTGAATTTTTAATTAAAATTCCATTATTTTCCTTTCCACTAACCCAACTATATATCTTACTCTGTGCAATATATTTTATGAAAATAAAAATTCTAATTTGATAATTAATTTTGTTTGAAATATTCTAATTAAGCTTGAAACCGGTTCCAAAAAATCCAATAAAGTAACTGTTTTATGAATGCAAGAAACAAGTTCAAAAAGAACCGCACAGGAAAAACCAGTTCAATAAATGAACGGTTTTGCGAAACCTAATCCCTGCGTGAAAACCGGTTCCAAAAGAACCGCACAGGAAAAACCAGTTCAATAAAAGAACAGTAAAATTAATTTTCTATCATTATATGTTCTCTTAATTGCAATTTAAAAAAGTATATCTCGACAGCAATTATCAAATTAAAATTACATCGAACTAAATTTTCTATAAAAAAAACTGTGACGTCACGAACTCTTCCGATTGATTTGGAATAATGTTTATGGAATATTCACAAAATATTGCAATTTCATAAAAAGAATCATTTTAAAGTTACTTGATTATAATCACTCGGTTTTTCATGAAATTAGGTGAATTTTGAATTAAAATTCCATTATTTTCCTTTCCACTAACCCAACTATATATCTTACTCTGTGCAATATATTTTATGAAAATAAAAATTCTAATTTGATAATTAATTTTGTTTGAAATATTCTAATTAAGCTTGAAACCGGTTCCAAAAAATCCAATAAAGTAACTGTTTTATGAATGCAAGAAACAAGTTCAAAAAGAACCGCACAGGAAAAACCAGTTCAATAAATGAACGGTTTTGCGAAACCTAATCCCTGCGTGAAAACCGGTTCCAAAAGAACCGCACAGGAAAAACCAGTTCAATAAAAGAACAGTAAAATTAATTTTCTATCATTATATGTTCTCTTAATTGCAATTTAAAAAAGTATATCTCTACAGCAATTATCAAATTATAATTACATCGAACTAAATTTTCTATAAAAAAAACTGTGACGTCACGAACTCTTCCGATTGATTTGGAATAATGTTTATGGAACATTCACAAAATATTGCAATTTCATAAAAAGAATCATTTTAAAGTTACTTGATTATAATCACACGGTTTTTCATGATATTAGGTGAATTTTGAATTAAAATTCCATTATTTTCCTTTCCACTAACCAACTATATATCTTACTCTGTGCAATATATCTTATGAAAATAAAAATTCTAATTTGATAATTAATTTTGTTTGAAATATTCTAATTAAGCTTGAAACCGGTTCAAAAAAAATCCAATAAAGTAACTGTTTTATGAATGCAAGAAACAAGTTCAAAAAGAACCGCACAGGAAAAACCAGTTCAATAAATGAACGGTTTTGCGAAACCTAATCCCTGCGTGAAAACCGGTTCCAAAAGAACCGCACAGGAAAAACCAGTTCAATAAATGAACGGTTTTGCGAAACCTAATCCCTGCGTGAATCCGGTTCCACAAGAACCGCACAGGAAAAACCAGTTCAAAAAACGAACACAAGTTCGGATTTTACGATCGCTATTATGCCAAACGAAGTGTATATTTGGACGGCCAAAACGGCCAGTGGCGCATGCGCTGTAGGTCTCCTGATGACGTAGCAGTCTCGGAGCTTAGTGATGGAACCAATGGTACGCCTAGCCGTGGAAGTTATAGTAGAGTTTAGTTGAAAAATAGCCGTGCAAATATACAGTGCCTATGCCAAAGAGATAATAAATATCAACCAAATAACGAAATGGTTAATTATTTTTTGGCCCTTCGGGCAGGAAAAATTATTTAATTAAATATGAGTGGCAACCTTTCCATTTTATTTCTTTTAAAAGAAAACAAAATTGAAAATGAATCGGTATAAATGTAAATACGCAATTTAAAAACCATAAAAACTAAGAAATTACTTTGAAAATAATAAAAAATAAAATGATATTATAAATATACATATAACTTAACAATTAGAATTCATTTAAAATGTTCTGGAAATCCATGTTTTATATTATTTACGGAAGTTTTCTAGTCCCATCAAAATCTGAAATCGCCAGATTTTATGTTTATTTAACAAGAGAATTAATGTTTTATTTTTTCTTTGTTCGGGCATATGTTGTTCTATTGTGCTTTGTTTAGAATCGACGCTAGAACATCTGCGAACTTCCCGTCACGGATAAGTTTAAAATAAATTGATTTAATGAAGTCTGGTCACTGTTTCTGTTACTCTAAATTTTAAAATAGTAAAACGATTGCCAAACAAGTCCCTGTTCTTTTTTCGTATAATGATTATATTATTTCTCATAATCTATGATCCCTAGAAGAGCTTTTGGCACCTTTGAGAAATCATCTGCAATTTTTTTTTGTTAGTCTGTTATTCTGGGTGATGTCTGTATTTACCAGTGGTGAATCCAGAAGGGGGGCTGTGGGGCTACAGCCCCCCCAGGAATAAGACATTCAAGTTTTGGTGATGGGGCCGTTCAAATATTACGTAAGCACCTAAGGGGGGAGGGGGGGTTTGCTCTTTGCTTATTTTTGCTGAAAAGGGGGGAGGGGGATATGAGTGATGCTTACGTAAGATGGTGCATTTTCGAAAATATCTTGTTTCTTACAAAAATAATTTCAAAATTCAACCAAAAATAAATGAACAAAAAATTGAATTAGGAATTCTGACGTAAGCACTTTTTTCTGGAGATGGACACCCTAACATTTTGATATTGTAACCCCGAAAAGTAGTGTTTCGACTCATTTTTGAACCCTTAGGGTTACACCCAAAAAGGGCAGCTCCTTGTACGAGTCACCTAATTTTCAAGGAAAAAAAACAGTACTTACTTTTAGGGATGTCAAAATTTCGGGGGGGGGGTTCCGGCAGTGTCTTACGTAATTATGGTGGGGGGGTTGAGGTTTGCTTATCTTTGCTGACAAGGGGGAGGGGGGGTTAAAAATGACCAAAAAAGTGTTTACGTAATATTTGAACAGCCCCAATAGCAATAAAGCCAAAAAAGAAATTTCAACACGTTGCGGACATTCAGTGGTGTTACCCAAAGGGTCTCAAAATGTGAATCAGAACCCGACTTTTAAGGGTAAAAATTCCAAAAATTTTCTGGGGGAAGACCCTCAAACCCCCTCGAAATTTTGGAATCTAATAAGTACGGTTTTTCCTTGAAACTTCAGGTATTTACAAGGAATGATCCTCTTTGATGTAATCTAAAATGTCTCAACATGAGTTAAAATGCCACTTTTAGGGGCAAAATTTAAAAAAATTTCTGGAATAGGAACCCCTAAACCACATAGAAATTTCGCAATTCATAATACTATAAACTTTTTTCCTTGAAAATTCTGTCGCTTACAACAAGTGGTTCTCTTTGGGTGGAATCTAATAGGCTTCAAAATGAGCTAAAGCACTATTTTGAGGGGCAAATTTTCAAAATTTTTCAGGGGGAGTGCCCCCAGACCCCCCCTTTTACTTGTAGTTGACATTTTTACACACAATTCTGAAACTTAGTGCACCAAAATTAAAACCTTACGAAGGCCCATCTCACCTAAAACTTAGTATATTCTTAAGATTAGACCTCAGAAAAGATGTTGAGTAACCCCCTAAACAAAAATCTGGCTACGGCACTGGCAACCCCCCTCCCCCTTTCAGTTGCTTACATTAATATTTGAACAGATCATAACAGCAATTAAGTTATTTGTGAAACTCCCCAGACAAAAATCCTGGATTCGCCACTGGTATTTAGTATTATGGGGGTGTTCTAGAATTTCGTCATAAAAACCTACTTATCTCTAGTGATGGGCAAAATCGATAATTTTAGGTATCGAATACTTTGGTATCGAATACTTTTAGGTATCGAGTACTTTTTTTCAATGTCGGGAAATGAACCTGAAGGGACAATTTTTTTAGGGCCTATCCATAATCAGACTAATATTCAAAAAACTGAAAGCGATCCATCAAAAAGCCCCGAAGCTACGGGCCTGGAGGTGGATAGAGGCGAAGGATTTGGCGGGGGAAAAACCTAGCCGCGTCAAATTTCTCTCGCGGATGATAACGACTTGGGTTTGAGCTTTGCAAAATGAAAACGGAAACAGGCTGCGTTTGATCTACAGTAGGTATTATAAAGATTACTTTATTGAAAAATTTAAAACGAAATATGTCAATAAAGTATCGATACTTTTGTGGGGTATCGAATACACTCGATACCTATAGGTATCGAGTACTTAAGTATTTGGTATCGATACCTGCCCATCACTACTTATCTCACAGTTACTTCTTAATTCGAAGTAAAACGGTGATCAGAGGGGGAAATTTTCACTTTGGGGGATAGAAGGAAGTTTGGAGGTACCAAATCTGGGTAACAGGATAGGATGGGCAATTTTTAATCGATATCCCTCAAATTTTCCAACGCCAAAACATTGTTAACATGAGCACTATTCTGATCAGAAATGTCATTTTAATCTGCTTAATTAATTTTTTTACTCGGACATTCTCATCAACAGTTTAAATTAGTATTCTCAAATTATATTCATACCCTTTTCCCGATAATTTATTGATAAAATTTCCTTGAAATCCCCAGAATTCTTACGCCATGAATTTGCCAGCCGATAGAAACTTTTGGTGCTGAAAAATTGACTTTTATCCAGTGCATTGATTATTATTTCACTTACAGGTTCTATAAGGTATGTTCATTTGTGCCTATAGATAGTTCAAAAATAGTCAATGCTTTCTTTTACTCCAATAACGCCCCCAATCTCCCATTTACATATAAATCGTAACCAACTTATCTCTTGAGAACTCTTGAATTAGAGTTTTTAGATCTCTATAGTTAGAACATGAATGTGAATCTGAGAAAGAAAAATAAAGGAATACAGAAAGAAAGAAACAAGGTCAATTGTTATTGTTTCCTTTACTATTTTAATAGAAGAAGAAAATTAAGTACAAGCAAAGAAAACATGGTTCAAATATATATAATAGGTAAACCATAAAAAAAATTCATGAAAAAAAAGAGCATTTTAATCTCATTTGTTTTGGCAGGGAAAATTCTACCGAGGATAATTAATAAATGTTTCAAAATACAGAGAAACAAGAAAGAGAAAAAAAAACCAAGAACAGAAATAGAGAAAAAGTTTTAGTGAATTGAATAGTAGTATAACCAGGAAGAATCGTCAGAAAAAAATCGTTGTATTCTAAATTTATAGTATAACCAGGGTTCATACAATTTTTCACAAATCAAAATCAAGGAGTATTCAAGGAGTGTTTTTAAAAATTTCAAGGAGTATTTGAGAGAAATTTTTTACACAGCTTAAAACGCACGCTTTGCCAATTGCATTCCTGAATCAAGTTTTAAAATCACTCCCACTTTCACGAAAAGTCGAGATTTTTTCGCGGTAATCCATCATTTTTCTCGCAAAATGCGGATTGAAACTATTTTTATAGACAAGATAAATTTATTAAAAAAAATTTCATGATGAAAATCAAGGAGTTTTTAAGGAGTACAGCCTGAATTCTAGGAGTTTCCATAGTGCTTGAAAATGAAAATAATTTTCAAGGAGCGTATGAACCCTGTATTGTATAACATTGCTTATTTTAGAAATACAACTTTTAAGTGATTGAAAAATATTAATACAATGTACAAAAAATTTAATTTTGAAACCAAGTCATTTAACTTTTTTTTTGCATATCAACTATTTTTATTTTGTGAACCATGAAAATAATCTGTAGTCCACACAACAAAAGTAGACACGGCCAGCTTTGTTAAAGCATCAGTAACGGCTTTTCTGGCATGAAACCGAAAAACAGTTTATCAATTAAACTCCCAATTTATAGAATATTTTAACAAATAAATAAACACACATTTATATGTAATAAATTCACAAACCTAAAAAAAACAGTTGGCAACCAGTAAAGGCAAGAAAATTAACAAGATTCCAAGCAGTGAAAAATCGTGCACATTTACGGGGGAAATATAGTTTTGGAATTCAAGGCAAAGGGCCCCTGAAAAAGTGACTCATAAATGGCAGCAGGACTTCTGCCTTATTTATTAGATGTGATAGATACTGCCAGGGTTGTTACGTTTAAAATTCGTTTTAAACACGTTTAAAACAAAGAAAAAAAACCTTGTTTAAAACACATATTATATTTCTTATTAGCAAATTGCTCCCTTAATTTGGGCAACAAGCTCACCATTTTCAAGTGTGGATCACTCAGATCCTAAAAAGATGGTGTCAAGTATAAGGCTTGGGTACAAAACCACCAAATCGCCATGACCTAGGCAGTACATTACTTGATGAAGTGCATGATGCTTAGAAGAAAACTTACCAAAATCATTTAAAGGAACGAACTGTTAGTGGTATATTTAAAAGTACAGCTTTATTAATCTAATTTTAATCTGAAACATCAAATTTAAATTTAAAAAAATCATGGGTTTTCTTAGCATATCTTTGTCGAGGGTAAAAACAGCAAATAAACATGTTTTAAACAAAACACGTTTAAAACAAATAAAACATGTTTTTTGTTTTTTATTTAAAAAAAAACATGTTTTTTTCCAACCCTAATGGTTTCCCCAATCTTGAACAATGAATACAATAGAAACGCAAACTTTTTAAAAAATCCTGGTGCTCACCCCACATCATTATCCCTAGTTACGAAGGCATGGCTCCACTGTACCGCTTAAAAGCTTTAACCTCATCTTTTTCTTAAGTTCCTCATCTCACTTTCATCTCTTTCGAGTTCTCGATGAGCTCTTCTCGATTCTGTCGATGCGGTCGATCCTGCAACAGGTAGATATTTTCAATTGGGTTCTAGTTGGTCGACTTAATTGGTATATATTTCTGAAGAAATTGAATCTTAGGAATAGCACTTAATTTTCTAATCAATAAAGAGAGTTATTAACAATTTTGTTTTCACTAATTAATTAGTATTTTTATAACAAATTAATATTTTGATAAGTAATTAAGTCAATAATAATGAATGGTTGATTTGTGATTGAAACGGGTAAGATATGCAGCCACTGGAACCCCCTTAAAGAGGAATTTTTATCTTAGTTCGAACCTAACTTTGTTTATTTAATTTCATTCCATTTGACTCTTAGGTTTTTTATGACTTTTGGGTTATGTAAAATTTATGACTTAATAAAATACAAAAAAATTCAATTCAATATCATAAAAACCCAAAGATATCGAAAGCTAATATTCGCGACTTAACCAGTTTTAAACAACCTTTTAGAGCAGCGGTTCTTAAACTTTCTATCGCCACGGACCCCTTTATGTTAGCAAAAAGACATCGCGGCCCCCAACATTTTATTGAGTTTTAGATTAATTAGAATTGGTATAAAAATTATAATAAATTTTACAATTACTCACGAGGCGTATATAGAAATTTATTTCGGGAGGGGATAAAAATTTTCCCTCAGCCCCCCATGTATATATTTCATAGGTCCAAGTAGCTTTTTAGTACATTTTTAAGTAGAATTTGCGTCTTAGGGAACTTAATAAAAAAAAGGTTATGAGTAATTAAGTTCTAGCTACCAAAGGGGGGTCTGGGGGTTCTCCTCCAGAGAATTTTTGGAAATTCAACAAGAAAAACAGGTTTTTAATTAGTTTTGATACCCCAATTTAGAATTTTTTGAATATAAATTTTTATGTAAGATTTGCATTTAAATAAACTTAATGTAAAAAATAGTTAATGATAATTCAGTTTTAAGAACAAAAAGGTATCTGGGGGGTCAACCTCAGAAAAGTTTTAGAGAAATTTGACCCTAAAAACACACAAGATTTTAACTTGGTTTTGAAGCACTTCGTCCGAATTTTAGACTATATTCGTAGGTAGGATTTCAATTTTGATAAACTTATTTTTAAAAAGTTTTTAATAATAAAGTACTAAGTACTAAAGGGGGTTCGGGAGTCCTCCCCCAGAAAATTTTTGAGATTTGATCCAAAAAACAGGGTTTTAACTTGTTTTGATATACCAAGTTCAAATTTCAGGAGGGGGGCAGGGGCCCTTCCCCTACCTTTATATACGCCCCTGAATCCAAGTCTCTGAGGTGAGGGTCTGGAAATTTCAAGGTTAAAATTATGCACTGAAGGCAAAATTTCGAGGGGGCTGGGGGTTCTCCCCCAGAAAATTTTTGAAAGTTGCCTCTTAAAACTGGTGTTTCATCTAATTTTGAAACTCTTTAGGGAATTGAATATACAAAAAGTACTAGTTCTCATTCGATAAAATAAATTCTTAATAAATAAACTGGATAAAATATTAAGAAAAAGAAGTAAAATCTGGTATATTTAGATAATGGTGATCCTCAGAAGTGCCCTTCCCCTTGGGGCACCCATTTAATGCGAATATCGTGTAGAGAATCATCAAACAAAGATGAGAATGAACACAAGTCAATGTTATCAGCAGTCAGTCAATGGCGAACTTTTAAAGAAAGCAAAATCAGCCACATTTGTTGCCCTTTCATAATTGTTTCATTTCTAAAAATTGTTTGCCTCTTTCACTGCATTTCCATTTTAGTGTTAAATAAAGCTAATCTTATTTTTCATTCTTTCAGTAACTGCATGTAAAGTTCTCAATGTTTGTCATTGAGTTATTTTTTTGTATGTAGAGTTGTAAAATTCTCGGTAATTATTTTTAGGAGAATATTCTCATATAAATTCTTGAGAATAATCTCTTGGAAAATATTCTCCAAGAGGAGAATTTGAGAAAATTCTCCTTGAAGCTATTATAGTAATTTTTTTAAAATAGGTTTATAATAACTTCTTATTAGAAGAATATACAACAAGATTATCCTTATGAAATGAGAAGTCATCATAAATAAAAGAAAGTTAAATTGTAACAAACTCCTTATATTCCTAAAAGTAGATGGCGCCTGGAGTGCCTACCGCCACGCTCAAGCGGGGAAATCCCCTCCGCTAAACTTTAATCTTGGACGATACTCCCTAAGAGAGAGACTCACTGTTTTTTTCTCCTTTTTGTTTTGTGTATTTTGTTATGTTAGTGTTTGTCCCCTTTTTTGTAACCTTTAGTGCTTTTAATATAGTGATTCAAAATTTGTTCCCCGAGTTTTATTCCTTTATCCAAAGGTTAATTTTATTTGAGTTAGCTGGACGAATACAAAGTGGCGCCCAACGTGGGGCCCTTTCTTTCGGAGTATAGGTATTTCCAAGATTCATTTCCTTTTCAGCTACTTCTAAAAACGAGGATCTGTTTAAACATAAACAGTTCGGAATAGCTGCTGATGTCTTCAAAGTCTTACCCAAGGCATATTTATTAGTCTATCCAGACTCAAAGGGAAAAGATAAGTGGTATTTTTTTCTCACTTGCGTGGATGAGATTTATCGTACGATTTGGTATTTTGTTATTTTCTTTTAACGTATTTTCGATTAATGTTTTATTCGTACTTATTTACTATATGGTATTTATATTCCAATTTAATTCCTATTTGTGGTGGATGCTATATTAGTATTTTATTTACTATTTTTGTGCTTATTATAATTGATTTGCATTCCAATGGTTATAGTGAAACTTGGTTACTTGAAGTAACAATTTAATAGTTGAGTTATTTAATCACTTGAATACGAAATAAGTTGTGAAAAAAACCTAAATAATTGGGTTGTTAGAAATAATTGAAAAGTGATTTTTAAGTGACTTTATTGTGTTTTTCTTGAAAGTAAATAACAAGTGAATGTGAAGTGTTTGTTTCAAGATTGATACTTATTGATTTTTTATAGTACTATAAAGTTACTATTAAGAGTATAATACAAGAAATATTTTGTATTTTGGTAACGTTTGAACTTTAATACCTAACTATATTTTGCTTCAATATCTATATTGCTATATGCTATTTATATTTGCTATTTGCTATATTTTGCTTCATCCGAGAACTTTAATTACCCTTAAGGTTGATTTTAATAATTTTCAGAACTTTAATTTAAATAATTAAATAAGACTTTTGAGACTTTTTTGTCGAGAAGTGAACTTTAAGACGTTTAGTGAACAACAAGGATGGCGTTCCTAGGAAAGGGTAAAAAGGAAGATTTGCTGTTAGTGGCAGTGGAAATGGGTGAAACGGTTAACGATGGGATGAAGCTGAAGGATCTTAAAGACCTTATTATGAAATCCTCTACCTACGAAGAAGAGTTCGTGAAGAATTTACTTACAAATGTGATGGAAGATAGAATTGAAAATCAACAACGTGCAGAACGACAAAAACAGGAAGAAAAACGGGAGGAAAAAAAGCGGCGAAATAGAGAGATAGAATTGAAGAAACTTGAGGCAGAACGACAGTTTGAACTAGATAAAATGCGTCTTCAGTTAGAAAACCAACGTCGGGAAAACCAAGAGACCTCCCAGCCTGCGACGTTGGATAGAGAACCGGATCGACTAGACCTGAAGAAGTTACTGCCTGTATTTGATCGTAATGGGTCAGGGAGCATGGTCCTCTTCTTAAATTTATTCGAACGCCAAGCTAAGTTCCTAAAAATAGATGAGACTAACTGGGTGTCGTATCTTCTTGGTGTTCTCCCTGGTGATGTGGCTACACTGATAGCGAGAGAACCAGAAGAAAAATCGAAGGATTATCAGCATATAAAAACGATGCTCTTGTCACGTTTCAAGCTGAGTTCGGAAAAACTCAGATCCCTGTTTTATTTACACCGAAAAACCCCTGAAAGTACGTGGAGAGATTTTCAATATGAACTGACTTCGTACTTTGAATCCTGGATAAAAGATTTAAATGTCGGAACATTCGAAGAATTAAAACTGCTCATGATCACAGAGCAAATAAAGAAGAGAACTCCACCAGAGGTTCGGGACCACTTCTTAGACTCCTGGTCTGAATGGATCACACCAAATGTGATAGCCGAGAAATTGGACAGTTACGAAAACACCAGAAGCCTTAAAAAAGACGTTCCTGATAACCGAAGAAAGGTTACCCCTCCTAAACATAGGGAATTCCAAAAGCACTCCATCAGTCCAAAAGAAATGCCAGTCAAGAGACAAGAATATTTTCATGGCGATGTCAAAACCGAAACTCGTCCGAGGCCATATTGCTATGGGTGTGGTGCCCAAGGCGTAATAAAGTCTAAATGTACAAATTGCAATCCTGCAAAGCCAAAATCTGAGGGTAGTCTCAACCACCTACTCTTCAACAGTTTTTCCGCCGAGGGTCACCCAATGAGCATCATTGATGTCACCATTTGCAACACCGCAGGTGCTGTGTGTGCAGATACTGGAGCAACTCACAATGTAGCTGGTGAAAAACTTTACCACTTGATGAAAGATCATGGATTGGTTTTTGAAAAGAAAAATACTTTGATGAAATTGGCGGATGGAGTAACCCGGAATGTTGATATCCTTACCACTACAGTCGACATTAAGGTCAAAGAAAAGACAATAGCTACGGAAATGATAGTCTTGCCTCATGCCACAGGCAATCGAACCTTGCTTGGAACTACATTTTTGAAGGACGCTGGAATCGTTCTTGATCTTCAACAAGGAAGATGGTTCTTTTCTGACAAGCCTCGTCAGAGATATGATTTCATCCGAAGTCCTCCTGATATCAACACCCTGTTGATGGTACCTGAAGATGTGTCTCCTGTACAACTTCGTTCCGATGAGGGAAATGAACTTAACCAAGTTCAGAAAGAAAAACTAAATGAAGTCTTGAAAAGGTATGAAAATTGCTTCAAAATAGGGGGAGAGGCGACTCCTTTCATCGAGCATAGAATTAATACTGGTGACCATTTACCTGTTGCGGTACCTCCGTACCGGATGTCCCCATCTAAGAAAGAAATTTTGAAACAAGAAATTGATAGACTTCTCACTGAAGGAATTATTGAAGAATGTGAATCTCCATACGCATCTCCTGTAGTACTGATTCCAAAACCGAACGGAACCTTTAGACTTTGCATCGATTATAGGAAGTTGAATTCCATAACTGTTCCTGACTCCTATCCTCTTCCACGGATGGACGATCTTTTGCACGAGGCAAAACCCACTCCTTACATGTCATCCATCGATTTAAAAGCTGGTTATCATCAAGTGAAAGTGCATCCAGCTGACCAGGACAAAACAGCATTTGTATGCCCTTTTGGTACTTATCGCTTCAAAAAATGCCATTTGGACTTCGGAACGCCCCTGCCACCTTCCAGAGGTTAATAGACCGTTTCCGCAATGGACTAGAAGATATCCTTACTCTCGCTTATCTCGATGACATTATTTTGTCCGAGACGTTTGAGAAGCACCTGTCAGACTTACAGTGTGTTTTTGAGAGACTGTTACTGTTCAAACTTCAAGTTAATCGAGAGAAGTGTTGTTTTGCATCCCCTAAAGTCAAATATCTTGGTTTTTGGATAACCCAAAACGGAATAGAAGCTGATCCTGAAAAGATTGCCTCCATCCAGAAAATCCCGACACCCAAGACGGTAAAGGAAGTCCAATCCTTTCTTCAAACCTGCTCTTGGTTTCGACGATATATACAGAACTTTGCCGAAAAATCGAAACCACTCAGCGATTTAACCAAAAAGAAAACTCCTTGGGAATGGGGATTTCCCCAGCAGCAGGCATTTGAAATGCTGAAGAATTGTTTGCTGACTCCACCCATATTGACGCAAGCAGACGGCACCAAACCTTACATCCTCCGTACCGATGCAAGCAACTATGCTTTGGGAGCTGTTCTTCTTCAAGGACAAGGTGCTGAAGAAAAAGTTATTGAGTACGCCAGCCGATTGCTTAACCAAGCAGAGCAAAATTATTCCACTACAGAGAGGGAGGCTCTCGCCGTCGTTTGGGCTTTGAAGAAGTTCCGCGGATATGTGGAAGGTAGCTCCATCACTGTAGCTACTGATCATCAACCCTTGAAGTGGCTCCTTAGTCTCAAGTCACCAACCGGTAGACTTGCACGATGGGCGTTGGAGATCCAAGCTTTCAACCTGAAAGTTATTTACGTTCCAGGAAAGGTGAACGTGATTGCTGACTTGTTGTCGAGACCAGCCGGACATCCTGCTCCGCCTGTTGAAGTAAACAACATTGTTATTGCCGATCTTCCAGCCAGAAGTCCGAAGGAAGTAAGGGAGGCCCAGCTTCAAGATGAAGATCTGAAGAAGATCATCGAGTGTTTTGAGTCTACAACAAAGACAGAAGAGTATGCCAATTGGACGGAACGAGGGTTCCTGATGGACCAAGGGATACTCTACAGATATGTACCCGATTCCGATTCTGAAGAGGCTCAGCTTGTCATCCCGACAAGTGAAAGGGATTCTATACTGAAGTATCACCATGACGATGCTACAGCAGGTCATTATGGAGAAGAAGGGACCTATGCCAGGATAGCAAAACGATATTACTGGACTGGTATGAAGAAATACATTGCTGAATATGTGAAGAAATGTCCAGAATGCAACCGTTATAAAGCTGGAAACCAAAAGCCAGCTGGTTTACTTCGAACACCTGTCTATTCTCAACGCTTCGAGGTCATCTCAATTGATTTGTTTGGTCCGCTTCCTGTCACCGAAACCGGCAAACAATGGATATTCGTGGTAGAAGACTGTGCAACCAGATGGGTTGAACTGTTTGCTCTAGAACGCGCTACTGCCCATGAGTGCGCTACAACTCTTATCGAGGAGGTATTCCTTCGATATGGACTTCCCAGACGAATAATTTGTGACAATGGACCGCAGTTCACAAGTGCAGTGCTTCAACAGGTGTGCCATACCATGAAAATTGACCATAATTTGTTACCTGTTTATTGGCCCCAAGCAAACCCTGTAGAACGTAAAAATCGTGATTTGAAGCCTCGCCTTGCCATCCTGGTAAGCGACGAACATGACAAGTGGCATGACAAACTGCCAGTGATACGTTTTGCCATGAACACGGCTAAGTGTTCCACTACTGGACAAACTGCTGCCTTTCTGCAGTTTGGACGTGAACTCCGAACTGTGGATGATGTGGTACACAACTTGAAAGCCGTAGTTTCTAATGACAACTTTGTGGCCGAGATCACCCCGTATCTCAAGCGTTTCGCTACAATGTCCGAGGATGTTCAGGAGCACATCCAGATGAAACAGGACCAACGCAAGAAATATTACGACAAAAATCGTCGACAAGAGTATTTCACACCTGGTGACAAGGTGTGGGTGAGTTCTCATCCGATAAGTAAAACGAAGGACAAGAAAACTGCGAAGTTTATGCCCCAGAGAGACGGTCCTTACTTGATAATGACTCAGAATTCACCAACCACTTATACCATCTCATCTTTAGACGACCCCACAACATCCGTTGGACGTTATCACGTGTCGGCGTTAAAATCTTACGCCCCAGACAACGAAGTCGCTCGCCCTGCATATCCACTCAGGAAAAGAGGAAGACCCAAAGCTAATCCTGCCACTAACTCAGATCGCCCTTCTCCAAGAAAACCACCACAAAAGAGATTCCTGGCTCCTCGTCGGGACGACGTCAAAGCCAGAGGGGGAGTGTAACAAACTCCTTATATTCCTAAAAGTAGATGGCGCCTGGAGTGCCTACCGCCACGCTCAAGCGGGGAAATCCCCTCCGCTAAACTTTAATCTTGGACGATACTCCCTAAGAGAGAGACTCACTGTTTTTTTCTCCTTTTTGTTTTGTGTATTTTGTTATGTTAGTGTTTGTCCCCTTTTTTGTAACCTTTAGTGCTTTTAATGTAGTGATTCAAAATTTGTTCCCCGAGTTTTATTCCTTTATCCAAAGGTTAATTTTATTTGAGTTAGCTGGACGAATACAAAATTAAATAAAAAATATTTTAAAATCCCTATTAAATATCAAAGATACAATATGAAGAGAATCAGTAAGCCAGTTGTACTCCCTATTAACTAAAAAATTTACCAAGAATTAAATAGCGTTTCTGAAGAAAATTATGTATATAAAAATGTCTTCCTGGAAATTATTAACGAGAACATCTCATGAAGAAAAAATGAGAGAAAAATTACACAATTAGTGAGTGAAAATTTGAAGACTTAATTATTTCAAGCACACACAAGTCTTAAGAGTAAGAAATTAATTGAATTGTAAATTTGAGAATATTTCTCACCATAAACTATTCTTTGTAAAATAAATATAATAAAATTACTCCAAATATTTTTATAATATTTGTATTTAATTGTAGTATAAAATAAAATACTACTTGTGATTTAATTGTAAGGTTGTTACTTAATTGTTCTTTTAAAATCTGATTGTGACCCCCCCCCCACTTGAACTACCTACAATCCGATCCTGGTGTTGATTCTTTTTTATTTGAACCAGATTTGCCAGATCGCTGGGCAAATTTGCAAAGAAAATTTGCAACATCTTAAATTCTACCATTTCACGACTTTAACTACGTATTGTACTCATTAAATTGGCAAAATATACAACACTAATGGTTCATTGATAATAGGCCTACTGTAAAAAAACACATTTGAATTTATTTTTTTAAATTTAAATCTGAAAATAAATGCTTAAGGAATTTTGATAGCAATAATTTTACTGTTCCGGTACCTCTCTTTTTTTTAGAAATCGAGCCCTGCTTTTAGGTATTTAATAGAACCTGAGAATCATTACTTATATAGGGTATCAAATACTTTTTAGCACTCTCCAAATTAAGTACAATTATGATTTTAAAAATTCTATATTTCTACTTGTGAACTGAAAGTACCTACACCTACACTTCTAAAGGATCTGTAATAATTCTAAAGGATCTAATAAGTATAATAAAGGATCTGCAATATGTATAAATTTAAAGACGGTGGAATTTTAAAAATAAAAAATACCTGAAGCTAATAAAAAACTTTATGAAAATTACCATTAACTGCAGCTTTGAGAACCTGCTGCAAAAGGTTGAAAGTTATTTTTTTTCCGATAGGTACCAAAAGTACAGGTATATTATGAAAAAGTATCCCAAGGAAATTTAGTTACCAAAAGCACGGGGTATCAAAAAAAAGTATTGGATGGTAGTAGTTTGAAACTAAGAGTACCCACATCGAAAAAAGCATCAACACAACTCGATACTTTTACGTATTATTGTATACTTAAAGCTCACAAGCCAAGAAAAGATGAAAAATACTTAAAATGAACAGCGAATACACATTTCATTCAGCAGCTTCAAAAGAGAACAAACTTATGAACTGACCAATCAGCTGCAAGGGCTGCTTCACTCAACTCTTAATAAGATACAAAAAAAATTCATTTCGATATCATAAAAACTCACTAAGATATCAAAAGCTAAATTTCAGGACTTAACCAGTTTTTAACAACCTTTTAGAGAGCAAAATAGGGTTTATCTACAAATATAAGTTGATTTTGTTCTTACGCAATGATAGGAATAACTTTAAAAATTAATTTGTAATGACACCAAAAAAAATTAAACTCGTATTTCAGTGAGCTTTGAAAAAATAAAGTAGAATTATATTAACAAGAATTGAACTATTTAAATAAAAAATGGACTGTTTCATGATCAAACAGAACAGAAATCCAGATTAAAGCAAATCAAATTACATTTAAGAACTTTGCTTTGAATTCAATTACCTTTCAGAGCAATTGAAAACAAAAATGAAACTCAAGTTTTGATACTGTAGGAACATTTGCTGAATTCGAGAAACTAGTAATTCTCTCAACTAATACTTCAAACCTAATTCATACTCAACTTTTATTCAAGTGAATTACGATTAAAGCCGGTCAAATTATGTTAAGAACTCTGTTATTTACCTTTCATATCCGTAGATGTTGAAAATAAAAGGGAAAGAAAATTCATGTTTTGATATCGTGGAGACATTTGCTGACCTCTAATTGGTCGCTTCTTCTTCCCTAAATTCAAGTTGAAGTCATGTTCAAAGATAGAATGATTAAGATATTTGCTTGCTGCCTGGAAGCCGCAACTCATTTGGTTGGCTAGAGTTTAAGTATTAAAAATGTTTTGCTTGCTTCCTACTTGCCGTAATCTACTTGGTTGGCCGAGGGAAAAAAAGTGACTTGGTTGACTCAAGCAGCCAACCAAGTAGATTACGGCAAGTAGAAAGCAAGCAAAACACTTTTAATACTTTAACTCTAGCCAACCAAATGAGTTGCGGCTTCCAGGCTGCAAGCAAATATATTAATCATTCTATATTTGAACATGACTTCAACTTGAATTTAGGGAAGAAGAAGCGACCAATTAGAGGTCAGCAAATGTCTCCACGATATCAAAACTTGGGGCCACATGCAGCTGCCATCGAATCGAATCGAATATTTGTAATGGCGTCGTAAATCGAAAAATTCGCGTTTTTGGAGAGTTTTGAGAATATGTTTAGGAATATTTAAGAGTTCTGAATGTTCTGTTTTACAATTTTTGCTTTCATGAATTATACCTAACGCAAGCATTTTTTTCACAGTTAGGCAAAGTTTAAGAAAAAGTTTTTTTAAACCTTTCTTTTAATCATCAATACATATATTTCTCTCACATGTTGCTCAAATTTGACTGTATTTCTTTTCCTTGGCTTGCAACAATCAGTTTATTTTTATTTAGATTTACAAAATATGTGGATTTTTTTTTATAAAAAATTATTTCTACAGTGGCCGTTCAAATATTATGTAAACACCTAAGGGGGGACGAGTTTGTTCTTTGCTTATTTTTCCAGACAACATGGGAAGTCAGTGACGCTTACATAAGATCTTACTAACACTGCATTTTTGAAAATTTTTCGTTTACTGCAAAAATTCAAAATTCTACCAAAAATAAATTTTACTTTAAAATTTGTTCATACAAAAAAAGGGGATCGGGCAGTTTTCTTACGTAATAATGAGGGAGGTTTGTGGTTTGCTTATCTTTGCTGCCAAGGGGGGTTTCAAATGCTACCCAAAATATACTTGGATATATTAGCATGTGAAAATAGCACTTTTTCAGGCCTCAAAAATGAAAAAGTTAGCAACTTCACAAGTTTCCAGTGTCCTTATGTAGTTTTGTGTTTTTTTAAAATTGAATAGAGACACAATTTAATCAAACATTTAAAAAAAAACTGAAAAGTGTTGTTTTTTCGTTGCCACATATTTATCTCCACGAATAATCATGACATTTTCATGAATTTTTTCAGTGCCTTTTTAATTCCAATTACGAAAATACTCTCATTATGGTTTTGGGTCTCTCTCCTCCATTTTTAATTAATTTTTTAACTTTTTTATTTTGCCTTTAGAGGCACTGTAAGTGTAAATCTTCTCAGTGGATTTTTTAGGGTCACATACACAGGGGTAGACCATATTTCAATGAGCCTAGGAGGCGTTGGTTCCAAATAAAAGCAGTGAAACTGACTTTTGAAACACCAGCATATATTTACTTAACCCTCATAAATTTTTGGTCCATATACTCTGATTTCTCTAATAAAACTTACACTAGGTTGTCTCAAAAAAAACCTTTTTTCGAAAAACCCTGCTCCCCAGGGATTTTCCCATTCCTTTTGGTCCCAAAAGATAGTGTGTAAAATTTCAGCCCCCTAAGTCAACTCTAGGGTTTGCCTGTAGAGCCCCAAAGTTTGAAAAAGTGGGAAAAATGACCAATTTTCAGAATTTTTAAAAATTATATTTTAAGATTGATACTGCGATAAAACTGGTTCAGATGTGTCATTTAGGACTTATTTAGATGGAATATATTTATTTATGTGTATTAACTGCACCCTATAGCCCCTATAATTAAGAATTAAACAGCACTACTTAGGGACGTTGCACTCGCCAAAGCTTATAATGCACTACCGGTGGACGAAATGAATTAAATTTGAATTTCTTCGAAGGAACTTCCTCAAATGATGCCATTTGGAGCTAAAATGATATTATAAACTATAAAAACCAGTAAATAACAGTTTTGGGCCCTTCCACTGAGCTTTTAATGTAAAAAGTGTTTTTCTTCAAAATTTCTCTTTTCTAGCTGATCGAACCCAAAATTTATATTAAAAAAGAAGGTTGTTGTACTTTTTTAGATACCAAACATTGAAACCTTTATAGGGGTTTCATTTTTAATAAGTAGAATGAAATTTTAAACCCCACAGATCGGAAATGACATGGATTTTTCCTATACCAGATGTGAAAATTGATTTTCTTTTTTCAAAGTTAGGAAAATAGTTTAATGCTTTGGAATCTTGGTTGAAATGTTAAAGAAAAAAGTTTTTAATTAAAATTTTCCCCTAATACGTTAAAAGAAAGTAATTTTCCAAACTTAAAAAAAAGAAAATCGATTTTAACGTCTGGTATAGGAAATATCCATGTCATTTCCGATTTGTGCGGTTTAAAATTTAATTCTACTTATTAAAAATGAAACCCCTATAAAGGTTTCAATGTTTGGTATCTAAAAATGTACAACAACCTTCTTTTTTATTATAAATTTTGGGTTTGATCAGCTAGAAAAGAGAAATTTTGAAGAAAAACACTTTTTACATTAAAAGCTCAGTGGAAGGGCCCAAAACTGTTATTTACTGGTTTTTATAGTTTATAATATATCATTTTAGCTCCAAATGGCATCATTTGAGGGAGTTCCTTCGAAGAAATTCAAATTTAATTCATTTCGTCCACCGGTAGTGCATTATAAGCTTTGGCGAGTGCAACGTCCCTAAGTAGTACGGTTTAATTCTTAATTATAGGGGCTATAGGGTGCAGTTAATACACATAAATAAATATATTCCATCTAAATAAGTCCTAAATGACACATCTGAACCAGTTTTATCGCAGTATCAATCTGAAAATATAATTTTTAAAAATTCTGAAAATTGGTCATTTTTTCCACTTTTTTCAAACTTTGGGGCTCTACAGGCAAACCCTAGAGTTATCTTAGGGGGCTGAAATTTTACACACTATCTTTTGGGACCAAAAAAAATGGGAAAAACCTGGGGAGCGAGGTTTTTCGAAAAAAAGTTTTTTTTGAGACACCCTAACTTACACACAAGTGGGGAGTAAGTCTGAATTCAGAGAATTCATTTATTCACAGAATTCATTTCTGTAAAAGTGTTCACAAAAAACCCTTCAGTTATAATTCTTTTAAACTTTGGATTAACATACTTTTAAAACATTATTACATAAGCATAATTAAAACATAATTACATTATATTAGTAAAATTGCTTACATAACATAATATTTATAAATGAATCAATAATATTAGAAAATATCCTTATTTATAAATTTCACACATTTTCAAGTAAAAATGACTTTATTACTGTATAGTTAATACAGTCTCATTAGAATAGATTTTTATTACATACCAAAGGTTAGATAAGACCAGATAAAAAAGTTTATTATGCACATAACTGTCAATTACGAACAAAAGTAGATTAAAACTTTTAAATTATTACTTAAAACTTTTAAATGATATTTTACTTTTAACAAGTAAGATAAGTACTATGGCTTTACAAAAATTGACTGAGATCTAAAATATCCCACCCCCCAATTCCGCTATAAATGTATAAACTTGTAAACGAAAAAAAAAACAGAATATTTCCAAGTAATTTTATCGCCAAGGTCGTGGAACCCCCAAATTTGTTACCAATGATCGCGGAATTCTGAATATTTTTTAATCAACGACTTTTCAAAATTTAATATATGATATTAAATGAAACCAGGCGCGGGTCCAGTGGTGGGGGCACTTTTCCAGACAATCACCTTTCCTTTTTAGTAAAAATGTCAAATTCTTGGAGATTATCTAAAAGTGTCACGCAAGATCCCCTTCTAGTACCGCTGGGGGGTGTGGGGGTCCTCCCCCAGAAAAATTTTAAAATTTGACTTGTAAAAGTAGAGTTTTAACTCATTTTAAGAAGCTTTTTGGAGCCAAGAGGAGAATTGTCCAGACCATAACCTTTATCTTTTGACAAAAAAATGTCCAAATGTTGTTGATTTTCCAAAAAGTATCGCACAAGATCCCCTTGTGATACCATGGGGGGGGTCCTCCCCCAGAAACAAAATTTGAAATTCGACTGAAAAAAGTAAAGTTTTAACTCATTTTGAGAACATTTTTGGGTACAAGGGGGCAAGGCTGTCCATTCTTATTTTTTTTAATGAAATAAAGTTTGTCCCATGGACCCCTAAATTTTTTCGCGGAACCCACTTTGGGAACCTTTGCCTTAGAGGAATATGTGAGAAAACTCCAGCTCTCAAGTGTCGCCTCCAGCCATGGACCGGTTTCGTTCTTGTTAGGACCCATCAGCACAGCATAGGAAGGGAATGCAAGATAGCGGAGGGAGAGCTTTTAGTCTAGCCGACTATATCGGGAAAAAGAGGTGACCATTGATTAGTCCTCCACTATCTGCCGGAATGAACTGTGCATTCCCTAGAACAGATTTAATTCTTGAAAGGCAAGGTATGAAAAGGCCACGCTTGAGAGCAGGAGTTGTCTCACATATTCCTTTTAATGTTTTCTTCTTAAAAGTAAGTTATAAAAATTATTGAAACCTAAATCCCTAGATAAAAGGGGGTCCTCCCCCAGGAATAGAGATGGGAATGGCTGTAAAAAAAAACGAAAACTTGGGGGGGAAAACATTTTTTTCTAGGGTTTTTTTTCTCGAATGGTTTACTTCTTTCTGGAAAAATTGAAAAATGTTAGTTTCAAATACTTTATTCAGAATTATTTAACTGATATCAATTAAAAATAGTTTAGATGATATCCTTATACAATACTTAAAAATGAAGTTTTAACCACATATTAAGCATTTGTTGACATTAAGCCAGTGTTTCCCCCCTAACATGGGGTGCATGCCCCACCAGGGGGCAATATGATTTTCTAGGAGGGCAATTGAAAATTTTCGACTAAATTGCACACATGGTTTTATTAAATTTTCCAAGAAAGATTTTCGAAAAAAAAAAGACGTGGGGGGACATGGACTGAAAAGGAAACACTGCATTAAGCTATAGTTTAAAAGTAATCAACACCCCCTTTTTCTCTAATAATGCCCCTGATTTCAACTCTCCCATTTAAATATATTCTGTGATATTTTTCAATCACAGAATATAGTATTAGCAATTAATTTTCACAAAATAGGTACCTCTTAAAAAAACCTAGACGGGCTTTTACATATATTTCATGACCCCCAGGGAGTCGCAACCCATTGGTTGAGAACTCAAATTAGTTTTTTAATCTATATATTAGAAGATGAGTGTGAATCTGAGAAAGAAAAATAAAGGAATACAGAAGAAAGAAAGAAACAAGATAGATTTTTATTGTTATGCTTCCTTTATTATTTTAATAGCAGAAGAAAATTAATTAAGTATGCAAAGAAAACAAGATTCAAATCTGTATAAAAACATTTATGAAAAAGGGAGATCTTATTAATGTCATTTGTTTTTTTTGACAGTAATATTTAACAGTCCAAAATGTGTCCCTCTGATTCTCACAGCCCTTTAAAATGTGATGTTATTAATAAATTGGCCTTTTCAGAATAATAACTTCTGTAAAGAAAGAAATAGAAATAATTTTACAGGGAAAATTCTACAGTTGACAATAAGGAAGTTGCATGTGTCAGGTTTTCAAAAACAAACAAGTGTTCCGCATGGTTTTTTGTATGGTAAAATGAAATATCTAGTCAGTTTTTCCATGTACAGGTAATTAAATATTTTAATTTAAAAGTCGAGAAAAAAACACGTGACTGAAAACGTTTGTTTTAACTGTAAGATGACATCAACAATAATACCATCAACTCCATTTCTTTACAACAATGTTTAGTATAAGATGACGTCACATCCAAACTCTTGGCGTTTTTGCGCGCTTTTAAAAAGGGGACTTTTGTTAATTTTTTTGGCAATCAAAAAATTTCTCGATCGGCCTCAAATTTTGGGTAGTTGCTTATTTTTGCAAGAAGAATCGATTAAAAAAATAGAAAAAAATCATGCAACTTCCTCATTAAAAAATGTTACAATTTACAGGGAAACAAAACAACAGAAACAGAGAAAAAGTTTTAGTGAATTAGTATAAGTGTAAAAAGGGACTGATTTTTAAAAAAATTTTCTTATGCATAAAGAAATTTTTACTTATTTATTTAGTATCCATTACACACAAATGCATAGCTAATAAAACTCATTACTAATGTGAATACTGAATTACAACTTATAGAAGCAGCAGAAATTTAAACTTAATTCAACTGCCAAGTAATTAAAACTGAGTGAATGAAATATAACCAGGGCCGTATTTAGGCACATGTGCTATAGCATAGAGGAAAGCGTTCCTATTTGTTTCAGAAAAGTTGGCAGCCATGCATCAGTATTTAACCGTTTAGAGAGCAAAATAGGGTTTATCTACAAATAGAAGTTGAATTTGTTTTTATGCAATGATAGGAATAACTTTCCCCAATAACTAGAAGCATTGTTCAGAAAAACTATTTTTAACTTTTGAGGAGAGACTGAAAATTTTCTGAATGTGTTTTTCTAACCTTTAAGCATAGAGGACGTCGCCAATTTATACCGATGGCAGCTAACATAAGAAAGGGACGAACTCCCAATGATTTATTTAGAGCACTTTTTCATTTAGAATAGGATGAAGCCAGTGCTGAAATCGAGGGACAACAAAAATATTTTATTTTGAGCAAAAAAAAAACATAGCAAGGCGAGCCCTTCTCCCAAACAGAAATCTGGCTACAGCGGACCTGGAAAAAGTTGAAACCTTCTCCCGAACCAAACCGAAATTTACCCGTTATTTATGTATTGCACCCATGGAAGCTGGCAGTGGCTTCCCCCGAACCAGGTTCAGGCACTTTTTCCACGTTCGGGCTACAGTTTAAGAACCGCTGGGATACATAGTCAAGGGATTCATAGCACTAAGATAGAATTACAAAACCTGCTATCTTTTCACTAGCTGTTAGCATACCAAAAGAAAACTCCATCTTCTCAGCCGAAGCTTTCGCCATTAACCTAAGGATCCAAGAATTCATAAAGGACAGCAGAAAATATGTTATCCTAACTGATAGCCTTTCGGTTTTAAAATCCCTACAAAACTTGACCTTGAAATCTCCAACCATAATAATAACCTTAACCCTTCACTGCACAATTTTTTTGTTTCTTATTTTTTTGAAAAAAAATAATTTAATATATTCTAACAGCCACGAATACAGGAAAAATATTTTAAAAATTCCAGACTTAATTTTTCATTAAGATATATGGTTTTTTATGGTATGGCACAAACCTAAAAACATTATTTACAGCTGATGTAATAATTGTTTTTACGAAAAATCAATTTAAATAAGAAGTATATGTTGGGTATATAAATGTCACTTAATTTACCAAGCAATAGTTTCAAGATTTACTGGTAAAAAAAGATCAATCAAAATCTTTGATTAAATACAAAATGGATGCAACTGTTTTGGAGACATAAAAACCTAATAATCAGTGAGAAGCTGCCATCTGGATCCACACTGAGTAGTTAATATTATATAAGTATGTTCAAGATGTAGCACAAAACTCAGATAACTCACGTTTAACACATGTGGGAAAATTGAGGAGTTTAATTGGTACGTGCTGAATTCGGCACACCATGCAGTGAAGGGTTAAGCAATAACTTAAATCTAGCACTCCTAACAGCAAAAGTAATAGAGCTAGTATGGACCACAGGCCACAAAGGACTCCAAGAAAATGAGAAAGCTGACAAGGAAGAAAAACAAGCAACAAATCGCCTGATAATAAATGAAACTCCACCAGAAGATATCATGAAACACATAGCAAACCAATACAAAAAAGAAAACGAAATACTATGGAAAGGATTCAAGGACCACAGCAAGTATCAGCAAATGGATGTATTCTCCAATAAAAGTCAAATCAAGACATACTAATCACAAGATTTAAGACAATGACCATCATTACGAATTCTCTTCTCCAAAGATTTAACTCAATTGATATAGACCCCTATGCAATATATCGCCTATCCCGTGCAAGACTCACACAATTGCAAAAGTGGAAATATTTACTCTACGGGAGCTTGGCGCAGAAAGACTTCTAGAATGCGATATCAGACCGCCCGAGATTGTCATTGAATCTACTGAAAATCAAATGTCGTGTCGCAGCAGCCAATGAAATAATTGGAACATTTTTTTCATTATAAAAGAAAAACTAATCAGGGTAGAAGCACAATATTTTAAACACATATACAATTATTTTTTACAAAAAGATTGTCGTTTCGTTTTTTAAAAAATTCGAATTAGTTTTAGAATTATTAAGATTCAAAGTTTCAATTTTTTTCCTTTCTAGGATTGAAAGGGTTAACATAAGCATATATAAAACCGTTTTTGGCGATTTATGTTTAACGCAAATGGAAATAATCCCCAAAGATTACACTTGATTCGACTTTTTCGATTTGGCGACCAATAAAGAAGTCTTTCCATGCCAAGCTCCCGTAAAGTAGACATTTCAATTTTTGCAATTGTGTGAGTCTTGCACGGGAGAGGCGATATGTATGATGGCCGACACATCGAACCATAGAATGTTCGTCTGTTTCAAATTCGTATAACAGAGAGAAACCTTGAAAAGAATATTAAAAGTCCAATTCCTGAATTTCCGATCATTAATGAACACATTGAAACCGAACAAAAGATCCGAAATTAAAGCGATCACTGTTTTTCTGCAACATGTAATAGAAAATTGAACTCGTCCTGAAACTCCATCGTAAATGGCATTGAAAAAACTGTTCATCAGAGAGGAAATGTCCCTAAACAACCTCATCTCTCTCTCATCTCACCATTAATAAACAATTTCAAATACATTACTATATTTCACTTAAAATATATGAGAAAAGTTCAAACAGAAAAATTCAATTAGTCAAGTTACACACAGCTCTGCTCTACATTTAAAAAAATTCTATTCATGTTTAAGATGTAATCAGGAATTGAACTATTTAAATCAAAAATGGACTGCTTCATGATCAAACAGCATAGAAATCCAGATTAAAACAAATCAAATTACATTTAAGAGTTCCACTATTTACCTTTCAGAGCCGTAGATGTTGAAAACAAAAGTAAAACAATGAAATTCAAGTTTTGATAATGTAGGAACATTTGCTGACTTCTAATTGGTTGCATCTTCTTCCCAAAATTCAAGTTAAAGTCATGCTCAAGGATAAAAATAGAATCATAAAGGTATTTGCTTGCTCTCTGGGAGCCGCAATATACTTGGTTGACTCATATTTATGTATTAAAAGTTTTTGCTTGCTCTCTGGGAGCCGCAATATACTTGGTTGACTCATATTTATGTATTAAAAGTTTTTGCTTGCTCTCTGGGAGCCGCAATATATTTGATTGACTCATATTTATGTATTAAAAGTTTTTGCTTGCTCTCTGGGAGCCGCAATATACTTGGTTGACTCATATTTATGTATTAAAAGTTTTTGCTTGCTCTCTGGGAGCCGCAATATACTTGGTTGACTCATATTTATGTATTAAAAGTTTTTGCTTGCTCTCTGGGAGCCGCAATATATTTGGTTGACTCATATTTATGTATTAAAAGTTTTTGCTTGCTCTCTGGGAGCCACAAGCTACTTGGTTGACTCATATTTATGTATTAAAAGTTCTTGCTTGCTCTCTGGGAGCCACAGGCTACTTGGTTGTCTCATATTTATGAATTAAAAGCTTTTGCTTGCTCTATGGAAGCCGCATCGCACTTGGTTGTTTATCATCACCAACATTGAGTCAATGGTGGAGATCACGGACAACCAAGCAGGTTGCGGCTCTGAGAGAACAAGCAAATACCTTAAATATTCTAAATTGAAATTGAAATATCAACGCGATAAAAATTTAAGATAATTCCCATGGAAGCAAGCAGCTTTTTACAGATAGATGCAGTATAACACATTTTAAATTACTTTTTTCATAGTTAAACAAGCAACAAGGGTTTTCAAACACAATTTTAGATAAGAATAATAAGTAAAAATAAGTCATTGTTAAAAACTAATTGTGTTTACTGTCATTTCGCATAATTATCGTAAGCTTGCATGAGTGCTCAGGGATTCGGATTAAACAAATTTTTGCACTTATTTTCAATAAGAATGATGTATGTTTATAATAATTATGTTGGAGAGAGAAGCTTATTTGTAATCTAATGAACATGGTTATATAAAATATGTAATTTCTTAGAAACGTATCATTCAAAGCAAACGAATATAAGATTGTTTTTTCTTCTTGAGAAACATCCATGTTGTAATTATTTGAAAATGTTTGAGGAGGATCTTAATGAAATAAATTGTCCCTTTTGAAATAGATTGTTAAAAGAAATTTCTCATTTTTGGACAAATTTCAGGAAATGTTGAAACTAAATCAACCTAAGATGAATCACAGTAGAGACAGTATCCCGTTATTTTGATGTGAGACTCAGTTTTTCGATAAAATTTTATATGCTGCTAAGGTTCAAATCCTGCATTTACTACTACAATTAACCTCTAATGCCTGCACATAATTATTGTAAAAAAAACAGTTGGGAATAAAATCCCTCTTGCAGTCAGTTTGGTGTTAAACTTCTTTGGGGGGCATGACAAAGAGAAGGTTGAGGAAAAACTGCTCTAATTTCAATAATATTTTTTTATTGAGAGTCCTAAATAATACAAACTTATCAAATTCTGGAAACTGGTGAAATTTAAGTGAATTTTCATGAATTTAATGAGATTACTATCAAACTACATCAGGACCAGTATTAAAAATCCAGGAATTCAGAACTGCACCGAATTGAAATACAGTCAAATCTGCTTAATGTGATCGCAAATGTGAAAAAACTGATAACATTAATAGATTGATAACAATAAGTGATTTTATATCAAAAAGCAGCAAACAGTGCAACTAGATTGCTTTAAAATCAAAATTACATAATCGTAATTAATGTACTTAAAACAATTTTGCAGTATGTATTTGGCAACTTAAAATTTTCAGGTGAAAATATGATACATAGTTCAATTAATAAATTTGTGATTTTGCAGTGAACAAGGGAAAATCAAAATCTCTTCACAGAATTATCTGCAAGGGGCTGCATGGATTCTTCGAAACCCCCCTTAACCATATCCTTTTAATTCATGATGAATGTTTGCTGAGTTTCAGTAAAAAGAAGCGCCAGATGCTCTAGGGTGGGGCAGATGACTATTTGTAAAAAGTGACCTTCAAAACGAAAGCAGAAAGTAGACGTATTTTAGGGGATATGGACAAATTTTGATAACATTAAGCCATGTGTGCTGTGCTTACTGATCACATTAAACATTAAATTAAAAAGGAATATAATAGGATAACATAATAATAATAATAATAATAATAATAATAATAATAATAATAATAATAATAATAATAATAATAATATAACATATAATTTGATAACATTAACTGTGATCCCATTAAGCAGATTCGACCTGTAAAGTCATAATTCTTTTCTGTAAACCTGTACTAAAAAATATTGCCCTAATTGAAAAAAGCTTAGATGATGGGGGAAAACTGATTTTGCATTTGCATTTTGTGCAACGAATGTAATTAAAAAATCTGCCCTAACATTTCAAGGCACTACAAAATTTTTTGTAGGTCTATGAAATAACCAAGAACGTAAAGGATCCAGAACAAATTGGCAATAAGGGAGAATCTAAGAACTAATAAACAATTTTCAAAAGGGTATAGAAAGGATTCTAGTTGAGTAAGAAAGCTTAAAATAAATTAATACTAGATCTAATACTGAAAATATGGTTGAGATTTCATGTTTAAATATTTTTGATTTTGTACGACATAAACCCTAAAATTAATTTAAACATTACATTTTACTTCTTGAAAACCTCAAAGGAGAACCTTGAGAGAGAAACCTAAAAGAATGGAATTCTTGTGTTAAGAATTTTTTAACCTTCTCACTGTTATTTCAAACAGTTTGAGCAGGGGTTCTCAACCTTTCCCACTGTGGATCTCTTTTTGGGTGGATTTTTTTTTTCAAAACTAGAATAGTTAAAACTTTTTTCTGTAACCCAGAGGTTCCCAAATTTTTTGGGACCACTGCCTCACTACATATTTTTGTCTTTAATTTTATTACTTATTTTTATAAACTGTGGCCTATCTAAGGGTCAAGCACACAAAACAAAAAATAACAATTCAAAGAAAATTTCCTGCAAGTACATACAGGAACTAAGGTGATTAAAGTTTTGGAATTATGTCCTTGTACTGGGTTCATTGTGTCTGTTCTGTGAATTCATTGGGGGAAAAAGGTGTTGTGTAAATAAGTAATTGTACCTTACCTACAAGTAAATCACCCCACCTGTATAAATATAGGAACAAGTATCACCTCACCTATCCAAAGTGTTAACCCTACTGATTGTAATCATGCAGTCCATGCCTGTTGTTTGTTTACTTTTCTTGATTGCTTGTTTTGAATATCAGGTTAGGGAAGTTTAGCTTTATGCAAATTAAGCTAAAGAAGAAGACAATATGCAAATCAGTTTTTCCCAGTTTTCAGGAAAAGAAGTAAAGTGAAGTAAGGTCAGGTAAACAGCAGGCATGTGATTGGTTGACTTGGTATATAAATACTAGCTTTGGGTTTTGGATTACTACTTCCATACTCTTTTGCTACTCTTCTCATTCAAGCACCTTTGGGTGCTGGTTTTACTTTTACCCCACCTTGATGGTGGTTATGTGTTAGGTTTTGTTTAAATGATGCAGGTCATCATAAGTGATAAGCCACCTGCCATGTGATTATCTATGTCAAAGTTAAGTATTTACAAATGCTGTTTGCCTTCCATTGAAATGTTATTCTATAGTTAAAGTGTTCAGTTTTTAACAATGTTTAAATAAATAGTTTAGTTTTTAAACTTCTGTCTTTTCAATTGGTGTATTGATCCACGGCTATCACTTTCTCTTTTGAATTTGATAACAAGGGTTATGGGCCCAGACCCAACCCTGTGCCTGGTGAACACTTGAATTGATGCTTTTGAATTTCAGTGCTTACGTATCTGTGTGTTGACGACTTTTGGTGACGGGGGGCAGAAATTTTGGTAAACATGTCTTTGTTAACAACGAGTATTGCCAAACTGAATGGCAAGAATTATTCTAGCTGGTCTTTAGATGTTAAATTTTTATTGATAGATAGGGGTTTATGGAGGATTGTAGATAAATCTGAGAAGTCTCCTGTAAATGAGAATGATAAACCTGCTTTTCAAGACAGGTGTGATAGGGCGTTATCTACGATCTATTTGAATATAGAGCCAGAATTTAAGCGTCTCATTAAGACTGAGACAGATCCCGTACAGGCTTGGGCTGTTTTAAAAAAGTATTTTCAGCCCGATGATCGGGTGAGACATCAGCTTGTGTACAATCAATTTCTTGATTGCAAGCCTGTAAGAGGTGAGGGAATGGCTCTATATTTTTCTAAGATCAAGGATCTATCTGACCAGCTGGAAACAATGCGTCATCCTTTAGATGCAGATAGCATTATTTTTCATGTTTTGAGATATCTGCCGGAATCTTTTTCAATTCTAGTGCAATCGATAATGATGTGGACTGAAGCAGATTTCAAACTAAACAATGTAGAGGATGTGGTCATCGCCGAGGAGGCTCGTATGAAACAGCGTGAAAGTGACCTACAGGCTTCCTCTTCAGTCTCCCACACCGAGGTACCAAGGACTGGCCTCGTTAGGTGCTATAACTGTCAAGAACCCGGCCACATCGCCTCCAAATGCCGGCATCGGCGTCAGAACTTTAAGGGCCGTCAACAGGGACAATCGAGAAGGCGTAGGTCGCCTACCCCTAGAGGCTCATCAAGAAGACCGTCACCGGATCACCGTCAACACACGGATAAGTTCATGAGTTCTTTTTTTGTACAAGCTTGTCTTTCGGAAACTGATAGTGACGCATTTGTACTTGATACAGCTGCGTCACATCATTTCTGTAAAGACAAGGCTTATTTCTCAAATTTTGATAATAAATTTAGGGAACGTGTTGCTGTAGCAACATCCGAATCAACCTTTATGGTTGAAGGGAAAGGTGATGTTTACCTTATGTTTGGGTCCAATCAAGTCAAACTAAATAACGTGCTTTATGCTCCGACACTGCGGAGAAATCTAATTGCCTGTAATTTGATTGATAGGGCCAATTTTAAGTTTCTTGGTAAAAACGGAAAAATAATAGTATTTAACTCAAAAGAAGAGGAAATTTTTTCTGCGAAATTAAAAAAGGGTATCTACCATTGTTACCCCAAGGTTATTCAGAAAGCTAGTCAGGCAAGTAGATTTGAAGCATCGTTATCTGAGGGGACCAGTCTTGAATTATGGCACAAAAGGTATGCCCATTTAAGTCCTGGTCTGATTCAGAGGACTCTGAAATATGATTCTGTCAGGGGTCTACCTGGTATCCCGGATTCCAGATTGGACTGCGAGTCGTGTAAATTAACTAAAACCAAACGTGTGTCATTCAAATCTTTAAATGAGGTAAGATCGAAAAAGCCTCTCGAGTTGTTGTTTATGGACCTGTGTGGGCCTATGGACACCGTAAGTAGAGGAGGTAAGAGATATTACCTGTCCATTATCGATGACTTTTCAAAGAAAGCTGCCCTTTTTCCTTTGGAGAGTAAGGATCAGGCTTTTAATGCCTTCAAAAATTACCACACTAGAGTGGAAAGGTTCTTAAATGCCAAGGTAATTGCCGTAAGAACCGATAATGGTAAGGAATTTTGCAACAAAAATTTTAAAAATTACTTTGAGCAGCTAGGGATTAAACATGAATTAACGAACGTCTACACACCTGAACAGAATGGTGTTGTAGAAAGGTTTAACCTCACGGTAATGGACAGTGTAAAAGCAGTCATTCAGGATTCCGGCTTACCAAGGGACTTCTGGGCCGAGGGTGTCCTATACTTCACCTACACCTGGAACCGGATTTGTCATGGCAGTCAGGAGAAAACTCCTATAGAGCTTTTTGATGGTAAAAAACCGTCTGTTAAACATTTTAAACCTTTTGGAGCAAAAGCCTATGTCGGAATTCCTAAACAAAGGCGGGTGAAGTTGGACAACAGAGCTAAGTTAGGTGTCATGGTGGGCTATGCTCTAAATACTAGAGGTTTTAGAGTATGGCTACCTGATGAGGATAAGGTTATTGAAACAATAAACGTAAGATTTGAAGAAAACGTATTGTATAAGGACTTTAAAAAAACTAGTGAGTACGATAGCCAAGGTGTTAAAAGTGACAATGGTGAAGATAATAACACCTGGTATGTAATGGATACAGGAGTCAAAGAGTGCGCGTCGAACCAGATGGGTCATCAAAGTGAGGTAGTAGAAGCTCCTCATGAAGAGGTGCCCATCAGCGTAGAGAGTGGAGATGAAACAAGTACTCCCAGTTCTAAGTTAGCAGGTAGATGGAGAAGGGAGGCTGTGCCGAGACCAGACGGATCTCGCGTCGATATCTATTTTTATGAAGGGGACTCAACTAAGCGCTTAAGAACTTTAAAGGAAATCGAGTCTTATTGCGGAGAACATAATCTACTATTTAACAAAGATTTTTTCGATTTTAGCGCTAAAAATAAGTTGGTTGGTCCTCTGACTGATGATGGTATCGACGCGGGATCAGTCAGCTTCGTCTCCTGACTAGACCCAATAGAGATCCCCAATACATACAAACAGGCTATGAAATCTCCCTATCGTGAAAAATGGCAAGAAGCCATGGTAGAAGAACTTGAAACCATGAAGCAGAGGGAAGTTTGGGAGTTGGTCAAAAGACCTCCAAATTCTAGCTTGTTAGGTTGTCGCTGGGTATATACGGTTAAGAGGGACGAATCTGGAAAAATAATAAGGTTTAAGGCCAGATTAGTCGCCCAGGGTTATCGCCAGGTAAAAGGTGACTCTTACGACGAAACGTATAGCCCGGTGGTTAACTTCAGCGTAATAAGGTTTTTTTTCTCCCTGTTAGTTTGCAACCTAGGTTGGCTTCATTTTCAGTATGACGTTAAGTGCGCCTATCTTTATGCCCCTTTAAAAGAGCGAATTCTCATGAGTCAACCACCCGGTTTTTCTATCAATAATGGCCAAAGTGTAGTGTGTAAACTAAATAAGGCAATATATGGCTTGCACCAGAGTGGTCGTGAATGGTTTTTTGAGATGAATGGGGTGCTCGTAGAAATAGGTTTTCAAAAATTTGAATACTGTAATTGCGCTTATAGTTTTGAAGGAGAAGTCATATTTCTATTATATGTTGATGACTTCGTTTTATTTTCTAAAAGTGAGTCAAAAATTAAACAGGTTGTTAGGCTTTTGAGTAAAAAGTTCGATTTAAAAGCTTTGGGGAGAACGAGAAAACTTTTGGGGGTCGAGTTCAAAGAGAGAAACGACTCTCTATTGTTACATCAAATTTCCTATATCGATGAAATCTACCAAAAATTTAAATCTTATAATGTCCCAATGAGATCTCTTCCAATCACTAAAGGTAAAATATTTTCGAAAACCCAATCCCCTCAGACGGTGGATGAGCAAGAGATTATGGATTCTTGTCCATATATAGAAACCTATTAGGATGCCTTTCGTTTTTGGCTAGCAGAACCAGACCAGACATAGCCTACGCTGTGAATATCTTTAGTCATTTTCAAAATTCTCCTGGTCTAGTACATTGGGAAGGTTTATTGAGTTTATTAGGTTATGTATGGAGAACTAAGAATTTAAAATTAAAGTTTCTTTGTTCAGAACCAAAATTAAATGTTTTCTCAGATGCTGATTTTGCAGCCAATCGCGATGATAGGACATCAATGGGGGGTCAAATAGTGTTTTTAGGGGAATCCCCTATTTTCTGGAAATCCTTTAAGCAAAAATGCATTAGTTTATCGACTATGGAAGCTGAGTTTGTTGCAGTAACAGAGGCAACTAAAGAGCTGATTTGGTTCGACCGCATCTTTGACGAATGTATTTCCAGAAAGGTAATCGATTCCATCAGGCAAAAATCAACCCTCTACGTGGATAACTTAGCAACAATAAATTTTGTCAAATCGCCTATTGAGAATGCAAGAAGTAAACATATAGATGTTAAGCTCTTATTTGTCAGAGATCTGGTTTATAAAGATAGTTTTGAAATTTCCTATGTAAGCAGTAAAAACAATTTGGCGGATGTTTTCACTAAACCAATGACTAGGTTGAGTTTAAATTTATTTAGAGAGAGGGTTTTTGCTGATGTGAATCAAACTTTGATGGTGTAAATTTTTTTGTAAATGTATTTAAATGCATGCCAGTGATGTTATAGGGTGGTATGAAGGCTTGCCCGGTGAATGCCACGCCTAAGGGAACTAGTGACTTTTTTAAGCCGGTTCTGCCCTTGGGGGCCTCTCCTGTTTTGATGTTAAAGTCTCTCTACATCCAAAATATTTAAAGCAGGAACTTACTTCTTTTGAGCTGTTTTTTCCCAGAACTTTTTGAATGACTTTTTCAGAGGCAGTTCAGCTATAAAGGTATTTTGCTTCTTTTGACAGACCATAGCAGGTCGCAAAGAGTTTTTCTTTGTAATTGTGTTCTAAGTGTTTTTTCAGTGTACTCATCTTGTGGTTATTTATGGAGTGAGTAGATTGTGAATTAAGAAGTTGTTTTTACTCCATAAATATGTTTTTTTTGACGTAAGCTTTTAGAAGTTATGTAAGATGATGGTTTAATTGTGGCAACGACTGGGTTTGAGTAAGTGGTTTTGTACATAGGTTTAAATGAGTACTTCTTACGTCAAGAATTTGTTTTGAGTGTCTAGTGTTTTCATCATGTTTCGAAACCACACCGGTGTGGTTACATGTGTTTGTTAAGTGAGTTCTTACTAACCTTTTATTAGGATTTTTTTCGATGGGGGGCATTTAGCAAATTCTGTTTTCTGAATTTTTTTATCAGGATTTCTACAGGTGTGTTGATGGGGGGCATTGTTGTGTAAATAAGTAATTGTACCTTACCTACAAGTAAATCACCCCACCTGTATAAATATAGGAACAAGTATCACCTCACCTATCCAAAGTGTTAACCCTACTGATTGTAATCATGCAGTCCATGCCTGTTGTTTGTTTACTTTTCTTGATTGCTTGTTTTGAATATCAGGTTAGGGAAGTTTAGCCACAGAGAAAAATCCTAACAGAGGGTCCAACACGATATATTCAAAAGTTGTATGGGTTTGAGGGCGCCACGAGGAACTATAAATGATTGACAGAGAGATCAAACCTGTGATTGGCTGTCACGCAATCTTCTGTTTCGAAGGAGAAGGAAAAAGTTTTTCTCAACCAATCAGGCTTTTCCGTCCCGCCTCTCGTGACGTTATGCGATCGCAGCGCCACCCAACCCATCCAACGTTTCGATTTCCATTAGCGCCTATGGCGACGGACTCTCTGTTCTAGTACTCTGTGAGTTTAGCTTTATGCAAATTAAGCTAAAGAAGAAGACAATATGCAAATCAGTTTTTCCCAGTTTTCAGGAAAAGAAGTAAAGTGAAGTAAGGTCAGGTAAACAGCAGGCATGTGATTGGTTGACTTGGTATATAAATACTAGCTTTGGGTTTTGGATTACTACTTCCATACTCTTTTGCTACTCTTCTCATTCAAGCACCTTTGGGTGCTGGTTTTACTTTTACCCCACCTTGATGGTGGTTATGTGTTAGGTTTTGTTTAAATGATGCAGGTCATCATAAGTGATAAGCCACCTGCCATGTGATTATCTATGTCAAAGTTAAGTATTTACAAATGCTGTTTGCCTTCCATTGAAATGTTATTCTATAGTTAAAGTGTTCAGTTTTTAACAATGTTTAAATAAATAGTTTAGTTTTTAAACTTCTGTCTTTTCAATTGGTGTATTGATCCACGGCTATCACTTTCTCTTTTGAATTTGATAACAAAAGGTAATGAATTTCTTTTGCGTTAAACCAAAAAATAATAAGAAAAGATAATGATTTAATTTAGGGCTACCCAACCTCCGACCCGCGGGCCAGATCCGGCCCCCGAGCCCTCTGAATCCGGCCCGCGAACGAAATTAGAACCACACCTTTTATTACTTTATTTTCCTGGGTTTTTTTTTGCTGAAAAAAATTCTTTAAAAAAATTTACCACACTCACAAAGTATTACCATATACAAATACAAATTAAGTCTACCAACTACAGGCGTAAGCCCAGCAAGGTTGGTCCAGTCTTTTTAACCCACACTACCGGAATCCCAGTATCTGTCAATTTTCCTCTTGAACTCGTTTACCCCACTTGAATTTACAATTGTTTCAGGCAACGCATTCCATCTATCCACTACCCTATTAAAAAAATAATGCTTTCTACAATCCGTCTTAAATCTTCCTTTATTCAATTTGAATTTGTGACCCCTTGTTCTATTACCCGTATTGAAATCTAGTCTCTCTGTATCCCATACCTGCCAACATTTCAGAAACAGAAATAGGAACACGCACGACATATTTTGAATGTGTTAAAGGGGTATTATTAAAAAAGAGCTTGTATTATCTAAGTATCTTATGGTTATTAAGAGGACTAAGTGTTTTGTATACCTTTGTATTCTGTTCTGACTAATAATTATCTACATTTATACTAGGATATAATAAAGTTATTTTTTTTTCTTTTATCTGGGTTTAAATTTCTGCAAATAGAATAACAAAAATGACTCAAGATGGGGAACACTGGGAATTTCATACATAATAACTCAGAAAGATTTAAAAATACTTAGTAAGTACTAATAAAATGAAACAGTGAAATAAGCAAACATTGTTTGGAAAATAGAAAAATTAATCTTTATGAAGTGCTACAAAAGTAGCTGATTTTGCCCTTTTTAATAGGTCAGCACTGAAAGATTTATTATAGCATGGATCAGAATTACTATTTTCGCAGCTAGCAATGCCTGTGGAGTATCAGAGTCCATGTAACTCTGAGAGTCAGTCTTGTTCTTACGAACAAGACTTAACATTCTTTCACTAAGACTAAACGCCTTATTTTTGCACAATTCGAGTAGGTCGAAAATGGCGGGACATGGGGACGTAAAAACGGAACATTTGGTACTGAAATCGTATTTTCGGAACAACAGTGAAAAATCGGAACAAATACGATTTAATCGGAACGGTTGGCAGGTATGGTATCCCCTTGCTTTACCATTTTAAAAAGTTGAATCAAATCCCCTCTAATCCTTCTTTTCTCTAGAGTGAACGCTTCTTTAATCTTCCCTCATAACTTAAACTGGATATACCCTTGACCATTTTAGTAGCCCTATGCTGAACCCTTTCAATTGAATCAATATCTTTTTTTAAGTATGGAGACCAAAACTGAACAGCATACTCTAGATGAGGTCTCGTCAATCCTCTGTATAGTGGTAAAATAATATCCTCTGACCTTGAAGAAACAGTTTTTTTATGTATCCCAATATCCTATTAGCCTTTTTACTAGCAGATGAACTCTGATGAACCCATTTAAAGTCTTCATTTACTATCACCCCTAAATCCTTGATCATATTACCTTCTTTAACTTTGTTCCCTTGCAGATAAAATTCTGCCCTACCATTCCCCCGACCTATATTAAGTACCTGACATTAGCTTATGTTAAAGGACACAGTGGCGTAGCCAGGAAAAAATTTCGGAGGGGGATGTTGATATTTCGGGAGGGGATATGGGGTATTTTTGTGGGTTTTCTATGGTCATGGTCAAAAAGAAAATTTTCTGAGTTTCGGGGGGGGGGATATATCCCGAAATCCCCCCCTCTGGCTACGCCCCTGAAAGGACATACCCCATTTTTCAGCCCATTGTGATATCATATCTAGATCCCTTTGTAAATTTTGTATCTGCTCCTGAGTATCTACCCTCCCCCAAATTTTTAAGTCATCAGCAAAGATGCTGATCTTGTTCCTAATGTCCTGACTAATATCGTTAATGAATATTATAAAGAGAATTGGCCCCAATACTGACCCCTGTGGCACCCCACTCATGACCTCTGCCCACTGAGAATAATTACCCTTGACTTGCACCCTCTGTTTCCTACCTATCAACCAATTCCTAATCCACAATAGTGTTTTACCTCTGATACTCAATTTTTCCAATTTGAGTAGCAATGCCTCGTGTGGAACCTTATCAATTGCCTTTTGAAAATCTATGTAAAATATGTCTACACTATGTTTTTGATCCAACTCCTTTGTTACTTCGTCATAGAATTTTAAAAGATTAGTTTGACAGGATCTACCCTTCCTGAATCCAAACTGATTGTCTGAAAGTAAGTTACCCTCCTCCAAGTATAAAATTATATGCTTTTTAAGTATGGTTTCGAAAATCTTACAAATGTAGTAGTAGAAAGTAAATGTGTAAGTTGGTTATGTTGGGCCGTGTAGCACCAAAATCTGGTATTTATTTGTTGGCTACAAAAAATGGCTCATAATTTTACCATATTATGGTGCTATCACTAACACCAAAAATCAGAAAGAGGTTGCACCATAATATGGTGTTTCAAGGCACTCAAAATTAGAGAGGGGTTGCACCATAATAAGGTGTACTTTTTGATGTTTTTTGGAAATTATAATAAAATAATCATCACTGGGGATAGAACCCATGAACTGCCGCATGCTATGCAAGCACGCTACCACTGCTCCAGCGGGGATTCAGTAACTTTAAAACTTATTACAATACCATTTTCCTTTGTGACGCATGCGAAAACAAAACTGCGGAGCATGCGAACACAAACACAACTAAACAACGGTTCCAGTTAAGAGCATTTTTACCAAACTTTGGTGCAACTGATTGCACCATAAGAGTATTTTTCAATCATACTACCAATTTAGGGTACAATCTAGCTTTTTCATTGCACCAAAGTTTCGGGAAATTAAAAACTTAGCATCAAATATTGGTTTTACATTTACCCAGATTTTTTAGTGTATGGGTAACAAATGCAGGCACTAGTTCACCTACTACTTTAGTCTTCAACTTTCTGTTGGGCCAAATGATCAAGCTATTTTATGAGGGTCTCAAGAAACTAAGAAGTTCAAACAAACTTTAACACCACTTTTGGTTCAATATGGTCCAACCAAACTTTATAATAGGAAGGTGAGGGATACAGAAAAAGAGAAAATTTTAATTCAGGCAATTTAAATGCACAAAGACAGATTTAAACAACATTTTAGAGCATTTTTTGGTTCAAAAAAAGTTTTCAAGTTGAGGTCTGCAGTTGTAATACATTCCTTGCAATGATTTCAAAAGATGTCACAGCAATATAATCTGTTTTTAGGGCTCCATTAACTTTTAAATTTATGTGCAATAAAACTTTTTGTAATCTAAAATTTGTTAAAGCACGTCTTTTTGGGATCGCTCTAGCCTCTGACAGTTAGGAGCATGTCTGAATTGTGCCCACATATTCTTACATGAATACTGCTTGTTATCATATTTCTAGTATTCAAAAGATTATTTGTTTACCTTTGCATAGGTCCTAGTATTGTGTGCAGGAGATACTTCGGGACAATCCACTAAATTGCTATGACATCTATTGGTTGTACATTGATGGATAAAGAGCATGATTCAGCAATGAAAACTTGTGAAAATTATTGGAAAGGACACTGTTTGCACATAAGTTAGAAAATATAGCTTTGTTATTATCTAATTTAAATTTAAAAACTAAATTTAATTTTTAAAAAATTAAGTTTTTTTTATATATTTAAAAGGATGCATTACCCATTCTTGAAGGTCTTCGTTCAAAACTTTCCTTTGCTTCAACTTTATCAAAGAGTGAAATTCACCTTCCTGTAGTCACGCATGTTCAAAATGCTGAAAAAAGCAAGACAGAAATAGTTAATATACTTTACAGACATTCAAGAAAACCTGTAAAAAATGAATTAAACAAGTAACAGCCCATAAGGTAAGCTCTTTTAAAAATAATTTACATATGAAAGAAATGAATACAAAAAAGTTGTGTAATTTATTGTTCCAAGTGCCAAAGGGGGTTCTCATCGAGAAATTTTTTGAAAATTTGACTTCACAAAACTGGTTTCCGTTCACCTAGTCCGAATTTTGGATTCATATTTTAGATAGAATTTGCATTTGATATAAAAAGAAGAGTTGAAAATAAAAGAGTTCCAAGTAGAAAAGAGGATGTGGGAGGTCCTCCCTCAGAAAATTCCAATCAGAAAGGGGGGTTTGGGGGTCCTCCCCCAGAAAACTTTTTGAAATTTATCCAAAAAAAACCAGTGTTTTAGCTTGTTTTGGTACACCAAATCAGGATTTCAGGGGGCCTTTTATACGCCACTGTCAAGAAACATAGAATAGATTCTATATCTTACACAAAATTTATTTAGAAAATAAGAATGAAAATTAAGCTGTAAAAAAGGCTTTATATTATACGGGATGTTGTTCAAGATTTAGAAGATTAAATGTAAATTGTTAATACTTGCAGTAGAGGCATCCTTGAAAAAACTTCATGGCACACTTTGTGATCGGCATATTAGAAGAGTTGACCACAGCAAGATGAAGAGAATCCAGCCGAGGAGATTTATGGCTGAAAGGTTGGTTTGTCTTAAATACCAACTGATGTGGAGCAGGCTGGCATCACAAATTGGCTCCTTACTCGATTCCATACCTGCAAAGAGAACGTCTAGTTATCTGAAAAAGTCGATAGAGAAATATTACTACAATATATTTTCATTTGTAGTTGACCTAAACCTGACCTAAATTTTAAGACTGAAGAGGACAGGAAAAAGAAGATTTGGAAAATCTAAAAGAGAGTTCCAAATATAAAAGGGGATTTGGGGGGTCCTACCCTACAAAATTTGATCTTTAAAACAAGGTTTTTAGCTTATATTGGAGCAACTTTTTATATTTTTTTGGGGGGTTGGGGGTTTTCCTCCCCTTATGTATGCAATCAGAAAAGTCTGAAAATCAGACAAAAATCTTAAGAATTTCATTCCTGATTATTAAGGATCATAGCTAAATGCTTAGCTGTCTTTTTATCAGTGAAAGACCCAAGAATTTTGTATTCATTTCTTACCTATCTTTTTGCTTGTTTTAGTTGTGTGCTTGCATCACTACAACTAGGGTAGCATATTTCAGAGTTCTGCAATATAATAATTGGATCTATGAGAGAGTTCCTCGTTGAGACAGATTAGATTCTGAATTTCTTTGCCATCTTCAGTTTCTCAATTTTGAAAGTAAGCCTTGCATTATAGCTTCAAAGTCTTTTTTGAAAGGAATATTTCTTTTGTGCCACTTTCTCTAAATCTTCATCAGAAAGCTTTTTAAACACATCTTCAAAATTTGTAGACTGTGGTGACAACTTCTTCAAATTCATTATTAAATTAATCTGAGATCGAGAAGATGCCTTAGATTTCTGTTTTACTCCACCTGTCTGCTCTTTATGTAATCTAAATGATTCATTGTCCGAGTCTCCTTCAGTAGTACTAATGTGTATTCATCGATATCAGAAGACACCGAGTTTTTTCCACTGTTTCTTCAAGTTTGCCGTTGTTATAACGATACTTATTTTTTGTATTATCGTCCGTAATTTCATCATTTACAAAAACCATCTTTTCCAAAAGAAAAGCACAGCGAAGAAAACAACATATGACGTCAGATACAACTTCTACCTTTCCATCACTCATTCATATTCATTATTTTCATCACCTGCTCAGTACTGTGCTTAACACAGGGTTGGGGAAAAAAAACAGGCATTTTTGGTTTAAACCGTTTTTTAAACAATTTTTTCCTACACATATGAATATAACTATTTACAACTATTAACTGTTTTTTAGATGTCGAACCAATATTTGGAGTTTCATAATAAAGCAATGAACTAAAATTTTCAGCCAACTGTTTTTTTAAATCCATCAGTAAACATTTAACATTATTTGGATTATTTGGTTGGTTGGGTGTTTAGAGGCTTCTGCTTGCTCCTTAAGAGCCGCTTATGCCTTCTTTTTCCAGAGTGCTAATAGAGTTTCCTAGAGATCTGATTCTAGTCTTTTATTGGTTGATATAGTCCGCCAGCAGAAGGAATTTTTCTAATGCCTTCATTGCCTTGATGTTTGGTGGATGGAGTTCTAAAAAGATGTTTTCGGAAAGTGGCGTTGGGAAAATTGACTTTATCAAGTCCAGTCTAGCTACGTAGTAGATTGGGCAGAGGCATAGGACATGTTTCCTGTCCTCCACTTCTCCGCAAATACAGTTGGGGGATGAAATTATGTTATTTCGAAACAAGAGACTTTTTGTTATTAGGGTGTCAGTTCTGAACCGAGCCAGTAAAACGTCCCCGCGTCGGATTATTTGGTTCAGTAAGCAATAATTCTCTATTACTCTGTTCATTTAGAATAAGCGCCTGAGACGTAATGTATTAGAAGCAGTTACTCATGTAATTAACATGGGAAAATGTTTCTTGGGCAATGACAAGTAGTCTAAACAGAAGTAGTTAAAACATACTGTAAAAAATTCAATGAAGTTGTGTGTGTGAATAAGCATTTTAATCCTGTTTCTGGCACCTATTCTAAATGAACAGCTTATGTTTAATGTGCTTTGTTTTATATCTCTGCATTTTTCCCTATTTTTTCATACTATGTGTTGCTTCCTCCAATTCTGTATTATGAAGTCTCTTAGCTGGACTACTATCACCCTCTGCTACACTTTTTCTTTTATTGTACTGTTGCATTCCCAACATTCTAAAAGAATTCGGGGCTGAATTGAGGTTATTAATTAGGCAAATTTTTAAACTTCTACATTGTGTGTTGGCAACTTTGGTTGCGGCTCTATATAAGTGCGTTTGCTGGCCTTGGAAATGACGGGGACGACGACGATACTTGGAGGAACTGGCGTTTGGTGAGGCTGGGTGATGGGGCGAATGTGGAGGCAGTCGACAGGTTTTGTCTAGTGGTGAACTTTTTAATTTTGAACTTTGAGTTTGTTAAATTTATATGTCTAGGGCGAACCTTTATAATTGAACCCTGTGTTTGTGAAGTTGAAATGTCCAGAATGAACTTTTTATTTGAGCTTAGAGTTTTTGAAATTTGGATTTTTTGGATTGGAAGTGTTTTGTGTAAAGCTCAGGAGTTTGGCCTTTTTTCAAACTAAATAATAATTTTACTGTTTATATTTAATAAATTTATATTTCAAAGTTTTGGGTCCATGTTTTATTGCTCAGAGACCTCACAGACTAGTCAGGAAAGGCGTGCTGAATCTGGGTTTATTTTAATTACGTTTTAGTTAGTAGGTTTCGACACAACAAATTGGTGCCGTGACCAGGATCTAAATCTTTTTCACTCTAAATTTTTCCCTAACGAGTATTGCGTCACGTAGAAAAACTGATGGTCTGGGGGTCTTGGATCGATCATGGACGATTCACACATTGTTTTATGAATCAAGTTTTTCCGGTGGTTACTTTCGATGGGTCGGGATTTTATCTGGGGGTGACAGTGGTTGATGTTTAGGTGGCATTTTTGTGTAATAAGTTGATATGTCGGACGATAATAAGCCAGAGACTGAACTGCTGTTGCCCTTTAGGGTGAATTCTCTAGTGGAGTTTCTTCCCTTGATCCCCTTTTACGATGGATCATCCTCAATTGAAAAATTCTTAAACGATTTTAATGAAATTGCAGACCATGGACAGTGGGACGAAAAAAGTAAAATTTTAACACTAAAACTTAAATTAAGTGGGGAAGCCCGGGAATACCTGGATTCGCAGCAAGAACTTCGATCCTCTGGATCTTATGAGAAAATAGTGGAAGGTCTAAGGAGGCGTTTCTTTAGGAACAAATCCATCGCGGCGAGTATAACCAGACTTACATCCGCGTATCAGTTGCAGTGGCGTAGCCAGAAAAAAATTTCGGAGGGGGATGTTGATATTTCGGGAGGGGATATGGGGTATTTTTAGTGGTTTCTATGGTCAAAAAGGAAATTTCCTGAGTTTCGGGGGGGGGGATATATCCCCAAATCCCCCCCTCTGGCTACGCCCCTGATCAGTTGCCCGGTGAGGATGTGAGGGGTTTTTTCTCCAGTATTGAGGGGTTATCTTATGCCTGTATGCCCGAAAGGGATTCTCAAATTAAAGTTCCAGACACTTACCGGCTAGATTAGCTTCTTTCGGCAGCTAAGCAGGGCATAAAACCCGAGATTCTGAGGGGAATCGCCTCGTCTGGCTTGAGTACGTATGAGGAATTTAAGCAACACGCTCAAAATTACGAGGAAAGCTTAGGCCAAATTAATTCCCCATTGCAGGTAACCGCCCTGGCTGAAAAAATGCCCGTAGGCGTAGAGGATGATCGCTTTGATCGCCTTCAAAAACAAGTAGAGACCCTCACAAGCTGTGTAAACAACTTGCAGGCTGCAGTGGGTCGGATAGAAAAGGGGAACAGTACCTCGCATGGGGGTGCTTATGGTTATAATCGTCGTGAAATGCCCAGCTTTCAGCATAGAGGTGAAAACCCTAGGGGCGAGCATGATGGCCCAGGTAGAGGTTTTTTTCGGGGTAGTACCTTCCGTCCTCGGTGTTCTCGCTGTAACCGACAGGGACACAGGGCAGATGACTGTAATACCCCTTTCTGTACTTTTTGTCAGATATTTGGTCATGAAATAGAGTGGTGCAGAAACAGGAAAGGGGATTTAAACTAAATTGGGGGAAGCATGCTTTGCCGACATGCCAAGTAGAGGCCCCGACAAGATTTTAAATACAGCGTGGCAGTTTTCTGACCTCCCTAAGATTAAATTAAACATCCAGGGGAATTTCACTTTTGCACTACTTGATACTGGCTCATCCATAAATGTCATATCCAGGGTCACTCTTGACGGATTGGGGTTAAAGTATAGAGTGATGCCCTGCAATATGAATGTAGTAAATTTTAGTGGTAATACCGTAACTGTAAATAATTATGTGGAGCTCGATTTTTACATTAATGATAAGAAATTTTTAGTGGAATTTGCAGTAGTGCCTCAATTGTTTTCATCGGGCTATGGTGTAATTCTCGGGTGCCCCTTTTTCCTGGAAAACAAACTAGCTTTAAATTTTCTTGATGGGACCCTTAGGGGAAAAGACCTTTTTGTGTCTTGGTGTGACGGTGAGGGTGTGCCTTCCCTGGCTTGTAACAATTGTGAGAATAGGTCAAAATTGTATCTGTATTGTAGGGATGCACAACCTTTTTGGGAGGGGGGCCACTCACATAGTTGATTGAGACATGGAGGGCCGCAAACAGTAACAGTAAAAATAAGGTAGAATTTGCATCTCAAGGAACTTAATATAAGATGTGAATAATTGAGTTTGTACCATTAAAGGGTTCTAGGGGTCCTCCCAAGAAAATTTTTGAAATTTAACCCCAAAAAAACAAAGCATTGACTAGTTTTTTCACATTTAGCCCAAATATTGCACATATATTTTAAGATGGGATTTGCATTTTGATTAACTTAATATTTATTTAAAAAATGATAATTATGGAATTCCAAATGTAAAGGGGGGTCTGGGGGTCCTACCCCAGAAAAATTTTGGAAATTTGACCCTAAAAAACAGGGTTTTAACTTATTTTAGATATCAAGTTCGATTTTTTTGGGGGGGACAGGCCCCCAGCCTTCTGCTATCCCCCTTGATAGCATATCTGAAACAGGTTATGATCTAATAAGAATTAAAAAAATACACTGCATTATTATCTAATCATGTTTCAAAGTGATCTTTTTGCAAAAATTTAGAACTTCGGAAATCCTTAAGAAAATTTGTTGAAAATACTAAAATTGATAAAAAAAAGCTATGTCAGAGGTATCACTAGACTTATTAGACTCCTCTGACCACGCTTAAATTTTTCTGCATTGCAATTACAATGTGAAAAGAAGCCAGCTTCAATTAGGCGCCGTAAAAACGGCACTTTCGCGAAAAATCGCTATTTTTCGACTTTTCCGCGGCGCGTGATCCTAAACACCGGGCTTCTGGCTTCAAAACTTCAAACCATTGTTAAGTTGTTTTTTCCACATCGCACCGTTGCACAAACAATACAAGAAGAAGCCAACTTCAATTTGGTGCCCGCCCAAAAATCGCGGCAGGAACGGAACACTTCGCGAGCAAAACGAAACTCGAAAAATCGCGATTTTCCCGACTTTTTTCCGCTATAAATCGTCACTTTTTCTCGGTTAAAATAAGGAAAGTAACAAAAGTTAGGAATTATCTGAAATATCCAAATTCGTTCGCGGGCCGCATGTTGATGGTTCGCGGGCCGCAGGTTGTGCATCACTGTATTGTGAGGGTAAGCAGACAATACCACCACGTTCCGAAATGCTAGTGCCCTTAAAAACAAGAGAAAAAACGTCCCTTCATACCCCTTTTGTCTTATTGCAGCCTATTAACGAATCCCAGTCGGAAAGACTGGGTTGGCAGGAACGTTTCTATGGCCAATCGGGAAGGTTCTTACGTGGTTAGTGTCATGAACCCTTCAAAAGAGAGTGTTCACTTAAATAAAAACATGAAATTGGCCACTTTGGAATGCATATCTTCCCGTCCCCAGGAAGAATGCAATGTTTTTGAGGAACAGACTCTGGGAGAAGAATTTGACTATTGGGGCGGGTCAATAAGCGTGGACCACCTTGGGTATCCTGAAAGGGATCGGTTGACCACGTTTCTGTCTCAATATCCGGATTTGTTTGCTCATTCTGTGACTGATTTGTCTGGGTGCGACACTATTTTTCACCACATAAATTTGTCGGATGATATTCCGGTTCGGCAGAGGCCTTACAGGGTTCCTCATAGCTTGAAAAGGGAGCTTCATACTCAGATCAATGAGCTTTTAGAGACTGGTATAATCCAACCCAGTGAATCGCCCTACTCTGCCCCGGTAATTCTAGTGAAAAAGAAAGATAACACCTATAGATTATGTACAGATTTTAGGCGATTAAATTTGAAAACCCTTCCCGATTCTTATCCGATCCCTAACATAAACGACTTGGTTGATAATCTTTCTGGTTCTGTGCTTTTCTCCACTTTGGACCTCTGCAGCGGCTTCTTTCAAATGAAAATACGCCCAGAGGACCGGTACAAAACCGCTTTTACCACTGAAAATGGGTTGTACGAGTGGAACCGGGTCCCCTTTGGCCTTCGAAATTCACCTAATAGTTTTCAGCGGCTGATGGAAATTGTCCTTTCCGGACTTAGGCCCCTCCAAGTTGCCGTGTACATAGATGACATAATCATCGCCTCGGGAGATAATTTAAATGAGCATTTCGATAAATTAAAGGTGGTATTTGATAGACTTAAGACCCATGAATTAAAGTTAAAGCCGAGTAAATGCTCATTTTTAAAGAGGAAAATCACTTACCTGGGTTTTGAGATTTCTGATGGTAGGGTATATCCTATATCCTGATCCTTCAAATGTGGAAATAGTTAGTAGGTTTAAAGTGCCAACATCCCGAAAACAGGTTAGATCATTTTTGGGACTTACGGGGTTTTACAGAAAATTTATTAGGGATTACTCTTCAATCGCCCTGCCCTTAACTGAATTAACAAAAAGCACAAATAATTTCTTGTGCAATAGTGAGAATAGCCCAGAGCGCTTTCGAGACTTTAAAAGGTGCTTTAGTGACGAGACCTTGTCTCAGTCTACCAGACTTTAGTCGCCCTTTTTCAATTTGTACCGATGCCTCCAAATATGCTTTGGGTACCGTTTTGTGTCAGGAGGATGAACATAAATTTCTGAGACCCATCGCCTACGCTAGTCGCAAATTAAAGGGTGCCGAGATCTCCTATTCTACTGTTGAGAAGGAGATGTTGGGTGTAATTTTTGTACACAACAGTACCCATTAATGAAATCATCTAACAGTTGAAAGAATTTATCTTTCTTCTTTGCAAATTCCCCTTTTGAACAGCGCCCTGTTAAACGCCCCTCAAATTCCTCTTTAAATTTTATCATTTCCTCTTTCGATGATATACACTCTCGAATAAAGAACTGTAGTAAATCCCATTCATCACCAAGAATTAAATCTTGGCAAATAACATGCCCACTAACACTGAAAATAATTTTCCTTTTTTCTCTAAGAGTTGAAGCATCTTTTAAAATTAGCTTAAAATTATCTTTATCTTTAATCATAAGTAAAGTTGATAATAGCACACTATGTTTAGCACATTCATCTGTAACATATCTTTTATGAGAATTAGGACTTTGCTGCCAAAACTCCCCAAAAAGCTTTTGATAGTCGTAATCTTTGTGGCCCATTTTCACTTGATCAATGATGCTAAACAGTAAACATTGATATATCTGCTCAGAAAGAAAGTCCCGCATACGATTTGCCATTTCCATGAACAGACTTTGCCGAGGCCATTTCAGCAAACACATCATCACTAGATAAGGGCAGTATTTAAACACCTCTGTTTGTTGCTCTTTGTCCATTTGCGAGAGTAAAAAACATAAAACATCAGCCCTGAATAAGTAAGTAAGGTGATAAGAATCTGTTACCTCTTTCGCAGTTCTCACCAACGACTCTTCTCTTTCCCTGGAAGTTAGTTTTTGCAAGAAATACTCAGTAGCCGCTTTGTTGCCATCAACTACTGCTGCATACTCAAATGCATATTGACCAGTAGGACACCTACTTCTTTCTGGTTGCCACCTCTCTCTTTCGTCACTATTATCCAGCTTATTCACTTCCTTTTTTATATAAGACATCCAAAATAACAGTATATAAACCCGCACCAGGTCTTTATCGCCACAAAAATATTTCCCGAGATTTTCAGGTATTTTGTTCCACAGTTCCCCAACATCATCCTCTAGGCAGTTAATACATGCTAATTTGTAGCGGCTGATAACATCCAAACTCTCGTCCTTAATTAAGGCTTCTGCCGTTTTCTTGAAATCTATTGTTCCTTGTGGTGTCCAACAAAGCTCATTTGGTAGATCTATACAGAGGCGGTTTTTTTCTTGATGATATTCCTTCCATTCTAATATTCGTAAGCCTACAGGTTTAATAAAACCTAATATTTCCTCTTTTAAATATTTTGGTAGTGAAAGCTGTGGTACTTTCTCCATTACTTTATTTTCGATCTCCTTCCATTCTTCTTCTCTTTCATATACATCTAATGGAAAATTGAATTCTGACATTAAAGCCCTGATATCACCTAGATTCCACAATGTGGTGGCCATCTTAACTAGAGCTATATGCTCAAGCGATGGACAATTTAAAGTGTAATTCATTGTTCACTCCTTACTAAAATACTTAGTGTATCTATTACTAATGCAAGAAAATAAAGAAAAAACACCTATTTTATTCTATTTTGGTGTCTTGAATAACTCAAACAAGAAAACGGTTTCCATGTAGATTTGCTTGGCTTACACTTAATACTTTGTTCACCAGAGTTTTGAAAAAAAGAAGGGATTTCAAACCTTGTGAATGCACAACACACAGCCCTTGTCCTACCTACAGCATTACCAACTCCAAACGAAAAGAATCTTCAGCAAATAAACTGCAAAAAAGGCAGAAATCTTTTAGACAAGTTGGCAAATAACAATTTTGACGTAAACAAAAATAAAAAGAATGTTGCCATCTATTTTTGAAAATTCTCACAAACTTACTGCGATGCTGGTTGGTTGAATTTTTATAGCCTTTTTGTTAAAACAAAATATCAGAAAAAATATATCCAAATTAAAAATCAATATAGGAAGTAAATTTAAATGAATTCCCATCAAGTAATTTTCCAAATAAAATGTGTAATCGAGTTTATAATTAAAAAATATTATAATACTATCAAAAAGGTTTTGGTTCATTGAAGTCCAAAGACAACTCCACTCATTGATTTCCCTTGTTTTTATTATTGTTTACTTGAGGCTATTGTTTACTTAATTTCGAAACTTAAATTTGTAAATTGGTTTTTTCTTTTCTTCAGGCACAAAGGAAATAATTCGGTAATCTAACAGCACTACTAGGTTTCTTCTTTAGTTTGAGATCTCTTATTATTTTGATTAATTGTAATTTGATCTCTATGGTTGTCGGTCATTTGAGCTATGGGTAAATATTACGGCTAGAGGACTGGGACTCTTTCTAAAGCCAATCTACATATTATTATTTCATTATCTAATATTAATGTGGGTAAATGAAGCGAATCCGGCCCGTAGGTGAATTTGGCGATTTTTTTCTGTCGCCAAGCATTCTGCTTGAAATGGAAAAATAAATAAAAAATCGCTAAAAACAGCGATCTTACCTTTTCTAAGTAATCCGATTGCGTTGAAAGGGGATACAATCCAAACAAAAACTGATGTCGCACCGGGGAGATTACAACGTTGATGCTACGGGAGAATCCGCGGAGGTTGAGGTGGATGGGTCTACGGACGCCGAAGCAGCCGGAGGATCCATCCCTTGGGGCGGGTACGATTTTCTCGATGAATGATAGCATTTTCTCAGCTGGTGAGACGGAGCTCTATCCAAACGTACTCAGCAGGATTAGAATCAAATTGATCCTTAACCCTGTTGGTACCCCAGCATGTCCTCAGCGTACAGAAGCATGTACTCTTGAGACTGGTATCACCAAAAGAAATTGCTGACCAAGACGAACTTGCATTTGCAATAACTCTTGGAGAACATTGGAATCAAAGCTGAGAAAATCTAGCAATCATAAAGAAATCCAAGAAATTTAGTACCTGAAATGCCGAAGATGGACCGTTAAAGCGTACTGCGTGCAGCAGAGCAAAATTCTCCCGACCTCCCAGCAGCAGCATCCACAGCGAAAAGAAATGGCAAGGGGCAAAAAAGCATTGAGAACGGCTTAATTAGATTAAAACAAGCAGGGTCCAATCATTTTTAAATTTCAAACCATTTAATTTTGATAAGGAATTGTCAAACCCAAGGACACAACATCGATAGGCTTGGATGAGGCGGGGCCGGGCGTGGCTAAGAAGAAAGAAACAATGAGAGAGCAGCGGGGTTGCCATGGAGGAACTGGTGGGGTCGGAGAGAGAAGGACCAGAAACAAACAACGATCGCCAAAATTTGGCCATTAAAATCTACGGGCCGGATTCGCTTCATTAGCCTTAATGTGTGTTCTTATGTGTAATGAATTAAAGATTATGTTGAGAAAACTAATTACACTCTATTCAGTTTAGTGAATAAATCTGACCAGGCATTATTTTTAATCACAATAGGAAATTAAAATACCTTGTAAATTTGACTGTAAAGAAACTCAAATTCTACCCTTTAAAAAATATATATAAACATCGACCTTCTTCTGAAATTATATTTTGCAGGGACTAATTCAGGCCAATCTAGGTACCGTTTATTGGCATCTTCACAAAAAATTCTAAAATTATTGTTAATGATAGACTAATTGTTTATGGTTGAATGAGTCTTTAAATTGCTATAAAACTGTAGTAATAAGTAATTTAATGCTGTTTTTATTAATTTTACAGTTCCCCTTCAGAAAACAGAATATTTCACAATAATGAAAAAGCTTTTACAATTTTTCACAAAAATTAATAACGTGCAAGTTTTTCACTAAAATGGAGGTAAAGTTTAAAATCCTGGATTAGTCCCTGATGAGTAAAATCACGAATTTAATTGACGTGTCTTTCTCTTGTGGAATTATTCTCTTTATCGCATTTCAGTTGCGGGTATAAATGTTCGAGTCCATCGCACTCCTCCCGACTTAATTTGAATACCCCCATCGGTCTGGAGGTCTTCGGACCCTTGTGGATCTTCGCGGTAGGGTTATCTCCGGTTCCTCTCTGGGCTTTGGAACAGGTGGCTCTGGAACAGGTCTAGCAGGACTGGAGATTACTGGTCCAGATTCGTCGGTTGAGGCCTCGGAGGTGTTGTTTCCGCGGTTGGTCTCGGACGTACCTCGGCTTCGGCTGGTCCCCAACTTTTCCAAGCCGGAACAACCTCAGCGTCATTTTGAAGATGTTCTCCTGCTGGCCTGATCTGATCCACGTGGCGGCGCTCGAGATTCCCATTCACGTTCACTGTGTAGTGAAGTTCTCCATCTCGATTAAGGATGGTTCCAATCTTCCATCTGGCATTCGAAGAATGGTAATTGCGGATTGCGACCTTCTCTCCAACCTCGAACTTTCTGTCCTGAAAATAAATATCTTTTCTAATTTTATGGTGGATCCTTTCCTTCTGATCAGGCAGTAGAAGATCGAGCCGTGTCCGGATCTCTCGTTTCAAAAACAGCATGGCCGGACTTTGAGAAGTCGTCATGTTTGGCGCCCTTCTGTAATTCAAAAGAAAAGTTACTAATTTTTGTTGAATTGTCCCCGGGTAGTGTTGCATTGCTCTAAGAGATTGCTTCAATGTAAAAACGTATCGTTCTGCCTGTCCGTTGGATGAAGGTTTGAACGGTGCACATGTTTTGTGCTTTATTCCATTTTTATTTAAAAATTTCTGGAATTCTAACGATGTAAATTGAGGCCCGTTGTCACTTACAACCACCACGGGTAATCCAAATCGTGAAAAACAATCCCTAAGACACTCAATAGTTTTTGATGCTGTCGTAACCTTCATTGAATAAACTTCTAACCATTTTGAATATGCATCTACAATGACTAGAAACATATGCTCGAATATTGGTCCCGCAAAATCTATATGAATTCTCTCCCAAGGAAAACTAGGATACTCCCAATGATGAACGCGAACTTTAGAAGGATCAACTCTATACTTTATAGTCCCTGCAGTTCCTCACTGTATCCTCTATATCCTTATCAATATTGAACCAATAAACAAATGAACGAGCAATAGCTTTCATTTTAACTGTCCCCAAATGTCCTTCGTGAAGTTCATTCAGAACCTTTGTTTGCAATACCCCAGGAACACACACACGCTGACCATACATTATGCACCCGTCTTCAATACTATACCTTGCTTCTCTCCCCTTTAAATCTTTACCTTTTTGTAGATCCTGTAACAATGGACCTAACTCACTATCTTTCTTTGTAGCCTCCCGTATTTCCTTTGCTGTTACCGGCAATGTCTCTATCTGTGACACTTGGAACATTTTGACATCGTCCATCACCTCAAAATCTTCAGATGTTTTAGGGAATCGGGAGAGGAAATCGGCGTTTCCGTGGTCTTTAGTGCTTCTGTACACTATGTCAAACTGAAAAGATTGCAAAGTTAGTGCATAATGTAAAAGTCTTGTAGCTGTTAAAACAGGCAAACCTTTTTTAGACCCAAAAATATGGACTAAAGGTCGATGATCAGTTATTAAGGTAAATCTTCTACCTTTTAAGTACAGGTAAAATTTCTTTACTGCCCAGACGATCGCTAAAGCTTCCTTATCTAATTGTGAATACTTTCTCTCAGTCGAAGTTAATGTTCTAGATGCGAACGCCATAGGTCTTTCGTTTCCACCTGGAAAAACGTGAGAAAGCACACACCCTACTCCAACAGGCGATGCGTCTGTTGCCAATGATATAGGCAAATCGGGATCGTAATGCGCTAGAACCCTGTCAGAACAAATTTCCTTTTTAATTCTTTGAAAAGCCTCTTGACATTTATCTGACCAGAAGAACTTAACATTCTTTTTTGTTAACTCATTTAGAGGATTAGCTATAGTTGCTAGATTAGGGAAAAATTTACCATAAAAGTTTACTAACCCTAGAAAACTTTTTACTTCATGTACATCTTTTGGTACATGAGCATTCACAATAGCAGAGATCTTATCATTAGTTTTATGCAACCCTTTAGAGTTTATTTTATGTCCCAGAAAATTGATTTCATTTTGAAAAAATTTACTCTTTTTCAAATTAAGCTTTAATCCATACTGCTTACACTTCTCAAAAAAATTTTCTAGAACTTTTAGATGCGACTGTTTATCTCTACCAGTCATCCTTGCGTCATCCATGAACACTTTTACACCCTCCATGCCTTGAAATAACCCGTCCACGTAACGTTGCCAAATCGCTGGTGCCCCGTTCAGTCCAAACATTAATCGTTTACATACATACAAGCCCTTATGTGTATTGATTGTCAAAAGTTTTTGACTTTCAGGATTAACCCTCATTTGTAAATAAGCATGACTGAAGTCAACTTTTGAAAATTGATTACCCCCATTTAAACTTGAAAAAATTTCTTCCAATTTAGGTAATGGGTGTTGAGGCACTACGAGATTCGGATTTAAAGTTACTGAGTAATCCGCACAGAGTCTTATGCTCCCATCAGGTTTTACAATAGGAACTACTGGAGTTGCCCACTCTGAACTTTCTGCTTTTTCTATGATCCCCTCTCTTTCTAACCTGGCAATTTCCTCTTCTACTCTGCTTTTAAGTGCAAAAGGTACGTTTCTATACCTACAGAATATCGGTTTCACCCCTGGTTTTAACTCTAAATTAACTTCGTAATTGTTAATTTCCCCAAGTTGCTCATCAAATAACACTTTGTACTTTTCCAAAAGATCATTCAATTCCAGTGTTTTTACCGATCTTACTACACTTAAATTTTGCCAGTTTAACCTTAGTTTGTACAACCATTCTCTACCCAAGATTGTTTCTAAATCTTGTTTTACTATGTACAAATTTAATTTCAAAATTTGTTCCTCATATTGAACTTTTACTGTAACATACCCCAGTGGTACAACTGTATCCCCACTATAGGCTTTAAATACCAAGTTTGTTGGTTGAATCTTTTTAGTTGAAATTTTCCTAAATTTCCTTAGACTCATAACACTAACTGTCCCCCCTGTATCCACTTCCATAGAACAGGTCTGATCGTCAATTTTTAGACTGATCATAATCGGAGGTCTTTTTGGTTCTTCCTCACGCAAAATGTCCTTACAAGATTTTACCCCAAACATTGGAACTTTTTCTTGGATTTCTGTTGAACTTTCTTTTATGTCCACCTGACTCTGCTTAGCCGATCTTTTTCTTTTTGCTGCAAAACAGGCTTTCAAAATGTGCCCAGTCTTGTGACAAAAATAGCACTCACTGTTTCTAAATTTACAGTTCCTACTAGTATGATCAGTACCAGTACATCGCGTACAAGATTCACTTTTACCCTGAGGCAAATTACGCTTTTTCTCATTTTTATAACCCGTTTTTAGATTTTTCTCTCACGGCATTTATGTTTGCAGAACTACCCATGACATCACTAGCACCCTTGTAAGCCCTTTCCATAGCTAACGCTATTTGTACCGTCTTATCTAAATCAATATTATCCTCCTCAAACAATCTATCCAAGATCATTTTGTTACGGAGCCCACTTACAAAAACATCCCTTAACATTATATTTAACATATTGCCATCGTAATCACAATTTACTGCTAAGGCACGCAATTCTACTAAGTAAGTGTTGATCGTTTCCCCTTCTTGTTGTTTCTGATTTAAAAATCGGTGACGTGAAGGTATGATCAAAGGTTTTGGTGTTAGATGTTTTTTTAGAACTGCCTTCAAGTCATCAAGACTTTGATTTAATGGTAGGTTTGGAGCCAACAAATTCTTCAACAGCTGATACAATTTTGGACTTAAATTTGATATTAACACTTTAGATCGCTGAAGGGTAGGAACATTCTGTATGTCCATATAATTTTCAAGACGTTCCAAAAAAGAATCAAACCGTTCAGTTTCCTTATTAAATTTTTCGAAATGAACAGCAACCTTTTGATTAGTTCCTAACCTGTTTGCTAAAGTATTTATCAGTTCTTGATTTTGCTCCAGCATTTGAGTTAACCTTTCTTCCATCTTCGAGTGGAAAAAAAATTCTTCTTACCAAACTTTTCAGGCAGTCGTACCAAACCCAATACTCCAAACTTGATGTATCAATTCCAATTGAATAGTTGCTCAAGGATCCCAAGCCCGTCGCCAACTGACGTGTCTTTCTCTTGTGGAAAGGATGACAGACCAATACAATCATAAAGGAACTTTAATATCATACGTTACTGGCAGTTACAGCAGAGATAGCATATATCTGAATACAAAATCAGACACTATTTATACACAATGCAGCTCAGTGACACTTACAGTTATACAATCTTACAGAGGTAGAAAGTTCCTTCACGAAGGTTTAGTTGCAATCATTCCGCATTTCAGTTGCGGGTATAAATGTTCGAGTCCATCGCATTAATACAGAATTTTAGTATGGTGTGGTGATTACAACCTTAACATTAAACCATAAGTTAACTTACAAAATAAATTTTTACAATTTTTTCCAAATGTTATCCTTTTAAATGTCAATCAGCTATTTATTTTTGATTGTCTAGTATTCCTACAGAAATTTCCTATGGGAGCCCCATAGTTAATTTTATGAGCTCACATGATCTATGCAGGTTAAACTAACATTTAGTACCTACCCTGCATAAAGAAATATATAAAAAGCATTCCCAATATCTCTCCGTTGTTTTTTAATAAATTACCTAGTGAAATTCAAACAGAGTCAAATATCCGTATATTTCAAAAGCTCTGCATTTCTTTCATTATTAATTTTACAGAAATATTTCAATCTGTCAGGTGACATAGATACTGTATCATTCAATGTTTAAAAAAATAAATATCATCATTGCCAGCCCAGCCCCTCCCATTTTTTTCTTTTTCTCTCATGGGACGGCATGCATGTGGAAAAAACTTTCCCCAGGGGATGGGCACTTTGCGCGTCTAAGTCGAACATCAGAAAAAAATCGTTGAGAAATTAAAATTGCTGTTCAAAATACCTAATTTTTGCCATATGATCAGCAAAACACTTTTGAAGTAAATGCTGATAAAATTGTACTGTTATGCTACCATTTTCTCTAAAAATTTAGAAAACAAATAATACTTTAATAATAAACATTTCCACATACTTTTAATAGATAAAACTGGCGAAAATATCTTAAAATGAAGATATTTTATCTCAAGAACTTATTCAGGAAGATAAATGAAATTATTTCGAACAAAAAACTAATTATTTCTCTTTTTACATAAGACCCGCAATGCACGCAGCTTATCTAAAAGCACCGAAACTGTTTAAACATAGTAAATTCTGAGAAATATATTAAATAAATTATCCATTTCAACAAGACACTTTTATCAATGATTTTCTGTTTAGGCAATAAATAATTCTGTGTAAATACAAGCATAATTTAAAAGAAATAAATAGTCATAGTAAAAACTTCAACTGGTCCTCATATCCAATGAAAGAAAAAAAAGGGTTCTGAAACACGGAAAACATAAACATGTGTTAAAGTTCCTATCAGCTAAGAGATAGAAAAAAATATCACTTATTATTCACATTACTTATAATATGCTGCTGATGCATAAATCTTTCTATATATCCCAAACTAAACCTTAGAAATTAAATAGATTTTATGAGAATGATGAAGGTCAAGATGGGGTACCCTTACGACTAATTTCACTGTAACGGACATAGGGCGATATCTAGTGAGAATAAAAAATACTAAGTTTAAACAGTATATCACAAATGAGACGCCCGTCCTCTGGTCCTTTCAAAGCAGGCGTCTCCTTCTGAAAGGGTTAAATTTAAGGATTTAAAATTTAAAGGATTAAGGAAATTTAAGGATTAAGACAAGGATTCTCTATTAAAAAGGATTACAAATTTTTAAAGGATAAAGCTTCAAACAAAGAGTGGGTTTTTAAGACAAAACGAGGCGTAGAAAAACTTTTAACCAGTTACGAAGAAAAATTTAAGGGAGATGAAACAGTTCTTCATTCATCAGACTTCTATAATTTTTTTATTTCTTCTTTAAAATAACTTGGATAAAGATATTAAAAGAGAATAACACATTAACACCGTATCTTTTTGCAATTTCTGAGATTAACGATAATTGAATAAATAGTCTTCAAAATTCTATTTTTTTCATCTACGGTCCCAATTTAACACAATTTGTATGCATTTCTGTGACCCTGATTTATGCAGTTATCGCTTTATCCCCCTACCGTGTAAGTACAGGTATTACTGTACACAATACTAAAAATCTTTGTACAGTTGATGGAATTATTCCCTTTTTAAAACACATGAAATCTCAATTGAAAGAAACCCACTTCAATTGACAAATAAATTATAGCTTATTTCTAAACAACAAAAGTAAAAAATAGAAAGACAAAGTTAAAAAGAATTACTCTTCACTTAGTCCTTAAATGAATATCGATGGGGTCCAATCACATTCAATGAATTAAAAAATATATAAAAACACCTTTAAATCGAAGACACTTTATTTTTAGCTTATTTTTGGCTTAGTTTTTTACAGCACGAAGAATAAGACAAACGAACTTAAATTTAAAAAATAATAAAAAAATACAGATAATTGACATTGATTTTTTGCCAAATTCAAAGGGCTATATCTGCTTTATTATTAAAGTATTATTTTAGAAAATAAAGTGATAATTTTTGTTTATTAATATGGTCTTCAATGAAATTAATCAATTAGTTCAAATTCAACCATTTCAAAAAAAATTTATATTAAGAAATGTAGTGTTCCAAAAAGGGGTTCTATTTACCCCACTCAACCCTATAGTATTTTCAAGTCATTTCAAATTAGAAAACATTTTTTCACAACATTTATATATTGTACGAAAAATACTTCTCCTGAAAAGCAGGATAATATTTCTTTCTGTTCAAAATTGCTAAAACTCAAAATATAAATAAATTACTAAAAGGTTTTAATGAATACAAGCACATATATTATTTAATTTCGAGGCATTTAAAAAAAAAAACTTGATTTAGTAAAATATAAAAATAAAGACCAAACTAGTTTTACACAACACATTTTAAAACACCAACATGATAGTATTATAACATTAACAGCTCATGGGTGTTTGATTTTTGAATAGCCTATTCAAAAATTGCAAGACTGGACTATCAGTTGCAAAAGAACCTATAATATATCATCTGAACAATTAAATGTCTTCTTTAACTTGGAGTTAAAGCTGTAACTGTGTAAAAACAGGCTCATATCTTGGAAAAAAGTGGGATGTAAGTACTGAGTAAATCTAGTACAAATTGCTGCCAATTTCAGATTTTGTACTCCAAACGGAATTCCATTCGCAGAACTCAGAATTCCTTCCCCAAGACTGAAGTTTCTTGACATTAAAAAGATAAAAATAAAGTAACAAATGCTTTCGAGCAGTTTCTTTTTAAATATGCACGTAAAAATATATATTTGCTACTTTAAACTTTATTAGTTATTTACAACATGTGTATTTGGAATTTCAACTCTTAATCTCATAAATGGTCTTTCTTGACTAACAACAATTTAAAGTTGTAAAAAAAGGAGGTAGATAAGAGAAAAACAATTAAAAGTAGAACAAAACCCTTAAATAAACAAATAACTTGACACCTGGTTCTCTAGTTAATATAAACTTGAACTTTTAAAGAAAATAAAGATTTGGTAAAATGTGCGTCTCTGTCCCTAAATATAAAAATATTGCTTATATAAAAATAGTACTTGAATGTATAAAAATATTTTCAAGAAAATACAGTAATTTAGAAGTTACATGTGGTATTTTCCTTTATACAATTACAACAGGACAATTTGGGAAATTTTAGTAAACAAACTATTTAGCGAGGAATCTTGGTGACTCGATATAACATTAAAGAAACAAAATATACTACAATTTTTTTGTAATTCTCAGAATAATGGTACAACAATTTTCTATTCCTTATGAATGATATTAGAATCTTCCAGCAATAAATGCCCCTCAATAAATGAATAAATGCCTCAAGAAAAAATTACCCTTGAAATAGGTTAGGGGGGTACAAAAGTCCTCCAAATAATGTCTCTGACCTTAAAAGATGACAGTAAAATAATTAAGAATTAACACACAGCATTGTTAGTTACAAATGAATTCCAAATGTGAACTTTCTGACCATGAGTGAGAGTACACAGAGCAACAAAAGATGGTAAATGACAGGTTGAAATATATCAAAAGCACAATTAGGTCTAGGATTATAAAACACAGCATTATGTAAGATTTCTCACAGAGATCATACACTGGCACCAAGCAGTGTGTCTGGTTCTCAAATATAACCAAGTTCCAGTTATCTGTTTTTGCTCCTTGCATTTACAAGAGAACTGAAGCAAGCAAAATTCACACTTCAAACAGTTTGCCATGAACCTACCTAAAATATAAGTTAATGTAAAATTAACCTTATATACATACTAGCTGTTATACCCGGCCTTGCACGGGTGGGGTGAATAAATTAATTTTTTAAATATTTCTTAAAATACATTTATAATTTTGTAAATTAGCAATATTACAAATCATCCGGGTATCCCAGGCGCCTCTTTCCTATCCCAGTGTGTTCCCGGTAATCTTATCCCGGTGGTCACGGTAATTTTTCTAATCCCGGCGTTCCCGGTAATTTTCCTATCTCAGTGTTTACGGTAATTTTTATATTCCGGTATTCTGGGTGTCTTTATGGTAAATTTCCTATCCCAGTGTTCTCGGTAATTTTTATAACCCGGTAATTTTTCCATCCCAATGTTCTCGCTAATTTTCCAATCCCGGTGTTCTTGTCACTTTTTACAATCCCGATGTTCCTGATAATGTTTATTATCTTGGTGCCTTTATAAAATAACCAATTTGTAACCATAGTAAAAAGTCTGGTAAATTAGTAAGTCTAGTGAACAAATTAACAAATTTAAAACCAGTGTTTAAAACTAAACTAAAAGATCTAGTAAATGAAAAAGTCTAGTGATCTGTCTCATTTGAAACAATGTTTTATTTTTAACTCGTTGTATGACTGGTAAAACAGGTTTTCAAACACGGAAAAATAAGTGAAAAAAAGCAGGAAAAACGGGAAAAAAAGAATGAAGGACTGATTTTCTCTTTATAAATTATAGCCCATGTCCTATTCTGATGTATCAGCTACATTATGGTAGAATTTCATTAAAATCCATTCAGTAGTTTTTGCGTGAAAGAGTAACAAACATCCAGACAAACATTCACAATTATAATAGTAGTAGGATACATACTTATTACAAGTAGAGATAGTTCAGAATAAGGAATTGTGAAAGAGGTTAGAATTTCGCATTTAAATAGAAAACAATTATTTCCACAATAAAACTTCCTTTTGCTCTTGGATCTTTTTCAGACTTCTGAGGGTAATTTCAGGAGAAAAATTACGATTTCCAAGAGTTATAAGGTCCTTTAGAAAAATAAAGCAAATCTAGGGACTGTCTATTTAAGACATGAAACAGATATATAATTGCTCTTTTAACAAAGTTATAATTTCAATGATCTTTTTTACCTACCGAAATTCAGAAGAACACATAATAATTATTTTACATGTATACAATGATTGGATTTATTTTTAGGGTTGTCACAATAAAAACACTTTGTTTAAGACACTTGTATTTTTCAGCAAATTGCTCGCTTAATTTATGCAACCAATTGAACATTGAGTTATAGAACATTCGTGTCAACTATAAGGCTAGGGTAAAAAACCAAACAGCAGAATGTTAGCAGAAATGTTCAAAGTTTCATACATTTAAGATTTGAGAGACATATTTACAAAAATATTCTCATCAAAATGTTTGAAATTGCATTGTTTTACTGAAATGCCAACTTCATAAAATTCACTCAAAAATATAAGGCAAACAAATTGTGAAAAAAAATGTCAAATGAAAAATAAAATTTAATATTCCTGTTTATTATAATGCACTTTAGTTTTTGAATGATTTTTCCTCTTAGTTTTTAATATTTCATGAATTTATGGTACTTATTAAATAATCCCAAAAATATGTCCTGGGTTGGAAAATATTGTAAGCCTATGAGAAGGGGGGGTCAACTCCCTAAGCCCCTTTTGGATACGGCTTTGGAAGGGATCCCTCATTTTTAAATCCTATTTGACATAACTCTACACTCTAGTGATCTGAGTTTTCAAAGTTCTTCTTTTTGAAATTTAATTTTGATGAAACACATTTAAAACAAAGCATTGTTTAAAACAATTTTTAGCTCACTAACTTCATGCAATGAACTCATGTGTGGATCACTCAGAGTTTAAAAGTTGGTGTGTCAATATAAGGCTTGGATACAAACCACCAAATTGCTAAGATACCTATGTTACAAATGTAAGTTAATCTCATTTCAATTTAAAAATCAAATTTAATATTTGAAAAATAATAGTTTTTTATATTTAAAAAAATACATTACCCATTCTTGAAAGTCTTCATTCAAAGGGAGAAAAGTTTTCTTTGCTTCCACTTTATCAAACAGCGAAATTCACCTTACAGTTGGTCACACTTTTTCACTGCTGCAAAAAGCAAGACAGAAATGGTTTATATACTTTTCAAACATTCAAGAAAACCTGTTGAGGGTTTTTTAAAGTATTATTTTAAAAATTAATTTTTGATAATCATAATATATATTTAAACATAAAATGCACATACTTTATCAAGCATCAAAAACAAGCTAAACTCTTTCTTGAGGAGAACAGTTTTACATTTAAGAGAAAATTTCTTTTCCTAAATTGTATGTTATGAAGAAAGATAGTTGTTATGCTATAATCACTTCAACTTTGGGCACGTTTTTGTTGAAATATGCACATGGTCGAAAATTAGAATTTTGATTTAGTAAATTATTTAATGTTATTTTGAATCAATTATCTTAAAACCATACATCCCTTGTAAACTAAACCAGCAAAAAAGGTCGATATTCTTTTCAAATATTCATTTAACTCAGAGGTCTTTCAAAGGTACATCTATTTAATAATAACTAGTTATAATTTTATAGTAGTTTCATCAATAGGTACATTATTTTTTAAGCATCGAATACAAGCTAAACCTTTTTTTTTCAAAAAGGTCCAAACAGTTCTACATTGAAGAGAAAAAATATCGGAGAAATTTCTTTTCAAATTGCATTTAATGAGGGTATTGGTAAATATTTTAGCACTCAGTATACTGAAAAGTATCCATTGAATTAATTTGGTCTAGCAGGTTGAATTTTCCAAAGATGATTATTTTATTGATGAATATCCCTTAATTTTCAATTTAGTGACTTAAAAAAATTTGCACAAAGTAATAATGCAAGAGGATATAGGGCTACTCTGTATACTCATCACGTCAACAATGTGGCATATGCCACTGGGAGATACGACTCAAGAGTATTACTTCAGAGTTATAATCGCTTCGGTCGGTATTTATAGTACCCCATTTGATTTATTCGACTATTATAGTGGTGAGTACAGTCGCCACAGGGTTAAGTGAACTCCAATTAAGAAACGATTAGTTTGTTAAACCCACTTATTATAGAGTTTTTTTATCACCATTGGAATACTCCTCCTAGCAACAGGCTTAATGTAATGCCTGTGTCAGCATTATTAGTGTAGTTTACCAAAGTATTAAATTATTTTTTAAATATTCAGTTTTAAACCATCAACTTACAAGAAAGATATTTACACGGATTTCTTTTAATAACGATAAAATTCCTTGGAGATTTTTGAAATAACTTTTTAACAAAAGTTTAATGAAGTGTATACATAAAAAGAAACAAAATAATACAGGTGAACATATCTGGGCAAATGAATTTTCTCAGCATATTATGCTTTTTAGAAAAGCAATTGGTCATTATTGTTGTGATATATGTATTACAATCAGATGAACAAGTTTTAATGAAAGATCGAAAGCCAAAATGTAATGTTAAAAGCGCAAAACAATATTTAAAATAACAATCCTGAGACAAGGCCATCCAATGTAACCAAAACTTTGCAGAAACAATTTAAACAATGAATGTAAGATTAACCTCAGCAATTAGGAATACCAAATTAAAAAGGAGAAAAAAAAAATTACAATTTTTTGAACTATTTGATTGATGGGCACTCATTTTTATGTAAGGGAGGGTTGATCAGATTTGTTATCTTTTCTATTCAAGATAAATGAAACAAAATATATTGTTTAGACTTTTAGGGTTTATATAAGTTCACCTGATAACGATTTGTCTCCAGTTTAGTAGTAAATTGAACTTGAAACCCAGTGTTTGTTCCTTGATTATTTCTTTCAAATCTGAAGAACTTATAACTCGATTAATAACCCATTTACAGGTTTTCATTTTCAAATGAGCTGTTCATGAATGTTAATTAACTTTTGGGTGAAATAATCTCCATAACTAATTTGAGTTTATACTAAAAATCCCCTGCACTTTGTATTGTTTGCTTTTCACTGATAACAGTTTGTTAGGCCTTGACCATTCTGAATTTTCTGGAATCATGGTAAAATTACAATCACTAATACCTGCAAAACTTTGCACTGTCAGAAAAAATTTATGCAGTTCCAAAATTTTGGATTTTATCTCATCAATATCTTTAAAACAACTTAACTGCCACTGAAGGTATGTTTTGTGAATGTTTAATGATTTCCAATATGTTTTCAGGAAGAACATGTTGACTCTGTTGTGGAATCCATTTTACAAAGAGTATTCGTGAACAGAGGTTCTGAGGTAAACATTTTGCTGTTTGTTCTTTTTTTTTGGATTTTATTTCATGGTGCTGTGATGTGTTACATTACAATTTTTCTTGAATAACCTCTACTCAAAAGTATTTTATTTATTTATTACAAAGTACTATAAGAGTTGAAACTTATAATTTAGTGTATTAAGTATATCTGTTAAGTGTTTTGAACAATCAAAGTATTTCAGTTGGCATTCAAACTGTTTCGTCTGCAATTATTTTAATTCCAAAATTTTGTGTATGGATTTTGGATAAATAATGGATTTTGTTTCGGGTTAGTGTAAATTATAGTCTACTTAACCCTCTCGGAACCAGAACATCAAAAAAGTGAAAAAACTTCTTTTTCTTCTTCTCAATACATCCAAAATGCCCCTATAATTTGTCTAGAAAAAAAATTTTTACTTGTGTGCACTCCTTCCTAGTTATTTTTATGAGCCATATGAGGCCATATTTTTTTTATTTTAACAGAAAATACTTGGTTTAGAACTTATAAAAAGACCTGGTCATAATATTAGAAGGTTACGATATAAGAAAATATCTACCAACCTATACAAAATGTTCTACAGAAGCTAGTATCTAGCTAGTATTTTCTCTTCACAAGCATCACAGCTTAAAATGTGAACATTGAGGTATAAATCATCTTGCTGCCATTTAGGAACGAATTCAGAAACCATGTAGAAGTCTCATCTACATGAATCAGTGAAGTCACTGATGAAAAGAAAATAAATTTGCGTGTTTACATCATACAAAAATTGAGCTCATAAGAAGGAGCCTCATATGAGGTCCAGGGTGGCGAGAGGTTTAAGTTATCTCCATATGTTGCTTTAGTTGCACCTAAAAGGCTTAGACAACAATTTAAGTTTTCTAAAAAGCAAAAATTAAATAGTACAAGTTTTTTTTTTATTTAATCTTACATTAGTAAATAATATGTTTCAGTAGTAATATATAATGTGAATATCACTATCAAATATAAGTTTCAGTACTGAAAGAAATTTGGTTTACCTCGTTGCTTTTCTGATAATTATTTTAGTTTTACATTGTAATCTCTGTGCTGTCTTTATACCCCCAGAATCAATATAATTAAATTAAAAAAGAAAACATCAATAATTTGATAAATATTTGATAAAATAGAGGCTCTGAACCTAAATGAATTTACGTAACATGTATCATGGTAAAGTTGTTTTAAAAACTTCTAGCATCAATTGTGGAATTTTGGAGGTATGAAGGCAATACCTTAGACATGACAGTCTTTGAAAATTATCATTTTTAAGTAATGAAAGACAATGAAGAAAATATTCATAAGCCTGTATCATATCAGTGCTTCTGTAATAATATTGCATTTCATCTGTTTGTGACATCTATTAGATTTGTGGTCACTCAAACAATTTAGATTAAAGATTATTTATTCTCTTGTGCTACATTTATTTGAATTATTTTCAATGACTGTATAAAAATCTATTTCATTTTATTATATAAGTTGAAGTTTTCTTTAATTAATAAACCAATCTTTAGAAAAAGCAATTGAATTTTTGGTCAATGTTGCGTAAGAAATTCTCATCTACTCTAATTCTGATCATTCTAAATTGTAATAGAATTGAAAAGGTTTAAAACTATCAAGAGGCTACAAATATATCGTACTTATAAGTTTTGAACTTTTAAATTGCAGATGAAAATGGTGGATCAACTCCCCGAATAATTGAACTTTTGCTACAACATGAAATGGAGCACCTTGATGGGTAAATCTTAATCTTGTAATTACTGCATTTTCCCAAATTTGAGTTTATGGCTCATAAAGTAATAACCAAATCAAATGTCAATAATATTTTGCATATAGCAATAGAATTTAGTTTTTCCCATTCTGAGTTTAAACAACCACAATAGTTTAATCTATATTATCAGCACTTTTTTTTGTTGAAAAAAGTTTCCCATTCAATAAGAAAGTTGCATGTGTCAGATTTTCAAAAACAAACTAGTGTTCCGTATGGTTTTTTGTATGGTAAAATGAAATATCTAGTCAGTTTTTCAATGTACAGGTAATTAAATATTTTAATTTAAAAGTCGAGAAAAAAACACGTGACTGAAAACGTTTATTGTTTAAACTATAAGATGACGTCAACAATAATACCATCAACTCCATTGCTTTACAACCATGTTTAGTATAAGATGACGTCACATCCAAACTCTTGGCGTTTTCGCGCGCTTTTAAAAAGGGGATTTTTTTTTGGCAATCAAAAATTTCTCGATCGGCCTCGATTGCGATCGGAAAATTTCTCGATTGCTTATTTTTGCAAGAGGAATCGATTAAAAAATAAAAAAAAATCATGCAACTTCCTCATTGAGAAGGTTTTTTTCTTTCAATATAAAATAACAATGGGGTGTGCATGAATATTATTAAAAACCTCTTTTTAAAATATAAAATCTTCCTTTTTTTTCTCTTAGAAAATTCAATTGGATTTTACATTGTTTCGCCTTTAAAAACAAAAATTTCTGATTTTAGTATCATTATGTTTTTTCATTGCTGCTCATCATAATGTTATTAAATTCCTAGCATAAAATAATTTTTTTGTAGTATTTTAGTATTTAATAGTCTTGTGATACTTGAATTTATTTTAAATGTTTGATCATTGCAAATGTTCTTTAAATGGATGTTAAGATTGAATTTGATGCAATTTTATTTTACTGACATCAAAAGTAATTTGCCTGTTCAATTCCGTTATCCGTCCCATTAAAGGATGTAAATCTGTGCCAGACTAACAGAAATAGCCAGTTTTTCAGGTTGTAATCAATCTAATACTTTAATTTCGATATTTGGTCATATTTCTGTTATTTTGGCTCTGTTTTTCTTATCCCAGTTTGACTTGACTGAAAAAAGGGTTTAAAAAACGTTTTTCTAATAAAAAAAAACTGAAAAAAACATCTGTTTCTTTAACATTTATTTGTTTTAAATATATTTTAGTTGTTTTTCTTTACCCTCACCACACAAATGCTTTAGAAAACTATGATTTTTTAAAAATTCTGTTTGATTTTAAAATTGAAATTAGATTAACAAAGCTACACTTTCTAAATACACTGCAAATACCTTTCAAATGATTCTTTCATGGCAGAATCATGCTCTTTATCGAGCATAGCAATTCAGTGGTTTGTACCCGAGCCTTATATTTGACAACAACTTTTTAAATTCAGTGATCCCCTCATGAGCCTAAATAAAGTTATTTACTTGTATAAAAAAATAAAGTATTAAGACTACACACTACCCTAAAAACTTCCAAAATGTTGAAAAAAAAGTTTTCTTGCATTTTTCAATGCCTCATGCCATTAGGAATCTATGGTCAAAGTGTCAGACCTGAATTCTATTTAGTTTGGAAGTAATCTTAAGTTTTCTTAGTGACATCAGGCTCAAATGTGTAAGTATCTAGAACTTAAAGTGCATTTTCTCAGACTTCGTTTTCGGTGACAATGGCTGGTTTCTATTCCCTAAGGCTTTTATACTGCTCATGATAGAGTATTGAAATTTTTTTTGTATGCTCATAACTATATATTCTTAAAAAGCTAGCTTGTATTTTGTCTCCTATTATGATAGTTATTTTTAAAAAAGTAGTTTTATAAAAAAACATTTATTGAAGTCAAACAAGGAAAACTATTGTTTAAATACTAGCTAGCATTTAAAAAGTAGTATCCAACAATACTAAAAAGACCAAAAGCATTTATAAAGAACTAAAATTGACAGTTTTATAAGATTTTTTTAAAAAACCTAAAAAATTGAAGTTTTTTAATTTTGAAAAACAAAACCAAATGGTTCATTTAACTGACCCAAATTTTGGATATATGTTAAAAACATTCTTTTGAACAAAAATAAACTATTTGCATAATGTTTAATTGCATAAATAAAGATTTTTCAAAAAAAGGGAAATGTGTAGCCTTAACTGCCAAAGCAACTGGCAGAAAAATTCACATACTTAAATTCATGTTTTTCCCCCTTTATTTAAAACAAGTGTTTTAAATGTAACGATCCAATGTGATATTCAACTGGACAGATAATGGAATTGTACCAGTTTGCTTTTACGTATAATATTATTTTGACATTAGGATAAGTCAAACTTTAAAGAGGATTGGTTATTCTTCAAATTTGTGTTTTTCTTTTAAATTTATTGACATTATAGTCCATCCATTTCACATGCTTTTAAAGAAAAGTTTTAATATGGCTTTGATTGATTGCCTTTTCTTAAGTATTTGGAGTTTTTAATAAATCATTTATTTATCAATTCTTAATAACACATGAGTTTAAACTGGTGTAATTCAAACTAATGCATGCATTCTAAGATCTTGGAAAAACACTTACCTGGTCTCTTACTAATTTTTGACAGCTTTACAAATGTTAGATTTGTAGTGTTCGGCAACTACTGGTCAAAGAGTAGTTAACTACCAACTAGTCTGGGCAAAAGTAGTTGTAACTACTAGTTAACTACTTTTTCTTGGAAGTAGTTGATTATTTCCCAAAGTAGTAAACTAGTTTATTTAATTTCATAAGATATTTTTCCCCAAATTTTCGATTACTTTTTCTTACCTATAGCAAAAATATCATGGCTATATATATATTTCATGGTTGCTAAGTATGAAAATGTATCATGAAAAATGGCATTGTTAGAAGATGTAACATATTTTTTAAAATTTTGATCTCTCAATATTTTTTGAAGTAGTTGAACTTTTTGAAAGTAGTTGGAACTAGTAGAAAAATAGAGATAAGTAGCTTACTTACTAAACTTAACGTAGTTAAACTACTAGTTCAACTACTCTAAACCATAAGTAGTTGAACTACTAGTGGAAACTACGTAACAATAAAAAAATTGCGTATGTTGTCTGATTTGAAATTTTGTTTCCAAAGAATTTCTCTTGTTGTATTTACAGTACAGACTTCCTTTAAATGCAAGTAACTTTAACCCTTGAAATTTCATTTGTTTTCAAGGGATAGTTTATTTGTTTTAATCTCTTCAATTTGAATGGGAAAAGTTTGATTCAAATAGTTCAATTTCTCTGTTAGCTTAAAAAAATGGGATTTTTGAAATTTTAGAGCAGAAGTATAACTACTTTAGTTTTTCTGTGTTTCCTTAAACAGTTGTCTTCTGGAGTAGTTGCAATGAAAAATTTGTAGAGGTAGATCTTTGCTCATAAATGACTTTTCTACTTAAAAGTACTTGATTTTTTCCCTTACAGAAGGAACTATGTTTAAAACATTTCCTAGACTGAGTGGCGTTTGTTCGTGCTTGATCATTCAGTGGCATCACTTACAAACGCTTCTCGGTTGATTTGCTCCTGGAAGACCTTCCATTTTGTCAAAACGGTAAATTGTGTTGCCTCTTCTGAAACAAAATTTCCCTCTTATGTTTCTGTGTTTTATACCAATTACTTGCCTTTGTTAGAAATATTTTACAATGTGATTTATTTTGTGTATTTCAAAAGTAGATTACTTTGAGAAATTAGTCGTAATATTTAGCTTTATTTTGATAACTAATTCATAGTTTATATTTAATTATTTAACTCTTTCATGGGTCATTTTTTTCTAGTAACGTTATGGTTGATTTATAAAAAGAAATTCATGTAGCTTATTACCTAAAATCAATTTATTTTTAACCCTACAGTGCATACTGTTGCCATTTGGCAACACGACATTTTTCCCCATTTTCTACTCGAACTTCCATTTCCAAACGACAACACCATTCAATAAGTACAATAAATATAACATTTCATTGTATTAGCACTTTAGACTGCCAGTAAATGGCAGCAGGGGTATTATTTTGAGACATTTGTTAGTAGCTAGTGAGACGAAAGTCACGACACAGAAAACGCCAAAATAAAAGGACCATATAAATTAAAATAAAAAATTTTTCCAGCTTGAAAAGAAATTGTTTTGAAAAGATAAGTTGTTTTTTTTATATTTTTAGAGCATTTGGTTTTATTTCACCTCACAATTAATTTTACAAGGGACACAAATTAATTTCAAAAGCACAAAGTTTTTTGTCAATTACATGTAGAAAAAAATTAAATTAATTTTTTTACTAATTTACACCATAATAGAAGTTACATAAATGATTTTCAAGTGAATTTAAAAAATCATGCATGGTAGTAAAAAAGTAATAGGGGTAGATCTTTGCTCATTAATGGCTTTTCTACTTAAGGCGGTACCAAACTTCTTGTTAAATTTTTGAATTAGAGATTTTGCCATAAAAACACTACCTTTAGAATTATAATGATATGAGGTTTTAAATATAAAAATTGTGAGGTTTTCTGACCCAAAGATAGGCTCACTGAAGCATAGCTTTCAACCTTTAATTGGGGTTTTCTTAAAACAAGATTTTTTTCGTCTAAAATCCTATGGCTTTTTTTCTAATTGTCCAAATCACTTAAAACTTGGTAGTCATTATCAGTAATGTATTTTAAACACCTCTACGTATGGATTTAAACATTTATTACAAAATTTTTTACAAAGCAAGAAAGTGGAAAATTAGCATATTTTTTCAAAAAAAATTGTCAAATTTCAGATTTTCTTTTATTTTTCCGAAACTCTTGTAGATATTTAAATTTCCATACTTAGATCTAACAATATGTGGTGGATTTATGTTGAGAAAAAATATCAAGCGAAAAGAGTGTATATTAAAGGAGGAGTAGCATTTTGAAGTAGGGTAATTTTGGCCACACTTCTTTTAAATTTTTGAAATAAATGAATTTTTGAATTTTCTTTTTGTGCTAAATATGAATTAGTATAAAGTAAATACATAATTTAACACCTAAAAAGATAATAAAATCCTGTTAATACAGTAAAAAATGTTTTTGGTACAGAGTCCCCTTAACGACTTTATACAGGGTAAAACGAATCTATAAGAAGAACTCTATAAGAATGTGATAACTCTATAAGAACTCTATAAGAATCACATATTCCTCGAACCAGAGGTAGTGGTGAAGCACTCCTTTTTCTATAAGAATGGCTTTAAAGTACTTGATTTTTTCCCTTACAGAAGAACTATGCTTAAAACATTTCCTAGACTGAGTGGCGTTTGTTCGTGCATGATCATTCAGTGGCATCACTTACAAACGCTTCTCGGTTGATTTGCTCCTGGAAGACCTTCCATTTTATTAAAACGGTAAATTGTGTTGCCACTTCTGAAACAAAATTTCTCTCTTTTATATTTCTGTGTTTTACACCAATCACTTGCCTTTATTAGAAATATTTTACAATATGATTTATTTTGGGTATTTCAAAAGTAGATTACTTTGAGAAATTAGTCGTAATATTTAGCTTTATTTCGAGAACTAATTCATAGTTTATATTTAACCCTTTCACAGGCCATTTTTTCTAGTAATGTTTGGTTGATTTATTTAAGAGAAATTCATGTAGCTAATTACCTAAATTTTTATTTTTAGGATAATTTTTTTGTGGGTAGTATGTTTCCCCCATTGGGAGCTATTCAAATGTAGGAAATCTTATATTTTGCATTGCATAATATTTATAAAATAAAATTTAAAATACTAAAATCTACAAAAAATTTTGTCTGTTTTATATGTTTGGTGGGAAGTATACTTCCCACGGCTTTATAAAGGGTTAAAATAGTCTCCATGGAAACAATGATGCAAAATCAAATGATGATCATATTGTAGCTTTTAAGAAAGTTGGTTAACACAAACCAAAAACTATCTAATACTAGCTGATATGCCCGGCCTTGCACGGGTGGATATATAGCTTTAGGATTTCCTTTTTTAAAATTTTCAATAAGGTACTTGTACCCAATATGGACAGGGCTCTCAATATGGACACCCCTAATATCTTAAAAAGTAAGAAACTTGATCGAGAGTTGGCACTATATGTTCTTGAAGAAAAGAAGTTTAACAGATAATTTAGTCTGGAAAGTGCAAAAAAGCGCGCTGTTCGCTATTTTGAAGGAAAATGTGTTTTCATGGTGTGCTGATCGTAATTACAGGTTAAGTTTATATTCTTATTAGATATGGTAAAATTACTTTACATATTAAAAAGTGGAGCGTTTTAGAAAGCGGAAAAAAACATATTTTCGTTTGCTATTGCGTATATTGCTCAAAAATGTTTTCTTTGTTTATTAATTACAAGATTAAGTAAAACTAAATAATTATCTGTTTTATGTTATTTTATTTAGCTAATTCATAATAAATTAATGTTTATATGTATTTTTAATCTTAATTATAGTATCTGTACATAACATTACGAATTGCGTGTTCTGAAGATATTTACTGTTCCCCCAACCCCCGCAATACTTAAAGAAATATTTTTTTAATCCCCTCTCCTCTAAAATCCCTTGGAAGAGTGGTTCTTCCATACACCCTGTGTAGAAGGTCAATAAGTAGCCACCTGTCCATAATAGGGACAGGTGGTTCCTAATATGGACAATTTCAAACATTTTGGTTTTTATCATTTAAATCAAACCAGAATAATTACAAGGTCGCCAATTTTAATAATGATAGTCAACAGTCCAGGGATAGTCGTCATACATTTTTGGAGTCCTGACGTGTATACGAGGGGGTGAAAAAAATACATTTTCCTTAGGGTGTCCATATTAGGTACCTTAGAACAGTGGTCCCCAACCTTTTTACCACCACGGACCGGTCAACGTTTGATAATTTTACCGCGGCCTGCTGGGGGGGGCGTTATTTGTTTACATTCTAGATTATTTTGATTTATTAATTTTAATTTAATTGTATTTAAACATGCTTTCAAAAGTTACACTAAAAAATAAAAATAAAGTGATTTATAATTCATTTCATTCATTAATTTGGAGTATAAACCTAGGAATTTAAATTAATTTTCAATGAAATAGCCAGCCCGGCACCAATTGATCCTCGGACCGGCACCGGTCCGCGGACCGGGGGTTGGAGACCACTCCCTTAGAAGTATTTTTTGAGTCACTTAATTGAAAATAAAGTTATTTTCTTCATCAGATACTGATCTAAGGTTGTGCGATTATGTGGCAGAATAGTATAAAATCAATCAAAAAGTTAAAAGGAATGATATAGAGCATTTTATTGTAAACATTAAAAATTCCCCATTTCTTGCTACTTTTCCCGGGTAGCCCCGGAAATCATGTTTTTTAACATCGAGAATTCCTGGTTTTTCCAAAAATCTCGGCTCGGGCTCAACAAAAAAGAGTGCCGTCGCTGTCGCCGGGACCTGCCGCAGCTTCTGCTGCCGGAGCATCCGCTGTGCTCCGCCGGGGACAGAGGTCATAACTCCCGGAGACGAGAACCGTCTTCCAAATTTAGGCTTAAGGCTTGATCAGGCTTAGGACAAAAGTGATGTTTTTTACAAATAAAAAAAATTCATGTGTGATACTTCTCCTTGGTAGTCCAGGAAATCAGGTAACATCATGAATTCCGGGTTTTTTCCTAAAATTTCAGAAGGACCAAAAAAAGCGCTCAGTGCCGTCGCTGTCGCCGGGACCTGCCGCAGCTTCTGCTGCCGAAGCGTCCGCTGTGCTCCGCGGGGAACGGAGGTGATGATACTTCCCATGTTGTTCGGAGGGGGGAAAGCGAAGTTGTGTTTTTTTCTCCGCATACCGTCTCCTATAAAGGAGAAACAGGTTTTACAGGTGCAACAATGTCTTGCTGAGAAGCCAAGAAATGCTTAGAGCAGCGGTTCTCAAACTGTGCTCCGCGAAGAAATTTGAAATAAATACATTTTTTGATAATTTCTAGTTTGCTATTCTCTGAAATGTTATATAAATAATTTCTGTAAGGTTTTGTATAAGGTCTGCTGGTTTTTGCCTTTTTCAGGTCTTTTTTGGTTTACCAAAACAAGTTAAAACCCTGTTTTTAGGGTCAAATTTCCAAAACTTTTCTGGGGGAGGAACCCCAGGATGGGACGATTTGGCGCTGGCCGTTTGGGCGCCAGCCCGTTACGACACCAAATTTTTCTTCTAATTTTTAGAAGAATTAAGAGAGTTTTTTATTTTTTCTATTTACTTTCATTTTATTTCTGCCGCTGAAACGGCCGGTATGTATGTCCAAAATTCGGCGTAGACGTGATTAAACCAAGGAAAAACCTGTTTTTTGTAGATTCAAATTCCCCCCCCTTTATAGCATTTGGAACTTAATTACACAAAACTTTTCTTATATTAAGTTCTTTAAGATGCAAATTCTGCCAAAAAATGTAGAAAAAGCTACATTGATCCTATGGCATGGGAGGGGATAAGGAATAATTTTGGGCCCATGTGTTAATGAATTTCGATATGTACCTCTGACATACGGTCTAGCAGCCCCCCAAAACAGCTCTCGATTTCAAAAGAAGTAACTTTTAGGAAAACAAAATTTACAAATGTACCAACAGATTTCTGTATGAATCCTATGTTCAATTGTTCATGCATCTCGGGCATAATGATTAAAAAGTGATAGCTTTAATATTCAGAAATTTAAAACAATGATAAAATATAATTGGTTAACAAAATATTTCATATATCCCGGGGTGTATATCATAGGGGCGAGGGGGCCCTGCCTCCCCCCCCGGAAAATTGGACTACGTATAACAAAACAAGTTAAAACCATGTTCTTTAGGGTCAAATTTCTGAAATTCTTTAGGGGGAGGACCCCCAAAATTGTACTTGAAACTTTATTATTGTCAATTTTTATAGTAAGTTCGTTAAAATTAAAATCCTACCTAAAAATGAATCTCCAAAATTTGGACAATGATGTACCTAAAACGAGTTAAAACTGTTTTTAAGGATCCCATTTCACAAAATCTTCTGGGGAGGAAGGACCCCCAGACCCTTCTATTGTAATTGGATCTTAATTCGTCACAATTTTTCTTACAAATAAATTATCTTAGATGCAAATTATACATAAAATGTTTTTAAAAGCTACGCTTAACTGTTAATATGCATGGGAGGGGCTGAGGAATAATTTTGGACCCCTCCCGAAATAAATTTCTATTATGCTTTTATTTCGAGAAGCGATGGGTTTTATGTAATTTGCTTTTAATACCTTGAAAAATTTATTTTGGAAAAGGGCTCCGCGAAGAATTTGTCTCTTGAAAAGGGCTCCACGACATAAAAAGTTTGAGAACCCCTGGCTTAGAGGATCAAAAAGAAGGACAAAATGGCGGTAAGAATCAGAGGTCGGGGTGTAAGGTTGAAGGGCGTCTATCCCCCAATAATAAGGAACATTGTTTAAAAAAAACATTTTTAACTTCTGATAGGGAAAACGAAAATTTGCTGAACGTGTTTTTCTCGAACTTTTAATCATAAAGGATGTTTTATCAACCTATGTCAATGGCACCTAACATAACATAAGAGGCGTATGTAAGAGTCCATGATTAAGAACACGATTTCCTTCAGAATAGGTTGAAACCATCAGTGCAGGACTAGGGAACAATTTATCCCAACAAAAAAATTTTGTTTGCAACAAAAAATTTAAGGCGATTCTCCCCCAAAAAATAAAGGTACAGCACTGGTTAAAGCATAAAAATTTGATTTTGAAATGGTCTAATCACATAACACTGAAAATGAGTTTGACCATGTTTTTAAAAGGTCAAATGTCAAATTTAAAGAAATATTTTATTTAAAGAAGAGACCCATAAACTCCTTTTTGAGAAAAGTTACAAAGAATTCACAGATTCTTAGGGCGAAAGTTCCTTAATTGATTTAAAATTAGCGTAAAATCAGTAAACAGGGGTGACGAAAAAATATTTTTCCTGGGGTAGTTATAATCATGGTTGTGTAAAAAATTTCTCTGGGGAGAAATAACTAAATCCTTGTGTGGTCTGCACCCCCAATTTTTAAGAGCCGACGACGCCAATGGTAAGGTTGACTATAAATTCTTCGTTCATTCCCTTAGTTTTGGGTTTTTGTAAAATGAAGACAAACTTTATTAAAAATTTCAAATATTATACGCTACCTTCATACTAACGCGTATAATCGTATCACCAGTAGCTACTTCCTAATTGTCCTTGATGGCTCGGTTGGTAGAGTCACGGTCCTGGTGAACACAGAAGATAATCAGGTCAAACCCCGCTAACTTAACTTCCTATTTTACTACATTTTACAATAAAATTTAAATTTAAAAAAGCAATTCCACTATGCATATTGCCCACAGTAGCTGGCTACGCTGTGTCCTTGATGGCTCAGTGGATTGAGCCACGGTCCTAGTGTACAGAAGGTACTGGGTTCAAACCCCACTAAATTAACTTCCAGTTTCAGTGCATTTTACAGTAAAATTAAATTTAAAAAACACAATTCCACTATGCATATTGCCCACAGTAGCTGGCTACGCTGTGTCCTTGATGGCTCAGTGGATTGAGGCACGGTCCTAGTGTACAGAAGGTACTGGGTTCAAACCCCACTAAATTAACTTCCAGTTTTAGTGCATTTTACAGTAAAATTAAATTTAAAAAACACAATTCCAATATGCATATTGCCCGAAGTAGCTGGCTACGCTGTGTCCTTGACGGCTCAGTGGATTGAGGCACGGTCCTAGTGTACAGAAGGTACTGGGTTCAAACCCCACTAAATTAACTTCCAGTTTTAGTGCATTTTACAATAAAATTTAAATTTAAAAAAGCAATTCCACTATGCATATTGCCCACAGTAGCTGGCTACGCTGTGTCCACGATGGCTCAGTGGATTGAGCCACGGTCCTAGTGTACAGAAGGTACTGGGTTCAAACCCCACTAAATTAACTTCCAGTTTCAGTGCATTTTACAGTAAAATTAAATTTAAAAAACACAATTCCACTATGCATATTGCCCACAGTAGCTGGCTGCGCTGTGTCCTTGATGGCTCAGTGGATTGAGGCACGGTCCTAGTGTACAGAAGGTACTGGGTTCAAACCCCACTAAATTAACTTCCAGTTTTAGTGCATTTTACAGTAAAATTAAATTTAAAAAACACAATTCCAATATGCATATTGCCCGAAGTAGCTGGCTACGCTGTGTCCTTGACGGCTCAGTGGATTGAGGCACGGTCCTAGTGTACAGAAGGTACTGGGTTCAAACCCCACTAAATTAACTTCCAGTTTTAGTGCATTTTACAATAAAATTTAAATTTAAAAAAGCAATTCCACTATGCATATTGCCCACAGTAGCTGGCTACGCTGTGTCCTTGATGGCTCAGTGGATTGAGGCACGGTCCTAGTGTACAGAAGGTACTGGGTTCAAACCCCACTAAATTAACTTCCAGTTTTAGTGCATTTTACAGTAAAATTAAATTTAAAAAACACAATTCCAATATGCATATTGCCCGAAGTAGCTGGCTACGCTGTGTCCTTGACGGCTCAGTGGATTGAGGCACGGTCCTAGTGTACAGAAGGTACTGGGTTCAAACCCCACTAAATTAACTTCCAGTTTTAGTGCATTTTACAATAAAATTTAAATTTAAAAAAGCAATTCCACTATGCATATTGCCCAGAGTAGCTGGCTACGCTGTGTCCTCGATGGCTCAGTGGATTGAGCCACGGTCCTAGTGTACAGAAGGTACTGGGTTCAAACCCCACTAAATTAACTTCCAGTTTCAGTGCATTTTACAGTGAAATAATTTAAAAAACAATTCAACTATGCATATTGCCCACAGTAGCTGGCTACGCTGTGTCCTTGATGGCTCAGTGGATTGAGCCACGGTTCTGGTGTACAGAAGGTACTGAGTTCAAACCCCACTAACTTAACTTCCAGTTTTAGTGCATTTTACAGTAAAATTAAATTTAAAAAACACAATTCCACTATGCATATTGCCCACAGTAGCTGGCTACGCTGTGTCCTTGATGGCTCAGTGGATTGAGGCACGGTTCTAGAGTACAGAAGGTACTGGGTTCAAACCCCACTAACTGAACTTCCAGTTTCAGTGCATTTTACAGTAAAATTAAATTTAAAAAACAATTCCACTATGCATATTGCCCACAGTAGGAGACTACAAAGTGTCCTTGATGGCTCAGGGGGTAGAGTCACGGTGCTGCTGTATCACGGTGCTGCTGTACAGAGGGTAATGGGTTCAAACCCCACTGACCTAACTTCAGTTTTAGTGCATTTTAAATTAAAAAAATTGAAATTCCACTATATACTTTGCCCACACAGTAGCTGATTACGAAGTGTCCTTGATGCTCAGGGGATAGAGTCACGGTGCTGGTGTAAAGAAGGTACTGGTTTCAAACCACTCTAACTTAACCTCAAGTTTTGGTGCATTTTACAGTAAAATGCATACAGTAAATGCATGCATTTTACAGTAAACTGAGAATTCCAATATGCACTATGACAATTAGCTGATCACGAAACGTCCTTACTGGCTCAGTTGGTAGAGTCGTGGTCCTGCTGTACAGAAGGTGCTCAGTTCAAACCCTACTATCCCCTCTCTCTATCTGTCTCTCTCTCTAACCTAATGTCACAGCAGACCTGTTGGGAAGCTGGTGACCGAGTCGAGTCCGTTCACCCGTCGAAGATTTAGGGGCTCGGACGAGAGGAGGTCGTCCTGTCGGACCTGATCTGCTCCCCAGGGGGTCGCGGGCCTAGGGGGTTCTTCGGATAACCCCCGAAAGCCCCTTCGCCCTGGGGGCCAGTGGAGAAAGGTCCGGCAGGGAGCCAGTTTTGCTAAAATTTTTAGTCTCAATGTACAATAAGCAATTTGTGAACGGTCCCCTAACAGGACGCAATATGGAGACGACCCCCCCAGTTATGAGATTGCAAAATTTTGACCCCATTACCCGTCTTTTGCTGCCACTTCAACAGCGGCGGGTCACCAACCTTTAAGTTTTCACTGTGACCGTAACTGTGAGTTAAATAAATTATAAAAAAATAAATTGGCGGCAGGGAATCGAACCAGCAACCTTAGGTTCTGCAGCCTGGAGCATACACAACAAGCCATCCGTACCTGCATCAGGAGCAGTTCTCTAATAAATATAAAGTTTACATATCCTTTTGACAGTTAAAATTAATTCCTAATTAAGTGTCTCATCGGAGGCAGGGAATCGAACCTGCAACCTTATGTTCTGCAGCCTGTAGCATCCACGCCAAGCCATCCGTACCTGCATCAGGAGCAGTTCTCTAATAAATATAAAGTTTACATATCCTTTTGACAGTTAAAATTAATTCCTAATTAAGTGTCTCATCGGAGGCAGGGAATCGAACCTGCAACCTTATGTTCTGCAGCCTGTAGCATCCACGCCAAGCCATCCGTACCTGCATCAGGAGCAGTTCTCTAATAAATATAAAGTTTACATATCCTTTTGACAGTTAAAATTAATTCCTAATTAAGTGTCTCATCGGAGGCAGGGAATCGAACCTGCAACCTTATGTTCTGCAGCCTGGAGCATCCACACCAAGCCATCCGTACCTGCATCAGGGACTGTTCTCTAATAAATATAAAGTTTACATATCCTTTTGACAGTTAAAATTAATTCCTGTCTCATCGGAGGCAGGGAATCAAACCTGCAACCTTATGTTCTGCAGCCAGGAGCATCCACACCAAGCCATCCGTACCTGCATCAGGAGAAGTTCTCCAATAAATATAAAGTTTACATATCCCTTTGACAGTTAAAATTAATTCATAATTATCATAATTAAGTGTCCCATCGGAGGCAGGGAATCGAACCTGCAACCTCAGGTTCTGCAGCCTGGAGGATCCACACCAAGCCATCCGTACCTGCACGTGAAGCTGTTCTCTAATAAATATAAAGTTTACATATCCTTTTGACAGTTAAAATTAAACCCTAACTAATTGTTCCATCGGAGGCAGGGAATCGAACCAGCAACCTTAGGTTTTGCAGCCTGGAGCATCCACACTAGGCCGGGTCGAAAAAGACGAAATTCAAAGAATCGAAATGTAATAGTGCGGAAAAGTTGTAACACACTAATACAAGCATAACGCAAAAAAATTTTTTGAAATCGGTCAACGTTTGACCCTCGCGCAACGGGGTCAAAACTTTGATGTTTTGGTCATTTGAGGAGAAATTGACCGAAAATCCCAGGATCACGTGATAAAATGATGTCCTTAATTTTTTCATAGTTGAGTACCTTCATTGTTAATAGTATGTGCCTAGTTTCATTAGTTTACATCCCCATATTTTAAGCAATAAATTTTTAAAATTTTAAAACTCCTGTAAAGTTGTTTTTTCGCTTTCATAAAATAGCCATAACTCAAGAACAGCTGCAGTTAGAAACTTGCAACTGGTGTCATACAATGTACACTATTTTTCTGATTAAAATGGTGGGTATCACGACTATCTTCCTTTATAACAAATATTCAAAATACTTAAAATTTAAAATAAAATTAAAAAATTTAACAAAAAAACAAAATTCTGAAAACTGGTAAAAATGAGATTTTATTGCAATTGAACATATACTATGAACTTGTTTTCAAACTTTTAAGTTGAAATTTTAATGTTATCTCACTGAAAAATACATTGCCTTCGTCTTTTGTATAGTCTCATAGAACCTTCTTTATGAACGGTTAAGTACCAATAAAGTATTAATAAAAAGTAACAAAACTAATGGTACTTTCGTATTAGCCCGTCCATCGTTTTCGCCAACTTCGCCAAATTTCGCCAAAACGCGCCAAAATACGGGATTTCATCAGAATCGCCGAAAAACACATTTTTTAACATCAGAAACATCGTTATAACATCAGAAAATAAAAAATAAAAGTTTCATGTGGTTGGGGGGGGCTGCCGCCCCCCCCAAACCCCCCCTGCCCTATCTATAACCAAACTCGTTGTGGGGGTAATCAGACACAGTTAGGATTCAGAAAAAGGGGAATCAGTATTCTTGGATGAACCAAAACTACGGATATCACTCGGTAAGAGCATAAAAATAACTTTTTTAGCACTAACTTACTTGCAAAATGGTCGATCCTACCGCCGGCGATCCTTTGTCGATTCTCGATGTCGATTGCCGATCGTTTTGTCGATGCACCGGCGTGCATACGCAAACATTGAAAGACTCTGGGGCTCGGTAAAATGGCGCAACAAAGTTCACCGTGGAACGACACGAAAGCAGACTCCTACCTTTCAGATGCAGTCTTCGTTCTTACCTTGTAAACACTGTTGAATTTACGTTCAAAACAACCTGCGCGGTGCGCACACATTATTTCACCCATGGGCTTACCGATTTAAATTGCGAGCGCATGCGCCAGTGATCGGAACTAGCGCGATTTCGCTACGTTTTCCAGGGTTACCAGAATCAACGGTAGTGTTTAACGGTAGTTGTTACTTATCGCCCCTGTTGGCGAATGGACGAGCTAATACGAATGTACCAAACTAATTATTCTATTAAATAAGAAGGACTTGTTAGTTTTTAACTTATATTTAGAAATTAATTAACCTCCATTTTCCCATTTAAAAGTGCGCACCGCAAGTTCAAAGTCACCATTGATTTCAAATGTAAAAATTTTTCTTCCCGCGACTTGAATGGTTCTCTTATAAAAATCCTTTACGTTTTTGGTGGCCAGCTTTGGTTTTGGTCATCCGAAAAAACGTCTTTATACGGGTGGGGGTTCTTCACTTGATTATAACTTGGAAGAGAATCTTATTCGAGAGATCTGTTTAAAAGTTTTCTACTTTGTCTACGACACAAATCCTCCCTATTCATTTGTTTCGTTGTTCATATTGAAACCTAACTTCAAGTTTTGGTATTCTTTTAAACTTTTAACAACTGCAGTCAATCAATGGTGGACTGAACACATGCGTTGACCCTTTTTCTACATGTGCATTTAATATTTATAGGACATTTACAAAATGCAATGCCAAATGAATGTGTATACACATTCATTTGACATTGCATTTTTGAATTGCATGTTGATTGACTGCAATTGTTAAATGTTGAAAAGAATACCAAAACTTGAAGTTACGTTTCTATATGAATAACGAAACAAACGAATAGGGAGGATTTGTGTCGTAGACAAAGTAGAAAACTTCTTAAACAGATCTCTCGAATAAGATTCTCTGCCAAGTTATAATCAAGTGAAGAACCCCCACCCGTATAAAGACGTTTTTTTGGATGACCAAAACCAAAGCTGGCCACCAAAAACGTAAAGGATTTTTATAAGAGAACCATTCAAGTCGCGGGAAGAAATGCCTTACATTTGAAATCAATGGTGACTTTGAACTTGCGGTGCGCACTTTTAAATGGGAAAATGGAGGTTAATTAATTTCTAAATATAAGTTAAAAACTAACAAGTCCTTCTTATTTAATAGAATAATTAGTTTTGTTACTTTTTATTAATACTTTATTGGTACTTAACCGTTCATAAAGAAGGTTCTATGAGACTATACAAAAGACGAAGGCAATGTATTTTTCAGTGAGATAACATTAAAATTTCAACTTAAAATTTTGAAAACAAGTTCATAGTATATGTTCAATTGCAATAAAATCTCATTTTTACCAGTTTTCAGAATTTTGTTTTTTTGTTAATTTTTTTAATTTTATTTTAAATTTTAAGTATTTTGAATATTTGTTATAAAGGAAGATAGTCGTGATACCCACCATTTTAATCAGAAAAATAGTGTACATTGTATGACACCAGTTGCAAGTTTCTAACTGCAGCTGTTCTTGAGTTATGGCTATTTTATGAAAGCGGAAAAAACAACTTTACAGGAGTTTTAAAACTTTAAAAATTTATTGCTTTAAAATATGGGGATGTAAACTAATGAAACTAGGCACATACTATTAACAATGAAGGTACACAACTATGAAAAAATTAAGGACATCATTTGATCACGTGATCTTGGGATTTTCGGTCAATTTCTCTAAAAATGACCAAAACATCAAAACTTTGACCGCGTTGCGCGAGGGTCAAACGTTGACCGATTTCAAAAAGTTTTTTTGCGTTATGCTTGTATTAGTGTGTTACAACTTTTCCGCACTATTACATTTCGATTCTTTGAATTTCGTCTTTTTCGACCCGGCCTAATCCACACCAAGCCATCCGTACCTGCATCAGGAGCTGTTCTCTAATAAATATAAAGTTTACATATCCTTTTGACAGTTAAAATTAATTCCTAATTAAGTGTTCCATCGGAGACGGGGAATAAAATTTTTATAAGCAAAAAAACTATGTTTAAAATGTTAAAGTCATTTCAACTAGAAAATATAAGATTTTTTTCCATTCACAAGTTTAAAATTTTAATTGTAAACGCTTTAGAAAATATTTTTTAAAAATAATATTTCAATGACCCCTAACTGTCTTTCTCACTCACAATGACAGCTTTACTTTCTATCAAAAAAGTTCCTCAGAAGAATGATTTTTCAAACATTCTTTCTGGATTATTGCTTTTGAAGCAATGAACGCGCGATTGTTTCTTCCCTCGGTTAACAGATGGCGCTGCAGACGGAGGTTTCGGTTATTCCGCAAAAAGCGCGTTTCTTCGCAGGAGGCGCTTCCTTCAGAACTCTACAGTAACTTTCTGGCTTACAAAGGCAGGTACAGATGGGAGGGGCCTGGCCGCTTCCGAGAAACCTCATCAAATATAGCTTAAAATCTCTTTTACAATGGTAAAATTCAATAAAATTTCTGAGGATGAACCCCCAAACTCCCTATAAAACTGTGAGATCTATTTTTTTATAGTTTTTTTCCCTTAAAAATTCATCGCTTATTTAAAATCGTCCTCTTTTGGGTTTTCTCTACAGAATGTCAAAATGGAACACTTTAACTCTTAAAAGGGAATAATTCAAAATTATTTCTGGAGAGGGTGAATGCAATAATTTGGTGTCTATAAATTGTCTTGAAAATTCTGAGGTTTATTAGATCTCAAAATCAGCTGAGAAACTTTACTCTTAGACTCTTAATTTCACGAAACTTTCTGGGGGAGGAACCCCTGACATCTCCTTTCCTTTGGAGGAAGCATTACCAGAGAATACAACTTTTAATACTTTAGCATAATTTTGCGTTTCTGTTTATGTTAGACTCGGAGAAGACCTCGGGGGGCCTAAACACCTCTGGGTTTTGCCCCATCAAGCCCTTAGAAAGAAATATTTCTCTCCCCTTTCATAAACATTAGTTTGTTCATGGTTTTTCTCCGAATATTAACTGAGACACAAAAATAATTAATGTAACTGTGCAATGTTCAGGCGCGGATCCTGCACGGCTCCAAGGGGGGGGTACTTTACCAGACAAGATCCCCTTACGGTACCATTGGGGTTCCTCCCCCAGAAAAAAAAATGGAAATTTGACGTCTAAAAGTAGGGTTTTAATTCATTTTTAGGAACGTTTTGAGTCAAAGGGGGGCACTTTTCAACACTGTTACCTTTACTTTTTGACCCAAAATGCCAAAACTTTTGGGATTTCTGAAAATGAAACACTGAATACCCCATTTTGATATTAATGGGGGGTATGGGGGTCCTCTCCAAGAAAAAAATTTTGAAATATGACGTGTAAAAGCAAGGGTTTTTACTCATTCTGAGAACCTTTTTGGGTTCCCAAGGGGGGCACTTTCCAGAGTGCCACCCCCTAGATTTGCCACTGGTGGAGGGCATTTTTAAACACCATTACCTTAGCACACAATTGGGCTTTTGCGATCTGTAGATCTTCAATTCACCAGACTTCTATGTTCAACTTTTTTAAAGCTTCTAATCAAAATAACTTGGACAATGATATTAATAGAGAATAACACATTAATACTGTATCTTTTTATATTTTTTGAGAATAATTGAATAATAGTCTTCATCAATTCATTTTTTTCATCTCTCAATTGAACCTAATTTCTCTACATTTCTGGGGGAAAATGTACCCCAACTTCACTCGGTCCCCTTACTAATTACCCCCTTACTTATTCACTCTACTCAGAGTACTCATTAGTACTCTTCACTTAGTCCTTAACACATTCACTTAATAAAAATGTAAAAACAACTGTTAATTAAAACAAAATGTTAAATCAAAGACTGACTTTATTTTCGCTCAGTTTTTTACAGCTCAAAGAATAAGACAAACTAACTAAAATTACAACTTAAATAAAAAAAATACAGTGAATTGACATTGTTTGCGAAATTTAAAGGAATTTTAATAATAAGGCTATCTGCCTTATTATTAAAGTATTACTTTAGAAACTAATGTGATAAATTTTTGTTTATTAATATGGTCTTCAATGAAATTAATCATTAAGTTCAAATTTAACCATTTCAAAAAAAATTCTATTAAGAAATGTAGTGTTCCAAAAAGGGGTTCCATTTACCCCACTCAACCCTATAGTATTTTCAAGTCATTTCAAATTAGAAAACATTTTTTCACAACATTTATATATTGTACAAAATATACTCCTCCTGAAAAGCAGGATAATATTTCTTTCTGTTCAAAATTGCTAAAACTCAAAACATAAGGAATAAATTACTCAAAGGTTTTCATGAATACAAGCACATACATATTCTTTAATTTCTTCAAGCCATTTAAAAAAACTAGATTTAGTAAAAGATAAAAATAAAGATAGGAGATAAGAGAGATAGACCACAGTGCGAAATTTCCGCTCGCTAAAACACCATTGGCGACGAGAAAGTTCTTTTCCTTGAAAAAATGTTGAGTTCAAAATAAAAAAATGTGTCCAAATCAAGGAACCTCAATCGAGAGGCTCTGTATCAACTTCTAAGACCTGATATCAAATAAAGTTATTTTTGTTATTTTTTGAAGTGTATTTTATTGTTACATTCTTTTAAAGTTTTACTTTCCATAATGTTTCTGCAAACACTATTTTTTAAAATGAAAAAAATATATATATATGAATCCAAAGTAGTCAAAAGGCTAGTACCTGTAGAGCTGAGATTTCATGCCCTGAACTAGACAAGACCTTTGGTTCTAGTTAATAGAAACTTGAACTTTTTAAGATAATAATGATTTTGTAAAATGTGCGTCTCGGACCCCAAATATAAAAATATTGCTTATATAAAAATAGTACTTTAAAAATATTTCCAAGAAAATACAGTAATTTAGGAGTTACATGTAGCATTTTCCTTCATACAATTACAACAGGACAATTTGGGAAATTTTAGTAAAAACAGGAACACTATTAAAGAGAGGAATCTTGGTGATATAACATTAATGAAACAAATTACACTACAAGTTTTTTGTAATTTTATGAAAAATGGTGCAACAAATCTGTTCCTTATTCAGTTCTGTTTAGTATTATTTAGTTCCTTTTTTAGATTTTTTGTTATTTAGTACAGGCACTGAACCTTAGCAATAATATTCATGTCATAGTTTTATCCAGGAGTTTGAATAAATGCCCAGAGACCAAATTACCCTAGAAATAGTTTAGGGAGAACAATTAAGTCCTCCAAATAATGCCTCTGACCTTAAAAGATGACAGTGAAATAATTAAGACTTAACACAGCAATGTTAATTATAAATGAATTCTGAATGTGCACTACTTCTTAACCATGAGTGAGAGTACAGAGCAAGAAAAAACAAGCTGAAATATATCAAAATCACAATTAGGTCTAAAATTAAAACACAGCTTATAAGATTTCTTGCAGAGTCCATACAAGCAGTGTGTCTAGGTTCTCAAGTCCAGCTTTGGCCAAAGATTTGGTAACCAATTGAAATTGGTTCCTTTGCAGTGCAGTAGATCTGTTTTTGCACCTTGCATTTTTACAAGAGGACTGAAGCAATCAAAATTCACCCTTTGAACAGTTTCCCTGGAACCTACCTAAAATGGAAAATTAACTTAATGGAAATGGAACTTATTACAAGCATATACATATTTATTACATATTACAAGCAGAAAGAGTTCAGAATGAATCATTGAACAAGCACTTATAAACACATTAAATTCACAAAAAACTGTCCTTTGGGTTTTTTTCTCATAAAAAAATAAGGTGATGGCTATTACTCTTAATTTATTACATTTTTCTAATAATTGTGTTACAGCCATGCCTAAAAATGTGTTGGTTTCAAAGTTTCTAGAATTTCCCCCCAAAAAACACTAATTTTTCAGGGTTCCATTCCGTGGTCTGTCACACTAAATAACGCTGTTTTAGATTCCAAATATCGGAAAATCGAGAAAAATGCAAACAAATAGATTAATGTCAATGAACAAATAAAATTTGCCCTCTCAACTTCTCATTTTGGCAATTTTTGGTTACTTTTTAACGCTTACTATAGAGTACAGATGCATTTACTTCTGTTCGTTTTAATGGGACAGTCCCAGTTAAATGCAAAAAGAGTAAACAAAACTTGATTGTTAGTTTTCAAAACTTTGAAGGAAAATCCTTAACCATATGGTATTATTGGATCAGAAGTATTGAACTGAGAGGTTAGAATAAAAAAGATAATTACTGTTGAGGGAACAATTATTTACATTACATTTAGCTAAATGTTTAAAAAACTTTATTCCAAATTTAACATAATAAAAAAATTTTACAATTAACATTGAATAACAAAACAATCTTATGATTTGTCTTTTTTTTAAATGAAAAATATCATTAAACACTGTTTTAAATTATGATAAAAAAATACAACTGCATTTAAAGTAGCTTGTATTAAAAAACCTAACTTATTCTTGCTTAAAAATACTTTATAATGTAAAATAGTATTCTTAATCAAGTTTTTAATGAAAAGCGGTATAAAAATCCTTTCTGTTTGTCTTTGTTTATACAGCTCTGTATAATCATCTGAAATTAGCATTCTGATTGGTTCAAAATGTAAGTACCACCCCAATTAGTGATTAGCATGTTAATTTTTGAATGATTTCTACATTTATAACATGCTACCCATAAAAATAAGTTTTTTTTTCTCCAAAATATAAATTCAAATAACTTACTTCAATTGGAGTTCTTTCTTAATAATTTTAGTGAAATTGTTCAATACTTGAAGCCTGTTCCTGCAATTTAAGAGAAAAGTACATTGTATTTTCTATTTGGAAGAATCAACAAATAATAATATTGTGAATGGTTTTTGTTTTGTATTGTTACTCAATTTTCTTAAAAGCTACAATAAAATGGTTAATTTTTAAAATTTTACAACTGTTTCCATGGAGACTATTTGAACAACAATATTATTGCATAAAACCTTTTTATTTTAAAATTAGGTAAATTATTAAATAAATCAAAAAGCTATGTATATGCATTGATTTAGGTTTCTAAAATATTGGTAGGATTTTTAAATAGACTTGTTGATAGTTTATCTTTTAAAACTTAAGTTTTTTTGCACATTGTTTTTTTTGTAACAATGGGGTGAGCATATATCTTATGGAAGAGAAATAAAGCTGTTCAGCAAAATGACCATGAAAAGAAAATACAATAAAAAAAACATCTTACAAATCAAAATGCATCTAACAAAACAAATCAAAATGCATCTAACAAAACAAATCAAAACACAACTTATGTTTTTTCCTTGGAATTTTTTACTTAGTTTGGTGCAGGATTGGAAGAAAACAGTGGATTTGTAGTATGAAAGACAAACATTGACTTTTATTATACAAGATTATACTGAATTTCTTTTGAAAGGTTTAAAAACAAAAGTCTTTACACTTAACAAATTAAATCACTATTAATGTCCATGAAATTAAACCAAATTAAGGCTACAAAAAATTATAAATTCCATGCTGATTTCAAGAAAAGTATGTTTTATTTCATGACAAATATACTGGATGTAATTTTATAATTTGGTTTTAAAAAGCTACAGTAGAGAGTATATAGATGGTTATTTCCCCTAGTATTCCTGAAGTTGAACTTGGGAAAGTTTATTATTAAAATTTTGATTTTAAAAGCAATCTATCAATTTTCAATCTATTTTGTGTTTGTGGAGAACAATTTTAAAGCACAGTAAGATTTGGAACCATATCAACATTTTTGTTCCGATAGGGGGTTTCATGAAATCAATGCATTAGTTTTTAATTAACCCTTAAAGTAGGTTCTTTAAACCCTTATCCATAGTTTTGTTTTGAGAGTTTTTTGAACTTTCATAAAAATAATAAATTGTTTGCTATTAGTTAATTCTTTGGTTTTTTTAATGGTTGGTTTGTTTTTTGGCCCCTAAAAAGCAGTATTGTGACTTATTTTTGGACATCAGACACCATTTAAGTGATACTCGAGGTTCATCATCAGTGTTATTCTTAGGATTCTTTTGGAGGAGTAAAAATACTCCTTGATTTTTTTAGGAGGCGTGAAATTCATTTATGAGGAGTGAAATACCGGAAATTGCATAAACTATATATATAAAGAGGCAAATCTTTTATAAAAACGCTTTTTTAATTGACAAACTGATATAGAAAAATGAGGATGTTATTTTGGTTTTTAACAATTATAGCATCTGTTAATATAAGTAGAAAGTATTAAACATAAGTAAAATAATTTATTTTACATTAAACATTATATATGAAATTTTTATTTATTACAAATTTGAGTTGAAAAATTTTTTGATTTCGGTGGGGTGCCATGCATTTTTTAAGCAAAATGTTTATTAAAAATTAAAAGCGTAAAAATACGCCTGGCTAGTTTTTAAAAGCGTATTTCCTATTTTCAAAGCGTGAAATACGCTCTCAGAGGCGTTAAAATTATCACTGTTCATCATTCATTCCTTGTACTCTTCAGAATTTTCACAACAACATATGAATAGTAAAAGATTCTAGAAGGTAGGCTTGCCATACATCTGGGATTAGTCAGGAGTTTTAAAAGCAGTCCGTGGTAGCAGAAATGTTTGGAGTCTCATACATTTAAGATTTGAGAGGCATATTTAAAAAAATATTCTGATCAAAAAGTTTAAAATTGCATTGTTTTACTTTTATGACACATTTTTAAGTGAATTTTATGAAGTTAAGGCAAACATTTTTTTAAAAAATGTCAAATGAAAAATAATTAGATAGATTGTTTTCTCCCCTCAGTTTATAATATTTGATGAATTAATGGTATTATGGTTTTGAATTTTACTTATTAAATAATCTCCAAAATATGTCCTGGGTTGGAAAATATTGTAAGCCTATGAGAAGGGGGGGGTCAGCTCCCTAACCCCCTCTTGGATACGGCTTTGGGTGGGAGTCCTCATTCTTAAATCCTATTTGACATAACTCTACACTCTATTACAATCCACTAAATTGCTGTGACATAGATTAGTTAATCTCATTTCAATTTAAAAATCAAATTTAATATTAGTTTTTTATATTTAAAAAAATACATTACCCATTCTTGTGAAAGTCTTCATTCAAAAGGAGAAAAGTTTTCTTTGCTTCCACTTTATCAAACAGCGAAATTCACCTTACAGTTGGCCACACTTGTTCACAATGCTGCAAAAAAAAAGGCAGAAATGGTTTATATACTTTTCAAACATTCAAGAAAACCTGTTGAGGGTTTTTTAAAGTATTATTTTAAAAATTAATTTTTGATAATTATAATTTATATTTAAACATAAAATGCACATACTTTATCAAGCATCAAAAACAAGCTAAACTCTTTCTTAAGGAGAACAGTTTTACATTTAAGAGAAAATTTCTTTTTCAAAATTGAATTTTATGAAGAAAGATAGTTGTTATGCTATAAGCACTTCAACTATGGGCACATTTTTGTTGAAATATGCACATGGTCAAATTTTTATTTAGTAAATTATTAAATGTTATTTTAAATCAATTATCCGAAAACCATACATCCCCTGTAAACTAAACCAGCAAAAAGGGTTGATATACTTTTCAAATATTCATTTAACTCAGAGGTCTTTCAAAGGTACATCTATTCTAAGTAAATTTAATAATAACTAGTTAGAATTTTATAGTAGTTTAAAACATCAATAGGGACATAATTTTTTTAAGCATCGAATACAAGCTAAACCTTTTTTTTCAAAAAGGTCCATACAGTTCTACATTGAAGCGAATATCGGAGAAATTTCTTCTCATATTGCATTTAATGAGGGTATTGGTAAATATTTTAGCACTCCGTATACTGACAGTATACTGAAAAGTATCCATTTAATTAATTTGGTCTAGCAGATTGAATTTTCCAAAGATGATTATTTTATTGATAAATATCCCTTAATTTTCAATTTAGTGACTTAACAAAATTTGCACAAAGTAATAATGCAAGTAGATAAAGGGCGGTAGATAAAGGGGGACTGTACTCATCACGTCAACAATATGGCATGTGCCACTGGGATATCCGAAGGTCATACGACTCAAAAGAGTATACTTCAGAGTTATAATCGCTTCGGTCGGTATTTATAGTACCCCATTTGATTTATTCGACTATTATAGTGGTGAGTACAGTCGCCACAGGGTTAAGTGAACTCCAATTAAGAAACGATTAGTTTGTTAAACCCACTTATTATAGAGTTTTTTTTATCACCATTGGAATACTCCTCCTAGCAACAGGCTTTCTGTTTACTCAGTTTTCCCTTCCGCGTAGTGATGTCCAGAAACATTGCTGTCTAGTAGAGATTTGTAGAATTCAGAAAATAAAAAAAATTAAGCTGAAAAAAGGTTTTACAGTAGAACCCCGATTATCCGCGAGTGCCCCGAAACAAATTTTTTAACGATGAGGGCAAATTTTAGATGAGATTAGAGACATTTTAGATGTAGAGCAAAGGTTTCTGGTGTACTGTACATATTTTAAAAGTTTTACATATCATATTTTTTGTACAATAAGCATAGTTTTTATGCTGAAATATTTTTTTCGTGTTTTCACCTCATTTTTAGTCTTTTTTCGGGTTATCCGTGATTTTCGCTATCCGCGGTACCCTTGCCACCCAATTGCGCGGATAATCGGGGCTCTACTGTATGGGATGTTGTTCTGGATTTAGAAGATTAAATGTAAACTTTTAATACTTGCAGAGTAGTGGAAAAACTCCATGGAACACGTTGTGATCCGCATATTAGAGAGTTGACCTAAACCCGCTTATATTTTATATTAACTAATTTTAATTAATCTAAAACTCAAAACAAAAGTCTGGTTATGACTTTGGTGTTTAAAATGTTGGGGGTCCGCGATGTCTGGTTGCTACATAGAGGGGTCCGTGACGGTAGAAAGTTTAAGAACCTCTGATTTAGAAGATTGAAAGTAAACTGTCAATACTTGCAGTAGAGGCATCTTTGAAAAAACTCCATGGAACAATTTGAGATCCACTGTATTAGAGACCTTAACCACAGCCAGATGAAGAGAATCCAGCCGAGGAGATTTATCGCTCAGAAAGGTTGGTTTGTCTTAAGTACTAACTGATGTGGAGCAGGCTGGCATCACAAACTGGCTCCTTACTCGATTCCATACCTGCAAAGAGAAGGTTGCGCAATGTCTAGTTATCTCAATAAAGCGATAGAGAAATATTACTACAATATATTCTCATTTGTAGTTGACCTAAACCTGACCTAAATTTTAAGACTGAAGAGGACTGGAAAAAGAAGATTTGGAAAATCTAAAAGAGAGTTCCAAATCTAAAAGGGGATTTCAGGGCTCCCAGCAGACATTTGGTTTGTCTTTAGGGAAAAAGAGACCCAATATCTTTAAAAAAAGAACGAAATTTAACTCAAAATTTAACAGCATGAAAAAAATAAGTCGATGAAACAAAAATTTCATAGTTTTACCCTCACAAAATAGTTAATGTTATAAAATTAATGTAGAAATTAGATAAAAAAGGCGATTGATTGCCAAAGATTGAGATCCCAGGTGGCTATGTGAACTTGTAATTCTGTTTTTTTTTGGTTCAATAAAAAAATTAAATTAAAATAATAAAAAAAGTATATTTTCAAGGTAATTTTTAAATGCTGAAATGAAATGTTAGGATAATCCTTCAAAACAGAAAGTATACTTTTCGTAATTGAATCAAATTAAAATTTAAAAAACTGAAAAGTTTTAGACCCTATAGTTTTGGTTTTATAATAACCAGTTGCCACTCAAGGGAGAAATTTTGTTACTGTGTTTCTCATAAAGAATTCTACACTTTAAAAGAGCGATCCTTTTTACTAGTAGTTATAACCCAATAGGGCTTAAATATGTGAGTTTACACACTACTCTTTTAATGTTTAAATAACAAAGATTTTCTATGGGAGGACCCCTAACATCCCTTTGAAACTCAGTGTGGCTTACAAGGAAGTCTTTGAATGTAACTGAAAAGGTCTACTGCTTTCAGTAGTTTTTAGGCTAAAACACTGCTTCAAAAGATAAATTTCCAAAATTTATCTGGTGAAGGTGAAGCGCCCTCAAACTTTAGACTTATTGTACACAGATTAACATCCTATCACAGTAAGCGCTTTAAAACAAAGCATGTAAAAACTTTCATAAGTAAATAGTATTGAGTCAAATCCCTGAAACAAATATCTAGTTATGTGCCTGACGCCAAAAACGAGTTCGACACTGTTTTCAAGGGGCAAATTCGCAAAAAGTTTATGAGGAGAGATCCTAATTAACAGAGAGGAGTATAATTAAAAATGACAAATTTATTTGGGTAATTTCAGAAATTTCATTGATTTGCAATAATGCATTTTTTGGACCTCCAAAGGAAAATCCTGTCTATGCCGCTAAATAAGGATGTCATAAGGTCATAATTATCCTTCATACCCCTATAACAAACTATTTTTTTCATTTAAATTTTTTCCATGGCTTCCGTAAAATTTTTGTATTTTACCCTAATGGTTGCTTTAATTATACAGGTCTACAACCTAAAAGTTTGTTGTTGAATAATTTTAACGAATTTCTATGTATTTTGGGGTGCTAATAACAAAATAAAGTGTTTTAAAATGTACTATACACAACAAGATTTGACACCAATTACAAATAATTTTCATATTTATATTAATTGCTTTATTTCACACTTGAAACCCATAACCAGACTTTTGTTGGGGGGGATTGAAGGGGGAGAATTGATTCAAACTAACAGCTCCTGTAAAATTTTGTTCGCAGTTTGTATAATATATGAACCCCAAGTAAAGATAAAGGGATGAGGGTTCTTCACTGGAAAAGTTTGGGGAAAATTAGCCTTCAAAGTATTGTTTCGACTAATATTGTTGACCCTATTACTAACACCCAAAGAGACCGCAGACCGATATCTTGCAAGTCAGAATTTTCTACGGAAAATCACAGGATATAGACATAAAAATTTCAAAGGTAGAGGGGGTCTGGGGGCGCTCCCCCAGAAAATTTTGTAAATCTAACCCTTAAAAGTAGAGAAAAAAGGAAAAAAAGAGACCTTGATCCTAAAAAAAGATACTTTTAGAGACCTCAGGTGAAAAAAGAGACCTGCTGGGAGCCCTGGAATTTTGGGAGTCCAACCCTAGAAAATTTGATCTTTAAAACAAGGTTTTTAGCCTATATTGGAGCAATTTTTTTTGGGGGGCTTTTCCTCCCCTTATGTATGCAATCAGAAAAGTCTGAAAATCCGGCAAAAATTAAAAGAATTTCATTCCTGGATCATAGCTAAATGCTTAGCTGTCTTTTTATCAGTGAAAGACCAAGGAGAGAATTTTGTATTCATTTCTTACCTATCTTTTTGCTTTTTTTAGTTGTGTGCTTGCATCACTACTACCAATTGTTATTTCAGAGTTCCACAATATAATAATTGGATCATCATCCTCTATGAGAGAGTTCCACGTGGAGATAGATTAGATTCCTAATTTCTTTGCCATCTTCAGTTTCTCAATTTTGAAAGTAATCCTTGCATTATAGCTTGAAAGTCTTTTTTGAAAGGAATATTTCTTTTCTGCCACTTTCTCTATATCTTCAACAGAAAGGTTTTCAAATGAATCTTCAAAATTTTAAGACTGATGGGAACTTCTTCAAATTTCTTCAAATTCATTTCTAATCTGAGGTCGAGAAGATTCTTTAGATTTTTGTTTTACTCCACCTGTCAGTTCTTTATGTTATCTAAATGATTCATTGTCCAAGTCTCCTTCAGTAGTACTAATGTGTATTCATCTATATCAGAAGACACCGATTTTTTTCACAATTTCTTTAAGTTTGTCCTTGTTGTAGCAATACTTATTTTCTGTATTATTGTCTATAATTTCATCATTTACAAAAACCATCTTTTCCAAAAGAAAAGCACAGCGAAGAAAACATCATGACATCAGATGTAAGATACCACTTTTACCTTTCCATCACTCATTACTTTCATCACCTGCTCAGTACTGTGCTTAACACAGGGTTGAGGAAAAAAACAGGAATTTTTGGTTTAAACCGTTATTTAAACAATTTTTTTCTACCACATATGAATATAACTATTTATAACTATTAACTCTTTTTTAGATGTCGAACCAATATTTGGAGTTTCATAATAAAGCAATGATCTAAATTTTTCAGCAAACGGTTCTTTTAAATCCATCGGTAAACATTTAACATTATTTGGATTAATTGGTTCAGTGAGCAATAATTCTATTCTACTCTGTTCATTTAGAATAAGCGCCTGAGACATAATGTAATAGAAGCAGTTACTCACGTAATTATCATGGGAAAATGTTTCTAGGGCAATGACAAGGTAGTCTAAACAGAAGTAGTTAAAATATACTGTAAAAAATTCAATGAAGTTGTATGATGAGCGTTATTAAGCGTCTTTGAGCCCTTTTCTGGTGCCTATTCTAAATGAACAGCTTATGTTCAATGTGTTTTATTTTATCTCTCACCACTTTTCCCTATTTTTGCATAGTACGTGTTACTTCCTCAAATTCTGTACTATGAAGTCTCTTAGCTGGACTACTATATAAACCCTCTGCTACACTCTTTCTTTTATTGTTCCCATTAATTAAACCATCAAACAGTTGAAAATATTTATCTTATATTTATTATTATTTATATTAAAATATTTATCAAATTCCTCTTTATACCATGTAAAACGCTCCTCAAATTCCTCTTTAAATTTTATCATTTCATCTTTCGATGATATACACTCTCGAATAAAGAACTGTAGCAAATCCCACTCATCACCAAGAATTAAATTTTTGCAAATATATTGCCCACTATCACTGAAAATAAGGTTTCTTTTTTCTACTAGAGTTGCATCTTTCAAAATTAGCTTAAAATTCTCTATATCTTTAATCTCAAGTAAACTTGATAATAGAGATCTACGTTTAGCACATCCATCTATAACATATCTTTTAAGAGCATTATGACTTTGCTGCCAAAACTCCCTGAAAAGTATTTGATAGTCGTAATCTTTGTGGCCCTCCTTCACTTTATGGAGGATATTTAACAATAAACTATCATAATACCCCTCAGAAAGAAAGTCCCACATACGATTTGCTGTTTCCAAGAAGAGACTTTGCCAAGGCCAATACAGCAAAGAGTATAGCACTGTACGAGGGCATCTTTCAAGAACCTCTGTTTGTTGCTCTTCGTCCATTTGCGAGAGTAAAAAGAATAAGACATCAGCCCTGAGTGAGCCTGAGTCAGAGTGTTCTGCAAGGTGATAAGAATCTGCTACACCTCTCTCTCTCTCGTGAACCTCTTTCGCAGTTCTCACCAACGACTCTTCTCTTTCCCTGGAAGTTAGTTTCTGCAAGAAATACTCAGTTGCCGCTTTGTTTACAGCTGCTGCTGCATACTGAAATGCATATTTATAAGGAGAACACTAACTTCTTTCTCGTTGCCACATGTCTCTTTCCCATCTAATCTCCAGCTTATTCACTTCCTCTTTTATATTATACATCCAAAGAACCACTAAATCCTGCTGCCTAACCTTTATTGGGTCTTCACCACTATAAAATGATTTCCTGCTTTTTTTAGGTATTTTATTCCATAGTTCAAGAACATCATCCTCTAAGCAGTAAGTACATGCTAATCTGTAGCGGCTGGTAACATCCAAACTCTCGTCCTTAATTAGCGCTTCTGCCGTTTTCTTTGTATCTACTGTTCCATGTGGTGTCCAACAAAGCTCACTTGGTATACAAAGGCAGCTTTTTTCTTGATGATATTCCATCCAATCTAATATTCGTAAGCCTACAGGTTTAATAAAACCTAATATTTCCTCCTTTAAATAGTTAGGTAATAAAAGGTGTTGTACTTTCTCTATTACTTTATCTTCTATCTTCTTCCATTCTTCTTCTCTTTCATTGGATTCAAAATTGAATTCTGACATTAAAGCCCTGATATCATCTTGATTCCACAATGTGGTAGCTATCTTAACTAGAGCTATATGCTCAAGCGATGGACAATTTAAAATGTAATTCATCGTTTAACCCCTACTGAAATACTTGGTGCCTATCTATATTACTATTGCAAGAAAATAAAGAAAAACACTTATTTTATTCTATTTTGGTGTCTGGAATCACTCAAACAAGAAAACGATTTCCATGTAGATTTGCTTGGCTTACACTTAATACTTTGTTCACCAGGGTTTTGAAAAAAAGTAGGGATTTCAAACCTTGTGAATGCACAACACACAGCAAACGAAAAGAATCTTCAGCAAATAAACTGCAAACAGGGAGAAATCTTTTAGGCAAGCGTCTTTCTGTTGGCAAATAAAAAATTTGACGTAAGGCTACGTAAACATAACTAAAAAGAATGTTGCCAACTATTTTCGAAAATTCTCACAAACTTACTGTGATGAAGGGGATGAATTGATAGTTGGCTGGTTGGTTGAATTTTTATAGCCTCTTTATTAAAACAAAATATCAGAAAAATATATCCAAATTAAAAATCATTATAGGTAGTAAATTTGAATGAATTCCCATCAAGTAATTTTCCAAATAAAATGTGTAATCGAGTTTATAATTTAAAAATATTATAACACTATCAAAAAGTTTTTGGTTCATTGAAGTCCAAAAACAACTCACCTCATTGATTTCCCTTGTTTTTGTTATTGTTTACTTTTTACTTGACATTTGACTTCGCCGCAATTTAAATATCTGAATCGTTTCTTTCTCTTTTCTACAGGCACAAGAGGAAATAATTTTCTAATATAATAGACTAGATCTTACTTTGAGATCGTAATAAAATCGGTATTACGTCGTTTTCGGATGTCTTAAAATTCGAAAATATCCAGTATCAGTTACTTCCGTGGGAAAATTTCCCTGTGTTATAGTGTTCGCAGGGAACTGTTGTCAACCTGAGTCTCAGAGACCCACTTAGGAAAAAAATGTGGGTCCGAAAACAAAAAAATTGAGTCCCTAAAATTTTATGGAAGACGTGTTTTTAAACAAACAAAAACACTAATAATATTCAACAAATTATTATAAAATAAGAAAGCATTGATTTATTCTTACAAATTCAATCTCTTTTGACAAATTTTTTTGTTTGCACTATAGCATTTTAAAATTTTCATCTTTTGAACCAGACCCTTGCAAAGATATAACAGGGGTCTGTCTAGACTTTTTGTGAAGGGTCCGTTTTTTAAAAAATTGTGAAAATCTCCCACAATTTTGTGAATTTTAGTTAGTGTTAATATAGTTCTTTTCAACCAGGAGCCTGTTTTTGTGAAAATAAGCTCACAAATTTGCAGCATTGTGAAAAATAGTGTCCTTTTAAAGGCCTAAATACTTTGTGAAGGGTCCGTTTTTAAGGTAAAATACTTTGTGAAGGGTCCTTTTTAACAATGAAACATTTTGTGAAGGGTCCGAAAACGGACCCAAATTTCTTCTAAACAGACCCCTGTATAATCATTAAATATATATCATTAAATTACTGTTTAGTTCTCTCAATTATTTCTTAGGTTTGTGTTTACTCTTTTCATGCATGAGTGGGCTCTTAAAACTACTGCAGAGCTTACTGAAATAACTAAAATTTATTTAGTCCAGTTTTGCGAATTGGGGAAAATTCTCACTTTATTTAAGGAATATAAATTTTAATTTTTTCAGATAATCCCCAGATTATATCCTAGAAAAATCGCAAGTTATTTTCCTTGTGACAGGGGTGGAAAACCAAAAGTTTGTTTTGGCTGACTGAAATCCTCATTCATTACTGACTCATTCATTAAATTCATTAATTCATTGACTGAGCTCATTCATTAATTACGTAAGGGTCCTGAGGGGGTTGGAAAAATCCCTACATACCCCAGGGATGCAGAATATGTCCGATCCGGCAATCTAGGATCGGGGGAAATTTTAGCCATCTGGGGAAATTTTGTGGAAAAGTATACTATGGAATCGAATTTCAGTACAGTAATAAAAATTTATGTGGCAATTCGTGTCGTACTTTTTAACAGATTTTTGATACCGACAATAATTCAGAATTTTTGAAGGTCTTTATCATTTTTTAAAATTTTGGGGAAATTTTTGTATGGATTGAGGGAAATCTTGAAGTCAAAAACATTTTCTGCATCCCTGACTTACCCTTATCAGAGTGACATGTAGGGAGGCAAAACATCTTGCCACCAATAGAGTCAGGTGGAGACTCATGACGGAGGCCCTATGCTCTAGTAATGGAGTGGTAGAGGGATAAGTTACCCTTACTTGGGGGGGTCAAACCATTCTTACACAAGATTTTTCAAGTTAATGTACACAAATTCCAATTATTCTAATCAAATTACTATTGAATAACCGCAGAAAAACTTTAAAATGCTGACAATCTCGCTATATTATCGAAGCTTTTATTTTTTTTTAAAAATGAAGGTACATCAGATGTATCTTTTTTATTGGAGTAGCATAAAGCTAAGATAAAATATAAAACTGTTGAATCCATCATCCAGTTGTCAAAACAAAAAGATAAGTTTTCTATTATTTATTATTTGGAAAAATGAATGGAATTAGGGTTTGAAAAATTATATGAACCCTTACATGAGGTTAGGGGGGTCAAAAAAGGCCAAAATCCTCCTTATGTAATTAATGAATGGCCCCTTAGGCCTATGAAACACTAAGTCCTTAAATGAATATCAATGGAGTGCAACATTGGCGCCTCCTGAATATTGGGGGGGACGCCGAAGGTTTCGGGATCCTCCCCAAATGTTTTTACAAACTATACTGGTTAACTAGACCCAAAATAATCTCTTTTCCTTTTTGCCCTGGTTTAAGAATTTTAAGGTGGTTTTGAATCAACTAACAAATGTTGTAATTTTTTATAAAACGTTTGTAACTTTGCACTACAAATGGGGGGTCTGGAGGTCCTCCCCCAGAAAAATTTTAGAAATCTGACCTTTAAAATACAGGTTTTAACTCATTGTAAGTGTTATAAGATTACAGTTTCAAAGTTAAATTTTTTATGCTTTAACCAGTGTTGTAGCTGGATTTTTTTGAGGGGTCTCATTAAATTATAATTTTTTTTTAGCCAGAAACATAATTTTTTTTGTTGTGATAATGTTTTCCCAATCTCTTACTTGCTTCAACCTACTCTAATTAATGAAATTGTGTTCTAAAAATGAGGTGTCCTTCTCCTTCTTGTATACGCCTCTTAAATTAGGTGTCATCGGTATATTGGCACTATCCTTTAAGATTCAAAGTCAGAGAAACATACATTCAGTAAATTTTTGATCTCCCTGAAATGTTAAAAACATAGTTTTTTATTAAACAATGTTCCCAATTATTGGGGGGGGACACGTCCCCCTGGTGACAACGCCACATGAGTTAAAAAGTAATACTCTTCACTTAGTCCTTAAATGAATATCAATGGGGTCCAACATATATTCAATGAATTTAAAAAAATTAAAACACCTTTAAATCAAAGACTGACTTTATTTTGGCTTAGTTTTTTACAGCACAAAGAATAAGACAAACTAACTTAAAAAATAGAATTAAAAAATAGAATTGACATTGATTTTTCCAAATTCAAGGGGCTACATCTGCCTTGTTATTAAAGTATTAAGTATTACTTTAGAAACTAATGTGATCAATTTTTGTTTATTAATATGGCATACCTACCAACATTGGGATTATAGAAAAGGGAAGATTTTAAAAATCAAGATACCCGCAGCATTTTTTAATTCTATGTCAAATAACTTAATAAAAGGCTAAGGCTACCTACCATAGTTACTATAAACGTACGTTATAGTATGAATGGATCTTTTAGTAAAAAAATCAAAAACATTCATTTTTAACGAAATATCCAATGAAATACATATTTTTTTTGCATTTCAAATATAATTCTCAATGTTAAATTTTGTTATTTAAAGAATAATTGTAACAAATATCAGGTCCTTATCAATGATATTCATGTCACAGAATCTTTCAGGAGTGGGAATATATGCCTCAAGACCAAATTACCCTAGAAATAGTTTAGAGGGGGTACAAAAGTCCTCCAAATAATGCCTCTGACCCTAAAAGATGACGGTAAAATATAAAAGTAAGATTAACACAGCGATGTTAATTATAAATGAATTCCTAATGCAAACATCCATGAGTGAGGGTACAGTACCTATAGATAGTAAATGACAGATTGAAATATATCAAAAGATCAAAGACACAATTAGGTTTAGAATTAAAAGCACTGTTTTGAATTTATTTGGGACCCTGTTGGGAACATCCAAAAATGATCGCTCCTTTTAATGCTCAGAATTTTGGAGGATAAGACCATAATATAGTGGTCAACATGAAAAAATAATTAACAAAAAAATTTAAATAACATGTTCCTTAGATTAGGTTAATTATTCCTTTTATTGAAATCGGTAAAAAAATATTTAAGAAATAAAAAATACTTGGTTATCCTGTGTAATATATTAGCTAAAAATGTGCAGAAATAACGCGAACCTTAAAAGTGTTGAAAATTTTCTTTTTTTTAACTATAAAAAGAAAATGGATTGTGGATGATGTAAAGTTTTTTATTCAAATGGGATTTCTACTGTGTTTATTAATTAAAAATTGTATAAAAATTGCTTAATTCTATTAAATAAAGAGTGCTAGACTTCTAAATTGAAACTTACAAATTTAACATAATTACAGGTCAACGAGGAATCCATATTCTGAAAATGCCGTGGGATATGTTCAGGTCAAGCGAGATGGTCAGTTGTGTACTGTTAAAGCCAAAATGACACCTGAACATCGTCTTAGAAGCAAATCTTCGTTTTCATACTACTCAAGTTTTTATAGTTTAACTATGCACTTATTGGTTCATAAAAAAAAGCAAAATGATTAGCATAAAAAGATGTTTAAGTTTTGAAGCAACTAATAAAGGGAAAAATAGTTCATTTCCACACCAAGATTGATTTTTATTTTATTACTTATTTACAAACATCAAAATATAAATAACATTTTTTCTTTTTCATAAATTTTATTCCAGAGAAAAGTTTAAATCAGAAAAGAAATTGTACTAATGTATAAAAGCTGGCACAGGCCCGTAGCCAGGAATTTCTCTTTGGTGGGGCGCCCACTTTTTCAGGGGGGGCAAGGGGGTTTTCAGTTTTTATGAGGTATCATAGGCGTAATTTCAACTGTTTGACTATGGGACAAAACCCATAAGACCCTCAGGCTATTACAAGACTTTTGTTTCTGGAGGAGTTAGGTCCTAAATTTTTCTTGTTTTATCTTGTTTTGTTTTCTTAAGTTTTCCTTTTTTAAATTTTAGAAATTTGAAGCTTAAAGTAGGTTTAGCCCATTTTTAGATCCTTTGGGTTAAAGTATAGAAGGAACTGCTCCATGTAAGCCAGTGGCGGATCCAGGATTTGGTTTTGGGGGGGGGGCTAAGAATTTTCATAATCCAATTGAATCTTCTTGTTAATGGTAATACGGAAAAGGTAGTGAATAATCCTACTCAAAACACTAAAATGGGGGGTCAGGGGGGTCCTCCCCCGGAAAATTTTTGGAAATTTAAGTCAAAAACCCCACTTTTTCAACTCGTTTTGATACGCCTCATCCTAATTTCGGATATAGATAGATTTTTTACCTTTTGACAAACTTAGTAAAATATTAGACGTTTTGGGGGGAGCTTCAGCCTGAAAGCCCCCCCCGTAGATCCGCCACTGCCCCAGAATTGAAACGGAAAACTCGAAAATCGAGTTTGATCACTCCTTGTTAATCTTTAAATTGACATAATTTTATAAAGGGTGTCAACCTGACCTCCCTTTTCAGTCAGTGCTAGGGTATGTAGAAGTTTATTTCGGTAGGGTCCTAAAAATATTAGTCAGCCCCTCCCATGCATATTTAATATATTTAATGTAGTCAGAGCCTGATTTCTGGGAGGGCATTCGGGGCACTTGCCCAGGGCCCCCGTTTTAAAGGGCCCCCAAAAAACTAAGAAAATGTGCTAAAGCTAATTAAAAAAGGCTTATAAAATTTGAAAGAGTGTAAAATAAATGTATTAACTTATGAATTAAAAATCAATTAAGCTTATGAAGTTTTTAAATAAATAACTTTTACGAAGTGTTTGCACTTAAATTAAAGATGGTTTCGTTATTTTAAATCAATGAATTTAAATTTTACTTTAAGACATATCGGGGGCCCCCAGTGAGTCTTTTGCCCTGGGCCCCCAAACTTGTAAGTCGGGCCCTGAATGTAGTTGTTATACATTTTGGAGTTGAATTTTCGTCTAAGACGACTTCAATCTGTTCTTATATTAATATAAGAACAGTTTTGTTTGTTATAATGGGGGATACAAGTATCAAAGGGGGGTCTGGGGTCCCCCCCATGAAAATTTTTGGAAACTTGACCATAAAAACATGGTTTTAAGCTGCTTTTAATACTTGTAGACCAAAATTCGGACAAATTTTTAAGTAGAATTTTTATTTTGACGTACTTTTGATTTTAATACAAATGGGGGGTACGGGAGTCCTCCCCCAGAAAATTTTTGAAAATTTGACTCTAAAAAACTGGGTTTTAACTTAGCTAGAAGGAAATAGAGAAGGGGGTAGCTGCCCCTCCCTGCCCCCATGGCTGTGCTTGTGGATAAAATTTGTGAAAATTTTCTAGGGGGGGCAAATGAAGATGTCAGGGGGGGCTCAGCCCCCCCTGGCCCCCCCGTAGCTACGGGCCTGAGCTGGCATAAGACAACAACAACAACACTTTTTTTAGATGTCGAACCAATATTTGGAGTTTCATAATAAAGCAATGAACTTAAATTTTCAGCAAACAGTTCCTTCTTTTAAATCCATCGGCAAACATTTAACATTATTTGGTTCAGTGAGCAATAATTCTATTATACTCTGTTCATTTAGAATAAGCGCCTGAGACGTAATGTATTAGAAGCAGTTACTCATGTAATTATCATGGGAAAATTCAAATATCATGGGATTATTCACCATACGCTTACATTTCAATTAAAAATTTTTTTTTCAAACTTCATAATAATATTAATATAGGAGTTTTTATATAAGTTTCAAGTATATGGATATACAGTAAAGCACCGTTTATACGTCTTTCAAGGGACCGACATAAAACGGCGTATAAATGAAAAGACGTATAATTGAAAACAATTTTGGTTAGATTAATTAATTGGGACTTGGCGAAAGCGACGTATAAATGTAAAAGACGTATAAATGAGAGGCGTATAAACGGTGCTTTACTGTATATGGTATATGTTTGATTGTTTTGTTATATGTTCTGTGCTATACTTTTTTATGAGTGATTTGTAGGAGTTTTATATTTCTTTCTCACGGTATAAAATAATGAGTTCTTTGTGACAAATTGATAATTTTGTCCTAAATATAATATGAGATCAAATTAAAAAGAAAAACCATATATTATCATTCATGAATACTTTAATATGAATGAATTGTAGAGCATGAATCTAAGAGTAAACCAGACCCGAGCCGTAATAAAAAAGGCAGGTGAAGGAAGCAGCCGGTAAAATCCTATGAAATCAGCTGCTCTCTTTGAGTTCGAGAAACAATGAAACGAACCTTATGAAAATAAATTCATATTTTACTTCTAGAAATAAGTTTATATCAGACCTACAAAATTGTGCAACGCGACGGCATGGCATAATGTAAAAAATATCCCCAAGTTATCAATTTGCACACTTTCGTACTTTACATATATAAGGCAAAATCAAGACCTAAACTAAAATAGTTATGTGTATTATATCAAATACAATTATTTCTCTTTAAATGAAATATGCAAGACCTTTTTTAATGAAATAAACGATAAATCAAGCGAGAAATGTCAAATACCTTGTAAAAAGGGAAAGTTGTTGATACTACTTTCAAAATCAATGACATAATAGTAACATGAGTTGACAGGTAACTGGAGTTGACATTTTTAATAAAATGACAGAATAAAACATACATACATGGTTGGAAACTGAAATAAATATCCATATATCCTATTTATATCAATAAATAACTAGTATATTTCTGAAGTTAAAATTTCCAAAAAAGTTTATTTAATATTAAAAATTACTCAAAAATTACCGTAACGGGAGTTGACATTAATAAAATACGCCACCTTGACGAAAGATAATTTCTTTGAAAACACAATAGTTTTCGGGCCGAAGAATAAAAACACGGTTTAAATATATTCTAAAGTAAACAGATAATCGTTTGGAATGTGTTTCTACATTTTAAAAGCATAATTATTATTATATTTTTTAAAATTAATTTGCCTGTAACGGGAATTGACATAAAGTGAGGGGGGACAAAATATTTTATTGATTTGTAAAAATGTTAAATTCGAAAAATTAATTTTGCAATTATAATAACCTTTTAATAGTTCATAATTTTGATATTTATCGTTTTTTCTTTCAAAAAGTCAAATTAAATAACAATAAAACTACTTTTAATTTCCTGAAAATCGTTAGGGACAAGCGTTTTCGGCTATTTTCGTATTTTTAAATATCTTTATTTACATAATTTTAAAGCTTTTCTTAATAATTAAAAGCTAGAAATATTTCATTTAGTATACTTTACCTAAATCAAAGTTTAAACAGAAATTTTAATAATGATTAATTGTTTAATTTTCATGTTTTACCTTCGGGACAGCAAATGTAAGCAAATTTTTAAAATGACCCAAAAAATTCAATGTTGTGTTATGAGCGCTATTAAGCGTTTTTGATCCTGTTTCTGGCGCCTATTCTAAATGAACAGCTTATTTTTAATGTGTTTTATTTAATATCTCGGCATTTTTCCCTATTTTTTCATACTATGTGTTACTTCCTCAAATTCTGTACTATGAAGTCTCTTCGCCGGACTATCACCCTCTGCTACACTTTTTCTTTTATTGTACCCATTAATAAAATCATCCAACAGTTGAAAGAATTTATCTTTCTTAGCAAATTTCTCTTTATGCCATGTTAAACACCACTCAAATTCCTCTTTAAATTTTATCATTTCATCTTTTGAAGATATACACTCTCGAATAAAGAACTGTAGTAAATCCCACTCACCACAATAAATTAAACCTTGGCAAATATATTGCCCCCTATCACCGAAAATAATTTTCCTTTTTTCTGTAAGAGTTGCATCTTTTAAAATTAGCTTCACATTATCTTTCTCTTTAACAATCCCAAGTAAATTCCATAATAAATACCCACTAGCACATTTATCTATAACATATCTTTTATGAGCATTGGGACTTTGTTGCCAAAACTCCCTGAAAAGTTTTTGGTAGTCGTAATCTTTGTGGTCCTCTCTCACTTTATAGACGATATTAAACAATAAACTATCGTACTGCAGCTTCTCAAGAAACTCCCACATACGATTTGCCGTTCCCATGAAGAGACTTTGCCAAGGCCAATGCAGCAAACAGTATAGCACTCTATAAGAGCATCTTTTAAATACCTCTATTTGTTGCTCTTCGTCCATTTGCGAGAGTAATAAACATAAAACATCAGCCCAAGACGGTGGTGTAACGAAAATAGAACATGCTATATATTGCGCATTAGGTAAAGGGCTATAAGATAGTGCTATGTTACCCGCAGTTCTCACCAACGACTCTTCTCTTTCCCTGGAAGTTAGTTTTCGCAAGAAATACTCAGTTGCCGCTTTGTTGCCACCATGTGCTGCATACCGAAATAAATATTGATGAAGAGACCACCTACTTCTTTCTCGTTGCCACCTCTCTCTTTCGAAACCATACAGCTTATTCACTTCCTCTTTTATATTATACATCCAAAGAACCACTAAATCCTGCTGCCTAATCTTTATCGGGTCTTCATCGATATAAAAAGATTTCCTACGATTTTCAGGTATTTTGTTCCACAGTTCCAGAACATCATCCTCTAAGCAGTAAGAACATGCTAATTTGTAGCGGCTGATAACATCTAAATTTTCGTCCTTAATTAAGGCTTCTGCCGTTTTCTTTAAATCTACTGTTCCTTGTGGTGTCCAACAAAGCTCGTTTGGTAGACCAATACAAAGTTGGCTTTTTTCTTGATGATATTCCTTCCATTCTAATATTTGTAAGCCTACTGGTTTAATAAAACCTAATATTTCTTCTTGTAAAGATCGTGGTAGTGAAAGGTGTTGTACTTTCTCTATCACTTTATTTTCTATCTCCTGCCATTCTTTTTTTCTTTCATATGCTCTTGATCCAGACATATTAATGTAATGGAATAATCTTCCTTCAACATTGATTTTTGACATTAAAGCCCTGATATCATCTTGATTCCATAATGTGGTGGCTATCTTCACTAGAGCTATATGCTCAAGCGATGGACAATTTAATGTGTAATTCATCGAAACAAGAAAAGGCAAATATGTGATTGCAAATAACGCTACAATAACCCATTAAATGGACATCTTGTATCTATTAGACTTAACGCATGTCGGCAACCGAGCTAATTAGAGAAGCACATGTAGTTTACTAACTCATGTGTACTAAAGTTCTTCTTAGGTACTTACGAAGCTGTGCTGATATTTATAATTTCACAGCTGAACACAATATTTTTACTTTGTTCAACAGGGTTTTGAAAAAGTAGGGATTTCAAACATCGTGAATTCACAAGTTGGCCAAAAATCAGACATAACACATAAATGTAAATATAAATAAAAAGATTGTTGCCAACTATTTAGGAAAATTTTCACAAACTTATTCCTTTAAAAAAGTTCATTTAATTGAATACACATCAGGTAATTTTTCAAATAAAATGTGTAATTGAATTTATGATTAATAAATATTTTACTGTGAAAACGTTTTTCGTCCATAGTACAAAGAATATACTGTAGGGACATTTGCTGACTTCTAATTGGTCGCATCTTCTTCCCAAAATTCAAGTTGAAGTCATGTTGATAAAGACATTTGCTTGCTATCTGAGAGCCGCAACTCATTTGGTTGTCTACAGATAAAGTATTAAAAGTGTTTTGCTTGCTCTCTACTTGCCCGCAATGTACTTGGTTGGCTGAAGGTGTTTTGCTTTCTCACTAAAAGCCGTATGTTACTTGGTTGGCTAAGGTTTAAGTATAATATTTTGTTGCTCCAGTGCTCGGTGGAGATGACGACCAACCAAGCAAGTTGCGGCTCCAAAAGAACAAGCAGATAGTAATAATAAACAACGATTCCGAGTTCATGGATGAAAGGTTTGTTTGTTTCATTATAATTTTGAAAAATTTAGAAATGTAGTCAGCAAGTATTTCTATAGCTTTGTAATTTGTGATTATTTAGAATACTTCAAATTGTATTGAATAAATATTGAACGCAGTGAAAGATAAAAGCCACGACGTAAAGTAAAATTAGATTTAATGACGTGAATTTAGACAGGCATAGTTTACAAAAACTTCTTTCAGACGACAGATTTTAAAAATAAAAATAAACTCGCTCACTACACAAGCGCGTGATGTAAGTTGTGTTACATTGGAGAGTGAACTAGTAAAACCAAACACTTCAACAGTATTGGTTATTAGACTGCTATTTCGAAGATTTATTTCTTTTGTTCAGTTTCCGTTCCCGCTAAGTAACATCATGCTCTTTTGGACACCAGAAGGTAGAAATATTGCTAATTAATTTCAAATTTATAGATTAAAATATTCATTTATTTATCAACAATGGTTTATTTTATCAGTAAAAACTGTATAAATTTGTCGATATTTGAATACATTGCGTTTTAAACATCTTGACTATATTCAGCCCCTCTGGATCCACCAGCAGAAGATTGTATAGTTAGTATCTCATTATCTCCCAATGGCATTTTTCTAGGGATTAGACAGTGTGAAAGATGCACTTTAAATGACATAAAGAATAAAACTACGCATATGACAAGACAAAACGTTCATCATTTTTAAGGTCATGTAATTTTTGTAGGTTATTAGTTTGTATATTTTATCAGGGATGAGTTTTTTCCGCCCTGTGGCGGAATTCCGCTTTTTTTATTTTTTTGAAAATTAAGAATTCCGCTTTTCAAGGAGATTTCCGCTTTTTGTAATCCTGAAAAAATCCGTTTTTTCGTCTCCTTCTACTTCAGAGAAAAAAACTTCCGCCATCTCCCGGTACTTTGTCTTCGGCATTCCTACCTCGCACGCGCATCGGCGATAGGTTCGTATAACGCAGCCTGTAAAGATGGCCTCTTCTCGTTCGTTTACTGTATTATGGAAAAACTTTTTTTTCTTGCTGTTTCTAGCATGCAACCTAGAGATGGACGTAACCTTCGGTAAAGTCGGCTCGTATTTGGGTATTGTGGAAAAACTTGAGCCTTTTCATTGAGAGATATTTTGGATGCATAACCTGCGGCCCGCGAACTGATTTGGATTTCTTCAGATAATCCAACTTTTTAAATTTTCCAGATTTCCGAGAAATATTACGAGTTATCGCGTGAAAAAGTCGGAAAAATCGCGTTTTTTCGCGTAAGTTTCGTTATGCTAGCGGAGTATTCCGTATCATCCCGTGACTACTTTCTTGGACGGCCGTGGTGGGCGCCAAATTGAAGTCCGTTTCTTGCATCTCTATTGCGATGTAGAAAAACCAACTTTACAGTGGTCAGAAGCCAAAAAGTCCTGTGTTTTGGATCATATTCTCTGAAAATGTCGAAAAATTGCGATTTTTCGCGAAAGTTCCGTTTTTCCTGTGCCTAGTTGAAGTTCGCTTTTTCTTACGTTCTAATTGCGATGCAGAAAAGCCTAATAGGAGTCAGAGGAGACTAATAGGTCTAGTGAAACAGCTCAGATAATTTTTTCCCGATTTTAGACAGCATTTCTTCAGATTTTACTTTAGGATCTAGATCTTATAAGTTGTACATTTTTAGTGGAAAATCGCTTTGAAGCAACTTTATAAGAAAATAATGGAGTGGTTTTTTAATCCTTTTAGATCATAATCTGTTTAAAAGATCATAATATCATCAGGAGCATATATAAAGGGGCCAGGGGACCCGACCCCTCCTCTAAAAAAATTGGACTATGTGTCCAAAACAAGTTTAAACCCTGTGTTTTAGGGTCAAATTCCCAAAATTTTTCTGGGGAAAAATTCCCCCAGACCCCCTTTTGTGTACATGGAACTCTATTATTCACAACTTTTTTTTATATTGAGTTTAAGAAAATGCAAATTTTACCTAAAAATATGACCAAAACTTAACAAAATTAGGTCTTTGACACTCATGTTTAATGCCCATTAATACCTATTAAGCTCTTGCTCAGTCTAGGAATTGATCAAAGCTTTTCCAGAGGATAAATCGGTTTAATTTTCTCAACAGCTTCCTGTAAACTACATTCTTTCTTAGTTTAAAAAATTATAAATAAAAAAATTACTTGGATATTTTAAAAAACTTATGTAATACATTTGTAAATTAAATGTATTATTCTCTATAAATTCATACATATCTGTAGAAAAGATTTTTTCATTTGATTTTTATCAAGTTAATTTAATATATGGTATGAATAAAAGGAATATAAAAATACATTTTGTTTTTCAATGTTGGAAGGTCTGCCCTTAATCTTAAGAAGGTTTAATAGGTTTTTAAACAATTCACTTAAATATATGCAATCTGAGTTCTTTGCTTTAAGTTCTTTTATAAAGCAAACAAGTATTTTCAATTAATATTATCTTGTAAACATGCTTTTGTTTGTCGAGCTATTGAGAATCAGAATATATGTTCTGCTTTAAGAGGATCTAAATAAAATATTTGACTAAATTCTAATTTGAAATGCAAAATATCAAACCTAAAACAAAAAAATAAGCTACAAAATTTAAGTTTAGCTGATACAATAACTGTTACAAAATGCTTGAAGGTGTGCAACATCCCCGATATGTGTTACGCGTAAAATTTTGGATTTTTGGTTTCAGCTTTTTTGTTTTTCACCAAACTCATCCCTGATTTTATTTTTTATCTTTTTTTTATTCTGCTGTGTTGGATATGAACCTTTGCCTTCAGAGCTGATTGATTTTGAGCCACTTTGTTCTTTAGCCAGCGGATGTTAGAAAGTGTGCAGCGGTGGGGTGGCATCACCTATGACTGGCAGTTACCGTTTGGCTAAGCGCGCACTAGAGATTTCTGTCACGGCCAGTGACCAATCCAGAAGGGGGAGCTGTTAGGCTGTAGGTAGCCCCCCCCAGGAAAAAGACATTCAACTTTTGGTAATACCAATAAAGCAAAAAAAGAAGTTTCAACATATGTTGCGGACATTCGGTGGTGTTACCCAAAGGGTATCAAAATGAATCGGAACCCTACTTTTAAGGGTAAAAATTCCAAAATTTTTTTCTGGGAAAAGACACCCAAACCCACTCGACATTTTGGAATCTAATAAGTACGGTTTAAGTGTCTCAACATGAGTTAAAATGCCACTTTTAGGGGCAAAATTCAAAACTTTTTTCTGGAATACAGGGGTAGAAGTCGTCCTATATTTCCTATAAATCCTATATTTTCAAAAAACATGGAAAAAGCGTCCTATAAATCCTATATTTCAAAAAATAATCCTATATTCCATTAAACGACCCTACTTTCGAGTTCAAGTATTTAAAATTTATATTTAATGTCTTGAATAAATCCTTGATACTGATCATTCAGACTTTTGCCAACTTGTTCCTTGATTATTAAACCTATTACTAAATCTGTTTTTTTTTTCTCTTTTCAAATATTTTTTTTTATTTTTTATTTACTAGGGAGCTACCGCCCCCTGCTCGCTATCGCTCGCCAACCCCCGTTAACTGCTGACGCTGATACTTAAGATCTCTTTGCCATCCTCACAAAACACAGCTCACAGCACTTACTCATTTTATAAAACATTCTTATAACATGGGAACTACTTCTCTGGGGGTATTCTTTCAAAAAAGGGGAATATTCATTCAGCGGCGAAATTTTAACAGTTCCTTTATGGCAATATGAATTGGCGGATTGCCATTTAATTCCAAGAAAATTAGTTACAAAGCAGTGTAAACTTTCTTTTACCATTTCCCCAAGGTAATGTTTTTCTCACACAGATCCATTCAGAAGCACTGAAACATCTCCGGAATAAATTTTACTTTCTTAAAATTTTTAATGATTTTCATTGATTGTCTGTGAAAAATGTAGTAATTATCGTAAACATCACGAAAATTTAGAATTTTGCTTCATGAGAACAAATAAACATCGAAATTGTGTCAGTTTCATAGCAATGACACGAATGTTCTGACTTTCGATTTTTATCTTTATTTCTAAAACATTCCCCGCCATATCTAGTTTTGCGTTTTGGCATTATAAAAAAAGTTACCTTTTACTACCTTAAATAATATAACTTGCAAAAGGATATAAAAATAATTATTATTGTAATAAATAAATGCAAAAGTTCAAAATTTCTGAAAGCGAGATTATATATTATTGTAAATATAGTAATGATTAGGTTGCCACAACGACAAAGATAAATATATAAATATGAATTAATTATTTAAAAATAAAAGATAAATTAATTATACAATAGTTTTAAATATAATTAAAATCGTTTGAACAGCAAAAATATAAATATTGTTAAAAAGAATCCAATATATTTTTTTTAAATTAGTGTGATTAATAGAAAGATGATTATTTAATGTATTTGAATGTTAAAAAACCAGTGAAATATATTTTCGATTGTTTTAAAATTCATAGTTTCTTTCTTTGTAACTGCGACCTTATCCGAAATCTAAAAAAATGGAAATATTTTAAAATTAAGAATTTTTTTGAAAAATCGAAGGGCTTACTCGGAAATCCGGAAAGAATTCGGACATTTTGATACCATATATGTGTCATTTGGTTCAGTAATTAAAAAGCCTTTCTCTGGAAACCGTTCACCAAAAACTTTTTTTTAGAATAGAGAGACTATTAAATTCTTTAATTCTCGGTTATGTATAAATATGCTTATTATATATGTATTAAATTATTTTTTTTTTATTTTATTTATATGTATATATAGTTTTGAAATTAAGAATTATACCTCATTATTATCTTTTATTATTATTTTTTCTTTAGTGTACTCCTTCAAAGTGTTTTTTTTGTGTATTTGTTTAATTTCCTGTTAAATTTTATTTATTGTATTAATTTAATGTAATTTATCAGTCACCAGAACGGGATATAGTCCCCTTGGTGATAAATATGTTCTTATTTGAAGATTTTTTATAACTATTTATATGTGTCAATAAAGTTATTATTATTATTATTACCCCTGGGAATAGGAACCCCTAACCAGGGGTGCAGAAAATGTTTCAGGGCCCAAAATTTCCCCAGAACACAATTTGTTTTCTACAAAATTTCGGTCGCTTGTTACAGTATCGGAGGTTGTCACTCCAGTTTGTTTTATAGTTCAGTGGTCAGGCATGGCTACTTATCTTGCTCAAATTTTAAACTAGTATATGGCATTTTTTAACTACTACTGAATAGTTTTCTACTTTAGAAATTACTAATTTATGACTGATATATATTCCAAAAATAACAATCATTCCCTTTGTATAGTATTATATGGTCTCTTTTTGTTATTCATGCAGGACCTTATCTGTTTCAAATTTTAACTAGTTAATCTTTAGTTTAACAGGGGAGGTGAAAAAATGGAATTTCCAAAAAATTGGAATAGAAGTGGAATTTGGATACAGTCGCATTGGTCAATATGCAGTTATGAAGAGGTCATATAGCCAAGATCAGGAAAAGTGAAGTTAGTGGAAGAACCCATTCAATCCAAGCATGTGGAGGGGAGGAAAGGAAAATGATACAGAGTCTGGGAGACCCACGTCCCCTTACTTATAGAGGTAAATTTTCAAAGTTTTTTCTAGGGGTAACCTACGGACCCCTCCCTTATAAGGGGCCATTCATTAATTACGTAAGGATGATTTTGGCAATTTTTGACCCCCCCTCCCCCATGTAAGGGTACGTAAGATTTTTCAAACCCCTCCCCCCTATTCTTACGTAAGATTCCATTATGTTTCTCAAAACAATAAAATGTTAGAAAACTCTCCGTTTGACGTAAATCAAAGATTTTTATTTTTCAACAGATAAGTAATATTCTTGCTGTCAACTACATATTACTATTATATTATTATCTCTTGATTAGAATAATTGGAATTGGTTTATATTAACTAGGAAAATCTTACGTAAGAATTGGTTTGACCCCCCCACCCCCCAAGTAAGGGTATGTAGAGATTTTTCCAACCCCTCCTCCCCCTCGGGACCCTTACGTAATTAATGAACGGCCCCTAAGCTCAAACTGTAAAATCTTGACATTTTTTGTGGCATAATTCAAATGAAGGATCTAAAACTTCATTATTTATGAATGTACTCATTAGGTTCATTAGTAATAAAATAACCATGAGTCGAACACTAGTCGTGGACTACTCAAAACTGGGTAAATCCAAGGGATGTAGGGGAGTATCCCTACCAGAATTCCTCATGGTTACTTATCACATGGTTGTTCTACAAAGTGTTATCCAAAGGGTACCAAATTTTCAAAAATGAGTTGAAATCTTTTATTTGAATCCAAATTTCCGTGAGAGGACCGCTGGGCCCCCATGGAGCAAGCATTATCCAAAATATCTGTTCTTACTTTAACAAAGTTCTGCACTCTTCCTCTATAATATAAATATATCTGGAAAAGACCTTGGTCAAAATCACATTGGCTGTACTTTTGTTATTTATCCTTCACAGTAAAAACTTGAGTTTTCTTTCATATTGTCACTTGAAACTATTTGTTTTTTTTAGTTTCTGACTCTGGAATAAATGCAGAAGAAATTTTATATTCTCTAAGAAGAAGATGACTTTGTAATCGAAGAGTCATCATCTATTCCTTAATTTCTTTAATTCCTTAAAAAGTGCTTTTAACTTTACCCTTCAAACTTCTGTAAGAACCATGCACTTGTGTAAAGAATTTAGTTGCATTGAAATAGTTAATAATTTATTATTAATTTTACTCTTCAAATTTCTGGATGAACCCTGACTTTGATTAGCTAAGAAGTTGAAAGAAAACACTCGAAATTCGCATTACTCATCTTATCAATGCATTATAAATAAATCTCGCTATTTCTTGGAAACAAATCATCAAAAATATAGAATGCTTAATGGGCATGGAGGTCAAGCTGTCAAGCCTGTTTTTTTAGGGACAAGTTTCCAAAAAATTTCTGGGGGAGGACCCCTCTTTCTGATTGGAATTTTATTATTGCAAATCTTTTTATAATAAGTTCATCAAAATCCTAATCCTACTTTAAAATGCATGTCCAAAATTAGGACTAGGTGTAACAAAACCAAGGCGATGGCTTTTGTAAGAATTTTTTCACATTTATGGTAAGGTAGAAAATTTTTTAAAGTATTTTTCTAAAGTTTACTTTTATAATACTTTAAATAGGTTCCTGAAATTGTTCTTAACATACTTATCCTGTTTTTGACTCCAGGTGTCTCATTTGAACAAGTTGAATGTTCCAAGAATGTCTTGTCCGAGTCTTGTGGTCATCATCACTGATGATAACGAGCCAACTGTTTGAAATGGGTGGCAACCCCAAAGTGGAAGAAGGACCTTTGTTATCACAGGGTATGGTTCATTTTTGGGTAACGTTGTTGCAAGATCAAATTGTAAAGAACATTGGTTGGAGCGACCTGAATTATATCGATTTAATCATTAAATCGGATTTTTAAGATGAACATTAAATCGATTTAATAAATTTACATATCACCCAGTCCTAATCTTTATAAATATTTCAAATTTGTTTCCAAAATTCACTGTGTTATTGTAATGAATTTTTTTATATTTTAATAGATCTCTATATTTGTTTATTCATTCCTCTTTTTCTTTAAACTATAGGTAGAAGCTGCAGATAAAGGTTAAATGGACAAGTGAGGTGTTCTAACAGTATAGTGCAACAACCTAACCATAGAGAAGAAAAATATAATATTGATGAAATCACTGGTGTTGTTAGAACCAATAAGGTAATTTAAAGTTTCTGATCTTAAGCTGTTTTTATATTAATCACAACTTTCAAGATAATTGAATTTTGCATCCATTCGATGATAGTGTAAAAAAACTAACAGAAGTCCTTGTTATGATTGAGTGAAGTATGCTGTATTTTATTAAAATAACTATTGCATAATCCAATGTAAAGCTTATCTATTACGATAAATGAAACACAAATTTGAAACTTAAGTGTGAATTTCTTCAACATACATGTTGCAGAAAAGAATTTTTAAGAGATGGGGTGGTCAACCCTAATCCTGTACTTAAGGTGCATTTTGTGTGTGTACTCTTGTATTATCCACACTATTATCTGCCAAAACCATATAATAAATTCATGTTATTTATCTTAACCATTTTATAGGTTATCAGGCCTCCCAGTATGTCTTTTTTCCCCATGAAATACTTTTCTTATAAGTACTCATTTCATTCAAGCATTGAACTTCATAAAAAGCTAGTTATTTGTTGCTAGTTATTGATTTTACATTTGTGTTTGATTATATGTTCATTGTTGTTCGCAAAACCTAAAATTAGTTCAGGTAAGATTAAAACCTGTTTGCCTAAGGAACACCATTAAAGTTTTTCGATAAAGAAAACAAATCTGCTTGCTATTAACTGTGTTAATTTGTTCTTTGTTATAGACCAGGGGTTAGGCTTACCATACGTCCGGGATTACCCCAGACAGTCCGGGGTTTTAAGAGCTGTCCGGGATTTCATACATTTAAGATTTACCAGACATTTTTATGAAAAAATCCTGACCAAACTATTTGAAATTGCGTTTTTTTACGTTTTCTAACGTCTGTATTACTTCAGAAAACTTACTTTCAGTGAATTTTGTGATGAAAATTAAGTTAATCAAACAATTTTTGAAAAAGTAATGTTAAATGAAAAAATAAAATTTGATATTTTTGTTTATTGTTTATTAGTTTGAATAGTTTTTAATCTTTGGTATTTTTATATGGAACTTATAAAAAAAATTCAAAAATATGTCCTGGGTTGGCCCTGAGAAAATATGGTAAGCCTACCAGGGGTTCCCAAACTTTTTTGGACCCCCTGATGACATTTTTCATACCCGGTGGACCCCCTGTCTTAAAGACCGTTCAAAAAGTAGCTAAAAATATTATGTTTATGATTTATATATTTCTAAGCCACGCATATAAATTTTGTTATTTTTTCAAGTGTTTTTGCTTTCGTTAAGCATTTAATTTTAATTGTTACATATTTTAAAAAAAATATTGTGCTTTTAAACTTTGCCATTCACATGGTTACTTGATACCTTTTAGGATATTATAGCAATCAAATATTTTAAAAGTTTGAAATGAAAGTTTAAATGGGTTCATCAGTGTTCATCTGCTAGTAAAAAGGCTAATAGGATATTGGGATACATTAAAAAAACTGTTTCTTCAAGGTCCGAAGATATTATTTTACCACTATACAGAGGCTTGGTGAGACCTCATCTAGAGTATGCTGTTCAGTTTTGGTCTCCATACTTAAAAAAAGATATTGATTCAATTGAAAGGGTTCAGCATAGGGCTACTAAAATGGTCAAGGGTATATCCAGTTTAAGTTATGAGGGAAGATTAAAGAAGCTAAATATGTTCACTCTAGAGAAAAGAAGGATTAGAGGGGATTTGATTCAACTTTTTAAAATGGTAAAGCAAGGGGACACAGAGGGACTAGATTTCAATACGGGTAATAGAACAAGGGGTCACAAATTCAAATTGAATAAAGGAAAATTTAAGACGGATTGTAGGAAGCATTATTTTTTTAATAGGGTAGTGGATAGATGGAATGCAATGCCTGAAACAATTGTAAATTCAAGTGGGGTAAACGAGTTCAAGAGGAAAATTGACAGATACTGGGATTCCAGTAGTGTGGGTTAAAAAGACTGGACTAACCTTGCTGGGCTTACGCCTGTAGTTGGTCGACTTAATTTGTATTTGTATTTGTATTTGTATTTAACTTTTAATGTCACTACATTTCAAGACACAAAAGCTTTTTATTTTGAGAATAAGTTTTGGCTTTTCAAAGTTAATAGCTTATGAGTGAGTTATTCATTCACCATTTCATTCATCACTTTAAAAATAATTAAAATTAATACATGGTATGTTAACAAAAAATATGTAATTAAGTTCAACTATGAATAAAAATCTAATTGCCATTGATATGGTTACACAACATTTTTAAGGTAACAAAAAAAGCTCGAGACATTTTAAAAGTTTGAAACTAAAAACAATACTAAACTTTTAATAACATTACATTTCAAGGCACAAAAACTTTTAGCTTTAGCAATAAAAGTGTTGGTTGCAAACTTGTCAAAGTTAATGATTATGAGTGAGTTTTTCATTCACAAAATTATAAAATTTCAGAAATGATTAAAATTAATGCATGGCATGTTAACAAACAACATTTAATTAAGTTCAAATATGAAAAGAAATTAACTTTATACAGTACAAAAATTAAATGCTTTTTATGAAATTGAAAAAAGTTTTTGCAATAAAAAAAATATGTGTTGCTTTTTATACATACATTAGGAAACATGTGCATTAACAAATGATATTGAACTGAATTTATAAATTTCGAAACTTCACGAGTTTTCCATAGAAGAAAAAAATTGTGATAGATATGTTTTACCAAAAGAAAACCATTAAAGAAAATATGCAATTGTAAAAAGCGATTATCAACATTGAAATATAAAAAACTGACATTTAAATTTTAAAAAGTAGGTACTTGCTATGTTCAAATCTTGAAAACACCCCTTTATTATTGATGTTTAAAAGTTACACATGAGAAAATGACCATCAATGGCTAAGGCTAAATGTAACAGAAGTCAAATGATAGTGTTAGTTTAAAAGTTTTAATTATTTATTGTTATAAAATTTAATTTTTAACAAAGATTCCATCTCCCCTGCTCGCGTTGAGAGGACTCGGTGATAACCAACTTTTCATATTACAAAATTAGATTATAAAAGACAAAATTTTTGAAACTTCATTATAATGAAAATTTTCCTTCTTTGACCTTTGAAAGATGCTGTGGACCCCCAATTTTCATTTTCATGCCTGTGGACCCCCAATTTTCATTTTCATGCCTGTGGACCCCTGGGGGTCCATATGGACCACTTTGGGAACCGCTGTTATAGACTTAAAAATAAATACATATAATAGTTTGTGATTTATTTCAAGATCGAAATGAAAGGAAAATGAATGTTTTTATAATTAAAAGTCATCTCCTTGTTTCATTCCAACTCATTTATTTCTTTATTTATTTAAAAGTACTTCATGACAGACAAAGCTGTTCTACTTATGAAGGGATGCAATCCTGTCAATTTAGTCCAACAAGAAACTTTCTTGGATGGAAAGTTAAAGCTCTGGACTGAGATGGAATCTATCCTATTATTAACAAGGTATGCAAAATGTATTTTAAATATTTTTGTTTTGAGAGTTACATGAAACATCTCCTTAAAATCCATAATAGTTCTTTAATATTTGAATGCTTAGTTCTTTATGTTTGTTTTTTACAAATTGGAGTGAAGAATGTAAACAAACATTATTCCAAATTTCCTTCAGCTATTTGATAACATAGTTAGTAACATATTGTATATATTTACTTCTCTTTATTTTTATGCTTGTTTAACATGTTTGTGAGACAATAATTTAACAGCATGTTAGGGTAAGAAAATTGGATACACTAATTTTCTTCATTTTATGCCAAAGAAATTTTACTGAAGGGGGTCTATTAGGGTTTGTTTATTGTGTAACATTCCAAATTTACTTGCAGATTTCAATGTTTTTACCAGTGAAATTTTTTCTCTTATTTTGGTAATAATAGTTGTCTTGTATTTTAATTCTTAAGGTGTTAACTTTATGAAACAGATAGCTGCTGTGAAGAAATATGTTTGTGGCGCTGCTGCGTGTAGTGCTGCGGTGAGTGGCGCTGTGTGTTTGAGTGCTGTGGCATCGGTGCTGAACTGCGCATGCCCTGTAGGTATGTTTTTCTATTAAGCTAGGTGTTCCAGTGGCAATTGTAGCTTCTTTCGGCTGAGACTTTGTCTCACTATCAAAATTTCTTTTTTTTACTAAGCACTCAGTTTCACGCCGCATCACGTAACTTTCTTTGATAATGTTTTTAATGATGTTCTTTATTGTGAACTTTTTTCACTTTTCAAGAGATTTAACATTTAAATTAACATGTAAAGTTTTTTCTGGATATTAAAATTGTTGTGTTTTTCACTACCTTGTATTTATTTATAGTATGACGTTATGGCTAGGCTATGTAACCTTCTGATCCTAAAAAGTAATCTAAAAATGAGATTTAACTAGCCCCGTGTGCTATACGTTATTGCTATTGAATGCTATGACTTTTCTTTTAAATTTTAATAGAACTCTATATTTGTTGGTTCATTCTTTTTTCTTTAAACTTTAGGTAGAAGCTGCAGATGAAGATTAATGAACAAGTGAGGTATTCTAACAATAGAGTGCTGCAACAACCTAACCATAGAGAAGAAAAATATATTATGGATGAAACCACTGGTGCTGTTAGAATCAATAAGGTAATTTATAAAGTTTCTGATCTTAGGATGTTTTATATTAATCACAACTTTCGAGATAATTGAATTTTGTATCCATTTGATGATAGTGTAAAAAAACTCCATGTTATGATTGAGTGTAGTATGCTGTATTTTATTAAAATAACTTTTGCATATTCCAATGTATCTATTAGAATAAATGAAACACAAATTTGAAACTTAAGTGGGAATTTCTTCAACATACATGTTGGCAGCAGGGTTGGCAAAAACCTGGGGTTTTTTAAAGGGTTGGGTTTTTTCAATAACACCCTATAAAACCCTGAAAAAAAACATATAAAACTGTTTTTTTTTTCAAAATTAAGTGGTTTTCTCCTAGAAAGTAAGTGGGGTTTTTTTTTTCAAATTTTAGTGAGTTCTTTCTAAGTTAAATGTGTTCTGTCAAAATAATGTCAGTTTTTTCACAGTTAAGTGGGTTTTTTCAAAGTTTTTATAATTTGTAAAACCCACTGAAATTGTAAAAAAAACCCTTATTTTTACTGAAACCTGGTTTAAATTTTGAAAAAACCCCACTAAAATTTTAAAAATATCCTAAACTTTGAAAAAACCCATTCAATATTGAAAGAAATCTTTTCAACTTTGAAAAAAACCCTGAAATTTAAAAAAATCTTCTTTATTTTTTATAGTATCTAGTTTGAATTTTGAACTTCCTAAATTTTGAAAAAAAAACATTCAATAATGAAAAAACCCACTGAATAATGAAAGACCCTATTTAACTTTTTAAAAAACTCCCTGAAATTGAAAAAACACCATTTAATTTTTAAAACCTAGTTTAAATTTTGAAAAACCCATTAAAATTTTAAAAATATCCTAAACTTTGAAAAAACACATTACATTTTGAAGGAACTGCCAAAATCATTATTATTCTTGAAAAAAACCCATTGGGTCCAACCCAGCCAACCCTGGTTGGCAGTAAAGAATTTTCAAGAAATGGAGGGGTCAACCCCAATCCTGTTTATTTACTCAAGGAGCATTTTGTGTGTTTGTACTCTTGTATTATCCACACTATTATCTCCCTAAACCATATAATAAATTCATGTTGTTTATCTTAACCATGTTATGTTATCAGGCCTCCCAGTATGTCTTTTTTCATCAAAGTGTGTCTTTTTTCCCCCATGAAATACTTTTCATAAGTACTCATTTCATTCAAGCATTGAACTTCATAAAAAGCTAGTTATTGATTTTGCATTTGTGTTTGATTATATGTTCATTATTGTTCACAAAACCTAAAATTAGTTCAGGTAAGATTAAAACCTGTTTGCCTAAGGAACACCATTAAAGTTAGTCGATAAACTCATTTGTTTTTTTTAGAGAGAGAAAAGTACTTCATGACAGACAAAGCTGTTCTACTTCTGATGCAATCCTGTCAATTTAGAACAACAAGGATCTGTCTTGGATGGAAAGTTAAAGCTCTGGACAAAGGTGGAACCTATCCTGATGACAAGGTATGTAAAATGTATTTTAAATATTTTTGTTTTGAGAGTTATATAAAACATCTGTTTAAAAACCATGCATCCTTTAATATTTGAATGTTAGGTTCTTTATGTTTTATTTAATAAATTGGAGTGAAGAATGTAAACATATAAACAAACATTATTCCAGATTTACTTGCTGATTTCAATGTGTTTACCTGTGAAAAAAATTTTCTCATATTTTGGTGATAATAGTTGCCTTACTTTTAATTCTTATGGTCTAAACTTTATGAAACAGATAGCTGCTGTGAAAAAATATTTAAAAGCTTAAAAACTTACTATGAATAACATCTAAATATCCTCTAACATCTGTTACAAAGGTTATATTTTGAAAGTAAGGATAAATGTTTAGAGAACCCATTTCGTTAGGTTAACCTAAAATCTCAACTAACTGATAAAGGTACAATACTTTTAATAGTTTAATTTGTCCCAGTTTTGAAATATATTTTCCTACTAACGGCCATGCGCTATAAAACATCAACTAACCAACCAACCATCTGAAATCTATTTGAAAAAGTGAGGTTACATGGAGATAAAATATGTAGTACCATTGAAAAAAGCAAATCTTCAAATGTCTAATCAATCTTCAAATGAAAATATAATTCTTCAAAATGGTTTATGAAGCTTCCCTCATTATTACCTCTTATTTAGCATTGCTGAATTCTTTAGGAAAACTTAGGAGTGTTTTAAACTTAAAAACAGAGGCAGACAAAGTCCAGACAAACTTGTAAAATTTATAAAAAAAAATTGTTTTGAAAAAATTCAAGTGATATTGTAGCATTAAAGTTATCTAAGAGACCTCCAATGTTTGTTTAGGAACAAATGTCCTTCTGTTGCAATTGTAAATGAGTATTTTACAGTCTATTTACAGTCTAGTTTGTTACTTATAGGGCCATTCCATGAATAATGAAACCAAAGTACCAATTTTTTAAAGTTAATAAAACCCATGATGTAATACATCATTTTAAAGCTTAAGAGTTGAATTTTTCTAAAACACCCTTTAAATATCAAAAACTAAGTTATAAATAAGAGTTTTAGGCCAAAATAGTGGAACATTACAAAATTGAAAATACTCCACATAAAGTTAGTTAAGTTTGACTAGGCCTGCTGATATTAAAAATAACCTGTGGAAATTTAATTGGGGCTAGTTTTTATCTCTGACAATTCTACTTATAGGTAAGATATCAAAATTTTAAGATATATTAATATAATAATTAAAAATTTTAAATTCATTATGTCATGTCCCTATGTTACGTCCGTAACATGAAAACAGATAATAGTAATTTCTGCAAACTCACTGGTAATCTCAATCAAATTTTAACCATATTTTCTCTTTATAAATCATATAAATATGCTTTTAACACTATTACATGAATTTTTGATACATATTAAAAAATTTTATGACTGTTACAGACGTAACATCCAATTTTTAATTTTTCTATTAAGATACCGAAAATCCCCTATATTTTATATTTTTTTTAGCCAACATGTATTTTTTCATATTTTAAGGGTAAGGAATGTGATTTTGGACTTTTTTGTTCTAACATGGGTATTTTCAATTTTTATCTTGCTCTTTTTCCCTAAATTAAGCCACAAATGAGCAATAAAAGGAAAAGAGTATTTAAAAAAAAACATTTAAAAAAAGGCATAAGATTTTTAATGTCAAAGCAATAGAAAAGAAAAGCCTTATTGGTGTTTGTCAATTATGTGAAAAAAATGCTGTCTGTCAGCAGTTGAGTAGTAAAACGTTTGAAGAAATTTCATCATAAATCAGTTTAGGCCATGGAAAAAGCTATTTCACTTAAAAAATTGATAAATACATTTAAATTGTGTTTATTCATGAGACTAGAAGCAAAAAAATCATTTTAGTTTTAAAAAATGTAAAAATAAGTAAAATAATGCAAATTACGCTATGTAATCTAAGGTTATTTTAATAGTGCAGCAGCTTAGCACAAAAATCTGGCAATTCTGGCTACCAGCATGAAACTTGGCACACTTGTTCTTTATGATATAAGGGTCTAAAAACCACCGGGACCCTAGCTGGGAGACCCTCCGATAAGGAGGAATCCAAGATGGCGCCGACATCAAATTTGGTCTATTTTTGGATTATTTATGTCGATTTTGAGGTTTTCAGCTAAGCAGATTTTAAAAACAATCATTATGAAGCTCGAATTGTCAATCTAACCCATTTTTTATCGATCTGGGAATCGAAAATCCAAGATGGCGGCCGAAATTAGAGTATTCGGTTATAACCGATATTTTGGACAATTATTATGCTTTAACTAGTCCAATTCTGTAAAAATATGTACATGAATATAAAAATACCTACCTCCGTAAAGTTGGGTACATGTCAGTTTACAAAGGAATTCAAGATGGCGTCCAATATGGCGCCAAAAATCAAGTTGGTCAATTTGCACGTTATTATAGTTGATTCATAGGTTTTCGACTATGCTGATTTCAAAATTAATCATATAAAATCTCTGAAACCTTTCTTTTCAAAGTTATTAGCGTCTTTACTGGTCTGGTAAGAAGAAACTTAAAAGTAAAACCAAAATTTTATTAGTCCGTTTACGGCCGTTTCATAGTTAAGTTTTACGTTTTATTCCATGGTGAATCTTTTAAGTATCTAGAAATTAGGGCGCATATAAGGGAGGGGTTCTAAAGAGGCCTGCTCCCCCGAAAATTCGGGTTAAGTGCACCCTCGGGAATTAAAACCCTGATTTTAGGATCAAATTTCCCAAAACTTTCTAGGGGAGGACCACCCTAGACCGCCCCTTTGGTGCCTAGAACTCTATTATTCACATTGTTTTTATATTAAGTTCATAAGTATAAGAAGCTACATTGAGCTTATTTAATATACTACATGGAATGGGCTAAGTATGATTTTGGGTGTCCTCTTTCGTTGTGCAAAAATCTTGCTTGAGGCTTGATAAGAACTAAATTTCTTTATAGAATTATTGGGGCCCCTCCAGCATTAAATTTCCTACGCCCTTCTAGAAATACTGAAAACTTTTAAGACCGCTGTAAAAGATTATAAAAGACTGACCGTTATAAAAGATTTTTGGAAAAGATGCACTCCCCATATAGTTCCGATACTCCTAAAAATACATAGTATAACTTTATTATGAACCCGCCCAGTCCGACAATATTTTTCTGAACATGGGACGCCATATAAAAAATTAATATTCATTTGTTTTTTCTGAAAATTCGTTTTAAGAAGCTTGAAAAGGCCACATGTAACTCTCCTACAACCCGCATAGGGCATCAAATTTGCCAAATGCTTTTCTGTTATCATCTAATTAAAAAAAGACTGCATTTCTAACTATGGTGGATCCAAGAAGAAAATCTTATAGTGTAAGCCAGAGGCTTGAAGGTATTCTATCCCTGATAGCATTAAAAATATTTTTTACATTAAAAAAAGGAATTCCCTAAAAAAGTTGAAAGGTTAATGCTCCCTCATCGGGACCCTATGTGAATCCACCAATTGTTTGTAATGCACAAAAAACATTTTACAAGCAATATGCTTACGTGTTAACCCATCTGATATCTTTAAAACGTTACCTATTGCATTGAGGAAAAATAATTGTATAGGTATGCAAAAATTATTTTCTTATTAAATTCATAATGATATTGGATTCTTACATGCATATTATTAATATCTAAATTTCTCTGTACAAGTACTCTAAACCTTTTTAGATGTACAAAAATTTCGAGAATCGTATCATTATCTCCTTCATAGCACTTCTCCCTAAACCTTACCAATACGGAGAATGTCTTGGACAACATAGAGGCCTCCTATTATACAAATAATTTGGCTTTTTTGTTTTTTTTTTCAAGTTTATGTTGTTGTGGCTCTTCGAAATCTTGCAGGGCTAGATCAGGTTCATTAAGTCATACACCCTTATGAAGTCCAGCACTAACATTGTAGAATCGTTCAGCTCCCGTAGATATTGAATTCCAAGTTTCTTGAAATAATTACTAAACTTGTGTCATGTATCATAATTCACTAACATAATAAAACTGTAATTTCATAAGACTTTAACTTCGAAAGAATCCTAGGGGAATCCTTGAAATCTCTTTGGTAGTTCATGAAAATTCACACCTGATTGCGATTGGACGCGGATCCAACGGAAGAGGCACTCTGGACAGTGGCCCCCCTTGGACCCAAATATTCTCAAAATGAGTTTAAACCCTACTTCCAATGTCAAATTTAAAAAAGAAAAATTTGTGGGAGGACTCCCATACCCCCCTGCAGTACTCTTTTAGTGTGACCCAAAAGGTTTCAAAATGAATCAAAACACTATACAGGGTGGTCCTAAACTCCCTGGAATTTAAGGACCAAGTTTCAAACATTCACCAAGTTTCAAACTTAGCCCATCCCATGTAGTATATTAATATTAAATAAGCTCAATGTAGCTTCTTATATTTATGAATTTAATATAAAAACAATGTGAATAATAGAGTTCTAGACACCAAAGGTGCGGTCTAGGGTGGTCCCCCCCTAGAAAGTTTTGGGAAATTTGATCCTAAAATCAGGGTATTAACTTAATCCGAGGGGGACTAAGAAATCAGGGTTTTAATTCCCGAGGGTGCACTTAACCCGAATTTTCGGGGGAGCAGGCCTCTTTAGAGCCCCTCCCTTATATACGCCCTAATTTCTAGATATTTAAAAGATTCACCATGGAATAAAACGTAAAACTTAACTATGAAACGGCAGTAAACGGACTAATAAAATGTTGGTTTTCCTTTTAAATTTCTTCTTACCAGACCAGTAAAAACGCAAATAACTTGAAAAGAAAGGTTTTAGAGATTTTATATGATTAATTTTGAAATCAGCATAGTTGAAAACCTATGAATTAACTATAATAACGTGCAAATTGACCAACTTGATTTTTGGCGCCATATTGGACGCCATCTTGAATTCCTTTGTAAACTGACATGTACCCAACTTTACGGAGGTAGGTATTTTTATATTCCTTTACATATTTTTACAGAATTGGACTAGTTAAAACATAATAATTGTCCAAAATATCGGTTATAACCGAATACTCTAATTTCGGCCGCCATCTTGGATTTTCGATTCCCAGATCGATAAAAAATGTGTTAGATTCACAATAAGAGCTTCATAATGATTGTTTTTAAAATCTGCTTAGCTGAAAACCTCAAAATCGACATAAATAATCCAAAAATAGACCAAATTTGATGTCGGCGCCATCTTGGACGCCATCTTGGATTCCTCCTTATTGGAGGGTCTCCCAGCTAGGGTCCCGGTGGTTTTTAGACCCTTATATCATAAAGAACAAGTGTGCCAAGTTTCATGCTGGTAGCCAGAATTGCCAGATTCTTGTGTTTTCTTGTGCTAAGCGTCCGCACTATAACGTTTTCTCAAAATATTATTATGTGGTCTATAAAAACAATTCTCATCAAAAAAAATTTCCAATGCCTTGATAGTAATAGTATTTTGTTTGATAAATAATTTTATATTGAACAATTAAATGATTTTATTTCATTAAAAATGAGTTATAAATCAGACATGTTACGTCCGTAACAAGTGAGTGTTACGTCCGTAACAAATTTATTAGGCCATAGATTAATTAATAATTAAATTTTTGCTTCTACAATCACTTTTTTTAATTTTATGAACCTTCATAATGAATTACTGAGAAAAAAATTTTAAATTTTACACTAAAATTCACAGGTATTTGTCAATAACTTCGAGTAGGTTAAATATAGACAGTTCTGCGAGTTACGTCCGTAACACTTAGTTTTAAATTTTTTAAAAATTTTAGAATTATTGTTCAGTTGTCATAATTTAATATTTTATTAATCTACCTCTGATATCTTAAGAAAAAAAATTCCATAGTTTACATTAAATTTTTTCATTATTTACAAAGCATCAAAAGTTTCTATTTGTTACGTCCGTAACCATGGAATGGCCCTATATCTAGAATTTTAAAAAATATATAAAGGGTTCAATAAGTGTTTTTTTAAACATTGATTTGATTTGGTGACAGTTTAGTCAACCTGAGATTTTAGGTTAAGTTTTTTCCTGGGAAATTCCAAGATTTTTTGAGTATTTAATTTTACACATAACTTTTAAGCACATAATCACACAAATAAAAATTTCAGACATTTATAAGTGAAGAAATTTGAGTCTTAATTCCAATGTTAGTGTCATAGTTAAATTGCGTGAAAAATATTTCACTGGAAATTATGAATAATGGACTTGTCTTGGACAGAAAATACACACTTGAATAAGAGAAGATAATACTTCATGGGCAATTCCATGAAAAATGGGACACAGAGTTGAAATTCCTTTTCCAAGGAAAAAAACCCCATTTTAACCCTATAAATTTTAAAATATGGTTACATTTAATTGAAAAAAGGTTAGGGAATATTGTTACACATAGTTCTGCAAGAGTCAAAAATTATTTTTTGTTCTATGAGAAAAATGTTCCAAAATGCATGTTTTTTCCAATTTTTTTAACAAGAATTTAGTGAATTTCTAAGCTCTGTGGAACTTTAAATATTATAATATGTTTCACATCGATAGTGAAATTAGAAGTAACATAGTATCCTTATACAAAAAATATAAGACAGTTTCAAAATAAATTCATTTTTCTAACTGAGTTGATGATTTCATATTTATAATCCATTTGTTACGTTAGTCACACTACATTATTAAAAAAATCATCCTTAAATACTTGTTATAGTTTATTTCATCAAACAAAAATAGCAATTTCTTAAAACTAGATGTTAATACTTATATATTCTGTAATTACAGATTTTTTCTCTGTTTAAATTTAGAGCAATGTAAATTTGATGTTTACACTTGTATTAGGAGGTAAAAAAATAGTTACGTTAGTCACAGTTAAATTTAAATTTTATTCATTAAAATTATGAACTTTAAAAATTGTTTTGGTGTATGAAATAGGTTAATTGACTTGAATTACATGATATCTTCTAATTTATATTTTTGATTTAGGGTATTTTATAGTATTATCTCATTTAATGACTTTTGAAAAGTAGTCTAAAGTTACGTTAGTCACTATGTAATGACCCTCATTTTGACCTGAAAAGTTCTGTCAGTCCCTATGTTATGTTATTGAATTTGAAAATTGATTCTATTAAAGAATATTCCTTTTACATTTAGTTAACCTCCTATGGTATAATTTTAAATGAATTGAAATAATAAAAAATGTGTCCACAAAAGACAGAACTATGTATGGTTCTGAGTCTGACAATTGAAGACTATTACTACCAAAACAACTCATTGAGATGATTTTAAAAATATTCCATGACCTTTTGATGATATAATTTTAAAAGTTTATTAATAAAGTTGAATGTTCTACTAAGCCTAGAATTGATATGAACTCATAACAAGTTGCTTTAAAAGCAGCATTAAAGACAGGACTGTGGTAATATCAGCTTTAACTTAACTTTAAGCTTTGTGGTAAGACACAAACACTTTTGTTTAAAGAATAATTTAGTTTTAGTGAAATAGTTATTCATTATTAATATTGGTTGATCAATAAACTGTTATTTATCTTGGATCAAGGTTTGTGTACCTCCTGAAATGTGCTTCATTTTTCTAAGATCCCTTAAAACTCCTAAAAAATATTTTCTTCTCCTGAATTTTCCCTTTAACTTCCCTGAGAAATATTCATCCAACAATATGGTAAACAGTTTTCTAACAATTTGGTGAAAGTAATATTTTTTTTGTAATCATTAAAATTCTGTTAAAGGTGAAATTCTTACCTCTTTTGCACTTAGTTTAATAATTCATTTTGCTAGTGACATGTAAAGTAGTATTAACAATTATTTACGTCATTTCCTGATTTTTTTTAGTCATTTACTCCTTAAAAGACTCCTGAATTTTACTACCTTAGAGTATGAACACTATTGGATTGATCCAACAATGCTTTGGTTTGTATGGTGCTTTTTTAAAACCTTAAAAAGAGCTTACTTTTTGTATTTGTTTATAAGGCCCTTATAAAGTGCTTAAAAACAGGGTGGCCACCAATATAGAAAATAGGGAATATATGGAATTATCAGGGAATTTGAAACTTCTGGAAAAGTCAGGGAAATTTTAAGTATTTTCCTGCCATCTTACAAAATTAGTTACCAATCCGATTTTAAATCGCGAAAATTTCTTATTTCTAAAGGGCCATGAACAAATAAATCTGAATTCCGATTAAACTATTTTTAACTACCTGGGTTTCAAAGTAATCATACATTTATTACTATTTCAAATTGAACTTTTAACAAAATTGTAATTTGTGTAAAAATAACTTTTTTTATTGTATTTCTTCTGTGATAAAGATTATAGTATTTAATAGTGTGCAATCAGGGAAAATTTAGGTAAAACCTGGAATTATCAGGGAAATTTTCTAAGCTCAGTTGGTGGCCACTGTGAAAAAGTACTTAATTTTTTTTACTATGGTTCTTGGTTTTTTTTTCTCAAAACATGAGTCATTAAAAAGAGGTTATTTATAGACAGAAGCAGTCAAATTTTCTTGTGCTTCCATCAAAATGTGTGGAGTTACAAATTTTTCCTCAATAGTTTCAATTTAAACTAATGCATTTCACTCAAGGAACTAAACTCGAATAAATGTTCTTTCAATCCTTTAGAAATTGAAAAAGAAGGTTACAAAAATTGGGTTGCAGAAAATGCCTAAAATAAAAATGAAGAAAAAATGTGTAAACACTTAACCATCTTTAACCATTTAAAAACTTTTTTGTAGTCATTATACTATACTATGTTAGTTAATATCTAATATGTTAGCTCCTTAATGTTATTCCTATTTGAGAGAGAAAAATATATTCTTGAAAACATTTTATTGACGGTTTGGAAATTATTCAAGTAGGTCCTAAAAAGTCTTTAAAAAGTGCTAAATTTTACTCTTCAAACTTCTGCATGAACAATGCTAAGCAGTGGCGGATTTCCAAATGCGCCGCCTATAGGCTGAACCAAAATTTGCCGCCTACACAGAGCCGTGCCGTGGTAAAACGGCGCCCGGGGCGAAGATGGCTCATTCGCGACCCCCTTTATTTTTTAAACCACCCCTTTTATGTGGGGAAATTTTAGGGCTATAACCAGACTTTTGTTTCGGGGGGCGGGATTGACTCAACGTTTTTAACGTTAATGTACCCCTAACGAGTACCATTATTTATAAGTTAAACTTTTAATCACTTGAAAGAAGCTCTTGAATGTGTTGCACAAATTGTCGAAATTTTTTAATGTGAGCTTAAGTAAATCTGGGGGTCTCCCTCAGAAAAATTTTGAAAAATGTCTCGGAAAAAAGTGTTTTAGTTCATTTTGAGACTTTAAAAATCAATGAATTTTAAAGGAAAATAGTCATAAATAGACGTAAAATTTTGGAGGGGAACTAGAAGTCTTCTTTATTTCGACACACTTTGGGGAAACACCTAAAGGAGACCTCTTCATTTAGGCATCAGAATTTTTAATGAGAAAAACACTACCTAAAACCAAGGCTAAATTTTGGGGATTGGGGGTTCTCTACCAGAATTTTTTTTCCTTTTTTTAAAAATTTGATCCTCGAAATTAGTGTTTTAACTCAAGAAAGCAATTGAAATTATAAAACAGTATGTAAAATTGCATAAAAGATAATTAAAAATCTGCAATAGTTTCTAAGAAATAAACAAATATTTCCTTCATCTATTTTCTAGTAAATTTTTTATAAATTATCACTCGTATCAACTATTACTAAGAGAAATAATATGAAACATTGATTGAAAACAAGTTTCATGCATCGAAGCATCTTTCAGGGTCTTATCTCGGTTAAGTTGTAAGATAAGCAAACTTACCCGGAGAATGCCCATGAAGACTCAGGAGAATTGCGAGCGAATCCAAGACTTACAAAAAAGTCTAAAATTAATTTAATAAAAAAAAGACCAAAATTGTGAAAATCAAATGGACAGGGATTAGCAGAGGAATCTGATTTTGAAGTGAAAATAAACCCAATAACCGCAGAAATTTTCGATCCATCAGTAAGACCGTAAACTAAACGAAAATCCTAACATTTTACGGACAAACCTTAAAAGTTGGCAAGTACGAATATCCAATTATTTTATGAAATTTATTGATTAATACAGTAAAATACGAAAAAAAATAGGAACTTACCAGAAAACGATGTTTCAATTTGTATTTTTGAACTTACATTACACAAATTTAGAAGGTCTCTCTCTGTTCAGGGCTACTACCAATATAGAAGCAAAACAGAGCTTATATGGAAGCGGTCTCGTGAACACATTCAATGAAAGGGGATGAAAACCAACCCCCGAATACACAGGATTGTTTTTTCGTAAAATGAACCGACAGCTGATGAAGAGCTAAAGAAGCGTTGGGAATTCTTTATCTTCGATTTATTTATGACCCCTTTGAGCAGGTGGCAATGGAACTAATTGAACGTTCTTTCCATCCCTGGGCACTCAAGATTTTCATGGAATTCTTTGGTCAATGTTTGTTATCACAACAGCACCCCCTTTGAAGTAAGCCCCAGGCAGAACAAAACCTTCCTAGTCCGTCTGGTCCATAAATCTTTCACACGTCCTACCCCATTCTCTGGCAATCGTCACCCCTACTGTGTCTTAAAACAACATTGCAACCGAAGACTGGACATCTGGTTTACCAAACAAAAAGCGTGCCGCGCTTCTTTCTCATCGCAACTGGAGACGCAAACAGGCGACCCCCATGGCGTCTCTCCCAAAATAAAACTTCAGTTTTGGTTTGGGGGAGGCAGTGGGGAATCCAGGATTTTTGTCTGGAGGGGGCTGAGTTTCACGAATAACTTAATTGCTATTATGATTATGGGCTGTTCAAATATTAATGTTAGCAACTGAAAGGGGAGGGGGTTGCCAGTGCCGTAGCTAGACTTTTGTTTATGGGGGTTACTCAACATCTTTTCTGAGGTCTAATCTTAGGAATACTAAGTTGTAGGAGAGTTGACTTCGTAAGGTTTTAATTTTGGTGCACTAAATTTCAAAATTGTGTAAATATGTCAACTCGAAGTAAAAGGGGGTCTGGGGGTTCTCCCCCAAAAAATTTTTGAAAATTTGCCCCTCAAATTAGTGTTTTAGCTTATTTTGAAACCTTTTAGATTCCACCCAAAGAGCACCACTCATTGTAAGCGGCAGAATTTTCAAGGAAAAAAGTTTATAGTATTATGAATTGGAAAATTTCTAAGGGGTTTAGAGGTTCCTATTCCAGAAATTTTTTTAAATTTTGCCCCTGAAAGTGGCATTTTAACTCATGTTGAGACACTTTAGATTACATCAAAAAGGATCACTCCTTGTAAAACCCTTAAGTTTCAAGGGAAATTCCAGAAAATATTTTTGGAAATTCCCCCGAACTTGTGTTTATCTACTTTTCAAACTTTATAGACAGAGCACCAAACGGGAAAAGTTTCCTGTAGGCGGCGTACTTTTCAAGGGAAAAACACTGTAACAGATAAAAATTTGTGTTTGGAGGTTCTCCCCCGACATTTTTTTGGAAATTGCCCATTAAAGTAGTTTTGGCTCATTTTGAGACCCTTTGGGTAACAAAGAGAACAGTTTCTTGTAAACCACAGAATTGATTTTCTGAAAGGACGTTCTCCATCTTTCTAGAGGTTATGTTTAGTGTTTCCTTTCTCTTCTCTTTTTTTTAAGAAAAAAATTCTGCTGTCGAAAATTTGCCGCCTACTAAAATTTGCCGCCGTAGGCTATAGCCTAGCTAGCCTATTTAGAAATCCGCTACTGATGCTAAGGCTCTAAAGAAACCACCAACTTATGTGTAAAGAGGAATTTACTTACATTTAATTATTTATTTTGGTTTAATTAATGACCTGTTATTTATCTTGGATTTATGCAACATAGCTTTGTTTTTTTACAGGCAATCCTGAAAGAAACAGAGAGATGAACTTTGGGTAGGAGGTGACATCACATTGTGCCTTCCTTGAAAAATTTGTTATGGCCCTGCTAAGAGGAAAAATGTGCTTGATTTTTCTTTAGGTCCTTTAAAAATTGTTTTGGTTTTGTAGAAAATATATTCTGTTAAAAAAAGTGGTATATCTGTAGAAAAACTTTCTTGAAAATAAATATCCAATAGATAACACTGGGGAACAGCCATTTCGTTGTCTTAGAACTGTGACTTGTTTTTGAATCACTTTTGGCCCCTGAATCCAAAAGTAACTAGTTTTTGTCTGTCACGTCCACTTTTTTGGCAAACAGCCCCGCCCCCTTTTTACGTTTTTCAATGACTTTGAAATTGATTTCCAGGGTCAAAAATCATTACTTTAGTCTTTAAATTACACCCGAGAAGACAAGAATGGTTAAAGTTTCTAAAATTTGAAAATTTTTAGCGAATGGATAGGTTTAAGGGGTTATTACCCCCCTAAAAACGCAAAAAAATCATTAAAAATGATAGAGTTTATTTTACGCAATTCCTTTTCAAAAGCTCCTAACCCATCACCAAGGACCCAAATTTAATGAAAATTGGCCGCAATGATTTTTACAAAAAGCGGTTGAGGCATTAGCGCCCCCGAAGCACCCGCGGAAGGGTTCGGAATACTCTCTTTCGCTTAGAGGACGCGAACACCTCAACCGCTTTTAGTAAAAATCATTTCTGCCTATTTTCATTAAACTTGGGTCCTTGGGGAAGGGTTAAGACCTATTAAAGAGGAATTGGATACAAAAAAGGGCTGCTGCAGATGATAACAATAATGATGCATGCCAGCAGGGTCCAATGTTTCAATAATGTTCCAGTGTCTTCAATCTCTCACCGACTGAACTAGCCGGGCCTTTTAAAAGAAAAATAAGTTAACTGCGCATCGCCTCTGATGCGCGGAACGAAAACAGTTCATTTAAATATTCCGTCGTCTTCTTCTCCAACAAGCTTCTTTGTAAAGTTTGTATCTATCTAGTGTAAAAGTGCACCAATATCTAACCCCGGTTGGAAGTTTTTGATCAACTTTATTATCATGTATCTATGTAAATGGATGTAAATTACACAGGTTGGAAAAGGTGGTATCATTGTTAGTTATATTGGTACACTTATTTCAGAGAAGTAGTCTTTTTACTCTGAGGACTTGCCTTTAAGTATAGGTGAGCAGATCTTTTAACTGCTTTATAATTTCAAACCCCCATAATGTGGTTTTTTAACAGATTACCTCTATTTTCTAGAAAGGCATTTTTCAAATTTTAGATATTCAAATTTTAAAGGGGTCTAAAAATTTCAAAAGCCCGTTTTTGCTGAGCATAAACAGTTTTACATTTTCGAAGAAAAACATACTAATAATTTGGTATTGTGAATCGATCTGTTGGTAATATCTTCTTAAGAATATTTCAAAGAAAGTCATTTCTGGATTTTTTGATATTCCATTCTGGAAGGGGGTTTGAATATTTACTCCCGTTTTTAGTTGTTTCATTCTAGCACCCCCCCTTATTAATGTGATTTTTTTGAAATTTTAGCATGTTTTTCCTCACACAATCAGGAAGGTTTTCAAAAAAGAATTTTTGAAATCAAAGCATTTTAAGCAGTCTTTTTGGCCCATATCTAAATTATTATGTGTAGCTTCAATTTAAAATGATAACGGTTATTGCTCCTTCCAGGTGAGGCAAAACCTCTATTGTTAGAAATATTTATTTAAAAATATATTATAGCAAGTGGAATCTTTTTAAATCTGATAAAAAAATAATTTGTGATGATAAAATAATTTTCCCGATAACCAAAAACTATTTAACCGAAAATTTTACAATTTTTTTCCATTCAATAAAAATTTAAGTAACAATATTTCACCAAAAGCATTTTAGATAGTTGGTGTCAATTTCAAATGGTGTTTCATGTTTTGTTTCATGTTTGAAGGCGATTTCTAATGAGTTGGTAATGAATCAACAAAGGGGGGTTCAGGGGGCCTTTTTTTCAATTTTAAAACCAGTTATTAACACTAATTCCAAAAGGTTTGTTTTACATCTCGGGAAAGTATTTTTTATTATGTTTGAATTTTATGAAAAAATCGGGATGAAAGATATTAAGTCAATAGAAATCACTCTTCAATAATAGACCTTTACCTTTATTTTGAAGTGAATGTGGAAGAATTTGCCACAACTTAGCATTATCAATTGTAGAAATGGTTGGAGTGACAAAGGATATTGAAGAGAACAAAGATAAAACACCTTGAAATAAGGGGGTTAAGTGGGTCTCCCCCAAGTTTTTTCTAATTTCAAAATATCACTCTTAAAAATGAGGATTTCACACAATAATTCAAAACAGGTGGTGTTTTTAAAATTTTCTTTATATCTTAAGGAAGTATAGAATCAAAGAATACTCAGGAAGGCAGTTGACCCTAAATGATGCTCGGGAAAGGAATAGAGTGAAGAAAATAATTCTTATTCATTATAAGACTGAAAAACCTTTTTCCCCCGAGCAAGAGTGGGTATATCAGCTAGTTTTATAATAAATGACTTGATACTGACATACGTATTTCATGTGTCAGTTATTTTATTGGTATTTGCATCAGTGTTTTCATTCTGCATGTTGCAACTTATAAGATGTTAGGTAATATAGTGAACCTACTTTCTCTCTCAAAAGAATTGTGGTTATTACATTTTTTAGCCATAGTTAATCAACTTCCTGAAAAGTAACAATTGGAATCATTAAAGTAAACAAACTTTTTGTAGGATTAATTAATCAACGTGCAAATAATTTTGATAGTTGTTTTTAACCGGATATTTTCCTTCCTATTTTGAAAATAATTTTTTTAACAGTAAAATGTTTCATTTTATTTTTGCTAAAGAAATAAGGTATAGCACACAATAGAAAAGATTTTTAGAAGAAGAAAGATAGCACGCAATAGAAAGATTTTTACTTAAACAAATACTATACTCCCAATAAATATTTCGTTCAACTTTTCAAAACACAGTTCTTTTCCAGGATAATTTACAGTAAGCTGTACCAATGCTAATTAATTTTAATACTGCATTTGAGTGTCAGTTACTGTTTGCCACTACCCTAATTATTGATGCCTAATTAAATGATGATGGATATTTTTCAGTTAATCATTTTAATTAAGTTCACTTAAAACATCAGAATGAATAATACTAATGTATGCTTGTTGAAGGTATACTATACATAATCTTAAGTATTATTTTAAATAGGTTTTTCAGTATATGTAGCGAATAAATGTATCCATCGATTAATAGGCAATTGGGATACCACTTTGAAGTTTTTTTCAGAAAGTATTATAGAGTAGAGGAGGGTATTATGGAACACCCTTTTTATATTTAAGAATAACTCTAATAAATAATTTAATAAAAATCCGCCGAATCATTTTAAGTATACATTCTATAACTAATGACAATGAAGGGCCAAGGGTCAAATAAATCAGCATTTTTTAATAAAAAAATACTTTAAGAAAAAGTTACAAATGGGGGTAATATGGAACAGTCGGGTAATATGGAATAGTTGGATTTACAGCTATTGAAAACTAATTAGACCTTAGAGAACATAGTTAATCTTAACTGTAAAAATATAATTAACAATTTATGTTCAAATAGTTATGTTTTTGAGCCTATTTATTCTAATTTTGAGTCTAGAAGCCCATAGAGAACAGCTAATGTATAGAATCCAAATTTCCCCTCGTTGATCTTTGGAGAATTTTCCGTTACAAAAGATGTTTTTAAGATGCTTCAGCATCTTTGTTTTCCTGTCCTTTAGTTGATGGCATGAAGTAAATTTCATCAGAAAGGACCTCCATAATACCCGACACACCATCTTGGATTATGAACCATTTTGTTGGCGGATAAAACATCGATAGCTAAAAAACGACTGAAGCATAAGAAACTATTATTCTTTTAGTATACATTGTTCTTAACAAATTAATAGGAAATGATTAGGCCTCGCAAAGGTTGCAATATACTTTTAAACCCAATGAAGAGAACAATTATTGTTTGTCTCAATAATATAAAAAAGTTAATATAAATATTAGTAGATTTAGAAATACAAAAATACTCATATAATCATGCACATATAGGAATAAATACACAAGAGAACACACCCCAGAGATGACAGAAATAAAATTAAAGAATAAGTCAATTTTCTGTATTAAAATAAAAAGTATTATAGTTGGTTTTTGAATTAAGTAATTTGAGGTGTTATTTGAATACTATTTGGCAAAATATTGTACTGCTTTAAAATGTAATTAATTTATGAATTTTAATTGTAATTTTTTCAGATCAATTCGGGACAGAATGCCCCCCCCCCCAAAAAAAAAGTCTTTAGCTTGACCCTCACAGGGTCTTCCTCTTATATCCGTCCATGTTCCCGACATTTAGTTCTAAAAAAATTAATTCGCTTTAATATTTGTCTCGTATTTTTTTGCTAGATCCGACCCTGTCTTGTATTTGTATTTTATTTGTTCGATAACTCGCCTATCATTTAAAATCAAATTTGTAATTTATAAATATATTATTTTTGAGCTTTCAAAGTTAGCATATCCGCTTTGAGCTGCTCTCCCCTAAGTTGTATATATTTTATCTCTATTTCTTACTTTTCGGTTAAGAGAAGGAAGGAATTTGGAGATACATTAAAAAACTAATTATTTTTTACCATCTGATAGTTACAATTATCGTAAAACTTTAGGTTGAATTGAATTAATATTAATTTTGATACAAATTTAATCATCAATTAATTTGATTACATATAAATTAATTAGTTATATTTAACTAAACTATATAATATTCATTCATTATTAAAGACATGTTATGGTAAAAACGCACGGGATGAGATACTACTTAGCCCCCCCCTTTGCTCAGTCTAGATCAGTGGTTCCCAACAGGTGGTCCGCGGACCACTGGTGGTCCGTGAGGCCTTAAGAGGTGGTCCGTGAGAGGATTTTTAAATAACTTATCCAAAAAATGTGTGGAAAATTTTAAAAAATAGTTTTCCTTATCACACATTCCAGGAAATAGTAAAAACACTACAGATACAAAAAAATAAAAATCATACGTCTCATAAATAAAAAAAATTTTATGTTCTCTTTCTCTCCTATGAATCATTTGTTCGTTTCTATTATTTTGCACAGTTTTATTCAACAGTAGTTTATTACAGACAGAGTAGAAACGAATTGTGATATAATATGGAAAAGTATTGCATCAGATTAATTAAAACTGAGAGGCGTCGGGGTGGGGCTAATAAAGAATCGAATGATCGTACTTATACTTGGTTTGATACGAAGCGAAGCGTGGAACTGTTGAAAGATACTTCAAACTGGGATGCTATGGTCAGACAGAGGGTCTTCGAGAAATCGTAGTATGAAAAGAAGAGATTTCTGAGATGCTCGTGAAATAGGTTTGTTCGAAGATATGAGAAAAATTTACTGCCGAAAATGCGAATGTTTTTGAACACATAAATTATTTTCTATTTTAATCGCTCCTTTGAAATAATTTACTTTTGACGCGGTTTCTTTCGGGAAAACATCAGCCTCGCCTATAGAATTTCCTCTGCCACAACTCAGTCAGTGCATGTCCAGTTTACCTTTTTTGTGATTCTTATTCCACTGGTCCGAACCGTTTTTTAGTTGTCCCGGACCAGCAATCCAGTACAATTTCGAACGCTGCTCAGAATCATAACCCTAGTTCAGGGTAGAGAGCCTGTATACGAGAGAGAGGCAACAACTCGCTTAAAAGCGTCTCTGCGTATCCAGTTCTGTCCAAACTGTATCATGCCGCTTGTCTCGCGTCCCATGCTAATCCTATGGAGGGAACCACCTGTGGCGAACAGAAAACCTGTTTACCGATCTGCGCGCGCTATATACTGAGTTGTCGCCTCTCTCTCGTATACAGTAGGGTTATGATTCTGAGACTTTTTTTAAAATATTTAAAAGCCTGATGTTGCATTCGATGAACTTTTGCCCATATGTTAATTTTATGGTATTATTTTCTTTGTATTGAGAAAAAACCTTGCGCGCCTAACATCATTTCACTTTCTAATATAACAAATCACTAGGGTGTCTCGGAAAAAAAAAACTTTTTTCCAAAAACCTTGCTCCCCAGGGCTTTTCCCATTCCTTTTGAACCCAAAAGATAGTTTGTGAAGTTTCAGCCCCATAAGTTAACTCTAGGGTTTGCCTATAGAGCCCCGAATTTGAAAAAAAGTGGAAAAAACTACCTATTTTCAGAATTTTTAAAAAAATATTTTTATATTTATATTGCTATAAAACTGGTTCAGATGTATTCATTAAAACATATTTAAATGGATTATATATATTTATGTGTATTAACTGTACCCTATAGCCCTATAATTTAAGAATAAAAATTGCTACTTAGGGACATTGCGCTCAAAGCTTATATTGCACTTACCGGTGGACGAAATGAATTAAATCCGAATTTCTTCGAAGTAACTCCCTCATATGATGCTATTTTTTGTTAAATTGATGTTTTATATAATAAAGGCTAGTGAAATAACAGTAATTAGGCCTTCCACTGAACATTTAATGTAAAAAGTACTTTAGTGCGAAAATGCTTGTTTCTAGCTGATCAAATCCAAAATTTACCCTAAAAAAGAGGGTTATTGTACATTTAAGATCAAAAACCTTGAAATACATTTTTAAACCCTTATAGATTTCTTTTTTAAAGGTAGAACGTAACTTTAAACCGTACAGATTGGAAATGACATGAATTTCTCCTATACCAGAAATAAAAATAAATTTCATCAAAATAAAATAAAATCATTTCTAATGAAATTAAGAAAATTACCTCTCTTCAACGTATTAGGAGGAAAGTTTGAAATCTTCTTTCATCAAAATATGAAAAAAAATTTACAAATATCAAACAATTTTCTTAACTTAAATAAAGAAAGCCCATTTTGTCTTCTGGTAGAGAAATAACCCAAGTCAGTTCCGATCTGTTCGATTTAAAATTCAGTTCTACGTAACAATGAAGCTTATAATAGTATTTAAAAGTTTTTGAACTAAAAAAGTACAATAACCCTCTTTTTTAGAATAAATTTTGGATTTGATCAGCAAGAAACAAGCATTTTCGTAGAAAAGCATTTTTTACATGAAAAGTTCAGTAAAAGGCCTAACTACTGTTATTTTACACTGGCCTTTATAATTTAAAACATCAATTTAACACCAAAGGTCATCATTTGAGAGAGTTCTTTTGAAGAAAATTGGAATTTAATTACTTTCTACCACTGTAGTGCATTATAAGCTTTGATGAGCGCAACCTCCCTTAGTTAGTACCTTTTACTCTTAAATTATAGGCACTATAGGTACAGTTAATAACCTTAAATAAATATAAACTATCTAAAATGTCCTAAATAACAGATTTGAACCAGTTTCATAACAATATAAATATCAAAATATAGTTTTTTAATTCTGAAAATTGGTCATTTTTCCACTTTTTTCTAACTTTGGGGCTCTATAGGCAAACCCTAGAGTCAACTTAGGGAGCGAAAATTTCACACACTATCTTTTGGGAACAAAAGGAACAGGAAAAGCCCTTTTACAAATTTAAACAATTTTTATGAATTTTTATATTCAGCTTCAAAAAAGATTTCATTAACTGCCTTTCAGTGCTTCAGCCTTATGCAAATCTTACTAGGCGCGCAAGCTTTTTTCACAGTTTTCAAAAATAAAAGTTATTTTAGAGAGTTATGGACCAATACTCATCATTTGCCACCACAGGCTTTTAAATCTGAAAAAAAATCATAACCCTAGTATACAGGCTCTCTAGTCCTGCAGTTTAATTTAAAGCTAAGTACTTTCTTTCAAATTTAAATCTATTAATCATATATTACCTTATTTGTTAGTTATGAAAAAGAAGAAAAATAACCATTTTATACTGTTGTTTTTTAAACCTGTAAATTTTGTGTAGGTGTGAACTCTTCCAGGGTTAATAGATAAAAAAGCTTGATAAAAATGGTTAAATGGTCTTTTATTAAAGGTATATTTTTAAATAATTAGATATAAAATTAATGCAATGTTAATTTTTCTTTTAAGTTTAATAGATTATTTGATTTTCTAAGTTATATTTAGAAACATTGTAAGACTCGGTTTCCCTTACTTCAGAAAAAAAGTCAAAATTTTAGACCCTCCATGAGGAGGCACTGAAAAAAAAGTTAAAATTTTGAAGAAACAGTTAGGGATAGAGATGGTCCGCGAAGGTTCAAATTTAAGTGAAGTGGTCCGCAGACATATTTGTGTTGGGAACCACTGGTCTAGATCCACCACTGAAATAAAATATGTAATAAACCTAAAATGAATCACCAAAAACAATTTCATAAAAAAAACCATGCTCTAATTACGTTTCACGTCTTACACGCCTCCGATTAATCTCAGAATAATTTCACAAAGCAAGTTACAGAAAAAAGGCAAAATAATACATAATAACTCATTTAAATAATTTATGAGAGACTTCAGAGTGGAAAGCGCCTCGCCTCATTCGCCCAAAATCGTCATTCGTTGAGCTCTCCACCAACCAAGTCAAGCCTGCCTATTTTAAGGGGCGTGTTCTCAGTGACTGACAGCCGCGATCGGCGAATCAGAAAGCGCCATTTGTGAGGTAAACGGTTGATCTTGAATCGGCCGAATTCGGGAAGAATCGACTTTAAACTGTAATTTCGAACTGTTTGGGAGAAAATATTCCGTAAAATCACTTTGTTTTATTTAGTTTGAACCCTTCTCCTTCGATTAGAGCCATCCGCGATTAATTTTGTCCATTATTTAGGCTAGAAATCGTCGTTTTAGTGACCCATGTCGAGAAAAGAAGGTTGGCGGTTTTAGCTTGGCGAACGGCCGCTCTGTGGATTTCCCAAAAGCGTGTGGATGTTCAAGGCGAGCGGCGAAATCTCCGGGCGCCAAAAAAGCGATTAATTGCCAAACCTGGCGCCTATTCCTGTTTCTCTTGGCTGGCTCGCTCGCTTCGCTGCAGTGGGAATTGCGCTCTCTATGGTGGGATCGGTAGAAAGGCATTTTTCAAATTTTATTCGAATTTCAAGGGGTCTAAAAATTTCAAAAACCCGTTTTTGCTGAGCAAAAACAAAGTTTTACATTTTCGAAAAAAAAAAACAGCATACTAATAATTTGGTAGTATGAATCGATCTGTTGGTGATATTTTCTTAAGAATATTTCAAAAGTAATTTGTGGATTTTTCGATATTCCATTCTGGAGGGGGTTTGAATATTAAATCCCGTTTTAGTTTTATTTTTTCCATTCAATAAAAATTTAAATAACTAGGGAGCTACCGCCCCCTGCTCGCTATCGCTCGCCAACCCCCTTTAACTGCTTGCGCAGAAACTTTTGGACCGCTTCGCAATCCTCATTCTTAAAACAGGGGTAGTACTTCTCCGGGGTTTTCTTTCAAAAATGACGAATAATAATTCAGTGGCGGAATTTTAACAGTTCCTTTATGGTAACATGAATTGGCGGATCGCCCTATAATTCCTATAAAATTAACAGCAGAGCAATGTAAACATTCTTTTACCATTTCCCCAAGGTAATGTTTTTTCACAGATCCATTAAGAAGCACTGAGACATCTCAGGAATAAATATAACTTTCTTAAAATTTGTACTGGGTTCAAACCCCACTAACTTAACTTCCAGTTTTAGTGAATTTTACAGTAAAATTAAATTTAAAAAACACAATTCCACTATGCATATTGCCCACAGTAGCTGGCTACGCTGTGTCCTTGATGGCTCAGTGGATTGAGCCACGGTCCTAGTGTACAGAAGGTACTGCGTTCAAACCTCACTTACTTAACTTCCAGTTTTAGTGAATTTTAAATTTAAAAAACTGACAATTCCACTATATACTTTGCCCACACAGTAGCTGATTACGATGTGCCCTTGATGGCTCAGGGGATAGAGTCCCGGTGCTGGTGTAAAGAAGGTACTGGGTTCAAACCCCACTAACTTAACCTCCAGTTTTGGTGCATTTTACAGTAAATTTTAATTAAAAGACCTGAGAATTCCAATATGCACAATGACAATTAGCTGATTACGAAACGTCCTTAATGGCTCAGTTGGTAGAGTCGTGGTCCTGCTGTACAGAAGGTGCTCGGTTCAAACCCTGCTATCCCCTCTCTCTATCTGTCTCTCTCTCTCTAACCTAATGTCACAGCAGACCTGTTGGGAAGCTGGTGACCGAGTCGAGTCCGTTCACCCGTCGAAGATGTCGGGGCTCGGACGAGAGGAGGTCGTTCTGTCGGACCTGATCTGCTCCCCGGGGGGTCGCGGGCCTAGGGGGTTCTTCGGATAACCCCCGAAAGCCCCTTCGCCCTGGGGGCCAGCGGAGAAAGGTCCGGCAGGAAGCCAGTTTTGCTAAAATTTTTAGTCTCAAGGTACAATAAGCAATTTGTGAACGGTCCTCTAACGGGACGCAATATAAAGACGACCCCCCAAGTTATGAGATTGCAAAATTTTGACCCCATTACCCGTCTTTCGCCTCCCCACACACAGCGGCGGGTCACCAACTTTTAAGTTTTCACTGTGACCGTAACTGTGAGTTAAATAAATTATAAAAAAATTAATTGGCGGCAGGGAATCGAACCAGCAACCTTAGGTTCTGCAGCCTGGAGCATCCACACCAAGCCATCCGTACCTGCATCAGGAGAAGTTCTCCAATAAATATAAAGTTTACATATCCGTTTGACAGTTAAAATTAATTCCAAATTAAGAGTTCCATCGCAGGCAGGGAAACGAACCTACAACCTCAGGTTCTGCAGCCTGGAGGATCCACACCAAGCCATCCGGACGTGCAACAGGAGCAGTTCTCTAATAAATATAAAGTTTACATATCCGTTTGACAGTTAAAATTAATTCCAAATTAAGAGTTCCATCGCAGGCAGGGAATCGAACCTGCAACCTTAGGTTCTGCAGCCCGGAGCATCCACACCAAGCCATCCGTTCTTGCATCAGGGGCTGTTCTCTAAGAAATATAAAGTTTACATATCCCTTTGACAGTTAGAATTAATTCCTAATTAAGTGTCTCATCGGAGGCAGGGAATCGAACCTGCAACCTTAGGTTCTGCAGCCTGGAGCATCCACACCAAGCCATCCGTACCTGCATCAGGAGAAGTTCTCCAATAAATATAAAGTTTACGTATCTCTTTGACAGTTAAAATTAATTCCTAATTAAGAGTTCCATCGGAGGCAGGGAATCGAACCTGCAACCTTAGGTTCTGCAGCCTGGAGCATCCACACCAAGCCATCCGTACCTGCATCAGGAGAAGTTCTCCAATAAATATAAAGTTTACGTATCCCTTTGACAGTTAAAATTAATTCCTAATTAAGAGTTCCATCGGAGGCAGGGAATCGAACCTGCAACCTTAGGTTCTGCAGCCTGGAGCATCCACACCAAGCCATCCGTTCCTGCATCAGGGGCTGATCTCTAATAAATATAAAGTTTACATATCCCTTTGACAGTTAAAATTAATTCCTAATTAAGTGTCTCATCGGAGGTAGGGAATCGAACCTGCAGCCTTAGGTTCTGCAGCCTGGAGCATCCACTCCAAGCCATCCGTACCTGCATCAGGAGAAGCTCTCCAATAAATATAAAGTTTACATATCCCTTTGACAGTTAAAATTAATTCCTAATTAAGTGTCCCATCTGAGGCAGAGAATCGAACCTGCAACCATAGGTTCTGCAGCCTGGAGCATCCACACCAAGCCATCCGTACCTGCATCAGGGGCTGTTCTCTAATAAATATAAAGTTTACATATCCCTTTGACAGTTAAAATTAATTCCTAATTAAGTGTCTCATCGGAGGTAGGGAATCGAACCTGCAACCTTAGGTTCTGCAGCCTGGAGCATCCACACCAAGCCATCCGTACCTGCATCAGGAGAAGTTCTCCAATAAATATAAAGTTTACGTATCCCTTTGACAGTTAAAATTAATTCCTAATTAAGAGTTCCATCGGAGGCAGGGAATCGAACCTGCAACCTTAGGTTCTGCAGCCTGGAGCATCCACACCAAGCCATCCGTTCCTGCATCAGGGGCTGATCTCTAATAAATATAAAGTTTACATATCCCTTTGACAGTTAAAATTAATTCCTATTTAAGTGTCTCATCGGAGGTAGGGAATCGAACCTGCAACCTTAGGTTCTGCAGCCTGGAGCATCCACACCAAGACATCCGTACCTGCATCAGGAGAAGTTCTCCAATAAATATAAAGTTTACATATCCCTTAGACAGTTAAAATTAATTCCTAATTAAGTGTCCCATCGGAGGCAGGGAATCGAACCTGCAACCATAGGTTCTGCAGCCTGGAGCATCCACACCAAGCCATCCGTACCTGCATCAGGAGAAGTTCTCCAATAAATATAAAGTTTACATATCCCTTTGACAGTTAAAATTAATTCCTAATTAAGTGTCCCATCGGAGGCAGGGAATCGAACCTGCAACCATAGGTTCTGCAGCCTGGAGCATCCACACCAAGCCATCCGTACCTGCATCAGGAGAAGTTCTCCAATGAATATAAAGTTTACATATCCCTTTGACAGTTAAAATTAATTCCTAATTAAGTGTCCCATCGGAGGCAGGGAATCGAACCTGCAACCATAGGTTCTGCAGCCTGGAGCATCCACACCAAGCCATCCGTACCTGCATCAGGAGAAGTTCTCCAATAAATATAAAGTTTACATATCCGTTTGACAGTTAAAATTAATTCCAATTAAGAGTTAAATCGGAGGCAGGGAATCGAACCAGCAACCTTAGGTTCTACAGCCTGGAGCATCCACACCAAGCCATCCGTTAATGCATCAGGGGCTGTTCTCTAATAAATATAAAGTTTACATATCCCTTTGACAGTTAAAATTAATTCCTAATTAAGTGTCTCATCGGAGGCAGGGAATGAAATTTTTATAAGCAAAAAAACTATGTTTAAAATGTAAAAGTCATTTCAACTAGAAAAGATAAGATTGTTTTCCATTCACAAGTTTAAAATTTTAATGAGGAAGTTGCATGATTTTTTTTATTTTTTTAATCGATCCCTCTTGCAAAAATAAGCTACTACCCAAAATTTGAGGCCGATCGAGAAATTTTTTGATTGCCAAAAAAATTAACAAAAATCCCCTTTTTAACCTTTTACAGGCCGAATTCAGATCCAGGTATATTTTAAGTATTATTTTTGCATAATTTACCTTCTGATGCTTCAATTTAGAGATTTTATTAATATGAAGGTGATAAAAAATTTTTACATGCGATTTTCACGACGTTCCCAATTGGGAACATTGGCCACTTCCGACTATACTGCCGTCCTAAGCGAAATGTACGTAACCGAGTTTTCTTAAAACTTCATTTCCTTTCTCCCTTGGCGCGTTTTTAAATTGGCGAGAATGTATCTCGCTACTTCCAAGCCACTAGAATGGTTGGGACATTCACGCAGCTTAGTCGTTCATTCTGCTCGTTTTGTTGGCAGTTTTGGTATTGTTAAAGGGTTGCTGCTATCCATTGTTAAACTTAAAAAGGGAAAAAATTAAAACTTTAAATCTTAATAATTCTAAAACTAATTCGATGTTTTTAAAAAACGAAACTACAATATTTTTGTAAAAAATAATTGTATATGTGTTTAAAATACTGTACTTCTACCATGATTAGTTTTTCTTTTATAACAAAAAAAAGTGTTCTAATTATTCATTGGCTGCTGTGAAACGAGGTAGTTTCAATGTTAATCTTGGCGGTCTGATATCGTAAGCAGGTTGCCGCATAGAATTGAAAATCCGCCAAATGCTCTTTTGGCGAGATTTTTCTCCAAGTAAATCTGTGAGAAATTGCGTTAGTGTACACTTTCGCTTAGGACGGCAGTATACTTCTCCCGGGGAAGAGCGAATAGGCTATAGTGTTAAATCTATCGAATAAAAACCCAAATTATATGGAATAACTTACAAAATTAACCTTAAATGTAATTTATGTTTCGGGACAAGCAATAATTTTGTGTAAATTTCATAAATTTAAAAAAATTTAATTGCAATTTCGCGATACAAATCAGAAAAATACCCAAATTTTATATCATTATGCTTCTAAATTTTATACACTAACTTGAAAAATACAATTTAAGAATGGAGATATCAAAAAACAAATAAATTATGATAGATTAATATTAATTTTCTTATTTTAATTTTCTTTTTTATTACACACAGGCAAAATATTGAAGATATGCATTTATGAATAGGATTTAAAAATACGTTATAATAATTAGTTCTAAAAATATTGATTAAAAGTTTGAGAAGAGGATGAAATAATTTATTTTTGAGTGTAATATTTATATATTTAAGTGAAAATTTCACTCGCATTACTTTAAAAAAAATCTGAAACCTTTTACTTATACTTTTATTCCCCAGATAATAATCATTCCTGAAAAAATATTTTCTAAATTTTTTTCATATGTATAATAAATAATACTGAGCTTGTGAGATGCCTGAATCTACTGTTAACTTTTTCTTATTTGTACAAGATTAAATCACTGGGAACTTTGGAGTGGTTTATTCACATCCATCATTTCTCAAAGCTTAGATTCAAATAAAAAACAATTACTCAATATAAAAAACATTCAAACCAGCTACTTCCTCTTTGAAAGGGGATTCCCCTTTAAAAATTATATAACCTTGTTATTCTTTTCTGAAAAGAAATTGCTGAAATACAAAAGTTCTATCACTTCAATGGTATAACGCCGTACAAGAAACTCGGATTCCTAGTATAGCGGCGACAGGCCAATGTTCCCAATTGGGAACATGCATGTTTCGCGAGTTACTACAAGCGTGTTTTTAATATTTATTATTAATACTGAGTATATCTTTTTAAGGTAAGTCTTTTTCAATATCCTCACCAAATTTTGGAAACTTGGGACAATATTTTGATTTTATATGAATTGTTTTGTGTGCCTCTATCAAACAGAGTAAAAAAGGCCGATTTTAAGATTTTTTGTAATTTTTTCCTATAAAGATATCAACTTCGTCTCAATTTTAAAAAATCAAGTCATCTTTCAACTTTACATGGTAAATTTTTCAACAGTTTACTGATAGTAGTTAATTTTTTATGATTTTTCAAACATGATGTTCCCAATTTGGAACATTGGCCTGTAAAAGGTTAAAAGCGTGCGAAAACGCCAAGAGTTTGGATGTGACGTCATCTTATACTAAACATTGTTGTAAAGCAATGGAGTTGATGGTATTATTGTTGACGTCATCTTATGGTTTAAACAATGAACGTTTTCAATCACGTGTTTTTTTCTCGACTTTTAAATTAAAATATTTAATTATCTGTACATTTTTTGAAAGACTAGATATTTCATTTTACCATACAAAAAACCATACGGAACACAAGTTTGTTTTTGAAAATCTGACACATGCAACTTCCTTATTGTAAACGCTTTAGAAATTTTTTTTTTAAATAATATTTCAATGACCCCTAACTGTCTTTCTCACTCAAAATGACAGCTTTACTTTCTATCAAAAAAGTTCCTCAGAAGAATGACTTTTCAAACATTCTTTCTGGATTATTGCTTTTGAAGCAATGAACGCGCGATTGTTTCTTCCCTCGGTTAACAGATGGCGCTGCAGACGGAGGTTTCGGTTACTCCGCAAAAAGCGCGTTTCTTCGCAGGAGCCGCTTCTCTCAGAGCTCAACAGTAACTTTCTGGCTTACAAAGGCAGGTACAGAGGGGAGGGGCCTGGCCCCTTCGGAGAAACCTCATCAAATATAGCTTAAAATCTCTTTTACAATGGTAAAATTCAATAAATTTTTTGAGGATGAACCCCCAAACTCCCTATAAAACTGTGTGATCTATTTTATAGTTTTTTCCCTTAAAAATTCAGCGCTTATTTAAAATCGTCCTCTTTTGGGTTTTCTCTACAGAATGTCAAAATGGAACACTTCAACTCTTAAAAGGGAATAATTCAAAATTATTTCTGGAGAGGGTGAATACAATAATTTGGCGTCTATAAATTGTCTTGAAAAGTCTGAAGTTTATTAGATCTCAAAATCAGCTGAGAAACTTTACTCTTAGACTCTTAATTTTACGAAACTTTCTGGGGGAGAAACCCCTGACATCTCCTTTCCTTTGGAGGAAGCATTACCAGAGAATACAATTTTTAATACTTTAGCATAATTTTGCGTTTCTGTTTATGTTAGACTCGGAGAAGACCTCGGAGGGGCCTAAACACATCTGGGGTTTCCCCATCAAGCCCTCGAGTATTAACTGAGATTCAAAAATAATTAATGTTACTGTGCAATGTTCAGGCGCGGATCCTGCACGGCTCCAAGGGGGTCACTTTACCAGACAAGATCCCCTTATGGTACCATTGGGGTTCCTCCCCCAGAAAAAATTGAAATATTACGTCTAAAAGTAGGGGTTTTAATTCATTTTAGGAACGTTTTGAGTCAAAGGGGGGCCCTTTTCAACACTATTACCTTTACTTTTTGACCCAAATGCTAAAATTTTTGTGATTTCCGAAAATTAAACACTGAATACCCCATTTTGATATTAATGGGGGGTATGGGGGTCCTCTCCAAGAAAAAAAATTTTGAAATATGACGTGTAAAAGCAAGGGTTTTTACTCATTCTGAGAACCTTTTTTGGGTCTCCAAGGGGGGCACTTTCCAGAGTGCCACCCCCTAGATCCGCCACTGGTGGAGGGCATTTTTAAACACCATTACCTTTTGACCCAAAATCTCAAAATATTGGGGATTTCCTAAAAATGAACACTAAAGATCCCCTTGTGCTACTAATGGGGGGTCCTCTCCAAGAAAAAAATTTTGAAATATGACGTGTAAAAGCAAGGGTTTTTACTCATTCTGAGAACCTTTTTGGGTTTCCAAGGGGGGAACTGTCCAGAGTTCCACCCCCTGGGGTAATGTTTGAAGAAACTATAGACCCCTGAGAAGCTTCTTAAAAGAACTCTTTGCAATGCTAAAATTGAAAGAAATTTCTAAGGATCCTGAAATTTTTTCCCATTCATTTCCATTTTTCCATTCCATTTATTTTCCATCTCTGGCAGGGTTGGGTTTTTCCCGTCCAAAACTAGTTATCCCATACCACTGGGAAAAACTGGTAAATACCGGGAAAAACTTCCAATTGACAAAATAAAGGAAGTATTAGGTTATAGCCTTTTTAAACATATTATAAAACCTTTTAGTTAAAAATGACATTTTTTGGGAGGGGGGTTAAAGTTATTAAGTGGGAAAAATATAAGTGAGCAAGAGAGTTATGACATTTAACATAAAATTTGCATATATTTTTTAATATTAATGAATTTCTCAAATAAAAATAGAGAATATTTTAAAACAAATTTACTTATAATATCTGTGTCTTTAAGAGAAGCTTTATATATAGTTTTTTAAATGTTAATAAAAACATAATTTAAATAAAAATAAAACGTAAATGTAAATCTTGATTGCAAGATAACTTTTTTGAAGTAACAAGGTATGATAATTCGATGAAAAGGGCATAACCATCAAAAGAGGTCATTCCTCAGACACATGATAAAAGCCATACTCATAACATAGGATAAAGCTTATTTAAGGTCATTTTTCTAAAAAAATGGCTGTATAAACTTTTAAAACATTCATCTATGAACAGAATAAATTCAATAAATAATCAGTTTTTCCCACTTTTTCCCATGTGGGAAAAACCTAGTTTTTCCCAGGGCGGTAAATACCGGTTTTTACCATGGTATTTACAGGGGGTGGGAAAAACCTTGCCAACCCTGATTCTCTGGTCCCAATTGAACATACTTTGTATGTATTTCTGTGGAAAAATGCACCCCGACTTCGCTCGGTCCCCCCTACAATACTGAAAACATTTTTACAGTCGATGGACTTACCTCCTTTTAAAACACATGAAATCTCAGCTGAAAGAAAATCACTTAAATTGACAAATAAATTATAATTCTGCTTATTTCACAACAACAAAAGTAAAAATAGAAAAACAAAGTTAAAAAGTAATACTCTTCACTTAGTCCTTTTAAATGAATATCAATGGGGTCCCAACACATTCAATGATAGGTTGGTTGTTTGGATTTTTTTGGCGCAAGGCCCAAATCAGGGCGCCAGACTAAGATAGATTATATTAAAAACCACAGAGAAAAGAAGCCTTAGTCTGAACACATTCAATGAATTAACAAAAATGTAAAAACACCTTTAAATCAAAGACTGACTTTATTTTGGCTTAGTTTTTACAGCACAAAGAATAAGACAAACTAACTTAGATTAAATAAAAAAAATACAAAGAATTGACATTTATTAAAGTATTACTTTAGAAACTAAAGTGATAATTTCTTGTTTATTAATATGGTTTTGAATGAAATTAATCAATAAGTTCAAATTCAACCATTTCAAAAAATGTCTATTAAGAAATGTAGTGTTCCAAAAAGGTGTTTCATTTACCCCTATAGTATTTTCAAGTCCTTTCAAATTAGAAAACATTTTTCACAACATTTATATATTGTACAAAAAATACTCCTCCTGAAAAGCAGGATAATATTTCTTTCTGTTCAAAATTGCCAAAACTCAAAACATAGCTTATCAAGTACTAAAAGGTTTTCATGAATACAAGCACATATTCTTTAATTTCTTCAAGCCATTTAAAAAAACTAGATTTAGATAAAAATAAAGAGGCAGATTCTACAAGCTTTCTTGCAGTTTCTTTGTAGACACATTTTAAAACACCAACATGATAGTATTGTAACATTAACAGCTCATGGGTGTTTAATTTTTGAATAGCCTATTCAAATATTGCAAGACTGGACTATCAATTGCAAAAGAACCTATCATCTTAACAATTAAATGTCTTCTTTAACTTGGAGTAAAAGCTGTATCCGTGTAAAAACAGGCTCATATCTTGGCAAATAGTGAGATGTAAGTACTGAGTGAATCTAGTACAAATTGCTGCCAATTTCAGGTTTTTACTCCAAACGGAATCCCCTTCACAGAACTTTTAAGCAGATGAAATTCCGACCCCAAGACTGAAGTTTCTTGACATGAAAATATAAAAATAAAGTAACAAATCCTTTCAAGCAGTTTCTTTTTAAAGATGAACCTAAAAATATCAATTTGCTGCTCTAAATTTTTTACTTACTTATTTACAACATGTGTATTTAGAATTTCAACTCTTAATCTTATAAATGGCTTTTCTTGACTAACGACAATTTAAAATTGTGAAAATGGGGAAAGATAAGAGAAAAACAATTAAAAGTAGAACGGAACCCTAAAATAAACAAATAACGAAGACACTTGGTTCTAGTTAATAGAAACTTTTAAGATAATAATGATTTGATAAAATGTGCTTCTCGTAACCTAAATATAAAAATATGGCTTTTATAAAAATATTACTTGAATATATAAAAATGTTTTCAAGAAAATAGAATAATTTAGGAGTTACATGTGTCATTTTCCTTCATACAATTACAACAGGACAATTTGGGATCTTCCAGGAGTGTGCCCAGAGATCAAATAGTTTAGGGGTACAAAAGTCATCATATAGATTCTATTCATAGATATAAGGAGATCCAAGCAATGTGTCTCAAGTTGGGCTTTAGCATCTTTACACATAAGAATGTTCCTTGGCTTCTTAGAATACTTAGTAACCAGTTGATCTGTTTTTGCATTTACTAGAGAAGGGCAAGCAAATTCACACTTCAAACAGTTTCCCTGTGGAACCTACCTAAAATGGAAAATTAACCTTATACATATTACACATTACAAGTAGAAAGAGTTCAGAATCAATTAATTATTGAACAAGGTATTTCTGGAAGGAAGGAAAGAACTGGAATTTCACATTTAAGGGCGATTCTCTAGAAATGTGAAATATTCCGGTCCAGGGGTCAAAAATCCATGTATTGTCCTAAAATTAATTTTTCTTTCCAACATTCGGATATATAGCCTAATGATAAGTATGGCACATAAGTTTAACAAATTTTGAAAGCAAAATTTAGGGAATTAAAAAACTTGAAAGCTCAAAATTTCATCATTTCGGCTTGTCCCACAACTTTCATATGCTCACATAAAAGGAATTTCAGTGAGCTAAAATCATATTTTCCCCTGATCTTTTTATCTAATGTTATGAATCATATCTTATAGTATATGTATTTGTGGAAGAAATTTTTTTGAACTTTTTAAATGGGAATTTCTCTGAAGAGAAAAACAATTATTTCCACCAAATTGACATTAAAACTTCATTTTTGGACAGAGGTTTTTCGAGGAGGGAAAATTAAGGAGAAAAATAAAGATTTCCCTTAAATAATAAAGCAAATCTTAGGAGTTTTTCAGGTGTGTAAATTTTGTATCAATGACATCAAGTGTTGCTGCCAAGTCATGCACATTTTACATAAACAATTTCATTAACCAGCAGTTCCACAGCTCAACTCCTATTTATCTCTCCTGCTATTTAAACTTCATGTATTGACAGGGCTGATGTTCCTGTATAATAAAGCTGTTTTTGTTCACTCTGCACAGGTTTATTAACATAATCAGTTACTAGAAACAAGTTTAAGGAACCAAAATGAGTGTTGACCAGTCTTATCAATGATGTATTATTGAAGTTATTATTAGGGTTCTCATGTTCAAATAGTAGTTTCATTTTAAAATATTCTTTTCTTTTTATAATTCATCATTAAGAAAATTAAAAACATTTTTTTTAATATTTATAATTCAATCAATTTTGTACTCTACAACATGTGGTACCCATAAAAAAGTACATTCTACAAAATATTAATTCATAAAACTTATTTCAATTGGAGTCCTTTCTTAATCGTGTTTCGGTGAAGTTGTTCAATACTTGAAGCCTGTTCCTGCAATTTAAGAGAAAAGTACATTGTATTTTCTATTTGGAAGAATCAACAAATAATAATATTGTGAATGGTTTTTGTTTTGTATTGTTAATCAATTTTCTTTTAAGCTACAATAAAATGGTTAATTTTTTAATTTTACAACTGTTTCCATGGAGACTATTCGAACAACAATATTATTCCATAAAACTTTTCTATTACAAAATTAGGTAAATTATTAAATAAATCAAAAAGCTATGTATATGCATTGATTTAGGTTTCTAAAATATGGGTAGGATTTTTAAATAGACTTGTAGATAGTTTCTCTTTTAAAACTTAAGTTATTTTGCACAGTGTTTTCTTTGTAACAATGGGGTGAGCAGATCTCTTATGGAAGAGAAATAAAGCTGTTTAGCAAAATGACCATGAAAAGAATCCAAAGAGGATCAAAGGGTCATTAGAAATTTTCAAAATACAGCTTTTATGTTTTTCCATTTTTTCCTTTTTAAAAGTCCTAACACTTAACAAATTATATCACTATTAATGTCCATGAAATTAAACAAAATTAAGGAGTTAAGACTTGAAAAATCTCGCTTCAATGCTGATTTCAAGAAAAGTATGTTTATTTCATGATAAATATACTGGATGTAAGTTTATAATGGATTAAGGTTTTGGATTAAGAGCATGATTCTGCGATGAAAACTTGTGAAAATCATTCGAAAGGACACTGTTTGCACGTAAGTTAGAAAATATAGCTTTGTTATAATCTAATTTAAATTTAAAAACTAAATTTAATTTTTTAAAAATTAAGTTTTTTTTATATATTTAAAAGAATGCATTACCCATTCTTGAAGGTCTTCATTCAAAACTTTCCTTTGCTTCAACTTTATCAAAGAGTGAAATTCACCTTCCTGTAGTCACGCATGTTCAAAATGCTGAAAAAAGCAAGACAGAAATAGTTTATATACTTTACAGACATTCAAGAAAACCTGTTAAAAATGAATTAATCAAGTAAGGTAAATGTGGGTATAGTGGACACTGTACCAATAGTGGCCACATAGCTGATTAATTTTAAATAAACGAGTTAGAGGGATCAAACAGCGTCAAAATTCATAGGTATAGTAGATTGTACAATCAGGTAAGCTGGTAAATTACCACCGGTACCACAGATCAACATGGGAAGGATATTTAAATATTTGAAAATAACAACATCGGCCGAGTGACTGACATTTGATTTTGCTTATTGAATCGCGTAAGGAAACAGGTATATTGGAACTGATTTTTTTTGTATTTATTACCGTTTGATTGACTTTTAAATTAAAATTAAGATAAAGAAGAGTGTATAAAGTTAAAATAAATAAAATTTATTTGAAAATTTTGACTTTACGAGGATTTATGGGGGTGTCCACTTTACCAACACAAAATCTTAGATTTTCCAATAGTGGCCACCGCAATGGCTTCTAATAGAAACTTAAATAACATTGAATTTTGATTATGTTTTTCTTCATAAACTGTTGATTGTGCTTTAAAATGAGTGTTGTATGAATTTGGTTTCATTCTGGCTTCGGGAACCAAGGTTTCTAAAGCATTAAATTACATGCTAAATTCCTCTCAAATCAGCTACAGCGTAGGCTTTGGGCTGAAAACTATCAATTTTTTTTAAATAAAGCTAATTTTATTGAATCTAAATACATTTCGTTGGAAAGGAAGATTTAATTAGAACTGGACGACTATACCAAGAAAAACCCCTCAATTTCATGCATAAACCCCTCATATAAGCAGAAAAAGAGAGGTGTCCACTGTGGATGCAAGAGGTGTCCACGATAGATACAACAGCTACATCTATGTGGCCACTATAGATGCAATTTGGAGTACTTTTTAAAAATCAATTAAAAATATTTTACCCAATTTAATTTAAATTTTTAATGGTAAAATCGAAAGAAGAAGATCCAATTAATCTTAAAATGTGATGATAACGGTTCCCAAGCAAATAGGTTGGTGTTTATTGAGAATTTAAGCAAAACTTTTCCTTGAAGTGTCCACTATACTCACATTTACCTTAATAGCCCATAAGGTAAGCTCTTTTAAAAAGATTAAGAAATAAAATTTTTACAGCAATATAAATACTTTCTGGGTTGTTATTCTTTATATATTGAGTTAAATACTTTTCAAATATTCATTTCACTTTGAGGTCTTTCGAGATTTTTTCAAAGGTACCTGTTTTGAGAAATTTAATAATAACTTGTTAGAATTTTAAAATATTCTAAACATTAAATTTTTTAAGCATTGAAAACTAGCTAAACCTTTTAAGATCTTAACAGTTTTACATTTAATTTAAGAGACTATCAGAGAAATTTCTTTTCATATAGCTTAGAGCAAACAAAGATATAGTAGTTACTGACCGGTGTCTGAATTTTAAGTGAACTTGTAAGTAACCATAAGTGTAACCATAACCTTTAAGTGTAACCATAGTTGCATTATAGCGCCTTTTTATCAAAATTTGCGCAACAGGCTTTCTATTCACTCTGGTTTTCCTTCCACGTAGTGAAGTCAAAGGGTCAAGAAACTTAGAATAGATTCTATATTCTATTCTAATATTATTCTATGCATCTGGAATAATTTTTTAGAATTCACAAAACTAATTTAAGCTGTAAGAATAAAAATTAAGCTGTAAAAAAGGCTTTATATTATATGGGATGTCCTTCTAGATTTAGAACAGGGATTTCTAAGTATAACAATAGGGTGAGGTCTTCCTCAAAAAAATTTTTGTTAATTTACCTAAAATTAGTGTTTCCCTTAATCATTTGGTCCCTCCTCTTGATTAACCTAAGCTTTCCTTGCTACGCTCAGGGGAATTTCAGGACATGCAATCTCTCTATCGAGATAACAAGCTTCAAAACGACCAAAGCCATTCCATAATCCAAGAGGTAAATAAGGAGGTTCTGGGGACATCCCTAAAAATTTTAACATCAATAAGCTAAAATATGTTCTTAAGCTTCTTTTTAAGGGGATTTTCATGGAGCTTCGATTATATGAGGTTATCTCATGTTACATGGAATGTTGTTCCAGATTTACACAAGATTAAATTGTTAATACTTGCAGTAGAGGCACCCTTGGAAGAACTTCAAGGCACACTTTGGGATCCACTGTATATTAGAAGAGTTGACCGCAGCAAGATGAAGAGAATCCAGCTGAGGAGATTTATCGCTCAGAAAGAATGGTTTGTCTTAAGTACCAACTGATGTGGAGCAGGCTGGCATCACAAACTGGCTCCTTACTCGATTCCATTCCTGCAAAGAGAAGGTTGCGCAATGTCTAGTTATCTCAATAAATCGATAGAGAAATATTACTAGAATATATTCTCATTTGTAGTTGCCATATCAATCATCAAATCAAAGTCTGCCTGAGCCTAGTGGCCCATCAGGCGGTGCCTATCTCCGTTTCTGTAGCCTTTGGGCCTTGGGTGCTAATTACTGGCGTGTGTCCAGGCCGAGTGGCTAGCCCGACGCTGGACCCCCAGTTGATTCCCCAAGCGAGCTTGGTCCTCATTCATCCACCCCGGAAGGATGAAGGGCTGAGTTGACCCATGACCAGGGGGATCTAATCTAAAAGGGGATTTTGGGGGTCCTACCCTAGAAAATTTGATCTTTAAAACAAGGTTTTTAGCTTATACAGTAAAGCACCGTTTATATGTCTTTCAAGGGACCGACGTAAAACGGCGTATAAATGAAAAGACGTATAATTGAAAACAATTTTGATTATTTGAATGAATTGGAACTTGGCGAAAACGACGTATAAATGAGAGACATATAAACGGTGCTTTACTGTATTGGAGCAACTTTTTATATTTTTTTGGGGGTTGGGGTTTTCCTCCCCTTATGTATGCAATCAGAAAAGTCTGAAAATTAGACAAAAATCTTAAGAATTTCATTCCTGATTGTTAAGGGTCATAGCTAAATGCTTAGTTCTCTTTTTATCAGTAAAAGACCCAAGAATTTTGTATTCATTTCTTACCTATCTTTTTGCTTGTTTCAGTTGTGTGCTTGCATCACTACAACTAGTAGCATATTTCAGAGTTCTACAATATAATAATCAGTTCCTCGTGGAGATGGATTAGATTCCGAATTTGTTTTGCCATCTTCAGTTTCTCAATTTTGAAAGTAAGCCTTGCATTATAGCTTGAAAGTCTTTTTTCAAAAGAATATTTCTTTTGCGCCACTTTCCCTAAATCTTAATAAAATAGCTTTTTAAACGAGTCTTCAAAATTTTAAGACTGATGAAAACTTTGTCAAATTCATTATTAACCTGAGATTGAGAAGATGCGTTCGATTTCCGCTTTACTCCACCTGTCTGCTCTTTATGTAATCTACTAAATGATTCATTGTCCGAGTCTCCTTCAGTACAGAGTTTTCATGACTCAGAAAGTCTGAGTCTCTCAATACTAATGCGTATTCATCTATATCAGAAGGCACCGAGTTTTTTCGCTATATCTTTAAGTTCATCATTGTTGTAACGATACCTATATTCTGTAATTTTTCATCATTTAAACAACCCTAAGGGCCATTCTTTTTCCATCACTTTCAAAAGAACAGCGAAGGAAACATCAGATTCAACTTTCCATCTCATTTTTCATTAGTTACATTACATTAATTAGAGATTTATTTACATTACATTTACATACATATTATTTAAGTAATTCCTCAGTACTTACAGTGTGCTTAATACAGGATAGGGAAAAAACAGGTTTTTTTGGTATAAACAGTTTTTGAAAAAAAAATTTTCTAATATAGCAATGAACTAAATTTTTCAGCAAACGGTTCTTTTAAATCCATTGGTAATCCTTTAACATTATTTAGATTAATTGGTTCAGTGAGCAATATTTCTATTATACTCTGTTCATTTAGAATAAGCGCCTGAGAGACGTAATGTATTAGAAGCAGTTACTCATGTAATTAATATGGGAAAACTTTTCTTGTGCAATGACAAGTAGTCTAAACAGAAGTAGTTAAAATATACTGTAAAAAATTCAATGAAGTTGTGTTATGAGCACGAATAAGCGTTTTAATCCTGTTTCTGGCACTTATTCTAAATGAACAGCTTATGTTTAATGCGTTTTGTTTTATATCTCGGCATTTTTCCCTATTTTTTCATAGTATGTGTTACTTCCTCAAATTCTGTACTATGAAGTCTCTTTGCTGGACTACTATCACCCTCTGCTCCACTTTTTCTTTTATTGTACCCATTAATAAAATCATCCGACAGTTGAAAGAATTTATCTTTCTTCTTTGCAAATACTTTTTTTGAAAACTGCCATGTCATTCGCCCCTGAATTTCCTCTTTAAATTTTATCATTTCATCTTTCGATGATATACACTCTCGAATAAAGAACTGTAGCAAATCCCACTCATCACCACAAATTAACCTTTGGCAAAGTTCTTGCCCCCTATCACCGAAAATAAGTTTCCTTTTTTCTCTAAGAGTTGCATCATTTAAAATTAGCTTCACATTCTCATTATCTTTAATATCTAATAAACTTGATAATAAATACCCACTAGCATCTATAACATATCTTTTAAGAGCATTGGGACTTTGCTGCCAAAACTCCCTGAAAAGCTGATGGTAGTCGTAATCTTTGTGGCCATTTCTCACTTTAGAGATGATATTAAACAATAAAAGATCAGAATGCATCTCCTTAAGAAAGTCCCACATACGATTTGCCGTTCCCATGAAGAGACTTTGCCAAGGCCAATGCAGCAAACATATTAGCACTTGACCAGGGCATCTTTCAAATACCTCCATTTGTTGCTCTTCGTTCATTTGCGAGAGTAAAAAACATAAAACATCTGCCTTAGAGTTGTACAAAGTATAGTTCGAAGGTTGTACTAATTTTCCCGCAGTTCTCACCAAAGACTCTTCTCTTTCCCTGGAAGTTAGTTTTTGAAAGAAATACTCAGTTGCCGCTTTGTTGCCACCAACTGCAGCATACTCAAACACATATTGATGAGGAGAACACCTACTTCTTTCTTGTTGCCACCACCTTCCTTCCAAACTACCATCCAGCGTATTCACTTCCTCTTTTATATCATACGTCCAAATAACCACTAAATCCTGCTGCCTCACCTTTATCGGGTCTTCATCGCTATAAAAAGATTTCCTGCAATTTTCAGGTATTTTGTTCCACAGTTCCAGAACATCATCCTCTAAGCAGTAAGTACATGCTAATTCGTAGCGGCTGGTAACATCTAAATTTTCGTCCTTAATTAAGGCTTCTGCCGTTTTCTTTAAATCTACTGTTCCCTGTGGTGTCCAACAAAGTTCACTTGGTAGACCTATACCAAGGCGGCTTTTTTCTTGATGATATTCCTTCCATTTCAATATTTGTAAGCCTACTGGTTTAATAAAACCTAATAATTCTTCTTTTAAAGATTTTGGTAGTGAAAGTTGTGGTACTTTCTTGATTACTTTATTTTCTATCTCCTGCCATTCGTGTATTCTAAGTATAAAATCGAGTTTTGATATTAAAGCCCTGATATCATCTTGATTCCACAATGTGGTGGCTATCTTCACTAGAGCAATATGCTCAAGCGATGGACAATTTAATGTGTAATTCATCGAAATACTTAGTGCCTATCTATAACAAAGGCATTAAATTAAGAAAACCATATATTTTATTCTATTGTGGTATCTTGAATAACACACTAACAAGAAAAGGCAAATAAGTGATTGCAAATAACGCTACGATAACCCATTAAATGGACATCTTGTATCTATTAGACTTAACGCATGTCGGCAAACGAGCTAATTAGAGAAGCACATGTAGTTTACTAACTCATGTGTACTAAAGTTCTTCTTAGGTACTCTTACGAAGCTGTGCTGATATTTATAATTTCACAGCTGAACACAATATTTTTACTTTGTTCAACAGGGTTTTGAAAAAGTAAGGATTTCAAACATCGTGAATTCACAAGTTGGCCAAAAATCAGACATAAATGTAAATATAAATAAAAAGATTGTTGCCAACTATTTAGGAAAATTTTCACAAACTTATTCCGACAAATTGTTAGTTGGCTGGTCGAATTTTTATGGCATTTCAAATGAAATTTTACAAAAAATGTATCTAAATTTAAAAGAGTTCATTTAATTGAATTCCCATCAGGTAATTTTTCAAATAAAATGTGTAATTGAATTTATGATTAATAAATATTTTACTGTGAAAAAGTTTTTAGTCCACAGTAGTCGAAGAACAACTCAACTCATTTATTTCCCTTGTTTTGTTATTGTTTACTAACCGTCTTGGAAATCTGAATAGTTTTTTTTGTCTGGCACTAGAAGAAATAATTTTGTTATCTATTAGGACAGGGGTGGGCAATTGTTTTGTCTCGGGGGCCAATTTATTAAAGAAGAAGCTAACGGCGGGCCGCAGATTATGTAAAGTAAAATGACTGCATTACCAAGTTAACTTTGCATTTTACAAGTATAATTAAGAAAAAAATATAAAATAATAATGTGATGCTGTATCAAGCGCTGATCCAGCGTGGGTCCAAGAAGGGGGCATTTTTCCAGACCATCACCTTTCTTCTAACACAAAAAGTCAAAATATTGGGGGTTTTCAAAAAAAAGTATCACACAAGATACCCCTGTGGTACCACTGGGGGGGTATGGCGGTCCTCCCCAGACATTTTATGAAATTTGGCTTGTAAAAGTAGGGTTTTGACTCATTTTGAGAACATTTTTGGATCCAAGGGGAAACATTGTCCAGAGTACCACCCACCCGTGACTGTACTATGTAGGTACAGTACAATTTGGATAATTTGAACTTAATTTCAATAATTTCTCTTGGTTCCTTCAACTTCACATTAACTGTTTTTAATTTTTCATCATTAAAAAATTATAACTACTGAATATGTTGAAGAAATAAAATTTTAACGAGTTTTGCATAAAATGTAACCAATTTCATGGTAATAACAAACACGGCGCAAGTTCAGAAGTGCGGATGCGCCAAGTTTTTAGCGGTTAACATGACTAATATAGTAACCATAACTAATGTTAAAAGAGTTATTTGGCTTCTAAATGAGCCGCCAAATAGCCAAAATTCGCCAATCATCCTCACCTCTGAACTTGCGCCACAAACACTGCACTTGTATCAAAGTAAATTAGAAATCTCAGAATCAAATCATCCAACTTACCCACAAAAAAAGGTAATCCATTCTGAAGAAAATCTCTCCACAATCTTAAGCAAAAATTGAATAGAACACGGACAAGAAAGACAAGGAATTCAGTGACAAGTACGCGTCGTTAATGAAGTGAATGACCCCTGAAAATCCCAGACGGCGGAATGGGGGTGTACTTGTGGATGGGGTAGGGAGGATCTCTGTCGTGACGTCAATAACTCGGAAATTATTTATGTTTTAAACCCCTTCTCTGTCTTTCACACGCAGCCTTTTCTCCCACTTTTCTTTCTGCACCCACTCCGTGCAAAAAACAACCAAAATTAAGACAAAAAAACTTTATAATATTCTAATTTTTTGAGAAATAATTAAATGTCTTAAATTTGTAATAATTACAGGGGTTTTTTGCCCAACTAACCTTCCCCTGCCTAATACTACAGATTTATCTTATACGTATCATATTCCATGGAGTAAAATTGGAAAATCGAATCCTTTTAATGCAATTTTTGCGAGAAATACTCACTTTTTAGTAAAATGTAATACCCCCTAATATTCTATTTTATCCTCTTATCCTCCAAGAAACAGTTTTAACATGGGTCTCCTTCATATCTGCTATGAAATTTCTTATTTTAGGGATATTTTATCTTATTTAGACACACTAAAATTTAATGTATAAAATTTTTCTGCGCCGACCACGGACCCTTGTCTTGATTCCCAAATTTCATTGTCGGGTAACCAATTCGAGAGAGTCGGAAAGAGAAATCGATTTGTTTATTATCACTCTCTTCCAAGAAATTTCACTCCATTTGTCAAAAAATCGAATTAGTATTCCATTTCATCCATTCAACCCCCAAAGATGAGTTTATGCTTCTCAGGATAGACCACCTTGAGTGACCCCAATCAAAAATTTCAGTCCATAAAACCTTTTAAACAGGATAATTACTCTTTTTCTCAGTAAAGTATAATTTTAACTTTTTTTCTGCCCCAATTATTATCAGTTAGACAATAAAATCTGAACAAGTCGTCGCCTTAGTATCAAAAACTACTATCTCCGTTCGGCAAACTTCGGGGACCCTGATCCTTGGCGACTTATAATCAGACGCAAATTCAAACCACTCCCCATAAAAAGTCCAACAATTAAATATCACTAAATCAAAAAATTCTAATTACTTCAGATCGTTGCAGGCGCTCATTTGATTGGTTTGCACTTTGCCAGTTCGATGATGTCACGCTTACGAACCAATGAAATGAGCTTTCTCGCTTGCAATTCCGAATCAGACCAGAAGGTAGTATTATTTTGATTTTAAGATGAAGAAAATATTGCCCCTGATATGGCAACCTGCTTACGATATCAGGCCGCCAAGATTAACATTGAATCTAGCTCGTTTCGCAGCAGCCAATGAAATAATAGACAATATGCACTATGTCACGAAACATCCTAAAACTTACCCAATTTACTAATTCGATCATGAAAAACCCAAAAATCAACTTTAAAAATCACAAAAAGTTTTAATTTAAGCGCAAAAAGTGTTTAAAAAAGCCCTTAAGTCACCTGACTCAAAACGGGGCGTAACCTTGTGTGACGTCATACTTCAAGAGATTTGTTTCAGGCAAACTGTTTTGAGCACATGGAGCATAAAAACTTACTTTTTTGAATTCTCCCGTTATGCATCTGTTTAAGACTGGATAACACTGTTCTTGAAACTCAAAAATGTTCTTTTTAGAATTAAAATTTTATTCCTTTTGTACAGATTTCTTGTATTTTCATTCAGTTTCTTAGCATTTGGACTAACTTTGGAAATTTTGTAAATAAATAATGAATGTCTTGTAGGTTTTTTCTCACAACATTAAGTTTAATTATAGTCAGTATAAAATATTTAAAATATCACTAGTAAAATAAAAATGTAAAACACATTTAAAAACCAAAAAATCTTTGAATTTTTTAACTGTTGCAACAGTAAATAATTTATTTGACTTCATTAAATTCTTTCGTTTATTAATTTAAACTGATGATAATCAAGCATTCCATTTATAGCAATGTCAATGTACTAGTATCACAAAAATTCTAGTTTTCTTTTGCTATGAATTATTACATTTTTTGCAGCTGGCATCACGTTTTTGTTTGTTTCTTTGTGTCTAAGCATAAACGGCCTTATTCACTGCATACTTCATGCGATCGTATGGATAGTTGATGCGATCGTATGGCCTAAAACGGTATTCTCTGGGGCTCCGTGCGATGCGTATGATGTCTCCATGCGAGCTGACCCAGACGAGAGCTTTTTAGCAGCCGTCTGAGCAATGCGAAAATCGCATGGCTCTCTGATTGGTTGGAAATTTTTTTTTTACATCAGCCGCCTCGGATGATGAAAATAATGGCGGCTGCTCTCTTCTCAGCAAGACGCTAGGCCTAAATATGGGCGAATTTCCGGACTAATTCCAAGTGCGCCAGGCCTATAGCTGCACAATGAATGAGCCGAAAAGGTAAGATTAACCCTCTATCCCATTATATATTCTCTATTGTGTATCATTTGCTTTCTTTTTTCCCCTGAATTTGTGCATGAAGAGTCAGTCATTGAATGCTTTTATACAATATAGATGTTGGTGTTGAAAACAAAACTTACACATCAATCATCGTGTTACAAAATACAAATAACTCAAAAATGTCTTACCGAAAACATTATCAGTTAATCTTATAGTATATATTATGAATCAGAGCGTAAAAGAAATGTTTCACTTTCATAAAACGAAAGTGAAGAATGCATGATTACTTTACAAAATTTTTAAACATTTATAATTGTTGCTAACTCCCTCAATTTGTAAGTGATCAGATAAGTTATATCTTTAGCATACAGCTTTTTAAGATTGATTTTCTATTTATGTTTTTAAATTTTATATCCATCATGATGTTTACTTGTAGACCTAAAGTTATGAATGAGTACTACATAGGATTATTTTCACTGTAGTTGTTTTGTTTTTATTTTGGTTTTCTATTTTTTGTAATTAATCTTAATCAAATAATAATCTGAAATCAGCTAGTAGTGTTGTTTCAATGTTATGCAAACGTTTATATCATTCTAAATATTTGAAACCCTTCCCATTTTCCACCATTCATAAATATAAATTAGACTTTCATACTTTTTTCTCATGAAGACCTTTTTTTATACTACCATAGATACTGTAAATTAAAAAGTGTTTTATGAATTTTTATTTACTTTACCATTGTAATTAAATTGGAGTCAAGTATTGCTTAAATTAAATGATCAGTGTAGCATAATGTTTTACCTAAAAAACTGTTCACACTCATTAATAATATGCACTAACATATGTATTACTAACATAAATAATTGCAGAAAAATACATCATGTAATTAAGCAGTAGTTCAGCAAGCCAGAAAATACCCTATTTTGACAGTGGAAATGTACTAAATTTACCCCATATCCCTCCAAATTCCAAATACCCCTCTAAAAATTTTTGACTAATAAATTTTAATTAATTTTAAACTAATAATTTTTGGAACAAGGTACACCTACTCATTTTAAAATCAAATTACAAAAATATCAGATTGCTGTTGACTAAAAGAAACAAGATAAACAACATTATAAACAATTTCCAATTGCAAACTTTAATTGTGCATTATTTGAAAGTAAGGCAAATCAGTAGACTCAGATTTTTTTAAATGACAATAGTTTTTTTGGTCATTCTCATGATAGAAAAGTCACAAACTATTTGTTTGTTGATATTTTGGATTTCTGCAATAAGTTTTCTTGCATACCTACCAGTGTAAGGGAAATGGTAAATTAATTCTGAGTATGAGAAAAACGTTTTCCTTAGTTTTATATATTTCTTTGGGACATGGATAACTTTAACCAGTATTTATATAATCATTGCTATAAAGCTCTAAAGCTCATTTTAGTATGCATATTTCATTTGTATCAACAGACTAACTTTGTCATTAGGTAAACATTGAAATAATAGGGGAGATGAGGGAGGAATGGGACAGTGGGAGGAGTGGGACAGCTGAAATTATGGAAAAATAAATCAGTTTATTTTATTTCCAATTTGGTCATTAGATGAGCTGGTCAGGATGAAAGTGGTCTAAGTCCACAAATTACAAAAGTTGAGTTAAGAGTGGATTTTGATAGAGTTTTAGGTCCTTTATTTAATGCAATGGTCGGTTTAGCGATACGTTAATTTTTCGCCCCTTAAGAGCGACTCAAAAAATCACTCCTTATCGAAACAGCAGTTTTCGTCAGGATGAAAGTGGTCTTAGGGCCGTATTCTACTTTTTCGTGAACTCACCATACTAGCGAACTCCCCTCGCCTCGGTGAATTCGCTGGTGATTTCATTTCTTGTATTCTAACGTGGCAGGTGAAATGGGCGGAGATTTCAAATCTCCGCTTTATTAGCTGTTCTGGCTGACGTCAAGACTCTGCGTAACAATGCTTTTAAGCCAATCAGAACAAACCGGAAATCTAGACCCACGTGCTACTACCATCAACAATCGACAGCAATAATCCCGATCAGCGCGGTTTTTTAAAACGAAAGTAAGATAAATTATTGTAATTGCGTAATTAAGCAATGTTTTGGGAAAAGGAGACAGATTTTCTCATAGATTTCTTGGAGAGCAACCCGGACCTCGTTTGCATGGGCGTAGCCAGGGGGGTAGGGAGGGGCAGCTGCCCCCCCCTTAAGTCCTAAGTAATTTACTTTTACTTTGCTTTTAGTTAAGTTAAAAGCCAGTTTATTAGGGTCAAATTTTCAACATTTTTCTGGAGGAGGGCCCCCAGACCCCCTTTAGTATTTACACCTTTATAATTAACACTTTTTCTATAAAAAGTTCATTAAAAAAGAAATTCTAACAAAAATGTATGTCTAAATTTGGGTTTACATGTACCAAAATACAGTTTGAAACCCTGTTCTTAGCATCAAATTTTGCAAATATTTTCTGGGGGAGGGAAGCCATGGTCACCTTTTGTATTTAAACCCTTATTATTCACGTTTTTTTATAATAAGTTCATTAAATCAAATTTATACCTAAAAGTGTTTGTTCAAATTTAGGTTTACTTGTACTAAAAAACTGTTTAAAACAGGGATGGCAAAAACCCGGGTTTTTTTGAAAAAACCCAAGTGGGTTGGGTTTTTTCAATAAAACCCTGAAAAAACCCACATAAAACTGGGTTTTTTCAAAATTAAGTGGTTTTCTCCTACATAGTAAGTGGGTTTTTTCAAATTTTAGTGAGTTCTTTATGTTAAATGTGTTCTATCAAAATAATGTCAGTTTTTCCATAGTTAAGTGGGTTTTTTCAAAGTTAAAACTTTTAATACTTTGAAAAAAACCACTGAAATTGTAAAAACACCCCTTATTTATTAAAACCTGGTTTAAATTTTGAAAAAACCCACTAAAATTTAAAAAATATCCCAAACTTTGAAAAAACCCCATTCAATATTGAAAGAAATTAGTATTTAACTTTGAAAAAACCACTGAAATTTAAAAAATCCTCCTTAATTTTTTATATCTAGTTTGAACTTTAAACGTTGTAAATTTTGAAAAAAAAAACACTAATTAATGAAAGAACCTATTTAACTTTTAAAAAACATCCTGAAGTTGAAAAAAACACCATTTAATTTTTTAAACCTAGTTTAAATTTTGAAAAACCCATTAAAATATAAAAAATATCCTTAGACTTTGAAAAAAAACTTTAATCTAAAAAATCCTCTTTAATTTATTTATAACTAGTTTGAACTTTAAACCTCTTAAATTTTGAAAAACCCATTTAATAATAAAAATCCCCCAAACTTAAAAAAACAACTTAAATTTTAACAATATCCTAAGCTTTGAAAAAACCCATTCCAATTATATTGAAAAAATCTATTTAACTTTGAAAAAACACTGAAATTAAAAAAAATCCTCCTTAACTTTTATATAGTTTAAACTTTGAACTTTAAAGTTCCTAAATTTTAAAAAAACCCATCAATAATGAAAAAAACCCTTATTGAAACCCGATTAAAATTTTGAAAAACCCACTCAACTGCAGTTTTTGGTATGTTATTTCGTCATATGTTTTCCTTCAATATCTTGGCAAAACTGCCAAAATCTTGATTTTTCTTTAAAAAACCCAAATATGGGTCCAAAAAGTGGGTTTTTTCACATGGTTTTTTTTGAAAAAACCCATTGGGTCCAATCCAGCCAACCCTGGTTTAAAACCCTGTTCTTTGAGTCAAATTTCCAAAAATTTTCTGGGGGAGGACCCCCAAACTCCCCTTCGAAACTTGGACCTTTTTTACTAAAAAAATTTTTTTAAATAAATTATTCTTACACGCAAATTCTACCCAAAAAGTGTGGAAAAACTACATTAAACCTATTGATATATTATAGATGAAAGGGGCTGAATAACATTTTTAGGCGCCTCACGAAATAAATTTCCTTATTTACCAGCACTGATTCAAAATTAAAAGTTAGAGCTCCCACCCGTGGCCATACCCATGGGAAGGTAAGGAGTTGACCCCCATTCCAAAATTTTTATGTCTATTATGTTGCTTTTTTACTTGAAAATTATGAAGATATACAAAGAATAATCCACCTCGATTGCATCCTAAATGGCCCCCTATGTCCAAAAAAGTCACAAACTACTTTTTAGTGACAGATTACAAAAATGTTCACCTAAAAATAACCATCATTGTTTCCACGCTACCCGAAAAAATTTTACATTAATTTCATTAAGGTCATAAACCCCTCTCGAAACAATACTGTGGCTACGGCCCTCTCTCACGGGGCTTTAAAATTGTTCTCCAGAAACATAAAAGTCGACCCTGCTTGCCCCCCCTAAGTGGAACCCTGGCTACCCCCATGCTCGTGAGTGGGGCTTTTTCAAATAAGTTTCCTGACCAGACTGCTCAGCGCACAAAAAGGCCTGGGATAAAATTGCCCTCCAAATAAATTATCTGGGCCTTTCGAAATACACACGATTAGGCAAAGACATACGTAGAAAATGGACTTATCTTAGAAGGAGAGTTAGGAAGAAGTATGCCATAATAAACCACAAGAGGAATGCTACTGGGGAGGAGAGGGGTCAAAAGACGTTTTTTTAAAGTTTTTTTTAAATTTCAAATATATGCACCAGTGAATCCTTGAAAATAAGTTTAAAATAGTAACAACAGAAAATTGTTTTTTAACATATCTAGGATCATAGTGGCGTATATAGAAATTTATTTTGGGAGAGGCCCAAATATCCTTTAAGAAAATAAAATCACTATCAGGCCCCAAGTTAAATTTTTGCACAGGGGGGGAAGAAACTCGAAATTCCCTCTAAACCCCTTTTACGCATGTTTACAGGTTTAATGCTATTTTTTAGTAAGATTCTCCATTTTATGAACTTGATCTGAAAATAAATGTGATTAGTTGAGTTCTAAATACCAAAACGGGGGTTTGGGGGTCGTCCCCCAAAAAATTAAAACATGGTTTTAATTCATTTTAAGACTTTTTTTCGTACATATAGAAAGGTTTTCACGGGCTTGAAGGGTTTCGCGGGCTGCAGTTATAGGAGACCCCTGAAATAAAATATTAAAATTTTTTAATATTAAAATATAAAAAAATTAGAAGCCACTTTGACAAGAGCAAATAAATAAAAATTATTTTTAATTTTACATGATTACAATTCAGTTGTAGACATAAGTTTACATGATAATGTAAAACCTCTTTTGCATTGGTTTTCATGGGCCAGGACACATTGTGAAAATTGTGTCAAAAGTTCTGATGTACATAGCAGATTTGACTGATTTTAAATGCAAATTAAAATTTAATCTTTATCTACTTATTTGGTAATTGCTAGAAGTTTCCTTTAACAAAAAGTTTTGATGTTAATTTCAATGAAACTGACTTGACGCGAACAGAAAAAAATTGGCGCAGCGAGATTGTAAACAGAACAACAAACCAGAACAACCTCTCAGCCAATCAGAGACTACTTCACTCGAAACTCCGCCGAACTCCCCGAGCCAAGAGGTGGTGAACTCACTGCCGGTGAATTCACCCGAAAGAGGCGAGAAGAAGGTGTAGTAGAATCGAGTAGAATACACTTTTAGCGTTTTCACCCGGTGAGTTCACCAAAGTGGACGAGTAGAATACAGCCCTTAGTCCATTCGCCTGCTTCGCTCGGTGAGCGTTTTGATAAGAGAAAACTCAAGGTCGTTCGCACAGCTGCAGCAGTGGAGGGACCCACACCTTTTTTACTAGAGAGAAAGGCTTTTTTTGTAAACTTTAAATACATATATTTGGCTGACCCCTTTTTGTAAGAAAATATCCCAAAATAAATCCGCGCTTTATTAGATTAGGCGGGAAAGCTAGTCTTTTAATCATCGTGGCTAATACAGAGGATTTAAACACCGAATCTAACTGATTACAGACAACATCATGTAAGTTTTTTAGCATTCATTCTATATACTATGCTAGTAACTTTAGGTACTGATATTGGTTTTGGGATAAATGTATTAATTTTTATAAGGTATAAATTTACGTTTATGGTACTAAATTTTCATTATAAAACTTGAGTGAAGTTACCTTTTTGATAACATAATGCTTAATTTCAGAAGGATTTTTTGGGGGGTTCTGATAAATTCAAGTTGCTATTGACTAACCAGTGCTTCTGTGAAATTAAATATTTTTTTATTTTAAAAATATCTTTATAAGCAATGATGCTTACCTTGTTATGGTGAAGAATTTAGAGAAACAATTTAAAACCGGCACTACCTAAACCATCAGGGTTTATAGAAATTACCCATTGAAATATTAAATAATCTTCATAATGCTTAATGATTTTTCTCTGACTTTTTCTATTCGGAAAACATTTTATCACCTGATAATAATTAATACGAAACCAAATTTTTAATTGGTGTTTCGAGGAAAAAAATTTATTATGCCTATTGATCAGCATATTGTGCAGTTAAAGAGGGTCCCAGAAAAAAAAGAGCTATAAAGTCGAAAAATTAAAAATTTACCAGTGGTCAAATAGAATTGACCTAAGTTCAGGGATCTCCTAAACAACAACGAGACAGAAAGAAAAGGTCAGAAAAGCTATTTAGGGCTAGAAAAAGTAGATTGACCACTGGTCAAAATCTCTTGACCACTGGCCGAGACAAAATGTTTCGCGTCTCAAGGCGTTTGGTTTTAGCCCCTAATGACCTTCTGAAGTGCCAAAGCATAGAAGTAGCAAAAAGTTAACCGGACTGACCAATGGTCAACCTGAACTAAAATGACTTATTATAACAATAGGAAATACAAAATATTAATTAGAAACCCCCTACATTAATTTATAATGATTTTTAGCCATATAGAGCAATCTTGACCAGTGGTCAAGCAACCCAAAATATTCGTAACCTACCTACGCATCAAAATCACAATGGAATAGAACAATGAAATCAAGTTTCGTACAAACCAGTCGCCCGTGATTTCGTATTTACTACATCCCAATAGCCATCTTCCTACCGAAACCGGCCAATCTGTTGGGATGAAAGTGGTCTAAGTCCATTAAAGTCAATTTAGAGCACTTCCAGTTGAAATTCGATAGAAGTTGTTTCGCAACAAAAATTGTATCCATGGCTAGAGACAAATCCACCCCAGAAAGTAAAAATACAAGCAATCCTGATTTTTTTGGAGATGTTTTTAGAAAACCTTCAATTACACAAAACGAAGTTCAGTGGACTTAGACCACTTTCATCCTAACCAGCTCAGATGGCCTTCTTATAGCTTCTTGTTATTTCCTTCATTTAGTTTATCCAGCAGCAAGTTTCTGTTTATAGTTGTAAAAATTTGATTTTCCCACCTCCAAAGTAAATTTCCAGTCTATCTTAAGTTTTATTTCATTTCTCATGTAATTTGTAGAACAAACATTATATAATGCCATTGTAATCTAAAAGATATAATGTATGCTAATCTGCAATTTCATAAAGCCTAACACCAGCATAGTTTATGTGACAAGTTATATTTTAAAAGCAATGTGAGGAGGGAGGAATGGGAAACTCTGAAAAATGTAAACAAAATCTGCAAAAATGTAAACAAAATTTGAAAATATTAATTTCTGATGATCTCTCCCACCCATGAGGGAGGAATGGGACAAAATTCTTGTTAATTTGAATGATCAAAAGTGATAAAATTAAACAACATTTAAGAACTGTACATTTTTAAAAAATTAAGTTAAAACATGTAAGTTTATTATCCAACCATTTGCATCTATGAATAAGCAGGAGATAATGAATAAACAAATATTTAGTGAAAATTGTCCCATTCCTCCCTCCTCTCCCCTAGTCTCTTTTGAGTTAATATTTTATAATTACATCTAGCAGTGTAATGGGACAAAAATGTTTACTTTTATGCTACATCTAAACTCAAGACTTGCTCAAATATTCCTAACATTATAACTAATCATTCAATTTTTAATAATTCTAGATTGAAGAGTTGACTGAGATCAAGAGGGCCTTTCACTAGAGGCAAGTGACTTGTTGAGATAAATAAGGCCTGAATAATGAGGTTTTTTTGGTCAAGTTCATTTGAGTGAGATGCAGTTGTTGTTCTGTTACTAGTCTCTTCCTCTCCTTCAGTTAACAGTTCTTGAGGTATATTTAATTGTCAGCTGTTCTCATTTTATAAAGTTCTATGAATGCTTTACTTGATATGTATGTAGATTAAAGTTTTCTTTATAAAATGCTTTGTGTTCATTTATGTTCCACCTTACATTTATGAGTATATACATTAAATTTTTTACTTCAAAGTCTTCTTATGTTAAGCTATTGTTCATATTTTTAAATATTTATTACTCTTTCATATTGTAGATGATTGAAAATAAGGTATTTAGTTAGCTTTTTTATTAATCAATGCATGTAATCTTGGATTTTAAATTTAACTTGATATAATTTTGCTTTTAAACTCTCGTGATTCATCTATCTCCTTCTTTGTATTTTTGGAAGGTTCATAAGAATAATTTTGCCCATAAAATCTTCTCTTTCTACTGTGAGGTTAATCTTTGAAAAAATTTTTGAAAAAATTTGTATTGATTTAAACATATGGGATCATATTTATCTTTTATCAATTTGTTTATAATATTTATGAAAGTCATGAGTTAACAATTTACAATTTTGATTGATATTTTGTCCATATATGACCTACAGTTGTGCAGTTCTGATCTAGAAGGTCAATTTTCTTCTTAAACTGAAAAATTATATGGATGTTTGTTTACAAATAAAGCATAAGAAATTGTCTATTGCTGTTATTCTTGTATCTGAAAAAATACCTAATAAAAATATTTTAAGTATCTAGCTAGTGCTCTAAAAATTTATGGATTGCAGTTTTGAAGTCATAATTAAATTAATTTTGAGACCAGGTTAAATTAAAAAGTCATTGCAAGATACTCATGTTTTTTTGTATATTAGTTCTAGGTACTGTTGAATTTCTTTTGTATTTAAAAAATAGTGTTGAGAAATTCTACTAATATCAATGTTAATCAGGCTATGGTTCATACCAAATCAACATGAACATTATATTTTATAGTTTATTTTAAAGTTCCTTGTTTTTTGACAGAAGTAAGGTAAGTTGTAAGTTAGTATCAACAATTTGTTGCTTCTAAAGAATTAAGTTTTGTTTTATTTTTCTTGGTTTATTTAGGAATTAAAATTGTAAAACACATAAGGAAACTTTGGAAAGGATGCAAGTGGGAAAAGGTAAAATTCCACTGGTGTTAATTGTGAAATGTATTGAGTTCAGCAATATTATGCCAAATACCTATTTGATTTTATTTAAAACTCAATCAAGTATCAGGTTGAAGTTTTTTATTTTATTGAAACTTTTAAATTTTAGAGATGTGTCTATATTTCTTCCATGGTAAAGAGAATTATTTAAGAGTAGAAAGTATTGAATTATAAGTAGAAAATATTGAAATTTCAAAATGGAATTTAAAAGCATTGTATGGAATAAGTAGGAAAATGGCTAGTTTAGAAGCAGTCAAATATTAAAAAAATTATATATTAAACAAATGTGGGATTTGAGAGAAACTATCTTCCCTTGTTTTGCTTTATTCTTTTTCTTTTGACGCTCGCGTTTTTTCTCTCGGCTTGTTTTTGTTTTATTGAGTTCTTTTTCTCGTAAATATGTTCTGTTTCAATATACGAAAAAAACCATTCAATAAAAACAAACAAAATTATTACATGTGTAAAGCTATGAGTTTTTTAACGGTTTTTTCGCGACACCTGTTTTGATGGATTTCGCCTGCAAGTGAGCAGCTACGTGATTGAACTATTAAGAATTTTATTTTTATAATTTCTCTTTACACAAAGTAAGTTTTTATTTATTCTTAAATCCCAGTACATTCTCGAATTGTAAAAAGGTTCTCTTCAGTTCAAAGTTTATGTGGTTTGACCAACTACATTCGGGAAACTATTTCCAATCCATTTTCAACTACGAATTAATCAATGAAATAAAAAAACTGATAATTATACATCTATGAACTTTTTTTAAAATATTTCCTTCAACCATCCCCCAATCTTAATAAAGCAGCTATAAAAAATAACTATTTTTTTTTGTAAAATCTTATAAACATCCACTATTATACTTGTGAGTTCATGTGTTTTAAAATAACTAGAGTAATATACTCAGTTTTGGTCAGCGAAAATTAATTGGATGAAAGTTCTACTCATTAATCTTAACCTTTTACAAAAATCAAAGCAATTTAATGCAGCTCCAGAAACACGTGTAAATAAACAAAACAACAACAATCTGCTTCGCTTTCTTTAAATAAAAACGGCCGGATCCCAAAAAAAAGTACCATGATTGGTTAAAAATATTTAAAATCAACAAGATAAGTTGGCCAATAAGTGAACGATCTGAAGCCACGCCTCGCACGATTGAGACCACAGAATGAGCTTTTGGTAGCATGCGATCGCATTGCATCATACGATCGCATGGAAATCGCATCGTATGATCGCATGAACAGTGAATAACCCCGAAAGTTACACTATTTATGACGAATTCTTTCATTTTTTGGTACTGAGAAAAACAATTCTCTCTCTCTCTCATCCGGTGTTCTAACACTTGTATTTTTGCACATAGGTACTAAACATCCTTTATAGTACTTTTTTACTTGTTTAGAGCCGTCCATAGCTGCCGAAATAAGAAACTACAGGCTACCAAAAAACCCCAACATAAATGCAAACACCATTGCTTTTAAATGGATGCCTTTCGCGCGTAATTTGAACTTGAAGTATGACGTCACAAGTCAGAATCGTTAAGCACTGAAGTTTTTGTTGATAGTGACGTCAGAGCAACTTTAAATACGTTTTAAATAGAATTTATTTGATCGAATTGCAGTTTAATTAGCATTTTTCAAAGTAATTTTTCATGCTCTTTCTTTTTAAAATGAATTTGAAAATCATGCATATTGTCTATTGGAACTCTTTTTTCGTTATAAAAGAAAAACTAATCATGGAAGAAGTACAATATTTTAAACATATATACAATTATTTTTTACAAAAATATTGTCGTTTCTTTTTTTTAAAAATTGGAATTAGTTTTATAATTATTAAGAATCAAAGTTTCAATATTTTCCCTTTCTCTAGGACTGAAGTGAATTAACAATGGATAGCAGCAACCCTTTAACAATGCCAAAACCGCCAACAAAACGAGTAGAATGAACAACTACTGTGAATGAAGCTGCGTGAATTTTCAGAGATAGTAGTTTGATTCTAAGGCGACGAAGTGTGATAGAGTTTTCATTTTGTATAACAAACAAATTTTTACTGGAAGTTCAGGACCCTATTTAATTGTCATTCATTATAATTGCATATTAATTTTTTTCTTCTTATGATAGATAAAGTGAAAATAAAAGAATATCACTCAATAAAATAAATTCTGTTTGAGTCATGTTCTGAAACATTTCCACGCTGTTAACTCATAATCCCCTTCAAACAGAGAATCAAATGACGATTTCAAATTTTAATAAGGATTACAAATTTTTAAAGGATAGCTTCAAACAAGGAGCAGGTTTTTAAGAAAAAACGAAGCATAGAAAAACTTTTAACCCGTTATGACGAAAATTTAAGGGAGAAGAAACAAAGCTCTTTATTCATCAGACTTCTATGTTCAACTTTTTTAAACCTACTATATCAAATCAACTTAGATAATGACATTAAAAGAGAATAACACATTGATACCGTATCTTTTTGTATTTTCTGATATTAATAATTAAATAATAGTCTTCAAAACTCAATTTTATTTTCATCTCTGGTACCAATAGAACATAATTTGTATGCATTTCTGGAGGGAAATGTACCCTGACTTATGCAGTTATCGCGCTATCCCCCTACAGTGTAAGTCCGGGTATTACTGTTCACAATTCTAAAATCTTTTGTACAGTCCATGGACTTATTCCCTTTTCAAAACACATGAAATCTCAGCTGAAAGAAATTAACTTGAATCGACAAATAAATTATAAATTTGCTTATTTCACAACAACAAAAGTAAAAAAAATAGAAAGAAAGTTATAAAAAGTAATACTCTTCACTTAGTATAAGTACTTAGTACACTAAGAGTAAAGTAATACTCACACTCTTCATTTTGTCCTTAAATGAATATCAATGGGGTCCAACACATTCAATGAATTTAAAAAAAATGTAAAAACACCTTTAAATCAAAGACCGACTTTATTTTGGTTTCATTTTTACAGCAGAGAATAAGACAAAGTAACTTAAATTACAAACAACATTTATATATTGTACAAAATACTAAATATCAAAGTTAAAGCTTATTTTGGAACAACTTGTCCAAATTTTTTTTGGGGTAGGGGACTTTGCCCCCTAGAAATATGCCATTGGGAAAAGTCTGAAAATCCGACAAAAATCGGAAGAATCTCATGCCTCATTACTGTAGGGTAGTGTGTTTGCTTACAACTCTTAATTTTTTAAGGCAAAAAGAAAAAATATGAAGAAGTGATGTCGTGGTAAAACAAACAAATTTTTGTTGGAAGTTCTCAGGACCCTATTTAGAAAACAAAAACGGCGCAAGTTCAGAGGTGCGGATGATTGGCAAATTTTGGCTATTTGGCGACACATTTAGAAGCCAAATGACTCTTTTAACATTAGTTAGGGTTACCATATTAGTCATGTTTACCGCTAAAAACTTGGCGCATCCGCACCTTTGAACTTGCGCCACAAAAACAATCATCGAAAAAAATATATAAGTAACTTATTCAAAATTTTTGCACAGTTGATGGACTGATTCCATGAGAAAATGCGATATGGACAAGCATGTGAAATTAATGCTGAAAAAAAATCGTAAAAACCACTTAAATTATAATTCTGCTTATTTCACAACAACAAAAGTAAAAAATAGAAAGACAAAGTTAAAAAGAATTACTCTTCACTTAGTCCTTAAATGAATATCAATGGGGTCCAACACATTCAATGAATTAAAAAATGTAAAAACACCTTTAAATCAAAGACTTACTTTATTTGGCTTAGTTTTTTACAGCGCAAAGAATACGACAAACTAACTTTAAAAAAATACAATTAAATAAATGATTTTTTACCAAATTCAAGGGCCTATATCTGCCTTATTATTAAAGTATTACTTTAGAAACTAATGGGATAAATTTTTGTTCATTCATGACTCACAAAGTCTGAAGATGAGTCTCCTTCAGTACTAATGTGTATTCATCTATATCAGAAGACACTGAGTTTTTCCACTGTTTCTTCAAGTTTGCCGTTGTTGAAACAATACTTATTTTCTGTATTATGGTCTGTAATTTCATCATTTACAAAAACCATCTTTTCCAAAAGAGAAAACAACATATGACGTCAGATACCACTTCTACCTTCCCATCACTCATTCATATTCATTACTTTCATCACCTGCTCAGTACTGTGCTTAAAACAGGGTTGGGGAAAAAAACAGGCATTTTTGGTTTAAACCGTTTTTTAAACAATTTTTTTCTACCACATATGATTATAACTATTTACAACTATAACTCTTTTTTAGATTTCGAACCAATATTTGGAGTTTCATAATAAAGCAATGAACTTAACTTTACAGCAAACGGTTCTTTTAAATCTATCGGTAAACATTTAACATCATTTGGATTAATTGGTTCAGTGAGCAATAATTCTATTATACTCTGTTCATTTAGAATAAGCGCCTGAGACGTAATGTATTAGAAGCAGTTACTCATGTAATTAACATGGGAAAATGTTTCTTGGGCAATGACAAGGTAGGCTAAGAGTAGTAGTTAAAACATACTGTAAAAAATTCAATGAAGTTGTGTGTGTGAATAAGCGTTTTACTCCTGTTTCTGGCACCTATTCTAAATGAACAGCTTATGTTTAATGTGTTTTGTTTTATATCTCGGAATTTTTCCCTATTTTTTCAATTACTATGTGTTACTTCCTCAAATTCTGTACTATGCAGTCTCTTAGCTGGACTACTATCACCCTCTGCTACACTTTTTCTTTTATTGTACCCATTAATAAAATCATCCGACAGTTGAAAGAATTTATCTTTCTTCTTTGCAAATACTTTTTTTGAAAACTGCCATGTCATTCGCCCCTGAATTTCCTCTTTAAATTTTATCATTTCATCTTTCGATGATATACACTCTCGAATAAAGAACTGTAGCAAATCCCACTCATCACCACAAATTAACCTTTGGCAAAGTTCTTGCCCCCTATCACTAAAAATAAGTTTCCTTTTTTCTATAAGAGTTGCATCATTTAAAATTAGCTTCACGTTCTCATTATCTTTAATATCTAATAAACTTGATAATAGAAACCCACTAGCACAATCATGTACAACATATCTTTTAAGAGCATTGGGACTTTGCTGCCAAAACTCCCTGAAAAGCTGATGGTAGTCGTAATCTTTGTGGCCATTTCTCACTTTAGAGATGATATTAAACAATAAACAATCAATGCATCTCCTTAAGAATGTCCAGAGATAGGTCAATATGCTTCTCTCTGTTATTATTATCTATTATATAAATCTATAATTATTGCAGTATTTTAACTTCCCTGTCATTTTTTATCTGACTCTTTAATATCCTCGTGAAATCAAATAGTTAATTATGTGCTTTACTCACAACTTTATTTTTTTAAAGTAAGGAAAAAATCAAAAGTTAAGTAAGACAATAAAATCTAAAAAAGTGTGATAGAGTTTTCATTTTGTATTACAAACTAAATTTTTACCGGACCCTATTAAATTGTCATTTCATGTCATTCATTATAATTGCATATTCATTTTTTTTCTTTCCTCCATACGAATAGAAAAGGTGAAAATCCATCAGTAAAACCGGATCACCTCTAACATTATCTGGATTAATTGGTTCAGTGAGCAATAATTCTATTAACATAGGGACCCGGAAAAAAACCCGGGTTTTTTGGGGGTTTATATTATTCTTTTTATAACCCTTTATGCCCTTTAACCCTTAATTTCCTCATCCAAAATATATGTCAAGTTTACGTAACTGCAACTATAAGTACACTAAATTTGGCCTTACATGACGAAAATTGGACGAATTTGGAACATAGGGAAGTGGGACTTACAAGTCCCATCGGGACATAAAGGGTTAAAGTAATTGTAACAAAATTTGATGTTATAAAAAACAACACTTGGGCATGAGTTTTGATGCCCTACATTTCCCAATATTAGTTTGCAATTAAAAGAGTTTTTTAATATATTTCTCCTCAAATATATCAAAGTTTGGGTTTGAGAAATTTGCATCAGTAAAAGACTTGATCATGCTGGTTTTAATGAAAATTTATCCAATTTAAGTCCGGGTTTTATTCTGTACCCAATACTAAAAATCTTTGTACATTCGATGGATTTTAAAACACATGAAATCTCAGCTGAAAGAAAATAACTTGAATTGACAAATAAATTATAATTCTGCTTATTTCACAACATCAAAAGTAAAAAATAGAAAGACAAAGTTAAAAAGTATTACTCTTCACGTAGTCCTTAAATGAATATCAATGGGGTCCAACACATTCAATGAATTTAAAAAAATTAAAAACACCTTTAAATCGAAGACAGACTTTATTTTGGGTTAGTTTTTTACAGCGCAGAATAAGACAAACTAAGTTACAACTTTAATAAAAAAATACAGTGAATTGACATTGATTTTGCCAAATTCAAGGGGCTATACATCTGCCTTGTTATTAAAGTATTACTTTAGAAACTAATGGGATAAATTTTTGCTTATTATGGTCTTAAATTAAATTAATCAATTAGTTCAAATTCAACCATTTCCAAAAAACTTCTATTGAGAAATGTAGTGTTCCAAAAAGGGGTTCCATTAACCCCACTCAACCCTATAGTATTCAAGTCATTTCAAAATAGAATTTTAATGTGTTTTGTTTTATATCTCGGCATTTTCCCCTATTTTTTCATACTATGTGTTATTTCCTCAAATTCTGTACTATGAAGTCTCTTCGCTGGACTACTATCAACCTCTGCTACACTTTTTCTTTTATTGTACCCATTAATAAAATCATCTAACAGTTGAAAGAATTTATCTTTCTTCTTTGCAAATTCCTCTGTACACCAAATTAAACGCTCCTGAAATTCCACTTTAAATTTTATCATTTCATCTTTCGATGATATACACTCTCGAATAAAGAACTGTAATAAATCCCACTCATCATTACAAATTAAACCTTGGCAAGTAACTTTCCCATTTTCACTGAAAATAATTTTCCTTTTTTCTATAAGAGTTGCATCTTTTAAAATTATCTTTACATTCTCTTTATCTTTAATCTCAAGTAAACTTAATAATAGAAAACTATATTTAGCACATTCTTCAATTACATATCTTTTATGAGCATTGGGACTTTGCTGCCAAAAGTCCCCGAAAAGCTTTTGATAGTCATAGTCTTTGTGGCCCTTTTCCACTTTATAGACGATATTTTTCAAAGAAATACAAGAATCCTCCTCAGAAAGAAAGCCCCACAAACGATTTACTGATTTCATGAAGAGACTTTGCCAAGGCCATTCCAGTAAACATTTTAGCACTTGACTAGGGCATCTTTTAAATACCTCTATTTGTTGCTCTTCGTCCATTTGCGAGAGTAAAAAACATAAAACATCAGCATAAAAAGAGTTTTCTTCAATGTCATTAGTAGTGATGCACAACCTGCGGCCCGCGGGCCACATGCGGCCCGCGAACCATCAACATGCGGCCCGCGAACGAATTTGGATATTTCAGATAATTCCTAACTTTTGTTACTTTCCTTATTTTAACCGAGAAAAAGTGACGATTTATAGCGGAAAAAAGTCGGGGAAATCGCGATTTTTCGAGTTTCGTTTTGCTCGCGAAGTGTTCCGTTCCTGCCGCGATTTTTGGGCGGGCGCCAAATTGAAGTTGGCTTCTTCTTGTATTGTTTGTGCGACGGTGCGATGTGGAAAAAACAACTTAACAATGGTTTGAAGTTTTGAAGCCAGAAGTCCGGTGTTTAGGATCACGCGCCGCTGAAAAATCGAAAAATAGCGATTTTTCGCGAAAGTGCCGTTTTTACGGCGCCTAGTTGAAGCTGGCTTCTTTTCACATTGTAATTGCAATGCAGAAAAATTTAAGCGTGGTCAGAGGAGTCTAATAAGTCTAGTGATACCTCTGACATAGCTTTTTTTTTATCAATTTTAGTATTTTCAACAAATTCTTCTTAAGGATTTCCGAAGTTCTAAATTTTTGCAAAAAGATCACTTTGAAACAAGATTAGATAATAATGCAGTGTATTTTTTTAATTCTTATTCTTATTAGATCATAACCTGTTTCAGATATGCTATCAAGGGGGATAGCAGAAGGCTGGGGGCCTGTCCCCCCAAAAAAAATCTAACTTGATTTCTAAAATAAGTTAAAACCCTGTTTTTTAGGGTCAAATTTCCAAAATTTTTCTGGGGTAGGACCCCCAGACCCCCCTTTACATTTGGAATTCTATAATTATCATTTTTTAAATAAATATTAAGTTAATCAAAATGCAAATCCCATCTTAAAATATATGTGCAATATTTGGGCTAAATGTGCAAAAACTAGTCAATGCTTTGTTTTTTTGGGGTTAAATTTCAAAAATTTTCTGGGGAGGACCCCTAGAACCCTTTAATGGTACAAACTCAATTATTCACATCTTATATTAAGTTCCTTGAGATGCAAATTCTACCTTATTTTTACTGTTACTGTTTGCGGCCCTCCGTGTCTCAATCAACTATGTGAGTGGCCCCCCTCCCAAAAAGGTTGTGCATCCCTATCATTAGAATCTGCTACCTCTTTTGCAGTTCTCACCAACGACTCTTCTCTTTCCCTGGAAGTTAGTTTTTGCAAGAAATACTCAGTTGCTGCTTTGTTGCTACCAACTGCTGCAGCAGTCTCAAATGCATATTGATAAGGAGAACACCTACTTCTTTCTCGTTGCCACATCCTTCTTTCGAAATTATCTTCCAGCTTATTCACTTCCTCTTTTATATTATACATCCAAAGAACCACTAAATCCTGCTGCCTAACCTTTATCGGATCTTCATCGCAATAAAATGATTTCCTGCTATTTTTAGGTATTTTGTTCCACAGTTCCAGAACATCATCCTCTAAGCAGTAAGTACATGCTAATTTGTAGCGGCTGATAACATCTAAACTCTCGTCCTTAATTAAGGCTTCTGCCGTTTTCTTTGAATCTACTGTTCCTTGTGGTGTCCAACAAAGCTTGTGGGGTAGATCTATACAAAGGCAGCTTTCTTCTTGATGATATTCCTTCCATTCTAATATTCGTAAGCCTACTGGTTTAATACAACCTAATATTTCCTCTTTTAAAGATTTTGGTAGTGAAAGCAGTGGTACTTTCTCTATTACTTTATTTTCTAGTAATGTAAAATTGAATTTTGACATCAAAGCCCTAATATCATCTTGATTCCACAATGTGGTGGCTATCTTTACTAGAGCTATATGCTCAAGCGATGGACAATTTAATGTGTAATTCATCGTTTACGCCCTACTGAAATACTTTGGGCCTATCTATTACTGCAAGAAAAGAAAGAAAAAAACACTTATTTTATTCTATTTTGGTGTCTGGAATCACTCAAACAAGAAAACGATTTCCATGTAGATTTGCTTGGCTTATTTCTAAATATTTTATTCACCAGGGTTTTGAAAAAAGTAGGGATATTTCAAACCTTGTGAATGCACAACACACAGCCCTTGTCCTACATCATTACCAACTCCAAACGAAAAGAATCTTCAGCAAATAAACTGCAAAAAAGGCAGAAATATTTTAGACTAAGCGTCTTTCTGTTGGCAAATAACAATTTTGACGTAAACAAAAATAAAAAGAATGTTGCCAACTATTTTCGAAAATTCTCACAAACTTACTGCGATGAATTGTTAGTTGGCTGGTTGGTTGAATTTTTATAGCCTTTCTATTAAAATAAAATATCAGAAAAAATATATCCAAATTAAAAATCATAATAGGGGGTAAATTTAAATGAATTCCCATCAAGTTATTTTCCAAATAAAATTTGTAATCGAGTTTATAATTAAAAAATATTATAATACCATCAAAAAATTTTGGTTCATTGAAGTCGGAAAACAACTCAACTCATTGGTTTCCCTTGTTTTTATTTTTGTTTACTTGAGACTTGACTTCGCCGCAATTTAAATATCTGAATCGTTTTTTTCTCTTTTCTACAGGCACAAGAAGAAATAATTTTCTAATATAATAGACTAGATATCTTTGAGATCGTAATAAAATCGGTATTACGTCGTTTTCGGATGTCTTAAAATTCGAAAATATCCAGTATCAGTTACTTCCGTGGGAAAATTTCCCTGTATTATAGTGTTTGCAGGGAACTGTTGTCAACCTGAGTCTCACTTAGGAAAAAAATGTGGGTCCGGAAACAAAAAAATTGAGTCCCTAAAATTTTATGGAAGACGTGTTTTTAAACTAACAAAAACACTAATAATATTCCACAAATTATTATAAAATAAGAAAGCATTGATTTATTCTTACAAATTCAATCTCTTTTGACAAATTTTTTTGTTTGCACTATAGCATTTTTAAATTTTCATCTTTTGAACCAGACCCTTGCAAATATATTGGGTTGTCCCATAAGTTCTGTTACTTTTTACAAAATTTCGTGTTTGAAAATTTTTTATGAAAAACTGGTAATAGGTGGAGATTTCAAACAAAGAGGATTTTGATCTATGTATATTTATGAACATAACGTGTGACTTTGGTAGTTCTCGTGATATTATTTCTTTTCAAAATGGCGGTTTGAAAAAAAGACCGCAAACGACGATTTTCGCGTAATTTTTTTCTTTTGTTTAAAAAACTAGGAAGAACGCATAATTCATGGCTAAAAAAAGTTTTACTGTATATTTGAAATATTTCGATTAAGGTGTCATAGTTTCAAGATGATTCAAAAAGTTTAAGGTAGGAAATTTTGGCTTTAAAACTTCATATATATTGATAATTTCACGTGTTTTTTAATGCACGCCCATTGTTTTTCTAAGCAGCTGGTATGAAGCAAATAAAAGGGAGATGTTTTTTGAACCCTAATGCTTTTTTACACAGTTTAAACATTGAAAGCATCTTTTCATATTATAGTTGAATATATTTATTTCTAAATTCCAACGAGTTGTTTTTATTGTAGTGTTTTCGTATGAAGCAAATAAGTCCTTTGTTCGCATAGCGTATAAGTTTAGCGAGTGTAATTCGGATAAGCTAAAACGTTGCGCGCTTGAATTGTGCGCACTACTTTCTAAACTTAATTACAGAGATAATTTAATATACTGCATATTTTGAATACTTGGGTCTATCTGTAAGCTTTTTTATTATTTTTGATGATTTTTTGTGAGAATTTCTTTGAAATGACTAACATTACTGAGGAAAGTTTTTTGCAATAAATGGTATGTTTGAGACCGAAATTTCCGAAGTTAAGCTTATCTAATTATCTTGAAACTATGACATCATAATCTAAACATTTCAAATATACAGTTAAACCTTTTTTAGCCATGAATTATGCGTTCTTCCTAGTTTTTTAAACAAAAGAAAAAAATTACGCGAAAATCGTCGTTTGCGGTCTTTTTTTCAAACCGCCATTTTGAAAAGAAATAATATCACGAGAACTACCAAAATCACACATTATGTTCTTAAATATACATGGATCAAAATCCTCTTTGTTTGAAATCTCCACCTATTACCAGTTTTTCATAAAAAATTTTCAAACACGAAACTTCGCAAAAAGTAACAGAACTTATGGGACAACCCAATATAATCATATAATCCCGCTTTCGCAAATTTGCGTAAAAAACCCGCTGTGGCGAGTAAACGCGAACCCTGTGTTAGATTGAACACTGCATTCCTTGGCTGTTGTAAAAGGGGGGCATGACCAATGGAGTGAAGGGGGTAAGTAAGAGGACAGTTTGTGGAACTCGTAAACAGAAGGAGAAAGTTTCCAAAGAATTGCACTCTCATTCGCGCGCACTGTTTTCCTTGTGACAGGGGTGGAAAACCAAAAATTGGTTTTGGCTGACTGAAATCCCTAGTGTGCGCTCATTCATTAATTACGTAAGGGTCCCGAGGGGGTTGGAAAAATCCCTACATACCCCAGGGATGCAGAATATGTCCGATCCGGCAATCTAGGATCGGGGGAAATTTTAGCCATCTGGGGAAATTTTGTAGAAAAGTATACTATGGAATTGAATTTCAGTACAGTAATAAAAATTTATGTGGCAATTCGTGTCATTGTACTTTTTAACAGATTTTGATACCGACAATAATTCAGAAGTTTTGAAGGTCTTTATCATTTTTTAAAATTTTGGGGAAATTTTTGTATGGATTGAGGGAAATCTTGAAGGCAAAAACATTTTCTGCATCCCTGACATACCGTTATCGGAGTGACATGGAGGGAGGCAAAACATCTTGCCACCAATAGAGTCAGGTGGAGACTCATGATGGAGGCCCTATGCTCCAGTAATCAGGGATGAGATTTTTCAGCCTTTTGGAGGATTTTCAGACTTTTTGAAACTTTTCAACGGAAATTTTAGACTTTTTAATGTAAAGAAATCAGTTAACAAACGAATATTCAACTAAAAACTATACATCCCTTTCATTTTGTGTAAATGTTTCTGACTCATAAGGCTCTTACCCATAGTAAATATTTATATCTGAAGCAGCTAAATGATTTTATTTAGCTTGGTGTACAATCTTCTTATCAATTCATGGAGTTTTCAGACTTTTTGCTTTTTTGTCAATCTCATCCCTGAGTAGTGGAGTGGTAGAGGGTTGGGTTTCTTCCGGAAGAAACTAGTTTCTTCCAGGACAGTGGAAGAAACTGGAAAAAACCGGAAGAAACTGGAAAAAACCTGAAGAAATGGAAAAAACCGGAAGAAACTGGAAGGAACTAACAAAAAGCTTTACAGAAGCACCCAATTTTTAAATCTGTTAAATGAATAAATCAAACCATAATTTTAAAAACTCTTAAATGTAATTTAATTATAATTAGTTAAATTTATTTATAGTAATTAAATTTTAAAAAATTTTATATTTGACTTTTAATTCCGGTTAGTTAAATTAAATTTTAAATTTGTTGTGTTAACTGAATAAATTAAACCACAGTTTAAAAAACTCATAAATGTAATTTAATTACAATTAATTAAATTTAATTAGAGTAATTAATTTTCTAAAAATACCATAAATAACTTTTAATTCCAGTTAGTTTTTTATTAGTATTTTAAATCTGTTAACTGAATAAATCAAACCATAATTTAAAGAACTCATAAATATAATTTAATTAAATAATTAGAGTAATTAATTTTTGAAAATTATATATATGTAGTAAAAAAAGTGTGTATAACCTGAAACATTTTTGACTGGAAATAACACCAGACAAATATTTGTCAGAAATATTCAAGTTTAATACTTTGTTTTAAATTTTGTGTCGGGTTTATATTGTTTTATTACTATATGGAAGATTGTGTATTCTAGAAAAATTCAGATTATTAAAACATGTCTTTTCTGTTTAACTTTTATACTTTCTTGTAGACAGAAACTCATCCAATCAATACTATGTAATTCTCAGACTTATTCAAAACTACTTTTCTGTTAGGATGAAATTAATTTAAAATTACTGGAATAATTTAATACATGCATGCAATAGGTATTTATAACAGTTTTGAGTATTTAATTAAATTTTAGACTACAAAGTAAATATTGTTTATTAAAGGGGTTTTTTTTTTCAAATTATTTAATAGCATTTTTTTCATAGTTTGGAAGAAACCTACATTTACTAATTTAATCATCAACTAATAGGTGCATATAATTAATGACATTTTGGAAGTTTTTATGTAAATATAAGAGTGTTTGTGAGACAAATATTTATAAAACATGAAATTTTAAAGCTAATTCTTTAAAAAAAGAGGTTTCTTCCAGTTTCTTCCACATGGAAGAAACCCATTTCTTCCGGACGGTTTTTTCCGCGGTTTTTTCCACGGTTTTTTCCACTTCGGAAGAAACTTGCCAACCCTGGTAGAGGGATAAGTTACCCTTACTTGGTGGGTCAAACCATTCTTACACAAGATTTTTCAAGTTAATGTAAACAAATTCCAATTATTCTAATCAAATTACTATTGAATAACCCCAGAAAAACTTTGCTGACGATCTCAGTATATTATCGAAGCTTAATTTTTTTAAAATGAAGGTATATCAGATGTATCTTTTTTATTGGTGTAGCATTAAGTTAAGGTAAAAAATAAAACTGTTGAATCCATCTTCCAGTTGTCAAAAGTAGAAACAAAACAAAAGCAAAAAGAGAGGTTTTCTAACATTTTATTATTTTGAAAAATGAAATTGAATCTTACGTAAGAATAGGGGGAAGGGTTTGAAAAATTATACATACCCTTACATGAGGTTAGGGGGGGGGTCAAAAATGGCCAAAATCATCCTTATGTAATTAATGAATGGCCCCTTAGGCCTATGAAACACTAAGTCCTTAAATGAATATCAATGGAGTGCAACACATTCAATGAATTAATAAAAAAATGTAAAAACACCTTTAAATCAAAGACCGACTTTATTTTGGCTTAGTTTTTTACAGCACAAAGAATAAGACAAACTAAATTACAACTTAAATAAAAAAAATACAGTGAATTGATATTGATTTTTACAAATTCAAGGGGCTATACATCTTGCCTTGTTATTAAAGTATTACTTTAGAGACTAATGTGATCAATATTTGTTTATTAATATGGCATACCTACCAACATTGGGATTATAGAAAAAGGAAGATTTTAAAAATCAAGATACCCGCAGCATTTTTTAATTCTATGTCAAATAACTTAATAAAAGGCTAAGGCTATACCTACCATAGTTACTATAAACGTACGTTATAATAGGTAGTATGAATGGATCTTTTAGTAAAAAAAACCAAAGAAAAACATTCATTTTTAACGAAATATCCAATGAAATACAAATTTTTATTGCATTTCAAATATTATTCTCAATGTTAAATTTTATTTAAAGAATAATTGTAACAAATATCAGGTCCTAATCAATGATATTCATGTCATAGACTCCCAGGAGTATGGATATATCCGACAAGAAAAAATTACCCTAGAAATAGTTTAGAGGGGGTACAAAAGTCCTCCAAATAATGCCTCTGACCCTAAAAGATGAAGGTAAAATATAAAAGTAAGATTAACACAGCGATGTTAATTATAAATGAATTCCTAATGCAAACATCCATGAGTGAGGGTACAGTACCTATAAATAGTAAATGACAGATTGAAATACAGTAACGTTGGTCCCTTGAAAGTCGTATAAATGGTGCTTTACTGTATATCAAAAGATCAAAGACACAATTAGGTTTAGATTTCAAAACACTGTTTTGAATTTATTTGGGACCCTGTTGGGAACATCCAAAAATGATCGCTCCTTTTAATGCTCAGAATTTTGGAGGATAAGACCATAATATAGTGGTCAACATGAAAAAATAGTTAACAAAAAAATTTAAATAACATGTTCCTTAGATTAGGTTAATTATTCCTTTTATTGAAATCGGTAAAAAAATATTTAAGAAATAAAAAATACTTGGTTATCCTGTGTAAAATATTAGCTAAAAATGTGCAGAAATAACGCGAACCTTAAAAGTGTTGAAAATTTTCTTTTTTTTAACTATAAAAAGAAAATGGATGAGGTAAAGTTTTTTATTCAAATGGGATTTCTACTGTGTTTATTAATTAAAAATTGTATAAAAATTGCTTAATTCTATTAAATAAAGAGTGCTAGACTTCTAAATTGAAACTTACAAATTTGACATAATTACAGGTCAACGAGGAATCCATATTCTGGAAATGCAGTGGGATATGTTCAGGTCAAGCGAGATGGGCAGTTGTGTACTGTTAAAGCCAAAATGACACCTGAACATCGTCTTAGAAGCAAATCTTCGTTTTCATACTACTCAAGTTTTTATAGTTAAACTATGCACTTATTGGTTCATAAAAAAAAGCAAAATGATTAGCATAAAAAGATGTTTAAGTTTTGAAGCAACTAATAAAGGGAAAAATAGTTCATTTCCATACCAAGATTGATTTTTATTTTATTACTTATTTACAAACATCAAAATATAAATAACATTTTTTCTTTTTCATAAATTTTATTCCTTTGCTACAATTATTTTTGTTCCAGAGAAAAGTTTAAATCAGAAAAGAAATTGTACTAATGTATAAAAGCTGGTATAAGACAACAACAACAACACTTTTTTTAGATGTCGAACCAATATTTGGAGTTTCATAATAAAGCAATGAACTTAAATTTTCAGCAAACAGTTCCTTCTTTTAAATCCATCGGCAAACATTTAACATTATTTGGTTCAGTAAGCAATAATTCTATTACTCTGTTCATTTAGAATAAGCGCCTGAGACGTAATGTATTAGAAGCAGTTACTCATGTAATTATCATGGGAAAATTCAAATATCATGGGATTATTCACCATACGCTTACATTTCAATTAAAATTTTTTTTTCAAACTTCATAATAATATTAATATAGGAGTTTTTATATAAGTACAGTCCACTCCAGTTATCCGAACTACTTTCAGAATTCCAACCTACGCTTTTAAACTTCGTATCATAGTGTTTGAAAATATAAGATAGAAGTTCTTTAAGAAAATTAATGAAGGCAGAAACACAAACAAATATTTAGAAGTTAAATGATCATATATTTAGATGCCGTTTTTAAGTAGTTTTTGCAGCTAAGATGTATGGAAAACTATATTTTGGGTGCGGTTTTTTGTGTAAAAGATAAGATCTTAGCTCAAATGCTTGGTTGTCCAATGTCCATACTGTAAAACAAGGAACGGTTGGCTAATAACTCTACAGACTCTTTTTTAGGGAAAAATCCAATTATACGAATTTTTGATTATCCGAATGGGGTCCGGTCCCAATTGATTCGGATAATTGGAGTTCTACTGTATATGGATATATATGGTATATGTTTGATTGTTTTGTTATACGTTCTGTGCTATACTTTTTTATGAGTGATTTATAGGAGTTTTATATTTCTTTCTCACGGTATAAAATAATGAGTTCTTTGTGACAAGTTGATAATTTTGTCCTAAATATAATATGAGATCAAATTAAAAAGAAAAACCATATATTATCAGTCATGAATACTTCAATACTTAATATGAATGAATTGTAGAGTATGAATCTAAGAGTAAACCAGACCCGAGCCGTAATAAAAAAGGCAGGTGAAGGAAGCAGCCGGTAAAATCCTATGAAATCAGCTGCTCTCTTTGAGTTCGAGAAACAATGAAACGAACCTTATGAAAATAAATTCATATTTTACTTCTAGAAATAAGTTTATATCTGACCTACAAAATTAGTTACAAATCATTTTTAAACTCTCATTGGGCTGTGCAACGCGACGGCATGGCATAATGTAAAAAATATCCCCAAGTTATCAATTTGCACACTTCCGTACTTTACATGGCAAAATCTCAAGACCTAAACTAAAATAGTTATGTGTATTATATCAAATACAATTATTTCTCTTTAAATGAAATATGCAAGACCTTTTTTAATGAAATTAACGATAAATCAAGCGAGAAATGTCAAATACCTTGTAAAAAGGGAAAGTTGTTGATACTACTTTCAAAATCAATGACATAATAGTAACACGAGTTGACATTTTTAATAAAATGACAGAATAAAACATACATGGTTGGAAACTGAAATAAATATCCATATATCCTATTTATATCAATAAATAACTATATTTCTGAAGTTAAAATTTCCAAAAAAGTTTATTTAATATTAAAAATTACTCAAAAATTACCGTAACGGGAGTTGACATTAATAAAAATACGCTACCTTGACGACAGATAATTTCTTTGAAAACACAATAGTTTTCGAGCCGAAGAATAAAAACACGGTTTAAATATATTCTAAAGTAAACAAATAATCGTTTGGAATGTGTTTCTACATTTTTAAAGCATAATTATTATTATATTTTTTAAAATTAATTCGCCTGTAACGGGAATTGACATAAAGTGAGGGACAAAATATTTTATTGATTTGTAAAAATATTAAATTCGAAAAATTAATTTTGCAATTATAATAACCTTGTAATAGTTCATAATTTATCATTTTTTCTTTCAAAAAGTCAAAAGTTAAAAATCAAAACAATAAAACTACTTTTAATTTCGTGAAAATCGTTAGGGACAAGCATTTTCGGCTATTTTTGTATTTTTAAATATCTTCATTTACATAATTTTAAAGCTTTTCTTAAAAATTAAAAGCTAGAAATATTTCATTTAGTATACTTTACCTAAATCAAAGTTTAAACAGAAATTTTAATAATGATTAATTGTTTAATTTTCATGTTTTACCTTCGGGACAGCAAATGTAAGCAAATTTTTAAAATGACCCAAAAAATTATATGAAGTTAAGTTATGAGCGCTATTAAGCATTTTTGATCCTGTTTCTGGCGCCTTAGGGTGTCTCAAAAAAAACTTTTTTCGAAAAACCTCGGTCCCCAAGGCTTTTCCCATTCCTTTTGGTCCCAAAAGATTGTGTGTGAAGTTTCAGCCCCCTAAGTTAACTCTAGGGTTTGCCTGTAGAGTCCCAAAGTTTGATAAAAGTGGAAAAAATGACCAATTTTCAGAATTTTTAAAAATTATATTTTAAGATTGATACTGCGATAAAACCGGTTCAAATGTGTCATTTAGGACTTATTTTGGTGGAATATATTTATTTATGTGTATTAACTGTACCCTATAGCTCCTATAATTTAAGATTAAAACGTACTACATAGGGACGTTGCACTCGCCAAAGCTAATAATGCACTACCAGTGGATGAAATGAATTAAATCCGAATTTCTTTGAAGGAACTCCCTCAAATGATGCCATTTAGAGCTAAAATGATATTATAAATTATAAAAACCAGTGAAATAACAGTTTTTGGCCCTTCCACTGAGCTTTTATATAATGTAAAAAGTGTTTTTCTTCAAAATTTCTCGTTTCCACCTGATGAAACCCAAAACTTATACTAAAAAAGGGGTTTGCTGAACTTTTTTAGATACCAAACCTTGTAACCTTTATAGGGGTTTCATTTCTAATAAGTAGAATTAAATTTTATAGCGCACAGATCGGAAATGACATGGATATTTCTTATATTAGACGTGAAAATCTGTTTTCTTTTTTAAGTTTGGAAAATTACTTCCTTTTAACGTATTAGGGGAAAGTTTTAATTAAAAACTTCTTTCGTTAACATTTCAACCAAGATTCACAAGTATTAAACTATTTCCCTAACTTTGAAAAAAGAAAATCGATTTTCACGTCCAGGTATAGGAAATATTCATGTCTTTTCCGATCTGTGTTGTTTAAAATTTAATTCTACTTGAAAAATTGAAACTCCTATAGAGGTTCCAATGTTTGGTACCTAAAAAAGTTCAGCAAACCACTTTTTTAGTATAAGTTTTGGGTTTCATCAGGTGGAAACGAGAAATTTTGAAGAAAAACACTTTTTACATTAAAAGCTCAATGGAAGGGCTCAAAACTGTTATTTCACTGGTTTTTATAATTTATAATATCATTTTAGCCCCAAATGGCATCATTTGAGGGAGTTCCTTCGAAGAAATTCGGATTTAATTCATTTCATCCACCGGTAGTGCATTATTAGCTTTGGCGAGTGCAACGTCCCTAAGTAGTACGTTTTAATCTTAAATTATAGGGGCTATAGGGTACAGTTAATACACATAAATAAATATATTCCATCTAAATAAGTCCTAAATGACACATCTGAACCAGTTTTATCGCAGTATCAATCTTAAACATAATTTTTAAAAATTCTGAAAATTGGTCATTTTTTCCACTTTTTTCAAACTTTGGGCCTCTACAGGCAAACCCTAGAGTTAACTTAGGGGGCTAAAACTTCACACACTATGTTTTGGGACCAAAAGGAATGGGAAAAGCCCTGGGGAGAGAGGTTTTTCGAAAAAAGGCTTTTTTTGAGACACCCTATGGCGCCTATTCTAAATGAACAGCTTATGTTCAATGTGTTTTATTTTATCTCTCACCATTTTTCCCTATTTTTTCATAGTACGTGTTACTTCCTCCAATTCTGTACTATGAAGTCTCTTAGCTAGACAACTATCACCCTCTGCTACACTTTTTCTTTTATTGTACCCATTAATAAAATCATCCAACAGTTGAAAGAATTTATCTTTCTTAGCAAATTCCATTTTATGACATGTTAAATCAAAATCAAATTCCTCTTTAAATTTTATCATTTCATCTTTTGATGATATACACTCTCGAATAAAGAACTTTAGGGAATCCCACTCATCACAACGAATTAAACCTATGCAAATAAATTGCCCCATATCACTGAAAATAATTTTCCTTTTTTCTATAAGAGTTGCATCTTTTAAAATTAGCTTCACATTATCTTTATCTTTAACAATCCCAAGTAACATCCATAATAAATACCCACTAGCACATTCATCTATAACATATCTTTTATGAGCATTGGGACTTTGTTGCCAAAACTCGCTGAAAAGTTTTTGGTAGTCGTAATCTTTGTGGTCCTCTGCCACTTTAATGATGATAGCTGACGATAAATAAGAAAAACTGTAATCTTTAAGAAAGTCCCACATACGATTTGCCGTTTCAATGAAGAGACTTTGCCAAGGCCAATACAGCAAACACTTTAGCATTTCACAAGAGTTTCTTTTAAACACTTCTGTTTGTTGCTCTCCGTCCATTTGCGAGAGTAAAAAACATAAAACATCAGCCTTAGAGTTGTACAAAGTATAGTTCGAAGGTTGTATTAATTTTCCCGCAGTTCTCACCAATGACTCTTCTCTTTCCCTGGAAGTTAGTTTATGCAAGAAATACTCGGTTGCCGCTTTGTTGCCACCATGTGCTGCCGTCTCAAATGCGTATTGATAAGGAGAACACCTAGGTTGCCCCCACATTCTTTCAATCATATTATCCAGCTTATTCACTTCCCCTTTTATATCATACGTCCAAAGAACCACTAAATCCTGCTGCCTAACGTTTATCGGGTCTTCATCGCTATAAAAAGATTTCCTGCGATTTTCAGGTATTTTGTTCCACAGTTCCAGAACATCATCCTCTAGGCAGTAAGTACATGCTAATCTGTAGCGGCTGATAACATCCAAACTCTCGTCCTTCATTAAGGCTTTTGCCGTTTTCTTGAAATCTACTGTTCCTTGTGGTGTCCAACAAAGCTCACTTGGGAGACTAAGTGGGGGATTAGATTCGGGGACTGAGATTATGTGACAAAGGCAGTTTTCTTTTTGATGATATTCCTTCCATTCTAATATTCGTAAGCCTACTGGTTTAATTAAACCTAATATTTCCTCTTTCAAAGATTCTGGTAGTGAAAGGTGTTGTACTTTCTCTATTACTTTATTTTCTATCTCCTGGCATTCTTTTGTTTCATATTTATCTAATGGAAAATTATATTTTGACATTAAAGCCCTAATATCATCTTGATTCCACAATGTGGTGGCTATCTTAACTAGAGCTATATGCTCAAGCGATGGACAATTTAAAGTGTAACTCATCGTTTATTCCTTACTGAAATACTTACAGCCGTATTAACCAACGCGAGCCGATCCACAGATTATTCACTAATCGTACAAACCATGGTCGAAGTTTTTCCGATGACGAGATTTGGACCTTATCAACCAACATCCAACAATCATGGTTTCTTCAAACCACAGTTTTGTATGTAACGCCACTTCTGATTGGACCGCGATGACGCCAGGCATCGAGCCCGGCTCTCCGCGCTGTTGGCTGAAAGTTCATAGTTCAGTGTAAATTATTTCCTGTAAAATTATCTACCTGCTTTAAAATATTTCTATCGCAACTAATAAATAACTATACAACCAATTACAGAAAATGACTTGAACTGGTGTTCTATATTTCCTGCTTAACATTCGGAATTGTTTTAACAAAACTGGTTATCTGATGCAATCCCTGTATGAGATTATTTCAATATTATTTTTAAAATACTCACACGTATCTGAAAATATTGATTCACCTCTCTAAAAATAGACTATTTTTGAAAGAATTTAAAGGAATTAATAGTTAAAAGGGGAAAATTTTGAAACTTAAGTAAGAGCCGTGCTAAATATTTAATACCTCAAATATTTTAAGAGCGCCATCTATCAAAACGAGAGCGAACTCTAAACCACTCTAAACCTTCTGGTTCATGACTTTTTAAATCCGTTTTATGAGAAGCTTTTCTTTATTATAACACTTTTAGCAACCATTATTTTGATGATTAAAGCACATATACTCAAATATAAATATAATTTGTGATCAAATTCTTCTTAAATGTCCATTTTCGCAAAAATAAACCACGGATAACCCACCAAAGTTGGGTGGTCAGATTTTGGCTAAAAAAACCATTGGTTAAGCATTAGTTGGGGCTGGTTGATAACGTTTTACTTAGGATCAGCGGATAATCCTTCAATCCATGGTTGAACCACGATGGTTAATACGGCCGTTAGTGCCTATCTATTACTAAGGCAAGAAAATAAAGAAAAAACCACATAATTTATTCTATTTTGGTGTCTTGAATCACTCAAAGAAGAAAACGATTTCCATGTAGATTTGCTTGGCTTATTTCTAAATACTTTGTTCACCAGGGTTTTGAAAAAGGTAGAGATTTCAAACCTTGTGAATGCATAACACACAGCCCTTGTCCTGTAGCATTATCTTTTAGACAAGCCACAAGCGTCTCTTTTTTGGCAAAAAAACAATTTTGACGTGTAAACATAAATAAAAAGAATGTTGCCAACTATTTTCGAAAATTCTCACAAATTTAAAGGCTTTGTGACAAATTAGAAAAAAAAATATCTAAATTAAAAATCATTAAAATTAGTACATTTAATCAACTAACCATCAGGTGATTTTCCAAATAAATGTGAAATGGAGTTTATAACACACATAATGAAGAAATATTATTATACTATCAAAAAGTGTTTCGTTCAAGGTAGTCAAAAGACAACTCAACTCATTGATTACCCTTGTTATTGCTTTGTGTTATTGTTTACTTGATTTCGAAACTGAAATTTTCGAATATCTTTTTTTGCTTTTCTTCAGACACAAGAAGAAATAATTTTGTTATATAATAGTACTACTAGATATCTTCTTTACTTTGGGGTTTAATAGTACTTCAAGATCTGTTTTATGTAGGCTTACCATATTTTCTCGGGGCCAACCCAGGACATATTTTTGAAATTTTTTTATAAGTTCCATATCAAAATACCAAAGATTAAAAACTAAGAAAAACTATTCAAACTTATATACATTAAACAAAAATATCAAATTTATTTTTTCATTTAACACTACTTTTACAAAAATTGTTTGATTAACTTAATTTTTATCACAAAATTCACTGAAAGTAAATTTTCTGAAGTAATACAGACGTTAGAAAACGTAAAAAATGCAATTTCAAATAGTTTGGTCAGGATTTTTTTCATAAAAATGTCTGGCAAATCTTAAATGTTTGAAACCCCGGACATTTAGCGTCCCAGGACATTTCCCCGGACAGCTCTTAAAACCCCGGACTGTCCGGGGTAATCCCGGACGTATGGTAAGCCTAGTTTTATGTTCCACTAATTATTGTTTTGATTTATTTTAAATAATTTGATCTCTATGGTTGTCGGTCATTTGTAGTGTTCGGCAACTACTGGTCAAAAAGTAGTTAACTACCAACTAGTCTGGGCAAAAGGAGTTGTAACTACTAGTTAACTACTTTTTCTTGGAAGTAGTTGTAACTAGTAGTTGATTATTTCCCAAAGTAGTTAACTCCTAGTTAACTAGTCTATTTAATTTCATAAGATATTTTTCCCCAAATTTTCGATTACTTTTTCTTACCTGTAACAAAAATACGGGGGGTTCATTTAGGGGGGGCAACCGCCCCCCCCCCAAGGTTTCTACTGTTATGTGAAAAATAGTTGCTAGTCCCTTGAAAATTCTGTAACTTCCACAAGGAGCTATGGGTGCAACTCAAAAAGTTTCAAAAGGAGTAAACACTACCTTTAAGGGTTAAATTTCAAAAAAATTTTTAAAGTGGTAATTTCAAAAAAAATTTTTGGGGAGGATCCCCAGCTCCCCTCTAAAATTTTTACGTCGGTTACACAGTTTTACCCCTTAGAATTTTGCCACTCTCAAGAAGCTTTTCCCTTTGGGGACATCCATAAATTACGTGAGGTCAAAAGGGGGGAGGGGTTTGGAAAAAATCTCACCTAGGGGGAGGGGGGTCGATTAAAATCTCACGCCAACTTTTTAAGTTAGAAATTATAGGATTTTCTTTTTTTTAAGTAGGAGAAAGTAATATAGTATAAGAAGGAAGAAGAATAATTTAAAGGTTGTAGGTAATCTCACGAAGGGGGGTGGGAGGGGGTGTCCAGTAAAATCTCACTAAATCTCACCAAGAAGGGAGGGGGATCCAGATTTTGGAAAAAAAAAACACCTCACGTAATTTATGGATGTCCCCTTTAGGAGCTCCCCAAAGAGTTTGGAAAAGAGATAGAACACTAGCTTAAAGGGGAATTTAAAAAAAAATCTGGGGGAGGCCCCTTGATACTTTGACGTTTATTTACAACTCTTTTCCCTAGGAAATTTTGTGGTTTACAAGAAACTGTTCTCTTTGGATGCAGTCCATAGGGTCTCAATATGCGCCAAAACACTACTTTAAAATGCAAATTTTCCTGGAGGAGAACCCACTTTTTCCTTGGAGTTCATGTCAAATTTTGACATTATATGTAATATTCAAACACTATTTTTCAGTGTTCTAACACTTAACCTATAAATGTGCTCGTTAGGGGATACCTTAAAAATGAAGTTGAGGCAACCCCCCCAAAAAAGTTAGTTACAGCGTGATTCAGACCCATTTAAAAAAATCCTTGCCCCCAACCAAAAACTGAAATGACGCCCCTCTGCAAAAATATCATGGCTAAAGATTTGCCAATTTTTGATAGGTATACAGGTTTTTGGTGTCTTAAAGTTTTCTATGTTGTATTTATATTAGTCAATACAGTGTCGTATGTAAGGGGGGTTAAGGGTTCTTAACCCCCTTAGACTGAACAACAATATTTTTAGCATAATATTGGGCCGTTAACTTTAAGTATTGCCTTACTAATTTTTAATGCAGGAAAAGCATCTAGAATCCTTGTAAACCTAGCCTAATATAGCTTTTCAAAGTGCTGGAATTTCCAGGAGAGAAAACCCTGAACCCCCTAATTTTTAGAGAAGATTTCAAAAAAGGGTTGCATTTCTATGTCAATTGCTGGGATGAAATATATTTCAAGGTTGCCAAATATGAAAATGTATCACGAAAAATGGCATTGTTAGTTGATGTAACATATTTTTAAAAATTTTGATCTTTTAATATTTTTTGAAGTAGTTGAACTTTTTGAAAGTAGTTGGAACTAGTAGTTGGTGAAAAAAGTAGTTAAACTACTAGTTCAACTACTCTAAACCAAAAGTAGTTGAACTACTAGTTAACTAGTAGTTGCAACTAGTAGTTAACTACTTTTCAACTACTTTTAGTTAACTAGTGCCGAACATTGGTCATTTGAGCTATGGGTAAACATTACGGCTACAGGACTAAGACTCAGCTGAAAGAAAATTACTTAAATTGACTAATCTATATATATAAAAATCAATGTCTGTATGTATGAATGTCCTTTATAGTTTTAAACTTTTCGAACCTACATTAACTATTAAACTATACCACGTTGATCTACTCGCTCCAGGGAAGGTTTCTGAATAAAAACAATTTAAACTCGAAGCGTCCTAATAACTTTTTTGGTCCCTTTTATGCTTAAAAACCCAGAGGTGCAGAATATGTCCGAACGATGTTCGGGGGATTCTTCTTCGGGAAAAATTTTCGGCGCAAGTTCAGAGGTGCGGATGATTGGCGAATTTTGGGTATTTGGTGGCACATTTAGAAGCCAAACGACTCTTTTAACATTAGTTAGGGTTACCGTGTAAGTCATTTTTACCGCTAAAAATTTGGCGCATCCGCACCTCTGAACTAGCGCCAAATTTTCTTCAATGGCAATTAAAAAATGTTAGAAGACTTCATAACTAACTGAAAAATATGACCTAGCTGTTTTGAATTGTGTTCTATAATGCCTTTCTAAAGAAAAGTTGTAAGGTGAACAAAAATCGACATTTTGATACTTCTCCTAGTTGGAACACTCCTAGCGATCGTATTTTAGGAATATCAAGACACCGCTTTGAGGATACCATAAAAACAATTCCACCAGTTGGGTCTAGCCCAGTGTTTCTCAACGTGGGGCACACGCCCCACTGGGGGGCAATTTGAAAATTTTCAACCAAATGCCCCCCACTTGGGGCCAATCCAGGAGGAAAATAAAAAACTTTTTTAAAAAGAAGTTTATTAATATCTTATCTGAGAATGTATGTCTGAAATCTGGAACAATGTATCAAACCCAAGTTGAAACTTTGAAACCCTGTTTTTAGAGTCTAATTTCCAAACCTTTTCTGGGGGATGACCCAAGATCTCTTTGTTTTTAGAACGCTTATATTTGAAACTTTTTCGTTCATCAAAATCTTACCTAAAAATTTATATCCAAAATTTCCCAACTAGCGCCAAACTAGTTAAAAACCTGCTTCCTAGAGTCAAATTTCCGAAAATTTGCTTGGGGAGGACCCCCAGACTCCCCTTGGTATTTAGAACTTAATAACTCATAACTTTATTTAGTTCTTTAGCATGCAAATTCTACCAAAAAATTTTGTGAAAAGCTACATTAGACTTATTAAATATTAAATAAGAGGGGAGGGCTAAGAAATAATTTCTATATATGCCACTGAGACCGGGGGGCATGGAAAATTCAGAAATGCTTTGGTGGGGCATGGACCGAAAAAGGTTGGGAAACACTGGTCTAGCCTTAATTAGGTGATAATTTAATTTTTTCATACAGATATAACTCTGAGAAACACTTTTCGATGCTTGGGCCAAAGTTACGGTAACTATGTTCCTCACTCTTAATTTTTTAAAGTCAAAGTAAGACAATCTGAACAAGTGTGATGGAGTTTTCATTGTATAACAAACAAATTTTTAGTGGAAGTTCAGGAACCTACTTAAGGTACCGCCTACCTTTGAAACAATTTTTTTTAAATACGTACTTGATTTACAAATTTCTTTTTTAATTTTTAGTTTAAATGTACATCAAACCATTGATTAATGCTAAAAAAATTAATTATATTATTTTCTAAAGTATGGGGCAATTAGTGTAAAATTTCAGTGAATTTTTATAAAACCCCTCTCACTCTTGCCCAAAAAACTATCACCCTTATATAAATTTCCTTTGGACACAAGTATCGTATAATACTTATTTTCAGAATGGACTATTATCTAAGACATATTTTGAAACGTAATTCTTTTACAGAAAATGTAAAGGTAAGTGAAAATTTTCAAAGTTTCTACACCCATTTAACAAAAAAAACATCAATAAAAACAAAAATAATAAACTTGCATAAAAATCTGCAGTCCATCTGGTTAATAACAGTATGATTAACATACTGTTAAAATTTGGAGTAAATATCTTGGATAGTTTTTGAGTAATCATGTAAATAGTGGAGGGTTTTTATGCAAAATTTAGTTCTGAGAAAATTAGCTTCAAAGTTTATTTTTGTATAGGATCGCAGAGGACTATCTGTTTTAAATAATTCTGTAATTTCTTTTCTAATTCACCTACAGGTAAAATAACAGTTTTGGAAAGATAAAAGTCTAAACTACTTGAAAATGTTAGAAACACGTTTTCGAGGAAAGAGTTGAAAATCGTCCTTTTAGGGGTAGACAGATACCTTAATTGTCATTTCCTGTCTTTCATTGTAATTGCATATTCATTTATTTCTTTAATCCTTACAAAAACCTCTTCTTAGAAAAAGTGAAAATATAAGAATATCACTCAATTAAATAAATCTGTTCGAGTCGTGTTCTGAAACATTTCCATGCTTTTAACTCATAATCCCCTTCAAACAGAGAATCAAATGACGATATTAAATTTAAGCAAGGATTACAAATTTTTAAAGGATAGCTTCAAACAAAGAGCGGGTTTTTAAGAAAAAAGAGGCTTAGGGGGAAAAACTTTGAACCCCTTATGGAGGATATTTTAGGGAGATGAAACAGACTTCTATGTTCAACTTTTTTAAACCTTCTATATCAAATCAACTTGGATAATGATATTAAAAGAAAATAACACATTAATACCGCATCTTTTTGTAATTTCTGGGATTAATAATTGAATAATAGTCTTTCAAATTCTATTTTTTTCATCTCTCAATTGAACATAATTTCTATACATTTCTGGGGGAAAATGCTTTTTGTGAAGGGTCCGGTTTTGGTAAATATCGTGAACATTTTTTTGAATAAACATAATTAATTTTTAGTTAGTGTTAAATTAGTTCTTTTCAGCCAGGAGCCTCTTTTTGAGCTCACAAATTGGCAGTTAGTATTGTGAAAAATAATGTCTATTTAAAAGCCAAAATACTTTGTGAAAGGTCCGTTTTTAAGGTAAAATCTGTTTTCACAATGAAACATTTTGTGAAGGTTCCAAAAACGGACCCAAATTTCTTCTAAACAGACCCCCGAGAATACTCTAATAATTTTTTGTACAGTCCCCCCTACTATGTAAGTCCAGGTATACACTATACTAAAAATCTTTCTGTGACCCTGACTTATGCAGTTATCGCTCTATCCGTGTAAGTCCGGGTATTACTGTACACAATACTAAAATCTCTGTACAGTCGATGGACTTGTTCCCTTTTTCAAACACATGAAATCTCAGCTGAAAGAAAATCACTTGAATTGACAAATAAATTATAATTTTGCTTATTTCACAACAACAACAAAAGTAAAAAATAGAAAGACAAAGTTAAAAAGTAATACTCTTCACTTATTCCTTTTAAATGAATATCAATGGAGTGCAACACATTCAATGAATTAAAAAATATGTAAAAACACCTTTAAATCAAAGAGTGACTTTATTTTGGCTTAGTTTTTTACAGCACAAAGAATAAGACTAAACTAACTTAAATAACAAAAATACAATTAAATAAATGATTTTTTTCCAAATTCAAGGGCCTATATCTGCTTTATTATTAAAATATTACTTTAGAAACTTGTGTGATAAATTTTTGTTTATTAATATGGTCTTCAATGAGTTCAAATTCAACATTTCAAAAAAATTTTCTTTTAAGAAATGAAGTATTCCAAAAAGGGGGTTCATTTACCCCTATTAGTATTTTCAAGTCATTTCAAATTAGAAAACATTTTTTCACAACATTTATATATTGTATAAAATATACTCCTCCTGAAAAGCAGGATAATATTTCTTTCTGTTCAAAATTGCCAAAACTCAAAACAGAACTACTAAAAGTACATAAGTACTAAAAGGTTTTCACTAATACAAGCACATATGTAGGGTAGGTGGGCAGTGGCGTAGCCAGAAAAAAATTTCGGAGGGGGATGTTGATATTTCGGGAGGGGATATGGCGTATTTTTAGTGGTTTTCTATTGTCAAAAAGGAAATTTTCTGAGTTTCGGGGGGGGATATATCCCCAAATCCCCCCCTCTGGCTACGCCCCTGTAGGTGGGGGTAAAATCCCGCACGGGGCAAAACCACGCACCGCGATTTTTAATTGTTAATAATCGATTCAAAAGTTGAAAACCAGGTGGTAGGTTTGTCTTATTGTGACCTATCATTCTACGAAAGTTCGTACCCCTAAGTCACTCATGAGTTGAAAAAATGCTGTAAGTTTGTTTTTCATCATTTTGATGTAATTTTTCCTGATCATTTACTTAACCATTACATAAAATACGGCTTCAGGAGAAGTACAAACAAATAAGCCCATGATAAGATAGCATTTGAACTTCAGTTTCGTCTTGAAATAATTTCCTTAACATGTTTCCAAAAATAATAAGGCTTGTTTTTTCAAAATAAAGTGAAACGGGGCAAATACCCGCAGGTTTTTTGGGGCAAATACCCGCATCTTCAAAACTTTGGGAATGCACCCCAAAAGGAAATTAGAACCTACAGGATCCCTAAAAAGTTGAACAAAGGTTTCCGAGATGTCAATCCTCTAACTGAAACCCTTTTTTCTCCCTTTTGAAAGATATTGGGCACTTTGAAATGAGTTGCTACGACAGATTGACAATTTTCATTAAAACGGATTATATTTATGTTTAATATTGTTGGTTCACTTAAAAATATTAAACAATATATATATTAGAAATCCATTATCCGCGAGCGTATGATCCACGATTGCTACGAAATTTTTTTTTAATGATGACGGTAAATTTTAGACGACATTAGAGATTTTGGGTGTAGAGCAAAGGTTTCTGCTATACTGTACACATTTTAAAAGTTTTACATATCATGTTTTTCGTATAATGAAACAGTTTTTATGCTGAAATATTTTGTTTCGGGTTTCCACCTCATTTTTTGTCTTTTTTCGGGTTATTCGCGAATTTAGCTATCCGCGGTACCCTTGCATTTATGTGCATGTATTTTAGGTACCCTTGCCACCCAATTCCGCGGATAATAGGGGCTCTACTGTATTAAGATGATTATTTATAGTGTTTTTATAATGAAACATTTTGTTTATCCATGTTTATTTCACTTGGATACGAAGATTCAAAAGTGCGTGTCTTTGCCCCATTTTGCGAGGCAAAGACCCGCAATTTTTTTTTCTACTAAATTGTCAATTTCTCTTGAAATACTATCGATAAGAGTATAAATTTGGATTTGTTTTGTAGGTAACATCTCAATCTAACACCTCCAATTGAAATTTCGGGATTATCTACCCCCTTTCGATCACAATGTTAAAAACACTGAAAACTGCGGGGCTTTGCCCCCACCTACCCTACATGTTCTTTAATTTCTTCAAGCCATTTAAAAAAAACTAGATTTAGTTAAAAGATAAAAAAAGATAGGAAATAAGAAGAAAAACAATTACAAGTAGAACAGAACCCCAAAACAAACATATAACTAGACACCTGGTTCTCTAGTTAATAGAAACTTGAACTTTTTAAGAAAATAATGATTTGGTAAAATGTGCGTCTCTGACCCCAAATATAAAAATATTGCTTATATAAAAATAGTACTTGAATATATAAAAATTTTTTGAAGAAACTACAGTAATGTAGAAGTTACATGTGACATTTTCCTTCATACAATTACAACAGGACAATTTGGGAAATTTTAGTAAACACGAACACTATTAAAGAGAGGAATCTTGGTGATATAACATTAATGAAACAAATTACACTACAAGTTTTTTATAATTTCAAGAATAATGGTGCACACAACAAATCTCTGTTCCTTATTTAGTTCCTTCTTATTTAGTACAGGCTCTGAACCTAGAGTGCATAGTTCTAACACAATTCAATATTTTATCGGTCAACTACACCTTTGTCCAAAAATTAAGGATAGTTTTGTAATTTTCAGAATAATTGTACACTAATTTCTGCTCCTTATCAATGATATTCATGTCACAGAATCTTCCAGGAGTGAGAATATATGCCTCAAGTCCAAATTACCCTAGAAATTGTTTTGGGGGTAAAATTAAGTCCTCCAAATAATGCTACAGACATGGATGTGTTCCAAATGTGTCCGTTATAAATGGAGGACCCCAGTATTCCCTTCCTTCAATTATTGATTGAATAATTTTATCAAGGGATTCCAGGGTTGGCAAGTTTCTTCCGAAGTGGAAAAAACCGCGGAAAAAACCGTCCGGAAGAAATAGGTTTCTTCCATGTGGAAGAAACCTCTTTTTTTAAAGAATTAGCTTTAAATTTTCAGGTTTTATAAATATTTGTCTCACAAACAATCTTATACTATTTACATAAAAACTTCCAAAATGTCATAAATTATATGCACCTATATTAGTTAATGATTAAATTAGTAAATGTAGGTTTCTTCCAAACTATGAAAAAAATGCTATTAAATAATTTGAAAAAAAAACCCTTTAATAAACAATATTTACTTTGTAGTCTAAAATTTAATTAAATACTCAAAACTGTTATAAATACATATTGCATGCATGTATTAAATTATTCCAGTAATTTTAAATTAATTTCTTCCTAACAGAAAAGTAGTTATGAATAAGTCTGAGAATTACATAGTATTGGATGAGTTTCTGTCTACAAGAAAGTCTAAAAGTTAAACAGAACAGACATGTTTTAATAATCTGAATTTTTCTAGAATACACAATCTTCCATATAGTAATAAAACAATAAAAAGTTAAATATATATATATATAATTTTCCAAAATTAATTATTTAATTAAATTATTTTTATGAGTTCTTTAAATTATGGTTTGATTTATTCATCAGTTAACAGATTTAAAATACTAATAAAAAACTAACTGGAATTGAAAGTTAAATATGTTATTTTTAGAAAATTAATTACTCTAATTAAATTTAATTAATTGTAATTAAATTACATTTATGAGTTTTTTAAACTGTGGTTTAATTTATTCAGTTAACACAACATATTTAAAATTTAATTTAACTACCCGGAATAAAAGTCAAATATAAATTTTTAAAAATTTAATTACTATAAATAAATTTAATTATAATTAAATTACATTTAAGAGTTTTTAAAATTATGGTTTGATTTATTCATTTAACAGATTTTTTCAGAGAACAGCTTCTTCCATTTCTTCCGGTTTTTTCCAGTTTCTTCCACTGTCCTGGAAGAAACTAGTTTCTTCCGGAAGAAACCCAACCCTGTCCCACCCTGGAATATTGCATGACATGAATATCATCGATAAGGAACTGATATTTGTGTACAATTGAGGGCTTCGGGGCAAGAACCGGGTATCTCCACATTGAAATCAAGTTTATTTTAAGTTAGATTCGCCAGTTCAGCAATACACTGCCAATCAATGCAACCCTAAAATATGCTACTTTCTTGCTTGGCCTTTTTTATGGCTAACAATAATTTGGCGTAACTCTGATTAATTGCCAATTCTAGCTAGCTGATTACTAAATTTCACAGATTCAGCCCAGTGAAATGTTTACCCAAGCACAACAAACGTTCAAGATTCGTCCAATTTTCGTCATGTATAGCCAAATTTCGTTTACATCTAGTAGCGATTACGTAAACTTGACATATTTGGTATGAGCTGTGCTACTAGCCTACTAGGGATCGACAAAAATCTTGCGCGCATTTTAGCTATCGTCGAGACTCACTTAGAACTAATGCCGCATTCAATTTTAGTTTTTGTAGAAACTGATTTTGGACAACTTTATAAGGGGATGGGGGTTTTAGGTTGTGGTTTAGGGTAATCAATAAGAGGGGGTTCTTTTAGAACTGTTGCACCGAGTATCTAATCTTCATTGAATTACACTGAAAACCTTTTACGTTTTTACATTTTTGGGATGGTAGACCTGTTATGCGATGTAAATTCCTTCTATTTTATAATATTTACTTAATATCGTGTGCTTTTAGGGTATAAAATATCATGCTATGTTCTAAATCACTTTGAAATTTTAGGTATTTTAAAATCAAACTTTAAGTTACATGGTGCGAAGCATTGATAAAAATATTTTAAAATCATGAAAAAATTAAAAGTGGATTTGAATAAAATTATACAAAATTAAAATTCAAGGAAGTTTCATTTTTGTAAAAAGATCGAAGGTTTCGAAAATGTTAGTAGACAAAAAATAAAGATTATAAACTTTATAAGAAAATTAATTCTTGTTTTAAATGGAAGAGTTCACAGAAAGGTTTTGGTTCTGACCTCACTCGATGAGGCCATTTAATAAGCTCCGCCCATTGACTGGACTGATTTGTCTGTGAATCAAACCCTGGACTAACGGAAAAATTCAATTTCAAAAGCAGAGATCGATGGTTCATTTTAAGAGTACAAGGGTTACTATAACTCTTGGCAAGTAATTGAACAGTTTCTAATCCCGTACATACGCCAATCATTATACAGAAACCCTAAACAAACACCAACGTTGAAGACGTCGCCAAATATTTTCCGAAAGTGATTTTGAGTCGAAAGTGGAGATACCCGGTTCTTGCACCGAAGCCCTCAATTATTCTTAAAGTTACAAACTATCCATAATTGTTGGACACAAGTGCAATTGACTGATAAAATAGAAAAATTATGTTGGAAATTCACTTAGATACTCTAGGTTTGATGTGACTAAGTTAACATATTTTTCTTTATCCATTTGGAGGAAAAATTAAAAAACTCTTTTGGCTATAAAAATGCAAAACACTTCCTATATAATTTTCTCACTGGTTAAAACTTTGTATCAAATAGACGATAATTTGTTAAAGCAGTTGTAAGCATCGTAAGCAATGACAAGGTAGCCTAAAAAGTAGTAGTTAAAACATACTGTAAAAAATTGGGTCACTTAAGTTGTGTGATGAGCGTTGTGAACCGTTTTTGGTGCCTATTCTAAATGAACAGCTTATGCTCAATGTGTTTTATTTTATCTCTCAGCAATCTCTCTCATATGTGTTACTTCCTCAAATTCTGTACTATGAAGTCTCTTTGCTGGACTACTATCACCCTCTTCTACACCTTTTCTTTTATTGAACCCATTAATAAAATCATCTAACAGTTGAAAGAATTTATCTTTCTTCTTTTCAAATTTCTCTTTACGCCATGTTAAAGGCCCCTCAAATTCCTCTTTAAATTTTAGCATTTCATCTTTCGATGATATACACTCTCGAATAAAGAACTGTAGTAGATCCCACTCATCACAAAGAATCAAATTATGGCAAATTTCTTGCCCGTCATCACTGAAAATAAGTTTCCTCTTTTCTATAAGAGTTGCATCATTTAAAATTAGCTTAACATTATCTTTATCTTCAATCTCAAATAAATTTGATAGTAGAACCCCACTAGCACATCGATCTATAACATATCTTTTAAGAGCATTAGGACTTTGCTGCCAAAACTCTCCAAAAAGTTTTTGATAGTCATAATCTTTGTGGCCCCATTTAACTTTATTGACGATATCTGACAATAAACACTCAAAATCAGAAAGGAAGTCCCACATACGATTTGCCGTTTCCATGAAGAGACTTTGCCAAGGCCATCCCAGTAAACATTTTAACACTTGACTAGGGCATCTATTAAACACCTCTATTTGTAGCTCTTCGTCCATTTGCAAGAGTAAAAAACATAAAACATCAGCATAAAAAGAGTGTTCTGTAATCTCATAAAAACATGCTACTTCTCGCGCAGTTCTCACCAAACTCTTCTCTTTCCCTGGAAGTTATTTTTTGCAAGAAATACTCGGTTGCCGCTTTGTTGCCATCCTCTGCAGCACTCTCAAATGCGTATTGATAATGAGAAAGTTGCAACCTTCTTCAGTCATATTATCCACCTTGTTCAATTCCCCTTTGATATGATACGTCCAAAAAATCACTAAATACAGCTGACTGACAGCTATATCCCGATATGACGGTCCTTCTACACTATAAAAAGATCACCTGCTATTTTCAGGTATTTTGTTCCACAGTTCCAGAACATCATCCTCTAAGCAGTAAATACATGCTAATTTGTAGTGGCTGGTAACATCCAAACTCTCGTTCTTAATTAAGGCTTCTGCAGTTTTCTTTGAATCTACTGTTCCTTGTGGTGTCCAACAAAGCTCACTTGGCAGACCAATACAAAGGCGGATTTTTTCTTGATGATATTCTTTCCATTCTAATATTCGTAGGCCTACTGGTTTAATTAAACCTAATATTTCCTCTTTTACAGATTTTGGTAGTGAAAGGTGTTGTACTTTCTCTATTACTTCATTTTCTATTCTATCTCCTGCCATTTTTTTATTCTTTCATATCTAAGTAATGCGAAATTGAATTTTGACTTCAAAGCCCTAATATCATCTTGATTCCACAATGTGGTGGCTATCTTCACTAGAGCTATATGCTCAAGCGATGGACAATTTAAAGTGTAATTCATTGTTCAACATTCATTGTTACACTCTAACAAGAAAAAGCCGGCTATGTGTGATTGCAAATAACGCTATAATAACCTTTTAAAACCCTTTAAATGGCCATCTTGTTTCTGCTACACAAATCGCATGTAGGCAAACGAGCTAATTAGAGAAGCACAAGTTGTTTACGAACTTCCTGTGCATAAAAGTTCTTCTTAGGTACTCTTACGAAGCTGTGCTGATATTTAGAATTTCACAGCTACACAGAATATTTTTACTTTGTTCACCAGGGTTTTGAAAAAGTAGGGATTTCAAACCTTGAGAATTCACAAGTTGGTCAAAAATCAGACGTAAATGTAAATATAAATAAAAATAATGTTGCCAACTATTTAGGAAAATTGAATTTATGATTAATAAATATTTTACTGTGAAAAAGTTTTTCGTCCATAGTAGTCAAAAAACAACTCAACTCATTGATTTCCCTCCCTTGTTTTGTTATGTTATAGTTAACTTGACTTCGAGTTCGAATCCCCGTTTTGCATCGATGTTAATTTCTGTCCTTGTGTGATGAATGAATGTGGCCCCCCTGTAAAAAGGGGTTGTGCTAGTGAATGTGTGTGTGGCGCGGGTAACAGTACCTCACCTCCGTGGCTTCGGTCCACAGGTGCTCGCTGGGTAACGCTAAGTAGGTACTTCTTAGGGCATTTCAGTGGTAAATGGATAATGTCCAGTAGTACCCGCCCATTGGAAATTAATTACTTGACTTCGAAATCTTTGGGTTTTTTCTTTTTGGTCGTAAATGTCTCAAACCTGTTCATTCAATTCAATTCAATAGTTTTTTTCAGACACGAGAAGATTTAACTATATAATCTATTAGTACTAGAAATCTGAGATCTTATAGTACATTGAGATCTCTTATGATGTTCGGTAAATGAAGCGAATCCGGCCCGTAGGTGAATTTGGCGATTTTTTTCTGTCGCCAAGCATTCTGCTTGGAATGGAAAAATTAATAAAAATCGCTAAAAACAGCGATCTTACCTTTTCTAAGTAATCCGATTGCGTTGAAAGGGGATACAATCCAAACAAAAACTGATGTCGCGCCGGGGAGATTACAACGTTGATGCTACGGGAGAATCCGCGGAGATTGTGGTGGATGGGTCTACGGACGCCGAAGCAGCCGGAGGATCCATCCCTTGGGGCGGGTACAATTTCGAGCACATCTCGATGAGTGATGCATTTTCTCAGCTGGTGAGACGGAGCTCTATCCAAACGTACTCAGCAGGATTAGAATCAAATTGATCCTTAACCCTGTTGGTACCCCAGCATGTCCTCAGCGTCCAGAAGCATGTACTCATGAGACTGGTATCACCAAAAGAAATTGCTGACCAAGACGAACTTGCATTTGCAATAACTCTTGGAGAACATTGGAATCAAAGCTGAGAAAATCTAGCAATCATAAAGAAATCCAAGAAATTTGGTACCTGAAATGCCGAAGATGGACCGTTAAAGCGTACTCCGTGCAGCAGAGCAAAATTCTCCCGACCTCCCAGCAGCAGCCTCCACAGCGAAAAGAAATGGCAAGGGGCAAAAAAGCATTGAGAACGGCTTAATTAGATTTAAACAAGCAGGGTCCAATCAGTTTTAAATTTCAAACCACTTAATTTTGATAAGGAACTGTCAAACCCAAGGACACATCATCGATAGGCTTGGATGAGGCGGGGCCGGGCGTGGCTAAGAAAGAAGCGATGAGAGAGCAGCGGGGTTGCCATGGAGGAACCGGTGGGGTCGGAGAGAGAAGGACCAGAAACAAACCGCGATCGCCAAAATTTGGCGACTAAAATCTACAGGCCGGATTCGCTTCATTAGCCTTAATGTGTGTTCTTATATGTAATGAATTAAAGATTATGTTGAGAAAACTAATTACACTCTATTTAGTTTAGTGAATAAATCTGACCAGGCATTATTTTTAATCACAATAGGAAATTTAAATACCTTGTAAATTTGATTGTAAAGAAACAGAAATTCATCCTGCTCAAATTTTACCCTTTAAAAAAGTAAACATCGACCTACTTCTGAAATTATATTTTGCATGGGCAGGGACTAATGCAGGCCAATCTAGGTACCGTTTATTGGCATCTTCACAAAAAATTCTAAAATTATTGTTAATGATAGACTAATTGTTTATGGTTGAATGAGTCTTTAATTTGCTATAAAACTGTAGTAATAAGTAATTTAATGCTGTTTTAATTAATTTTACAGTTCCCCTTCAGAAAACTTATGAAAATATTTCACAATAATGAAAAAGCTTTTACAATTTTTCACAGAAATTAATAAGAGCAAGTTTTTCACAAAAATGGGGGTAAAATTTAAAATCCTGGATTAGTCCCTGATGAGTAAAATCACGAATTGAATACAGAATTTTAGTATGGCGTAGTGATTACAACCTTAACATTAAACCATAAGTTAACTTACAAAATAAATTTTTACAATTTTTTCCAAATGTTATCCTTTTAAATGTCAATCAGCTATTTATTTTTAATTGTCTAGTATTCCTACAAAATTTCCTATGGGAGCCATAGTTAATTTTATGAGCTCACATGATCTACGCAGGTAAAACTACCATCTAGTACCTACCCTGCATAAAGAAATATATAAAAAGCATTTCCAATATCTCTCCGTATATTCCAAAAGCTCTGCATTTCTTTCATTATTAATTTTACAGAAATATTTCAATCTGTCAGGTGACATAGATACTGTATCATTCAATGTTTAAAAAAATAAATATCATCATTGCCAGCCCAGCCCCTGCCATTTTTTTTCTTTTTCTCTCACGGGACAGCATGTGTGTGGAAAGAACTTTCCCCAGGGGATGGGCACTTTGGGCTTCTAAGTCGAACATCAGAAAAAAATCGTAGAGAAATTAAAATTGCTGTTCAAAATACCTAATTTTTGCCATATGATCAGCAAAACACCTTTGAAGTAAATGCTGATAAAATTGTACTATTATCCTACCATTTTCTCTAAAAATTTAGAAAACAAATAATACTTTAATAATTAACATTTCCACATACTTATAATAGAAAAAACTGGTGAAAATATCTTAAAATGAAGATATTTTATCTCGAGAACTTATTCAAGAAGATAAATGAAATTATTTCGAACAAAACCCTATTTATTTCTTTTTTACATAAGACCCGCAATGCGTGCAGCTAATCTAAAAGAACTGAAACTGTTTAAACATTGTAAATTCTGAGAAATATATTAAATAAATTATCCATTTCAACAAGACACTTTTATCAATGATTTTCTGTTTAAGCAATAAATAATTCTGTGTAAATGCAAGCGTAATCTAAGGCTGAGCGCGCACTGGAAACTTTTGTCTCGGAGACTTAAAACACTAGTCACTCGAGAGCAATGCATTTCTATGAAGAAATTCTTGGTCTAGTGATCTTGGTCTCGTCGCTTGTTAAGCAGAGTCGAATTAAATAATTATGGCATGCAGGCTAAGATCGAACGAATAAGATTTATTGAAACAGCACACATATATATACACAGGGTTATTTACATAAAGGTGTTGCCATACTTGGCAATCAAAGTAAAAGTCAATTAACCGTACCTCTCCCGTACGGCCCTACTGGAGAGGATTGGGCTCGATTCCTGACATTTCGGCCCCATCGAGCTCAAAAACATAAACACACTTACTAAATTTAACAGCAATACAAAAATTCACAATAGTTTTTTAACTTGCTAAATGACAGTGGCTTTGTCATAATATCAGCAATGTTACATTTCCCTGAAACATGCAATAAAGTAAATTTATTCTTAGACAGCAAGTCTTTTACAAAATGAAACCTTGTATCAATGTGCTTTGACTTTTGGGTTTCGTTAATATTTCTTGAAAAATGCATTGCACTTTCATTGTCACAAAAAACTTTAACTACTGGCAAAGTAAAACCGAACTTTTGAGCATACTTTAATACCTGCTTCATCCAAATAACTTCTTTTACTGTTTCAGACAGAGCTACAAACTCTGCCTCCATAGTGGAAAGGGCAATGCATTTTTGTTTAACACTTCTCCAAGATACAGGAACGCCCCCAAAATAAATAACATAACCGCTAATTGACTTACGGTCGTCCCTATCCGATGCCCAGCTGGCATCCGAGTAAGCATTTAAATTTAAACTTTTAAATTCACTTAAGTTGATACTATAATCTGCAGTTTCTATGACATAATTTAAAATTTGGCACAACATTCTCCAATGTCCTTTGGAAGGATTGTTGTTAAACTGAGATAATAATATTACTGAGTATAAAATATCAGGCCTGCTTTTATTAGCTAAATAAAGAAGTGAACCTACTAAATTACGGTAAGGAACATCAATACACTCATTAGCTGCACTAGATCTCTGAACCACTACTCCAGGATTCATTGGGATATTAGATCTAAATTTAGGAACATTTGAATAGACCTTTTCTAAAGTTCTGATATACTTCCTCTGATGCATTAACACTTTACCATCAGAAAATTCAAATTGAACACCTAAAAAACAATTAATATCCCCGAGATCTTTAAATTCAAACCTTTTCTTTATCAAATTAAGTACATCTCTTAAATTTCCCTCATCCTTAGCAAACACTGCAAAATCATCAACATAAACTAACACTAGAACTTTCCAATTAAATACATAAGCACAGTTACAATTAGGAAGTTTCTCAAAACCCAGTTTCAAAAAGGTTTTATCTAACTCTTGATACCAACATCTACCAGCCTGATGTAGGCCATATAGGGCTCTTTTTAACTTAAATACATAATCTTTATACTTAGGATTAACATGCCCTGCTGGTTGTTCAATATAAACTGTTTCTTTCAGTTTACCATACAGATACGCATTTTTGATGTCTAGATGTCTACAGATCCATCTTTTATAAATTACTAAAATTAACATGAAAATACGTACTAAGGTAAAACACACCACAGGCGAAAATACCTCGTTATAGTCTATTCCTCTGGTTTGTCTAAATCCTTGGGCAACCAGACGAGCTTTAAACCGTCTGATAGCTCCCGAAGAATCAGTCTTAGCGGTGTATACCCACCGGGTTCCTAGCACTTTGGCTCCACAAGGTCTTGGAACTAACTTGTAGACCTTTCTGGTTTTTAAGGATGAAACCTCTTCCTCCATGGCAGAGTCCCACTCAGCCTTTTGAGGAGAAAGCTGGGATTCCTCAAAAGAATTTGGGATTTCAATGTCTACCAAATTCACTTCAACCGGAGAGTCCTGAGACTCTTTAGTATCATCAGGATCAGAGTCACTTGACAGTTCGTCACTACTGGAATCAGCACTTTGCTGTTCGGCATCACTGCAGTCGGCACTTTGTGGTTCGTCGTCACTGCAGTCCGCACTTGACCGTTCGTCGCTACTGTTATCGGCGCTTCCAGATTTGAAACTGAAGATTCTGGGATCATACTTAAGGTTATTTCGGTCACAGTATTTCTTGACATCCTTTAGGGATCTCAGTCTTTGGTTTTCGGGTGTATAGTAATACACATCAATTCGGGCACTCTTCTTCCTAGGTCTCTCAACCCTTCTCCATGCCGTCAAATCTGGAACTTGGCAAGTCGAGGTTTCTTTCTCAATGCTAGATGGTAGCTCGTCCTCGGATTCGGAATCTGTTGTTGTTTCGTCGTCGTACATCAGGTTCAAATGGGATCTGTAAACTTGTCGACTTCGATCGAAATAAACTTCATTGGCTGCTATTTTGCTTTCGTCGAAAGTCACATGCACCGTTTCGACTGTCCTTTTGGTGGATGGAACGTATATTCTGTAGCCTCTCGTGCTGATCGCATAGCCGATCATGATTCCTTGGGTTGCTCTAGGCGACAGCTTGTCTCTCTTAAATTTAGGGGTATGTACAAATGCCAAACAACCGAATACTCTCAAATGTTTAACTGAAGGTTTTGACCCGTACCATAATTCAAGGGGGGATTTTGCTTTATTCCCTACAGGGATCCTGTTCCTTACATGGATATACGAAAATAACGCTTCTAGCCAAAAGGATTTCCCCAATTTAGATTCAATCAATAAAGCTCTTACTGCGTCAAACGCATACCCATTAAACCTTTCTGCTATCCCGTTTTGTTCCGGGGTCATAACACTAGTTTTCTCATGTTTGATACCGTTGTTTGCCAAAAACCTTTCAAACTCCAAGCTACAGAATTCCATCCCGTTGTCACTCCTGACACATTTTAACTTTAAATTTAACTGGTTTTCACTCATTACCAAAAACTGTTTAAATTTTACGAAAACCTCAGATTTCTGCTTTAGGGGATAAATCCAAACCCTCCCAGAAAACTCGTCTATCATCGAAACGAAATATCTAAATCCCGATTGGGTCTGTACGGATGCTGGACCCCAAACATCCATGTGAATTCTTTCTAAGGGGGATTTAACTCTAGTATACTTGAGCTCAGGGAAACTAACCCGTTTAGATTTTGCCTCTCTACAAATTGAGCATACATCTGAGTAATTGGTAATTAGTGGAAGGTCTCTAACGGCCCCATTCTTGGCCATCTTAGAAATTTTCCTCAAGTTACAATGGGCAAATCGTTTATGCCAAAGATCAGTTTGCTCTTTAGTCGTTACATTAACTAACTTTTCATCTTTAGTAACGTTAGCTTTTTCAAAAATAGGTCTTAGTTCATAAAACTGATCGTTTAAGTTAAACTGCATGAACTTTTCACCCTTAAAGTATACCACAGCTTTACTATTCCCACAAACTGTTTTGTAACCTTTTTGATCAAACCTAATCCCAGATATTAAATTACGCCTCAAATCTGGTGCATAATAAACATCCTTCAATACTACTTCCTTTAAACTGCCGTTGCATCTAACTTTAAATTTCATAGAACCAACCCCTTTAATTGGTGCTGTCCCATTACGTGTTGCAACTGACAAATTTTGTTTATTAACTGCCTTATACCCACTTAAAAGTGTTGAATCATTTACAAAGTGATTAGTTGCACCCGTATCGAGAACTAATTTAAATTTACCTTCCGATCTCCCGACCTCACATGCTAACTTTAATTCATCACTTTCGATCACATTAGCTTTGTTTTTACCCTGGTTCACCTTTCTTTTTCTATTTGATTTATACTTACAATCAACTTTTAAGTGACCAAACTCCCCACATACGAAACATGGACCTATTTGTTTTACCGAGTTTTGAAACCTCTCAGACCCAGAACTATTTGACCCTTTTGAATAGAACACGTCCATATCTTGCTTACTTTTATCATACTGGACTAAATTTAATCTACTATTCTCCAAAAGTAACGCCTCAGATATTCTTTCTACTGTAAATTCCTCATCTGAAACCGCGTATAATTTTTGGACTACCCCATTAAATTCATCTGGTAAATCCCTGATTAACTGAAAGCATATATATATAAATCATCGATCTTATGCTTACTTTCATTACACACAGCTGCCGCCTGCATAACCCGCCTTATAAACATTCCTATATTCTCCACCTCGGCATTGAACTTTATGCTGAAGAACTCGTCCAGTTGTCTCACTAAGCGGGCTCGGGAAAGCATGTCGAAATTTTCCTTAAGGACATCCCAGGCCTCTTTACTTGAGCCGACATCATCCAGCAGAACTTGAAATCTTGCTTCCAAGGAGGAATAAATCAGTGCATATCCCTTATCATCAGTTCGATTGAACTTTTCCAACTCCTTGGTCGCACCATCCTCGGGTCTCTTGGTGTCGCCGCTAATTAACCTCCAGGCTCCGATATTCATCAGCTGAGCTCTAGCTTGAGCAGCCCATCGTCGATAGTTTGTCCCGTCGAACTTCTCGAAATCTCGGGACATCAGGGATCTATCATCCATTTTTAAATCTTTAAAGTTAAATATATTTAAATAAACTTTTAATTTTTAAATTAAAAGGGTGGGCTGGGCCCATAACCCTTGTTAAGCAGAGTCGAATTAAATAATTATGGCATGCAGGCTAAGATCGAACGAATAAGATTTATTGAAACAGCACACATATATATACACAGGGTTATTTACATAAAGGTGTTGCCATACTTGGCAATCAAAGTAAAAGTCAATTAACCGTACCTCTCCCGTACGGCCCTACTGGAGAGGATTGGGCTCGATTCCTGACATCGCTAGATCACTAGGCCAAGAATTTCCTCATAGAAATGCATTGCTCTCGAGTGACTAGTGTTTTAAGTCTCCGAGACAAAAGTCTCCAGTGCGCGCTCAGCCTAAAAGAAATAAATAGTCATAGTAAAAACTTCAACTGGTCCTCATATCCAATGAAAGAAAAAAAGGGTTCATATCAGCTAAGAAATAGAAAAATATCACTTATCATTCACATTACTAATATATGCTGCTGATGCATAAATCTTGCTATCTATCTCAATCTAAACCTCAGAAATTAAATAGATTTTATGAGAAAGATGAAGGTCGAGATGGGGTACCCTTACGGCTAATTTACTGTAACGGACATAGGGTGATATCTAGTGAGAATAAAAAATACTAAGTTTAAACAGTATATCACATATGAGACGCCCGTCCTCTGGTTCTTTCAAAGCAGACACTCCTTCTGAAAGGGATAAATTTAAGCAAGGATTAAGGAAATTTAAGAACAAGGGTTCTCTATTAAAAAGGATTACAAATTTTTAAAGGAAAGTTTCAAACAAAGAGCGGGGTTTTAAGTCATAACGAGGTGCAGAAAAACTTTTAGCCCGTTACGAAGAAAATTTTAGGGAGGTGAAACAGTTCTTCATTCATCAGACTATATCGAAATAACTTGGATAATGATATTAAAAGAGAATAACACATTAATACTGTATCTTTTTGTAATTTCTGAGATTAATAATTGAATAATAGTCTTCAAAATTCTATTTTTTTTCATTTATGGTCCCAATTGAACACAATTTGTATGCATTTCTGTGAAAAATGTACCCTGACTTATGCAGTTATCGCTCTATCCCCCTACCATATAAGTCCGGGTATTATACTGTACACAATACTAAAAGTATTTGTTCATTCAATGGACTTATTCCCTTTTAAAAACACATGAAATCTCAGATGAAAGAAAATAACTTGAATTGACAAATAAATTATAATTTTGCTTATTTCACAACAACAAAAGTAAAAAATAGAAAGACAAAGTTAAAAAGTATTACTCTTCACTTGTTCCTTTAATGAATATCAATGGGGTCCAACACATTCAATGAAATAAAAAAATTTTAAAAACACCTTTAAATTAAAGACAGACTTTATTTTGGCTTAGTTTTTTACAGCACAAAGAATAAGACAAACTAAGTTACAACTTATATAAAAGGCCTCTACATTAATAAAAGGCTCACGCAAAACATAGAAACAGTGGGATAGCCAGAATAAAAATTGGGAGGGAGGTATCGGAGTTTCATATTAGGTAGGTCATTTATGATCATTTTTGTTATTTTCTGAGGTGAAAGAAAGAGAATACTTTCAATATGTTGCACAGGGTTATATGCTATAGGGTAAGGTGGGGTAAAATGGTTATAGCGGTCTAAAATAGACATAGGGACTTTAGCAGTTCGTACTTGATTATAAAAGGCCTATATCTGCCTTATTATTAAAGTATTACTTTAGAAACTAATCTGATAAATTTTTGTTTATTAATATGGTCTTAAATTAAATTAATCAATTAGTTCAAATTCAACCATTTCCAAAAAATTTCTATTGAGAAATGTGGTGTTCCAAAAAGGGGTTCCATTAACCCCACTCAACCCTATAGTATTCTCAAGTCATTTCAAATTAGAATTTCAATGTGTTTTGTTTTATATCTCGGCATTTTCCCTATTTTTTCATAGTATATGTTACTTCCTCATATTCTGTACTATGAAATCTCTTAGCTGGACTACTATCACCCTCTGCTACATTTTTTCTTTTATTGTACCCATTAATAAAATCATCTAACAGTTGAAAGAATTTATCTTTCTTCTTTGCAAATTCTTTTTTTGAAATCTTCCATGTTAAACGCCTCACAAATTCCTCTTTAAATTTTATCATTTCATCTTTCGATGAAATACACTCTCGAATAAAGAACTGTAGTAAATCCCACTTATCACAACGAATTAAAACATGGCAAATTTCTTGCCCACAATGACTGAAAATAAGTTTTCTTTTGTCTAAAAGATTTTCATTTAAAAAAATTAGCTTAATATTTTCTATATCTTCCATCTCAAATAATTGTAATACTAGACGATCCCCAGATGTATCTATAGCAAGCCTTTTATGAGCATCGGGACTTTGCTCCCAAAACTCTCTAAAAAGGTTTTGATAGTCATAATCTTTGTGGCCCCCTATCACTTTATTGAGGATATCAGACAGTAAATAACGATACTTGTAATTTTCCAGAAAGTCCCACATACAATTTGCCGTTTCCACGAAGAGACTTTGCCAAGGCCATTCCAGCAAACCGGTCAGCACTTGATAAGAGAGGCGTTTAAACACTTGTGTTTGTTGCTCTCCGTCCATTTGCGAGAGTAAAAAACATAACACATCAGTCCTAGAGTTTGCTCGAAAGTTAAAAGGTTGCACTACGCATCCTGCACTTCTCACCAACGACTCTTCTCTTTCCCTGGAAGTTAGTTTTTGCAAGAAATACTCAGTTGCCGCTTTGTTGCCATTAACTGCTGCAGTCTCAAATGCGTATTGATAAGGAGAACACCTAGGTTGCCCCAACATTCTTTCAATCATATTATCCAGCTTATTCACTTCCCCTTTTATATCATACGTCCAAAGAACCACTAAATAATCCTGCTCAACTAAATACTTCTGCCTAACCGCTCTTGGGTCTCTTTTGCTATAAAAATATTTCCTGCAACTTTCAGGTATTTTGTTCCACAGTTCCAGAACATCATGCTCTAAGCAGTAAGTACAGGCTAATTTGTAGCGGCTGATAACACTTAAACTCTCGTTTTTAATTAAGGCTTTTGCCGTTTTCTTTGAATCTACTATTCCTTGTGGTGTCCAACAAAGCTCACTTGGCAGACCTATACAAAGGTGGCTTTTTACTTGATGATATTCCTTCCATTTCAATATTTGTAAGCCTACTGGTTTAATAAAACCTAATATTTCCTCTTTAAAAGATTTTGGTAGTGAAAGCTGTGGTACTATCTCTATTACTTTATTTTCTACCTTCTGCCATTTGTTCATTATTTCATATGCATCTAATGGAAAATTTGACATCAAAGCCCTGATATTATCTTGATTCCACAATGTGGTGGCTATCTTTACTAGAGCTATATGCTCGAGCGATGGACAATTTAAAGTGTAATTCATTGTTTACCCCCTACTTGTCCTAGCATAAGCAACTCCAAACGGAAAGAATCTGGAGCAATGAAACAGCAAACAAGGCGGAAAACCTTTGGGGAAATGAATGTCTCTGTTTAAAAATCCTTATTTTTCCCACTCAACTATAACTAACATAACAGAAACGAAATCCTAAAATCCAGTCCCGCTTTTTCTAACGTAAATATAAATAAAAAGAATGTTGCCAATTTCTGACAACTTACTGGCTTGGTTTGTTGAATTTTGCGGCATTTTCATTAAACAAAATATAAGAAGAAATATATCTGATTTAAAAATCATTAAAAAAGTCAATTTAATTGAATTCCCATCAGGTAGTTTTCCAAATAAAATGTGTAATCGAATTTATGTTTAAAAAATATTATAAGACTATCAAAAAGTTTTTCGTTCATGGTAGTCAAAAAACAACTCAACTCATAGACTGCCATGTCATTGTTATTGTTTCTTGTTCTTGTCTTAAAACTTGAAATTTCTGAATCGTTTGTTTTTTATTTTCTTTAGATTCTCCTCTCTGTTATGCGCTAATGTGGATTATATAGACTCGTTTGAAATTCGAGCGAACTTGATTTTTGTTTTGTGTCGAATGAGCGTGTGACGTGACTCGGAATCACCAAGGAATAGGGGGTTAGAAATGCACCCCTAACAAGCGAGGGGTTTTTATAAGTGGGCATGGGGAAGTTGTAAAATTCCCTCTGAAAATTGACTAATCACATAATGACAGTGGTTCTTAAACTGTGGTCTGCAGACCCCTGGGGTTCCACAGCACCTTTCAAGGGGGCAAACCAAGATACCTTTTAGGTCTTTCCAAAGATTTTAAAAATGAAAATAAAACTCTAGGGTTGGATCCTAGCAGAGCCCACACCCTGCCAAAAATGGCGATAATTCCGCCATCTTGGTAACCCTACTTTAACACACTAGATTGCGCTTGGCGCCATCTTGTTCTGGTTTGGCGGTTTATTTTGGTATATCGCCAAGGGTGTGAGCTCTCCTAGGATTTTACCAAACACTAGTTTGAAGGGGCATATTTCAAAAAATTATCTGGGGAGGACCCCCGGCCCCCTCTAAATTTTAACTTCGATTTACAATTTTCCCTTGAAAATTCTTTGGTTGATAAGCTGTTCTCTTTGGGTGTATAACCAAAAATGTCTCCAAATGAAGAACTAAAACATTACTTTTTGAGGCAAATTTTAAAATTTTTTTTAATTTTAAAATTTAAAATTAAAAATAAAATTTTAAAATTGGTTGGGCACCCCTATTTTAAATGCAAGTGGAGTATTGAATGTTATGTTTAAAATGTCTTTTTCTTAATTTGTGTATTTGTTATAAAACTCTTAATACCTCCTTGAATGTTATGGCACCCTGTTTGCACTTTCACTGTTCATCAGACTCGTTCATCGGTTATTTATACTTCCCAGGTTTAGTAGATAGTACACAAACTTAGTTACCATGGCAACCTAACACATTTACTTAACAATAAATACTTCTTTATCACCATTGTAAGTTTAATGATTGGTATTCAAAATGTACCATCAAAGAAAAAAGAATAAAATCAGGGATAGACGTAGCATCCCAAATGGGGAACTAGAGAATGTTTAATGATGTTAAGAATTTTGGTTCTGAAAATGAAAAAGCAAAATCAAATAAAATGTTCGATTCCAACAAAATTTAACCTTGATAAATGTGCAATAAGTAAATATAGTTAATGCTTGTTGAATGTTAAGGTTTTAAAGGGTGTGTAAAACAACAATTTCAAGCTTTATCTGAAAGCTGTTGATGTTTATCATTTGCACCTGTTAGCAAAATCTGACCCACTTTCAAAATCTTAAGGTATTTTACCTACTGTGAAATCCTTCCAAAGCCTGTTGCCCTAGTTTTACACAAATTCACATCTTAACCTTTTTTATTTGGTTATTTGAAGTTTGTAAGCTTATTCATTAATTTTATGGCTAATTATGCTATAGGGCTTGGATGAAGTTGTCTGAAATGCCCACACTGATTTATCCAAGTTTTGCAGTTTGCTTTTTTATTGGTTTTTAGAACTCAATTGGTTTTTAGAACTTGGTTTTTAGAACTCATATTGGTTTTTGACTCTTTGTCACTAATATTTGTAAGCTGTTTGTTTCTTCAATAACAGGTATTTGCAAAACATTGCATTGCATATTCATTTATTATTGTATGTTTTGCGTAATATAATGTTTTTTAATAATTTAATTTTTGTTCCATGTTAATTATATTATACACATTTTTTCTGTCACCTATACAAGATGTTTTTCTTCTTGGTGACAAATACTATAATTTTTTCTTAAATTTTGTATTAAACCTGTAATGTAAATAAAAATTATTATTATTATTATTATTATTATTATTATTATTATTATTATTATTATTATTATTATTATAATATTATTATTAAAAATTCAAATATTTTGTGAATGTTCTCTTGCAAATTATCACTGTAGCTAATTTGAATTTCATGAAAGGGGCATTTTTATGAATTTATTTTTGTGAAGGGGCAGATTTAAAGAGGAGAATTTTTGTGAAGGGGCAGCAAAAAGGCCCCAATTTTTGTCTGGATCAACCCATGATTCCTTTTGTTGGTTCTGGTAAATACCTTAAAAACAATCAATGATAAAAAAATTGTCATGATTTCAAAGTTTCGTAAGAAGTCCTTTAAACTAAAATAGTTGAAATTTGAAATACCCACAACTTTTTACATAAATTTCTTTTGATTTTTGGGAACTTTGATTTAAAGACATTCAAGCTATCCACTGTATGTGATAAATTGGATAAAAAAGGAAGTTTTTTTTTCAAAACTAAATTGTTTTTGAGTGAATGTTATGAGGAAAAAAAGATAATTATTTAAAAAGAAAACTACTGTGAAAAAAATTAAACTAATTTTATTTTCATACTCAATTTACCACCTTGAAATTTTCAGAAAATTTTCAGAATAATGGCAGCAATACATATTTCTCCCAACTTTGTTTAAATCACTTTTTTTACCCTTGTTAAGATTTTCATTATTTTAGTGTTCTGATCTCTGCCTGCGATCTCTCTTTTTCAATCTGATTGGATCCCATGTTCGAGCCTTTTTTTAATCTACCACTTAAAAAAATACTTGTCCAGTCTTAATTTTAACAAAACAATTTTAATTAATTATTATTTTGTTACAATTGTTCGATTCCGGCATTTATTACATTCAACCAATTCAAATGCTTTGTGTAAAAATCTTATGAAAATGTTTATTTTATTCAAAAACAGACCAATCAATGAAACAGGCATGCGTTATTGGTAGATTAAAGTTAAATTGTTCCTTGGTAAGACTCTTGTTCCTTATGTCATAAAACTAAAAACAACCAATCAACCAGTAGTATTAAAATGTTTTCATCGTGATATTTTCTATTGGCAGTCTATTTACCTACAACGCATGCCTGTTGCATTTATTGGTTTATTTTTTAATGAAATTAACATTTTCACGAGACTTTTGTATAAAAGCATTGGAATTGGTTGAATGTAATAAATGCCGGAATCGAACAATTGTATCTCTGCCCAGATTTGCGAGTTTTTTTGCTAATTTCCCCCCTTAAACCACACTTAAACCTTAACACTAAACCCTTAAACCCCCTTAACCTATACCAATTCTTGTTCGCCTTGATGTACCCTAGAAGTTATGAAATACTTATTTGAAACACCCTTGTATGCAAAGTGTCTTCTGGTTTCTGTTGAGCTCTTCTCTTGCTTTTACAGTTGCATTGAGCTATCATCCAATTGTTTTTACACTAATTTCATTTTGCATTAAATGTTACATTAAAACAGCTGTGTGTAATTTAACAGCTTATTTCAGACCAGAAAAGTCGAGTAAAAGGTCTATAAAAAGCAGAAGATGGGTCATTGTATTGATCCACACACTAAGGGTCAAAAAAAATATTTTAAAACTTTCTAGAATTAATTTTAGAATTCTCTTTTGTGAAGGTATGTGTTGGGTAGGCATTAAATTAAAGCATATATTGGAAACAAAAAGGCATAAGTAAAGTTTAAGCACACTTCAACTGAGGTGAGCATTTCTCTATAATCGCTTATTTACTCTAAAAAAAATCACACTAAACTGTTGCCAATCACAAAAACACTAATGAAACAAGAGTCACCTCCTAGTACTTAAAAGTTTAAAGTTTTTTTTTTCATTTTGTAAGATTCACACAACAGTATGAATACAACAACTTAAATAAAGATGTTTGAAAATTATCATTTTGTGCTTAGTAGTAGTGAAAGTTACTTACAATTCAAAGATATTCTTGAGTATCATCAGAATATATGCTTCTGTGTAATATATGTATTTGAACTGTCTTTGCTCACTCAAGTGGTTCAAAGCCATATTGTCTGTCCTAATTAGTTCTAAACATTTATCTTTTTCATACATTTCAATACATCTATTTCAATTGAAATTGTTTTAACTTTTAGTTATTAAAACAACCTATTGAAAAATCAGTTGATAAAATGTCGACATAGGATGTCATATAAAGTGGATGACATATTGTATCTCTGCTATTGTGATGTCCAACCACTCCAATTTTTATCGGTTTAGATTAGAACAGAATAAAAATGGATTTCTAAACATTGTTAAACTACGATTTCAAGTATATTAAGTTTTACAAATGCATCATAGTTCTAAGCTTTGGATTTTTTAATTGCAGATAAAATGGCTGCCAAAAACCGACTTTTTTTGCTGGAAAATATCTGCTTCAAAATGACATGGAACACCTTGATGGCGGAATCTGAATAAAGTAAGGAATCTGAAAAGGAAGTTTATAAAGTAATCCCAAAATTTTGAATTTATCTAATTAATCTATTGCTCTAATCATCTTTATCACGTCTTAATTACCTATTAATTCATTTGTGCACTGTTTTCATAGTCTTCAAAGATTTGAGACCACAGATAGAGTTGGAAACTTCTTAAATTTAATTTTGAACTTTTTAATTAAATATGATCAGTACCAAACATTATATTGAATACAAAAGATTTTTTTTGTTTACTTATGAATGTATTTAAAGGTTTCACTTGTAAACCACCAAATAGTTATTTAAGATTTTTAAAAAAATTGACACTTTTAACCTTTGTTTTAAAAACCTTTTCTTAAAACACACAAAGACACATCATTGGGTTTTTTTACCAGGAATTTAAAAATGTTCTTTAATCCTACAAAAAATGTTGAATTAAAAATATTCCTTTATTCTACTTATTACAAAGACCATTTTAACATATGGATTAGTCCATTAATTTCAACTGCATTGCTGGAGGAGAGTTTTTCAAGTAAAAAATCTCATTTCTTTATGCCCAAGAAAGTTCAGGAAATTGTTCAGTTTTGCCCAAAACCTGGAAAATGATAAATTTTTAATGTTTCTGTCTGAATTGTGGCCCTAGGAAGTAAAAAGTTGACTATGTATTGAAAATCATATGTTAAAAGATGCAAAAATAACATGAAGCTCATCAAAAATAAATTGGTTCTTGTCATTTGTACCTGAATCTTCTATATTTATCATTTGTACCTCTTATGGTTCTTATTATTTGTAAACCTCTTTTTTCAAGATTCACTTCTAAGACAATAAATGATTACATTAATAGGGGAGAAGGGGCACAGATTAGATTAGAACAACTCACATTTTCTTTGTTAAAAATTTGATGGAAAAATCTGAAATAAGCATATCATAGAACCATTTTTTGCCTGAATTTTCAGAGCAGTGGGCCCATAGAACTGTGGTGCCGCTCGGTGGATGTTATTTTTTCGTAATTTACTTTTTTCCAAAAGGTTTGGCAACACCACCTCTATATAAGGTCGGCCACTAATTCCCACGGTACTCCGCTTCACCAGGCTGCCAGAGCATTTGGCCATTTTTGTAAAGGATTTGGTTTTTAAGATTTTTAATAAATTTTGTTGGTTTAAAACCTTCTGGCTAATTCTTAATTAGAACACGCACTAGTCTTACTTACACCAACCCTTTATAACTGGTGACCTTGCGTTTAAGTTTAACGATCAAAATTTTTGTAGTCAAAATTTCGTTCGCGTTTGAATGAATTTGCTGGCCTGGTGTTGTGCAGTCATTTTGCGATCGGAGCCGGTAAAATTTTTCTCTTGTTCACTTGAACATTTTTGATCTTACTCTTTTCTCGCGATCATGAGTGATCCGACTAAATTACCCTCACCAACTGTACCCAAATTACCATCGGACACTTTAACCGCATCGGCAACTGCAGATTTGGAAGTTGGAGATCATCCTCCTGCTGAGGTTTCAAAGATTGCATTTAGGGCACCCCCTTTCTGGAAAACTGACGTGGACCTTTGGTTTCTACGAATAGAATCTGGTTTTGAGATTTGGTTTTGGTTTTGGTCCGGCATTACCGATGCCAAAACAAAATTTCATTGCGTCGTGTCATCCCTTGATGCTGAAGTTTTGGCTCATGTTGCCAACATTGTTACGCCCCTGTAACTAAAGATTCCTACATTGAGTTAAAATCTCGAATCTTAGCTACCTTTTTACCATCTGAAGACGCTATTCTAAAAACACTACTCAAAGACATTAGCTTAGGTGATCGGCGTCCCTCATGGCTCCTTCGGGAGATGAAAACCTTGGCTGGTGCTAGGGTTGATGATAAAGTCCTGAAATCTCTTTGGCTTGAACGCTTACCAGTTCGCACCCAGCAAATACTCGCGGTAGGAGGCGACTCTCTGGAATTACTATCAGGGATCGCCGATAAGATCGCAGAAGTTTCAGACGTCCCTGGGGAAATACAGGAATGCTCATCGTCAGCCGTTAATTTAGATTCCTTGCAAAAGGAAATCTCGGCTCTTCGGGAAGCAATTCAAAAGCTAACCAACAAGCAAAACGGTAGCGGGGACAGGAGATCAAGACGATCTAATTCAAAGAGTCCGGGTAGACAACGATCAGGTTCCCAGTCTCAAGGCATGTGCTGGTATCATGCACGTTACGGCGAAAAAGCCGTCAAATGCGTCCAACCCTGTTCTTTTCAGGGAAACTAAACTCATCCTCTGTTATGGCGGCAACCGGGGATGATCAGAAGTTTGCTCGCCTATTCGTCTATGATAGGAGAACAGGATCCAAGTTTCTTGTGGACACTGGCGCAAGCGTAAGTGTTTTACCTTTCAAGAAGTCCACTAATAAAGCATCTGACCCTAACTTCACCCTCTACGCTGCTAATGAAACCCGGATCCCGACCTACGGAAGCAAGGAACTCACCCTTGATTTTGGCTTACGCCGATCTTTCTCTTGGTCCTTCTTCCTGGCCGATGTCAAGAAGTCTATCCTGGGAGCTGACTTTCTTCATCATTTTGGTTTGCTGGTTGACATAAAAAACCGTCGATTGATCGACAGGCTGACATCAATGTCGGTCAAGGGTTCCAGCGCTCACGGACCATCCTTAGGACTGAAGACCTTAGGTGACTCTTCTCCCTACCACAAGTTGCTCAACCAGTTCCCGAACCTGACCAACCCAGCCTTTCTCGGGATCGACCACGGAAAACATGATGTAACACACTGTATCCTGACGAAGGGACCTCCAGTGTTTGCCAAGGCACGGCGTCTCTCACCTGAGAAGCTGGCTGCTGCAAAGGAAGAGGTTCAATCTTTGCTGGACAAGGGAATTATCCGCCCTTCTAACAGTCCCTGGTCCTCTCCCATCCATATGGTGCTGAAAAAGAATGGTGAGTATCGGTTGTGTGGAGATTATCGTCGACTGAACGCCGTCACGATTCCCGACCGCTACCCAATCCCTCACTTGCATGACTTCACCTTCGGGTTGCAGGGAAAAACCATCTTCTCTAAGCTCGACCTCGTGAAGGCATACCATCAGCTGCCTTTGGAGGAGGAGTCCATCAAGAAGACGGCGATCATCACTCCGTTTGGATCCTTTGAGTACCTCCGAATGTGCTTCGGACTGTCCAATGCTGCCCAAAGTTTTCAGCGATTCATCGACAACGTCTTGAGAGGTCTCAACTGCTACGCCTACCTGGATGACGTGCTTATCGCTTCTGAGTCCGAGGATCAACATCTTAAGGATCTGGAGGAAGTATTCAAGCGTCTCAACAGCTTTGGGATCATCTTGAATCCAGAGAAGTGCCTTTTCGGGCAAAGCCAAATAGAATTCTTAGGACACCTGGTATCAAGTAAAGGAATTTCTCCACTTCCTGAGAAGGTTGAAGTCCTGCAAAACTACCCCCAGCCCAAGACGGTAAGTGAACTTCGTAGATTTCTTGCCATCTTGAACTTTTACCACAGGTTCCTTAGAAACACTGCCGATGACCAAGCACCCCTGCACGACCTCTGCAAAGGGAAGCTCAAGAAGGACACTTCTACAATAGAGTGGTCCGACGAAGCAAAGTCGGCCTTTGAGAAATGCAAGGACTCCATAGTCCAAGCTACGGTACTAGCCTACCCGAAGTTGGAAGCTGACCTGTCCCTTGCAGTCGACGCATCTGATTATGCTATCGGTGCTGTCTTGCAGCAAACCCATGGAGCAGTAACGGAGCCCTTATCATTCTTTTCAAGGAAGCTGACCGACACTGAAAAGAGGTATTCCACCTATGACAGGGAGCTCCTGGCTGTTTACAGCTCGGTAAAGCACTTCCGCTTCATGCTCGAAGGTAGGCAGTTTAAAGTTTTAACTGACCACAAACCACTTACCTTTGCTTTTAACAAAGTAAATGATAACAGTTCCCCAAGACAGCGACGTCACCTCGAGTTCATCTCCCAGTTCACCACGGACATCCGTTATGTGAGCGGGGAGAGCAATTCTGTGGCTGACGCCCTGTCAAGAGTTTCTACCATTGAAGTTCCTAATGCTATTGATTATCAAAGCATGGCATGTTCACAAGCCGAGGATAAGGAACTTGATCTTTTAAAATCATATACCGAATTTGACTTCAAACTTCTACAATTAGAACCTAACGGTCCTAAACTGTTCTGTGACATTTCAACTGGAACTTTGAGACCTTTTGTCCCTACTAATATTCGTGAATCTGTTTTTAGAAATCTCCATCAGCTTCATCATCCTGGAGTGAAAGCCAGCGTAGACCTCATTCGCAAGCGCTTCATCTGGAAGGACTTACGACGAGACGTTACCAAGTGGACCAGAGCCTGCCTCGATTGCCAAAGATCGAAAGTCCACCGCCACACAAAGAGCAGACTGGGTACCTTTCCGCTCCCATCCGCGAGGTTCTCCCACCTGAACTGCGACATCGTCGGTCCGCTTCCACCATCCAACGGATTCCAGTACCTACTCACCGTCGTCGACCGGTTTTCCAGATGGCCGGAAGCGTTTCCTATGGCTGACCAAAAGGCTGAAACAGTGGCCAAGACCCTCTTCGACGGCTGGATTTCCCGCTTTGGAGCACCGGAGTACATCACGACCGACCAAGGCAGAAACTTCGATGGACACCTCTTCAAGGCATTCACGGAGTTTCTGGGCACCCACCGAACGAGGACAACGGCCTACCACCCTCAAGCGAACGGAGCTGTTGAAAGGCTTCATAGACAGCTGAAGGCGGCAATAATGTCCCACGCCACTGTGAAATGGACGGAAGTTTTGCCAGCCATCATGCTAGGGATTCGAGCCTCTGTCAAAGAAGATATATCTGCATCTCCCGCTGAGATGGTCTTCGGTTCCCCACTGCGACTCCCCGGACAGTTCTTCCGAGAAGAAAGACCCCCGGTTACAGAAGAGGAGTTTCTTCGTCAGTTGAGGGATAGAATTAGTAAATTAAAACCAGAGCCTATGTCGCGACACGGTCAACAAAAAGTTTTTGTGCACAAGGACCTATCTACCTCATCGCACGTGTTTCTAAGACAAGATTGCGTGAGGAGACCCCTTTCACAGCCTTACCTAGGACCATTCGAAGTCGTCAAGCGTTACGACAAGTTTTTTACACTTCTCATCAAAAACAAAAATGTTAAAGTAACCATAGATAGGCTGAAACCTGCTTTCATTTTGAACTCTAATGTTAGTGATCCTAGTATCCCCACTAAGGAATACACGACCCGCTCCGGTCGCAAAGTTAGATTTCGTCTGTAGTTCTAATGTTCACAATTTTTGTACCAATTTTTGAGGTTGTACTTATATTAATGTACTAATGTTGTTTGCAAACTGTTTTCGTCTCTGGAGACTGGTGGGGGAGTGCTGTGGTGCCGCACGGTGGATGTTATTTTTTCGTAATTTACTTTTTTCCAAAAGGTTTGGCAACACCACCTCTATATAAGGTCGGCCACTAATTCCCACGGTACTCCGCTTCACCAGGCTGCCAGAGCATTTGGCCATTTTTGTAAAGGATTTGGTTTTTAAGATTTTTAATAAATTTTGTTGGTTTAAAACCTTCTGGCTAATTCTTAATTAGAACACGCACTAGTCTTACTTACACCACACCTTTATAGAACCCTTAATGTTTGAAACTTTCTGCTTTGTAAGGTACAAAGTAAATATTTTGTTTATGGTTTTTGTGTGAAAATCCAATCAAGAAAGTTTTCTATAGTTTGCATTGCCTTTGTTCTATTGTGGCATGTCCAACAGTTTTGTTTCCCAATTTAATTTAACTTATTTTTCCCCCTCAAAGTTTGAGATGGGGTAGCTTTAAATGTGGCTTCTAATTCCGTTCCTTGATTTTTATTACTCTTTTAGATATTAAATGTAGTATTTTCAGCTGTGTTAAATTTAATCATTTAAATTATTTCAATTTTTAAAATCAAAGCTTTTCTGATTTCTTCTGTTTTAACTTGTGTGATAAAAGTTATTTAAAAATAACATTTTAAAAATCTGTTTTTTTTTTAAGGAACCCTTATAAAACCAGGTGAAAGGTATTTTGTTTAATATTTAGAGTAAAATTTTACACCAAGTTTTTTTGGGATTTAAGAAATACATTAGTGATTCTCTAGCTATATAAATTTTCACAAATCTACTGAAAAACATAAATTGATTCATTTTCTGAAAAGGTAATTTAAACTTTTGCAGTAAACATGTTACTAAATGAATATTTTGACAGGTTAGGATTTTAAAATCATGGCTAGAACAAGTAGAAAAGGTTGAAAGGAAAAAATCCTTACAAAGCATCCTTAATCTGTTTACCATGATGATATCCTTTGTTATGAATTGTGTGTATCTTTAAAAACTCACTTTATTGTCCACTTATTGCACCCTTGCTACAAAAGTGCCACAACTCAAAAATTGTAATTTTGGAGTTATGACTGCCATTAGGCGTAGTTTTCACATCTCTTCCAATCTTCAAAAGAGCCAGAAGTTGCATTGAAAAATCAGCTGTCAGATGGCAGTTATGGCCTTTTGTTGTTTTATCAAGATGGCTATGATTCCTTCCACTGAAATGCCACATCTTGAGTTGTCGTCCAGCCGTCGTTGAGTATGAAGTACTAGAACACAATGGCTAACGATCATAGTTTGAGATGTATCGTTCTTCGTATTGACAAATTCAAAAATACTAAAATGTGCCTAGTCAGCCCGGAACAGTTTTTTGCAATAACTGGAAAACATAGTTTTTTTGAGTTGTGGCACTTTTGTAGCAAGGGTGTCCTCTCTTATTAATGCTTTATAAGACCTGAGAATAAAGTAGTAAATAACACCTTTAAAAAGCAGGGGGTTTTCTCACATCAGTCTATTTGATTTATAAAATTTATATTATATTAATTTATGTTATTTGATTTAGGTGTTGAAATTTCCTTGACTGGATGGTGTTTATTCTTGTATGATCGTTAATGACATCAAATATAAACACTTTTCGGTCGAAACGTCTGAACTTCTGAATCACCTATGTTCCCATCTCATAAAATACCCAATTTTGTATTGCTTTGCGTAAGTGTTTTGTCTTAGCTTTATTATTAGCAGATAAAAGGTAAATGTATGTGGGTATAGTGGACACTTTAAGGAGGATTTTTGCTTGAATTCTTAATAAATACCTACCTATTTGCTTTGAAACGGTTATCATCCTATTTTTAGGTTAATTGGATCTTCTTCTTTTGATCTTACCATTCAAAATTTTAATTAGAATGGGTAAAGTATGTTTAATTAATTTTTAAAAGGTACTCCAAATTGCATCTATAGTGGCCACATAGATGTGGCTGTTGTTTCTATGGTGGTCACCTCTTGCATCCACAGTGGACACCTCTCTTTTTCTGCTTATATGAGGAGTTTATGCATGAAATTGAGGGGTTTTTTTTGCTATATAGTCGTTTAGTTCCAATTAAGTTTTCCTTCCCAACGAAATGTATTTTAGATCAAATCAAGTTAGCTTTGTTTAAAAAAATTGATAGTTTCCGTCCCAAAGCCTATGCTGTAGCTGATTAGAGAGGAGTTTAACATGTAATTCAATGTTTTAGAAACCTTGGTTCCCAAAGCCAGAATAAAACCAAATTCATACAACACTCATTTAAAGCACAATCAACAGTTTATGAAGAAAAACTTATTCGAATTAAGTATTATTTATGTTTCTTTTAGAAGCCGTTGCAGTGGCCACTATTGGAAAATCTAAGATTATGTGTTGGTAAAGTGGCCACCCCCATAAATCCTCGTAAAGTCAAAATTATCAAATAAATTTTATTCATTATCATTTTATACACTCTTCTTTATCTGAATATAAATTTAAAAGTCAATCAAACGGTAATAAATCCAAAAAAATCAGTTCCGACATACCCGTTTCCTTACGCGATTCAATAAGCAAAATCAAATTTCAGTCACTCGGTTGATGTTGTTATTTTCAAATATTTAAATATTCTTCCCATGCTGATCTGTGGTATCGCTGGTAATTTACCAGCTTACCGTATTGTACAATCTACCATGCCTAAATGAATTTTGAAGCTGTTTGATGCCTCTAACTCGTTCTATTTAAAATTAATCAGCTATAGGTGGCCACCATTGGTACAGTGTCCACTATACCCACATTTACCTTATATCTGTAGTGAAATACTTGTTTGTTTTAACCAAAAGTAGATTTAACTCTGCCTGTGTCTGTTTTTTAAGTTTATGTGCGGGAGATCTTTGCTTGACTTGGATAAAAATAACTGGTCCACTACTAATACATCAAACTTTTTGTTCTGCCAATAATCATAATAAGTGTTGGTAATAACATTTTAAATTCATTTTTTTTATAAAAATGCTTATAGGTTTGGTAATGTTTTATAAATGACATATGCTATTTAATAATTAAATCAAGAAAATCAAAGTCTGCCCGGGCCTAGTGGCCCATCAGGCGGTGCCCATCTCTGTTTCTGTAGCCTTTTGGGCCTGAGGTGCTAGCGTGTGTCCAGGCCGAGTGGCTAGCCCGACGCTGGACCCCCAGTTGATTCCCCAAGCAAGCTTGGTCCTCATTAATCGACCCCGGAAGGATGAAGGGCTGAGTTGACCCATGACCAGCTACCCAAAGAGAGGCCAAAAGGCATCGAACCTGGGTCGGTAGTGCTCGTAGCCAGACACGCTAACCACTGCACCACCGCGGCCACGATTTAATAATTAAAGCTATTACTTATTTCTTTCTATTTTGTTGATTACTTTTGTTTTTTTAATTAACCAAATCTTTTCTCCAAATGTACCTTTTAGTGCAAAAATATTTGAGTTTCAATTTAAGTTACGGTGAGTAAATTAAAATACTATTAAGTTGTTATTATACCATTGCCCAGAAATTAAGTAATAAATATTGAATTACAGTTGTAATAGTTTTGAGGGTGTCTTTGTAATTAAGTAAAACTAATAATTATCTGTTTTATGTTATTTTATTTAGCTAATTCATAATAAATTAATGTTTATTATCTTTAATCTTAATTATAGTATCCGTACATAACATTACGAAGTGCTTGTTCTGAAGATATTTACTGTGCCCCCAACCCCCGCAATACTTTAAGAAATATTTTTTTATCCCCTCTCCTCTAAAATCCCTTGAAAGAGTGGTTCTTCCATGCACCCTGTGTACAAGGTCAATAAGTAGCCACCTGTCCATAATAGGGACAGGTGGTTCCTAATATGGACACTAGGGTGTCTCATTTTTTCGAACTTTGGAAATCTTATCGGGCCGTGTCCTAAAAAGTTTCCTTTTGGCACCAATAAACTTCCCTGAAATTTTTAAAGTTGTGGTACAACCCTAACTATTGCCTCAAAGCGGTTGAAGTTACGAGAAAAGCCTGGTCTAGGTTGCAGCGCTAGTTTTACTTCATAACGCGACCTATTACGCAACTATTGCTTTTTCTTACCTTTTTTATACCATTTTTAAACTGTTTGATTAAGATAAAGTAATAATGCATATAATACAAGGCTTTAATATGTCACAGTTTTTTATTGCAAATACACACTTTCTATGTTTATGCTCCATGATAATTTTAAAATTCGTGAGCTATAGTAGTTTTATCTGTTTTAGAAAACTTAGCGCGATATTTATTGACAATTTGTAGGAGATTTTGCTTCTGTGCTCAGTTTTCAATCTAGGGAGGAAGGGAGGTACTCGTGGGTTAAGGCCACTCCTCGCTCTGCGACATCATTAATGGTGACCGCCCAGTTGTTAAAAAAATCTCGGAATTTGTCTTAGCTTTCCCATTCAGTAGGAGACTTTAAATGAAACATAGGTTATCCAATTTTTGAAATAAGTTCAAAGTTAAGTTGTTCCATGGGGGTTAAAAGCGCGCTTTGACCGGATAAAGGTAATGCTTCCCGGCGCTTGCGGCGGGAGCTGGGATGAAGGCCTAACATTGGGGTTTTATTGAATATTTTTCCTATTTTGCTTCAGCAGGCATTACCTGATAGTCTTGTGTCTCAGTTTTGGGAAGTAAAACCCTATGTGAGGCCTTTATCCTGTTCCCGACGCAAGCGCCGGCAAGCATTTTCTTTTTTCGATCAAAGCGCTTTTAACCCCATGGAACTTCCCCCAGTAGGTGCTATTGAATGTTTTTCCGTAAGGATCTTGGATAATGATGTCCCAAAGATGCTGTAAAGGTTTTAATTCGATATTGACTGCGTTCAGGCTCATAAAATTGAAAAGAACCAAAAGTTACGATATTTTCAATTATTTCCCAATACTTAACATGGGAAACCTACTTTTGAAGGGCAAGGGGTCAGAAATTGCCCTAGAGACCTGAAAATTTGCAGGTAATAATGTTTTAGTATTTACAACAACCTGAGAGGGGGGCATCTAGGAAATTCGAAAAAAAAAATTCCCCATAGACTTTTGGAACAGCCTATCTCTTTCTCTCAGAGAAGCAACCAGCTCCTACTTTCACCTGGTGTTATGAAATGTTTACATTCAAGATACGAATAAAATATGAAACCGTAGAAAAAAAATAATTGATCTATCATGCAGTAGATGTCTAATTAAGTGTTTTCTTTCAGAAGTTGTTTTTATTACTTTTTCAACGTTTCGTTTGGATCTTAATGCCATTATTGGAATGTTAACCTCTGGTTTTGGGGTATTCCCATGAAATCCAAATATTTTTTTATTTGTTAAGTTTGATGTTTTAAGGGAAAATTAGGTCAACAGTGACAGTTTTTCAAGGTCATTGCGATGCGTTAGTGTTTTAGTGGTAGAGGTTGCTTGCCTCTCATTATAGAGATTTCGCTCTCGTTGAGGCAATAGTTAGAGTGAACAGAAATATATATATAATTTTAATTTTGCAACTGACCTTCTAACACCAAAAGGAAACTTTTTAGCTAACGGCCCGATCTTTTTTCAAACTTTTCCAAAAAAACGCACTTTTTGAGACACCCTAATGGACACTTGCAAACATTTTTTGTTTTTATCATTGAAATCAGAATAATTACAAGGTTGGTAATTTTAATAATGATAGTCAACAGTCCAGGGATAGTGGTCATACATTTTTGGAGTCCTATGACGTGTATACAAGTGGGTGAAAAAAGACATTTTCCTAAGGGTGTCCATATTAGGTACAGGTACCTTATAAGTATTTGTTTGAGTCACTTAATTGAAAATTAAGGGGATATACACAAACAAATAATCATAATCGGCAAATTTAATCTGCTAATTAATTAAATTGATACTTTTGAGTATCGTCATCAGTACACTGAGGACTAAAATATTCTCACAATAAAAAAGAACAAATGGCTTTTTGGCATTAGCAAAGGAGTAAAATAAAATTTATTTACAAAAAAATAACTTCTAAAGGTTCATTCTTAAAACGACAGTTTTAAAAACTGAGTTCAAAATTACTCAACTGGCTCCGAATCAAATTTGAAAAACATGAATATACATACTCATTTCTGTAAATGTGCAGATACTCACAAAAATGAAACTTGTCGAGTAAGTGCATGGCATTCTCATGAACCGGAGTACGAAGATAGTCACTATTATATTATGAAAACTACTTAGCACGACATCATAGTGACTATCTTCGTACTCCGATTCATGAGAATGCCATGCACTAACTCGACAAGTTTCATTTTTGTGAGTATCTGCACATTTTCAGAAATGAGTATGAATGTTTTCAAATTTGATTCGGAGCCAGTTTGAGTCATTTTGAACTCAGTTTCGAAACTTTCGTTTTGAGAGTGTTATTTTACAATAAAAACACACAAGGTGGCCACAGACCTACCTGGAAAACCTTAAAAACTTGTCAGGGAAAATTAAAAAAAAACCTTGGAATTATCAGGGAATTTGAGAAAATCTCATAATATAATCGGGGAAATTTTGAAAAATCTGTCATGTTTTGAAAATAAATTCAACATTTTTACGATTTTCAAATCTTCCATTTCCTTTCTACAAAATAAAATCTCGGATGCGTTATGAATTAGCAAAGCACAAATGTTCTTAAAAGAGGCTTTCGAGGGTTCTCTTAATGATAAAATTCTGAAAGAAATCTCATTTATATACAGGGTGTCCATAAAATAAGTAACCCGATTTAAGGCCCTCTAATAGCAACCAAACCATTCATCGGTTGTGAATGACTGAAGTGAAAATGACTAGTGAATCAGTAAATAACAATAAAAACTAGTAAAATCAAAGTATGTTAGTAAGTTCACTAGTTTTTATTGTTATTTACTGATTCACTAGTCATTTTCTTAACCATTCACTAGTCTTAGCTCCTACAAAAATAACAGTTTCATAGCCGTTTTCATTTGTCTCTCTTGGAGCGAGTTTACAACTTAGAGGTACCATTTCAACGCTATTCAGGGTGGTCCTTAATTCATGGTACAAACTTCTAGGGGTGTTAAGAGTACACCTAGACGATCAAGAATTGGTATAGGAAGGGGGGTCGCAGTTACACCGTTAAAGAGCTAGGTCCTAATGTAGTGCGAGCGCGTTTCAAAAGGCCGTTTTTAGAAGGCCCGTGTGACGAAACAAAACATAATAAAATGAAAAACATTATTGCATGAGGTACAGGAGTATCCGTACTACTTAAATCCTCAATGTGATAGAAATTGAACCACTTTCTAAACCGCGGAGTTAGTTTCAAAAGTGCAATATTAATCTTTTAGTCAAAGAATCACATTCCTTAATGGTATTTAGAAAAATGATGATCGGGGAAGGAATTTTCAATGATCGTAACATGGATCATTGAAACTGTTTGATCATTGAAAATATCTTCCCCGATCATCATTTTTCTAAATACCATTAATGGAACTCCATTGTTTGACTAAGAGCACGTTTTAAAACTCGCCCCACGGTTTAGAAAGTGGTCCAATTTCTATCACATTGAGGATTTAAGTAGTACGGATACTCCTGTACCTCATGCAATAATGTTTTTCATTTTATTATGTTTTGTTTCGTCACACGGGCCTTCTAAAAACGGCCTTTTGAAACGCGCTCGCACTACATTAGGACCTAGCTCTTTAACGGTGTAACTGCGACCCCCCTTCCTATACCAATTCTTGTTCGTCTTGATGTACTCTAACACCCCTAGAAGTTTGTACCATGAATTAAGGACCACCCTGTTTGTGTTTTTTCCCATCTGGGATCATATAGCGCGAATAAAAAAGGGGGGAATTTTCAAAAATTTTTTCACTTTAACCGTAACTGATAAAGTTTAACTGCCCCACCCCATACCATTCTCCTCCCCATCCCTCAAAATGTCTTCCACCAAAATTTCATTCAATTCCTATGAACGGTTTGGTTACCAGAGGGGGCCTTAAATCGGGTTACTTATTTTATGGACACCCTGTACTTTCTTTTCCTCATGCTTTCCCGGTTTCTTCAGTCATCAAGACAAGAACATACAATGTTTATAAAATGTCAGGTGAAATAATCATACCAGATAATCAAGGAAAACCTGGAATTAGTATCACAGAAAATTTTGATACTAGTTTTTTGTGGCCACCCTGAAAAAGCAATTTCGAACAGGGCCGTATCCAAGGGGGGGGGGGGTTTGGGGGGTTCAAACCTCCCCCCCGAAATTTCGACATCCTATTTTTACTTTACAGTTTTTCCTTAAAAATTCGCCTTAAAATGCTTAAAATTCCTACTTTTAAGGTTCAAAATTCAAAATTTTTCTTGGGGAGAACCCCCAACCCCCTTGAAATTTAGAAATCTATTATAACAGTTGTTCCTTGAAAATTTTTGGACTTACAAGGAGTGGTCCTCTTCAGGTTAGAGTAAAAATGAGTGAAATCATAAAGGGAAAGTATCCAAGGTGAGTTAGGAGTTCTACTCACACTAACGGATCCAGGGTGGCTAGGTGACTTAAGTCCCCCTTCCCAAAAGGAATAAGAACTAACAGTGAGAAAAAGGGGAAGTGGGAACTCAGGGGTGTGAAAAGAGAAAAGCGACTCAAAAACCGCCGACGACAAAGCGCCGGGACCTGCCGACAAATCTCGGGCTCAACAAAAAAGAGTGCCGTCGATGCGCCGGGACCTGCCGCAGCTTCTGCTGCCGGAGTGTCCGCTGTGCTCCGCGGGGAACGGAGGTGATGATACTTCCCATGTTGTTCGGAGGGGGGAAAGCGAAGTTGTGTTTTTTTTCTCCGCATACCGTCTCTTATGAAGGAAAAATGGGTTTTACAGGTGCAACAAAGTCTTGCTGAGAAGCCAAGAAATGCTTAGCTTAGAGGATCAAAAAGAAGGACAAAATGGCGGTAAGAATCAGAGGTCGGGGGTGTAAGGTTGAAGGGCGTCGATCCCCCAATAATAAGGAACATTGTTTAAAAAACATTTTTAACTTCTGAGGGAAAACGAAAATTTACTGAACGTGTTTTTCTCGAACTTTTAATCATAAAGGATGTTTTATCAACCTATGTCAATGGCACCTAACATAACATAAGAGGCGTATGTAAGAGTCGTTGATTAAGAACACGATTTCCTTCAGAATAGGTTGAAACCATCAGTGCAGGACTGGGGAACAAATTTATCCCAACAAAAAAATTTTGTTTGCAACAAAAAATTTAAGGCGATCCTCCCCAAAAAAATAAAGGTACAGCACTGGTTAAAGCATAAAAATTTGATTTTGAAATTGTCAAATCACATAACACTGAAAATGAGTTTGACCATGTTTTTAAAAGGTCAAATTTAAAGAAATATTTTATATAAAAAAGAGACCAATACATTCCTTTTTGAGAAAAGTTACAAAGAATTCACAGGTTCTTAGGGTGAAAGTTCCTTAATTGATTTAAAATTAGCGTAAAATCAAAAATCAATAAACAGGGGGGAAGAAAAAAATATTATTCCTGGGGTAGTTATAATCATGGTTGTGTAAAAAATTTCTCTGGTGAGAAATAACTAAATCCTTGTGTGGTCTGCACCCCCAATTTTTAAGAACCGACGACGCCAATGCTAAGGTTGACTATAAATTCTTCGTTCATCCCCGTAGTTTTGGAATGAAGACAAACTTTATTAAAAATTCCATATATTATACGCTACCTCCATACTAACGCGTATAATCGTATCGCTGTGTCCTTGATGGCTCAGTGGATTGAGCTACGGTCCTAGTGTACAGAAGGTACTGGGTTCAAACCCCACAAACTTAACTTCCAGTTTTAGTGCATTTTACAGTAAAATTAAATTTAAAAAACACAATTCCACTATGCATATTGCCCACAGTAGCTGTCTACGCTGTGTCCTTGATGGCTCAGTGGATTGAGGCACGGTTCTAGAGTACAGAAGGTACTGGGTTCAAACCCCACTAACTTAATTCTTGTTTTGGAGCATTTTGCAGTAAAATTAAATTTAAAAAACACAATTCCACTATGCATATTGCCCACAGTAGCTGTCTACGCTGTGTCCTTGATGGCTCAGTGGATTGAGCCACGGTCCTAGTGTACAGAAGGTACTGGGTTCAAACCCCACAAACTTAACTTCCAGTTTTAGTGCATTTTACAGTAAAAGTAAACTTAAAAAACAATTCCACTATGCATATTGCCCACAGTAGCTCGCTACGCTGTGTCCTTGATGGCTCAGTGGATTGAGGCACGGTTCTAGAGTACAGAAGGCACTGGGTTCAAACCCCACTAACTTAATTCCAGTTTTAGAGCATTTTACAATAAAATAAATTTTAAAAAAACAATTCCACTATGCATATTGCCCACAGTAGCAGACTACAAAAAGTCCTAGATGGCTCAGGGGGTAGAGTCACGGTGCTGGTGTAAAGAAGGTACTGGGTTCAAACCCCACTAACTTATCCTCCAGTTTTGGTGCATTTTACAGTAAATTTAAATTAAAAGAACTGAGAATTCCAACATGCACTATGACAATTAGCTGGTTACGAAACGTCCTTAATGGCTCAGTTGGTAGAGTCGTGGTCCTGCTGTGCAGAAGGTGCTCGGTTCAAACCCTACTATCCCCTCTCTCTATCTGTCTCTCTCTCTAACCTAATGTCACAGCAGACCTGTTGGGAAGCTGGTGACCGAGTCGAGTCCGTTCACCCGTCGAAGATGTCGGGGCTCGGACGAGAGGAGGTCGTGCTGTCGGACCTGATCTGCTCCCCGGGGGGTCGCGGGCCTAGGGGGTTCTTCGGATAACCCCCGAAAGCCCCTTCGCCCTGGGGGCCAGCGGAGAAAGGTCCGGCAGGAAGCCAGTTTTGCTAAAATTTTTAGTCTCAAGGTACAAAAAGCAATTTCTGAACGGTCCCCTAACGGGACGCATTATAGGGACGACCCCCCAAGTTATGAGATTGCAAAATTTTGACCCCATTACCCGTCTTCGGCTCCCCTTTGTAACAGGGCCGGGTCACCAACTTTTAAGTGTTCACTGTGACCGTAACCGTGAGTTAAATAAATTATAAAAAAATTAGTTGTCGACGGCAGGGAATCGAACCAGTAACCTTAGGTTATGCAGCCTGGAGCATCCACACCAAGCCATCCGTACCTGCATCAGGAGCTGTTTTCTAATAAATATAAAGTTTACATATCCTTTTGACAGTTAAAATTAAACGCTAATTAATTGTTCCATCGGAGGCAGGGAATCGAACCTGCAACCTTAGGTTCTGCAGCCTGGAGCATCCACACCGAGCCATCCGTACCTGCATCAGGAGCAGTTTTCTAATAAATATAAAGTTTACAAATCCTTTTGACAGTTAAAATTAAACGCTAATTAATTGTTCCATCGGAGGCAGGGAATCGAACCTGCAACCTTAGGTTCTGCAGCCTGGAGCATCCACACCGAGCCATCCGTACCTGCATCAGGAGCAGTTTTCTAATAAATATAAAGTTTACAAATCCTTTTGACAGTTAAAATTAAACCCCAATTAATTGTTCCATCGGAGGCAGGGAATCGAACCTGCAATCTTAGGTTCTGCAGCCTGGAGCATCCACACCGAGCCATCCGTACCTGCATCAGGAGCTGTTTTCTAATAAATATAAAGTTAACACATCCTTTTGACAGTTAAAATCAAACCCTAATTAATTGTTCCATTGGAGGCAGGGAATCGAACCTGCAATCTTAGGTTCTGCAGCCTGGAGCATCCACACCGAGCCATCCGTACCTGCATCAGGAGCTGTTTTCTAATAAATATAAAGTTAACACATCCTTTTGACAGTTAAAATCAAACCCTAATTAATTGTTCCATCGGAGGCAGGGAATCGAACCTGCAACCTTAGGTTCTGCAGCCTGGAGCATCCACACCAAGCAATCCGTACCTGCATAAGGAGCAGTTCTCTAATAAATATAAATTTTACATATCCTTTTGACAGTTAAAATTAAACCCTAATTAATTGTTCCATCGGAGGCAGGGAATCGAACCTGCAACCTTAGGTTCTGCAGCCTGGAGCATCCACACCGAGCCATCCGTACCTGCATCAGGAGCTGTTTTCTAATAAATATAAAGTTTACATATCCTTTTGACAGTTAAAATCAAACCCTAATTAATTGTTCCATCGGAGGCAGGGAATCGAACCTGCAACCTTAGGTTCTGCAGCCTGGAGCATCCACACCAAGCCACCCTTACCTGCATCAGGAGCAGTTCTCTAATAAATATAAAGTTTACATATCCCTTTTACGGTTAAAATTAATTCCTAATTAAGTGTCCCATCGGAGGTAGGGAATCGAACCTGCAACCTTAGGTTCAGCAGCCTGGAGCATCCACACTAAGCAATCCGTACCTGCATAAGGAGCAGTTCTCTAATAAATATAAAGTTTACATATCCCTTTTACGGTTAAACTTTATTTCTAATTAAGTGTCCCATCGGAGGCAGGGAATCGAACCTGCAACCTTAGGTTCCGCAGCCTGGAGGCATATAAACTACCTTCACATTGCCAAAAACCATTGGGTTTGGAAGAGATAGTTCAAGGGGCTTTTCAGGAGGGATTTCTTTATTCTTAGTTATATTTTTATGCACATATGCGTTTTTTAGTTTTTCTTTTTTAAAAACTAGTATAGTTCGAGTAATAAGACTGGTAATTTTTAAAGAAATTACAAACTGAAAAAAATATTGCGTTCATACAAAAGAATGACAAATGTCATAAATTTCCTTTCATTAAAACATTATTTATTTGCACTATGAAATTATTTTTAGCTTAATATTTTTTTATATTCAGTTAATTTTGACAAATTTGACGTAATTCATGCGAGTCGGAATTGGCGCATGATTATATGATTTGGAATACTTAAGACGATTATTTTTACATAATTCATCTGAAAAACCTTTTAGGTAATATTGAGTGTTCAATAGAATTTTTTAAAATATCACTTATACTAAAAAAATATTTTAATAATTTTTAAAACTTCTTGTACCGACTTTTAAAAAATTAATGAAAACTACACTGGAAACACTTAATACTTGCTTTCTATTTTGCTATATTTTTAATTAAAATTAAGGAAATGTTTGCTTACCTTATCCATTTTCTTTCTACAATCAAATATATTTCCAGAAAATAAAAACTTTTATATTAATTAAATTAACATACTGGATTTGCAATGATCATAGCATATAAAAGTAAGTTTAGGAATTAAACAAAAACTTATGGTACAGGAATTCCAAAAAATACTTTAATTAATTTTTTATTATTACTTTTAAACACATTCTTATATACACACTCCACACTTCATTTCATTAATTCTTTTTCCACATGGTATAGATTTTCTCGTATTCCATTTGGTGTTGGTTGACGCTCCAAATTCTTTCATCCATTTATTAATATCATCTCCATTTCTAATATTGCTTCGTATAACAGGAGGAGGGCATTCCTTCGCAATCTCATTAATAAATGATGGAGGAAGCGTATATGATTTCGATTTGTCTGAAAACCAAGCCATTTTTCGAAAAGAGAACTTTCTACTAATGAATATAACAAAAACATCGGCGATATTTTGAAAGCAAACAAAAAAGAAATGTAAAGAAAAACGGAGCGAATGGGTAAAAAAAAATATTGTCGCTCTTTTCAAAGCAAATAAAAAAAGAAATGTGAAGAAAACAATCCAAGAATGGTAATAATTGATTTCTCGTAACGCCATCTCTTGAATGCCCTCGTAACTATATTCGTCCAATGGTTTTTGGCAATGTGAAGGTAGTTTATATGCAGCCTGGAGCATCCACACCAAGCCATCCGTACCTGCATCAGGAGCTGTTTTCTAATAAATACAAAGTTTACACATCCTTTTGACAGTTAAAATTAAACCCTAATTAATTGTTCCATCGGAGGCAGGGAAACGAACCTGCAACCTTAGGTTCTGCAGCCTGGAGCATCCACACCGAGCCATCCGTACCTACATCAGGAGCTGTTTTCTAATAAATATAAAGTTTACATATCCTTTTGACAGTTAAAATTAAACCCCAATTAATTGTTCAATCGGAGGCAGGGAATCGATCCTGCAACCTTAGGTTCTGCAGCCTGGAGCATCCACACCAAGCCACCCTTACCTGCATCAGGAGCAGTTCTCTAATAAATATAAAGTTTACATATCCCTTTTACGGTTAAAATTAATTCCTAATTAAGTGTTCCATCGGAGGCAGGGAATCGAACCTGCAACCTTAGGTACAGCAGCCTGGAGCATCCACACCAAGCAATCCGTACCTGCATAAGGAGCAGTTTTCTAATAAATATAAAGTTTACATATCCCTTTTACGGTTAAAATTTATTCCTAATTAAGTGTCCCATCGGAGGCAGGGAATCGAACCTGCAACCTTAGGTTCCGCAGCCTGGAGCATCCACACCAAGCCATCCGTACCTGCATCAGGAGCAGTTCTCTAATAAATATAAAGTTTACATATCCCTTTTACGGTTAAAATTTATTCCTAATTAAGTGTCCCATCGGAGGCAGGGAATCGAACCTGCAACCTTAGGTTCCGCAGCCTGGAGCATCCACACCAAGCCATCCGTACCTACATCAGGAGCTGTTTTCTAATAAATATAAAGTTTACATATCCTTTTGACAGTTAAAATTAAACCCCAATTAATTGTTCAATCGGAGGCAGGGAATCGATCCTGCAACCTTAGGTTCTGCAGCCTGGAGCATCCACACCAAGCCACCCTTACCTGCATAAGGAGCAGTTTTCTAATAAATATAAAGTTTACATATCATATATATTAGAAGTGAATTATTTTTAAATCAAAGCTTTCAATAAGGCAATCCTCCTATAAAAGGTACAGAATTATTCCCTCATTATTCCAAATTAAATTTCAAGGTGCATGGAAAATTTAACTAGTTTTTAATTTTTTTATTTCAAAATGTTTGTATAAAATTCTATAAAATGTAAAAAAATAAAAGGCAATTCGTTAGGGGGCGATGGAAAAATATCTTCTTTAAAGATGGTCCCAAAGGAACCTATGTTCTACCTCGTCAGTGCCTTTCAGTGAGTAAAACGGTGATATAGTTCTCTTTATGATGACTTGTAATATATTTTTTCCAGTTAAGTCTTTTGCAACAGGAGAAAAAATAAAATGCAATAAATTTTTATAAGCTCAAAACTATGTTTAAAATGTAAAGCCCTTTCTACTATTGAAAAGATAACATTGGTTTCCATTGTCAAGTTTAAAATTTTTTAATTGGGAAGTAAACTGTTTTGAAAAATAATATTTCAATGACCCTTAACTGGCTTTCTCACTCACAATGACAGCTTTACTTTCTATCAAAAAAGTTCCTCAGAAGAATAATTTTTTTAGACATCCTCTCTGGATTTTTGAAGCCCAAGCAATGAACGCGTGATTGTTTCTTCCCTCGGTTAACAGATGGCGCTGCAAGCGGAGGTTTCGGTTTCACCGCAAAAAGCGCGTTTCTTCGCAGGAGGCGCTTCTTTCAGAGCTCTACTGTAACTTTCTGGCTTACAAAGGCAGGTACAGAGGGGAGGGGCCTGGCCCCTCCCGAGAAACCTCATCAAATATAGCTTAAAATATCTTTTACAATGGTAAAATTCAATAAATTTTTTGAGGATGAACCCCCAAACTCCCTATAAAACTGTGAGATCTATTTTATAGTTTTTTTCCCTTAAAAATTCAGCGCTTATTTAAAATGGTCCTCTTTTGGGTTTTCTCTACAGAATGTCAAAATGGAACACTTCAACTCTTAAAAGGGAATAATTCAAAATATTATTTCTGGTGAGGGTGAATAAAATAATTTGGCTCCTATAAATGTGAGGCGGAAAGCGAAAAGGGACCTCTTGTCGGCAAAGTTGATTTCGAGAAAAAGCCAAAAAACCAGAAGAAGGTCAAAACCATCGAATTTTTTTTCTCTCGATTATCGATCCTTGGACCCTTTAGAACCGAATAGTATTGGGTTTTAAAAGGAATCGAATCGGAAGTAACCTAAATTATTGAAAGTTTTTCACATTTTGAAAGTTTAAGGTCGTGTTTCGCGAAATCCACTTATTCTTTTATAAAACATTTAATTACAGGCGATTCGTCATTTTTTGAGCTACAAGGATGATGATGGTCTTAAAATCTTCATAAATCTATACAGATTGAGAAAAAAATAATAACTCCATTTCGACGAACGCCGACAAGAGGTCCCTTTTCGCTTTCCGCCTCACAAATTGTCTTGAAAATTCTGAGGTTTATTAGATCTCAAAATCAGCTGAGAAACTTTACTTTTAGACTTTTAATTTCTCAAATTTTTTTGGGGGAGGAACCCCTGACATCTTTCCTTTGGAGGAAGCATTACCAACTTTTATTATACTTTTGCAGAGTTTCGCGTTTCTGTTATACTCGGAGAAGAGACCTCAGGGAAAAAATTGGGGGCCTACTGCTATAGTCTGTGTAACTAAAATAGGCGGTTGGACGTCATCAGTTGAAGTTCGTCGTCTTGGCAACGAAGAGGAGAAAACGTGTAAGCGGTTCTGCTTTATTTTTGCACATCAGTTAAGGCAGGGTGTGAAACTTTGAATCTTAATAATTATAAAACTAATTCGGATTTTTTAAAAAACAAAACGACAATCTTTTTGAAAAAATAATTGTATATTTGTTTAAAATTTTGTACTTCTACCATGATTAGTTTATCTTTTATAACGAAAAAAGTGTCCCGATTATTTCATTGGCTACTGATGCGACACGAGTTAGATTCAATGACAATCTCGGGTGGTTGTGGGCTTGGCGGGATGTAGGAAAAAAATAAGACTGTTGGAAACCATGGCAACAATCAGGGGAAGGGTGTGGAGACTGGGGAAATCACGTGACTTTTCAACCGTTGATTCTAATTACACAGACTGTAAAACTAATGCTATTGGGGTCAATATAGTAAAAGGGTCACGTGATTTTGATATACTCGGAGGGAAGAAAGGAAGAAGCTGAGGGGCAGTTGATCGAAAGAGACATTTACTCCCTCTAACCTTAGTTAAACTCTCTATATACATAAAAAAATTCTAAGATAAAAAAATCACGTGACCCTTTTACTATCGTTGGCTAAGCAGTAAACACCTCTGGGTTTTGAATGAATTCAGTAAAAATCTTTCTCTTTCATAAACGTTAGTTTGTCCATGGATATTCTCTGAGATGGAAACTAATAAACGTGCAATAAATGAAAGGAGTATTTCACCATTATCGCTAGTTAGCGGACAATAAGTGTGCTCTCAAGCGTCGCCTCCAGCCGTGGACCAGTTTCGTCCTTCTTAGACTCACCAGCACGGCATAGGAAGGCAACGCAAGAGAGCGGAGGGCAAGTACTAGTCTAAGCCAACTATAACTGAAAAAGTGGTGACCATAATGTTACTGACCGTGCAATGTTTGAAGTAACCCCTGAAAAGCTGCTCAAAACTTCGCGATGCTAATATATTGAAAAATTTTTTCTTCAAGAAACGCAGTGAAACAAAATAATGGCATTTAAAAAATGTTAGAAGACTTCATAACTGACTGAAAAATGTGACCTAGCTGTTTTGAATTATGTTCTATATTGCCTTTCTAAAGAAAAGTTGTAAGGTGAACAAAAATCGACATTTTGATACTACTTCCTAGTTGGAACACTCCTAGCGATCGTATTTTAGGAATATCAAGACACCGCTTTGAGGATACCTTTAAAAAAATTACACCAGTTGGGTCTAGCCCAGTGTTTACCAACGTGGGGCGCACGCCCCACTGGGGGGTAATGTCATTTATTAGGGTGGCAATTTGAAAATTTTCAACTAAATTGCCCCCAGGTGGGGCCAATCCAGGAGGAAAATTAAAAAAAAACTTTTTTTAAAAAGAAGTTTATCAATATCTTATCTGAAACCTGGAACAATATATATCAAAACCAAGTTGAAACTTTGAAACCCTGTTTTTAGAGTCTAATTTCAAACCTTTTCTGGGGGATGACCCAAGACCTCTTTGTTTTTAGAACGCTTATATTTGAAACTTTTTTGTTCATCAAAATCTTACCTAAAAATTTATATCCAAAATTTCCCAACTAGAGGTGCCAAACTAGTTAAAAACCTGCTTCCTAGAGTCAAATTTCCCAAAATTTGCTGGGGGAGGACCCCCAGACCCCCCATTGTACTTAGAACTTAATAACTCACAACTTGATTTAGTTCTTTAGCATTTTAGTTCTACCTAAAAATGTTGTGAAAAGCTACATTAGACTTATTAAATATTAAATAGGAGGGGAGGGCTAAGAAATAATTTCTATATATGCCACTGAGACTGGGGGGGCATGGAAAATTCAGAAATGCTTTGGTGGGGCATGGACCAAAAAAGGTTGGGAAACACCGGTCTAGCCTTAATTAGGTGATAATTTAATTTTTTCATACAGATATAACTCTGAGAAACACTTTTCGATGCTTGGGCCAAAGTTACGGTAACTATGTTCCTTACTCTTAATTTTTTAAAGTCAAAGTAAGACAATCTGAACACAAGTGTGATGGAGTTTTCACTTTGTATAACAAAGAAATTTTTATTGGAAGTTCAGGAACCTACTTAAGGTATCCGCCTACCTTTGAAACCATTTTTTTAAATACTTGATTTACAAAATTTGTTTTTAATTTTTAGTTTAAATGTACATTAAAACATTGATTAATGCTAAAAAAAACAAAATTAATTATATTATTTTCTAAAGTATGGGGCAATTAAGTGTAAAATTTAAAGGAGTTTCTACAACCATTTAACAAAAAAACATCAATAAAAACAAAAATAATAAACTTGCATAAAAATCTGTGGTCCATCTGGTTAATAACAGTATGATTAGCATACTGTTAAAATTTGGAGTAAATATCTTGGATAGTTTTTGAGTAATCATGTAAATAGTGGAGGGTTTTTATGCAAAATTTAGTTCTGAGAAAATTAGCTTCAAAGTTTTTTTTGTATAGGATCGCAGACGACTATCTGTTTTAAAATAATGCTGTAATTTCTTTTCTAATTCACCTACAGGTAAAATGATAACAGTTTTGGAAAAATAAAAGTCTAAACTACTTGAAAATGTAAGAAACAAGTTTTCGAGGAAAGAGTCGAAAATCGTCCTTTTAGGGGTAGGCGGATACCTTAATTGTCATTTCATGTCATTCATTATAATTGCATATTCATTTATTTCTTTAATCCTTACAAAAACCTCTTCTTAGAAAAAGTGAAAATAAAAGAATATCACTCAATGAAATAAATTCTGTTCGAGTCGTGTTCTGAAACATACCCACGCTGTTAACTCATAATCCCCTTCAAACAGAGAATAAAAAGACGATATTAAATTTAAGCAAGGATTACAAATTGTCAAAGGATAGCTTCAAACAAGGAGCGGGTTTTTAAGAAGAAACGAGGAATAGAAAAACTTTTAACCTGTTAGGAAGAAAATTTAAGGAGACACATGACATAAAATGCATCAAATTTTCGATTTTCCAATATTTCGCTTTTAAAAAAGTATGTAATCTTACCTTTCCAAAAATATATAACATGTGTAGTTTTGAAATATGTCCCCCCAAACAGAGAATCAAATGACGACTTCAGCAAAGATTACAAATTGTCAAAGGATAGCTTCAAACAAGGAGCGGGTTTTTAAGAAAAAACGAGGAATAGAAAAACTTTTAACCCGTTGTGAAGAAAATTTTAGGGAGAAGAAACACGGTCTACTACTATTCGGCGCGGCCGTTTGGGCGCCAGAAATAAAATGAAAGTAAATAGAACTTTCATAATCCTTCTAAAAATTCGAAGAAAAAAAATTTTGTCTCGCGCCGAAACGGCCCGGCGCCCAAACGGCCGCGCCGAATCGTCCCATTCCGGAAGAAACAAGTCTTCATTTACCAGACTTCTTTTCAATAACTTTTTTAAACTTTCTTTGTCAAGATAACTTGGATAATGACATTAAAAGAGAATAACACATTAATACCGTATCTTTTTGTATTTTCTGAGATTAATAATTAAATAATAGTCTTCAAAACTCAATTTTAATTTCATCTCTGGTACCAATAGAACACAATTTGTATGCATTTCTGTGACCCTGACTTATGCAGTTATCGCTTTATCCCCCTACCGTGCAAGTCCGGGTATTACTGTACACCAGGGTTGGGTTTCTTCCGGAAGAAACTAGTTTCTTCCAGGACAGTGGAAGAAACTGGAAAAAACCGGAAGAAACTGGAAAAAACCGGAAGAAATGGAAGAAACTGGAAGGAACTAACAAAAAGCTTTACAGAAGCACCCAATTTTTAAATCTGTTAAATGAATAAATCAAACCATAATTTTAAAAACTCTTAAATGTAATTTAATTATAATTAGTTAAATTTATTTATAGTAATTAAATTTAAAAAAATTTTATATTTGACTTTTAATTCCGGTTAGTTAAATTAAATTTTAAATCTGTTGTGTTAACTGAATAAATTAAACCACAGTTTAAAAAACTCATAAATGTAATTTAATTACAATTAATTAAATTTAATTAGAGTAATTAATTTTCTAAAAATAACATATTTAACTTTTAATTCCAGTTAGTTTTTTATTAGTATTTTAAATCTGTTAACTGAATAAATCAAACCATAATTTAAAGAACTCATAAATGTAATTTAATTATAATTACAGTAACATTTTTGACTGGAAATAACACCAGACAAATATTTGTCAGAAATATTCAAGTTTAATACTTTGTTTTAAATTTTGTGTCGGGTTTATATTGTTTTATTACTATATGGAAGATTGTGTATTCTAGAAAAATTCAGATTATTAAAACATGTCTTTTCTGTTTAACTTTTATACTTTCTTGTAGACAGAAACTCATCCAATACTATGTCTTATTCTCCTATATCCAATTCTCAGACTTATTCAAAACTACTTTTCTGTTAGGAAGAAATTAATTTAAAATTACTGGAATAATTTAATACATGCATGCAATATGTATTTATAACAGTTTTGAGTATTTAATTAAATTTTAGACTACAAAGTAAATATTGTTTATTAAATGGGTTTTTTTTTCAAATTATTTAATAGCATTTTTTTCATAGTTTGGAAGAAACCTACATTTACTAATTTAATCATTAACTAATAGATGCATATAATTAATGACATTTTGGAAGTTTTTATGTAAATATAAGAGTGTTTGTGAGACAAATATTTATAAAACCTGAAAATTTAAAGCTAATTCTTTAAAAATAGAGGTTTCTTCCAGTTTCTTCCACATGGAAGAAACCTATTTCTTCCGGACGGTTTTTTCCGCGGTTTTTTCCACGGTTTTTTCCACTTCGGAAGAAACTTGCCAACCCTGCTGTACACAATACTAAAAATCTCTGTACAGTTGATGGACTTCTACCCTTTTTAAAACTCATGAAATCTCAGCTGAAAGAAAATAACTTGAATTGACAAATAAATTATAATTTTGCTTATTTCACAACAACAAAAGTAAAAAATAGAAAGACAAAGTTAAAAAGTAATACTCTTCACTTAGTCCTTAAATGAATATCAATGGGGTCCAACACATTCAATGAATTAACAAAAATGTAAAAACACCTTTAAATCAAAGAAAGACTTTATTTTGGCTTAGTTTTTTACAGCACAAAGAATAAGACAAACTAACTTAGATTAAAAAATAAACATAAAAAAATACAGATAATTGACATTGGTTTTTTTTCCAAATTCAAAGGGCTATATCTGCTTTATTGTTACGGCCATATTCACCGGTAACCTGACCGGCGGTCAGGTCAGGAAACCATGGTTACAGCCTCTGATTGGTGGAATTCAAATCAGAAATCCAAATTCCACCAATCAGAGGCTGTAACCATGGTTTCCTGACCTGACCGCCGGTCAGGTTACCGGTGAATATGGCCGTTAAAGTATTACTTTAGAAATTAATGTGAAAAATTTTTGTTTATTAATATGGTCTTCAATGAAATGAATCAATGAGTTCAAATTCAACCATATAAAAAAATTTCTATTAAGAAATGTAGTGTTCCAAAAAGGGCACCACTATTCAAAAATTGTAAGACTTAACTTGGAACTATTATTTCCAAAAGAACCTATATCTGTACCATCTGTGAACAATTAAATATTTCCTTTAACTTTAAGTTAAAACTGTGTAAAAACAGGCCCTGGGCAAAATGTGGGATGTAAGTGCTGGTAGTAAATAGTAAAATATCACAATTTGATGCTTTAAGCTTACTTATTTACAACATGTGTATTTAGACTTCCAACTCTTAATCTTATAAATTTGGTTCTTCTTAACCAACAACAATTTAAAGTTTTAAAATAAGGAGGTAGAAAAGAGAAAAACAATTACAAGCAGAACAGAATTCAAAAATAAACAAATAACTAAGACACCTGGTTCTTTAGTTAATAGAAACTTGAACTTTTTAAGAAAATAATGATTTGGAAAAATATGTGCGTCTCTGTCCCTAAATACAAAAATATTCCTTATATAAAAGTAGCACTCGAATATATAAAAATATTTTCAAGAAAATACAAGACAATTTGTGAAATTTGTGATACAAAATACAGTACAAGTTTTTTGTATTTTTATCAAATAGTGATGCAACAAATATCTGTTCCTTATTCTGTTCTGTTTAGTATTATTTAGATTCGTTGTTATTTAGTACAACCTAGAGTGCATAGTTCTAACACAATTCAATATTTTATCGGTCAACTACACTTTCATCAAAAAATTAAGGAAATTGTTTGCAATTTAAAGAATAATTATACACAAGTATCAGTTCCTGATCAATGGTATTGATGTCAGAATCTTCCAGTAGTGGGAATATATGCCTCAAGACCAAATTACCCAAGAAATAGTTTAGGGGGTACAAAGGTCCTCCAAGTAATGCTACAGACATGGATGTGTGTTCCAAATGTGTCCGTTATAAATGGAGGACCCCAGTATATTACCATCCATAAATTATTGATTAAATAACTTTATCAAGGGATTCCCACCCTGGAATATTGTATGACATGAATATCATCGATAAGGAACTGATATTTGTGTAGAAATATTCTTACAAACTATCCTTAATTTTTGGACACAAGTGCAATTGCCTGATAAAATAGTAAATTATGTTGGAAATTCACTTAAAGACACTCTAGGTTAGATGTGACAAAGTTAACATATTTTATTAATCCACTTGGAGGAAAATTAAAAAAACTCTTTTGGCTATAAAAATGCAAAAACACTTCCTATATAATTTTCTCACTGGTTAAAGCTTTGTATCAAACAGACGATAATTTGTTATCGTGTGCAATGACAAGGTAGCCTCAACAGAAGTAGTAAAACTATTCTGTAAAAAATTCGGTCACTTAAGTTGTGTGATGAGCGTTATTAAGCGTTTTGAACTAGTTTCTGGTGCCTATTCTAAATGAACAGCTTGTTTTGTTGGGATTAGTTGTTCATTGTTAAATAGTTTTAAAGTTCAGGTTTTATAGGTTGGCAATGTCAAATAGATGCTGTATTATTATTATTCATGTCTCTTGATTGTTATTTGAAATTTTGTTTTTGTGCTTTCTTGGAGATATAGATACTTGATACCTTATGACTCTCTATCTTTCATTAAAACTTGTTTATACTTACCTCTGCCTCTGATTTAAATATATCGTAACAAGTTTTATTTCATCTCTCACTGTTTTTCCCTATTTTTTCTTACTATGTGTTACTTCCTCAAATTCTGTACTATGAAGTCTCTTTGCTGGACTACTATCACCCTCTGCTACACTTTTTCTTTTATTGTGACCATTAATAAAATCATCTAACAGTTGAAAGAATTTATCTTTCTTCTCTGCAAATTCCTCTTTTGAACAGTAATGGTATGTTAAACGCCCCTCAAATTCCTCTTTAAATTTCATCATTTCATCTTTCGATGAAATACACTCTCGAATAAATAACTGTAGTAAACCCCACTTATCACGATGAATTAAATCTTGGCAAATTTCTTGCCCGACATCACTGAATATAGTTTTCCTTTTTTCTATAAGAGTTGCATCTTTTAAAATTAACTTAACATTCTCTATATCTTCAATCTTAAAAAAACTTGATAATAGAAACCCATCATTACCTATAACATATCTTTTATGAGCATTGGGACTTTGCTGCCAAAACTCCCCGAAAAGCTTTTGACAGACTTTGTGGCCCTTGTTTACATAACGGAGGACAATAATTGACAATAAACGATCATAATCATCCTCAGGAAAAAAGTCCCACATACGATTTGCGGTTTCCACGAAGAGACTTTGCCAAGGCCATTCCAGCAAACAGTATAGCACTCCATAAGGGCGTCTTTTAAACACCTCCGTTTGTTGCTCTCCTTCCATTTGCGAGAGTAAAAAACATAAAACATCAGCCTTAGAGTTGTAGCCTTCTTCAAGAACCTCATAACGTCTTCTCACTACTTCTTCCGCAGTTCTCACCAACGACTCTTCTCTTTCCCTGGAAGTTAGTTTTTGAAAGAAATACTCGGTTGCCACTTTGTTGTCACCAATTGCTGCAGCATACTCAAATGCATATTGATAAGGAGAACACCTACTTCTTTCTTGTTGCCACCTCAAGTTTTGAAACCTAACATTAAACTCCTCTTTTATATTATACATCCAAAGAACCACTAAATCCTGCTGCCCAATCTTTATCGGGTCTTCCCTGCTATATAAAGATTTCCTGCGATTTTCGGGTATTTTGTTCCACAGTTCCAGAACATCATCCTCTAAGCAGTAAGTACAGGCTAATTTGTAGCGGCCGGTAACATCCAAACTCTCGTCCTTAATTAAGGCTTCTGCTGTTTTCTTTAAATCTACTGTTCCTTGTGGTGTCCAACAAAGCTCGTTTGGTAGATCTATACCAAGATAGCAGTATTCGTCGTAATAATTTATCCATTTTAATATTTGTAGGCCTATTGGTGTAATAAAACCTAATATTTCCTCTTTTAAAGATTTTGGTAGTGAAAGTTGTGGTACTTTCTCCATTACTTTATTTTCTATCTCCTGCCATTTTTTTCTTCTTTCAAATGCTCTTCTTCTTAATGGAAAATCATAATTGAATTTTGGCATTAAAGCCCTGATATCATCTTGATTCCACAATGTGGTGGCTATCTTCACTAGAGCTATATGCTCAAGCGATGGACAATTTAAAGTGTAATTCATTGTTTACCCCCTACTGAAATACTTACTCTATCAAGAAAAAGACAGATTGCAAATTACGCTATAATAACCTTTTAAAACGCTTTAAATGGCCTTATTGTTTCTATTACACTTCATGCACGTCGGCAAACGAGCCAATTAGAGAAGCACAAGTTGTTTACTAACTCGCGTGCACTAAATTTCCTCGAAGCTGTGCCGATATTTATAATTTCACAGCTAAACAGAAGAAGTAGGGATTTTTCAAACCTCGTGAATGCACAACACTTTGCCCTTGTCCTACATCATAAGCAACTACCAACGAAAAGAATCTGGAGCAATGAAACAATTAAAAAGGCAGAAAACTTAGAGAAATGCGTCGCAATGTTGGCCTATAAAAATCTGACGTTAATATAAACAAAAAGAATGTTGCCAACTTGTTTCGAAAATTCTCACAAACTTTGAGACCTAATTATTAGTTGCCTGGTTGGTTGAAATAGTAGGTAAAAAACAACTCAACTCATTGATTTCCCTTGTTATTGTTTACTTGACTTCGATTCGAAATTGAAATTTTCGATTCGTATTTTTTTCAGACACAGGAAGAAATAATTTTCTAATCTAATAGTACTAGAGATCTCAAATGATGTTCTACTAATTATTATTTTATGATTTATTTTAAATAGTCAAGCACAGTATAGCCGGATCTAATAATAATTAGATCTGGAACACAACCCAATAGATCTATTTGAGCTGTGGGTGAACATGGCAGCTGGTCGACTCTTATCGTAGCTGTGCCTTAGATCTTTATGATAGTCGGTCATTTGACCTATGGATAAATATTGCGACTAAGAGACTTTCTAAAGCTGTACCAGATTTGATTGTAGGTTCCCCATGATGGCCACAACTTTGAAACGGCCCTGGTAATATCGACAAGCTGTTTTAAATGTTAAATTTTTAGAAATATTGTCATAAATTGCAAACCTAGTAATAAAATGTAGTCATATCAAAAAGTCTGAAAAACTGTGTGAACGACATTTGTTGAAAAAAAAAACTCTGTTCTTACGTATTATCCTGTTGACCATACCGCTTAATCAAAACCCATTGACTTTTCTATTGATGTGCCGCTGAATTAAACGGCCTCTGAACGGTCGACGGTATAATACATAAGTACCAAAAACTCCTATTAGTTTCATAGGTTCCAATGTATCTTTTTAATATGATTTTGGGCATATATTAGGTCATCCTGAAAGTTTTGTCGCTCTTGGGAGCATCTGTATATAAGATATTTTTGACACTTTTCCATTATGTGATACCAATATAAACTGTAACTTTATCTACCATCAACTTGGCATCTTGGCTGGAATTTGGGGACTGATCGACAATTAGGCTTTCTTTAAATCCATGATAATGTTACTTCATTTCTTTTCTGCTCAAAATTTTGCATTTTTCCTTAAGTTGAGTTTTTTAAATTAAAATTAACTGGATACTTCCATAAGAGGCATCTGGAGAGTTTGATCACCATCCTTCATATTAAATTGCTGGATTGCTTCTCCTAACCCTCTATTAGGAAAGATCAGGATGATCATTTGCAGGAATCTAGATCGCTAGAAATTCTACCGCCGCTCTTCAAAAGTAGTATAAAATGAGTTTCAATTTATGAAATAAATAAGATCTTCCGTATAATCTTAGTATGACTTTAAATTAAAGTTAAATTCCTTTTAATTTTAATTTTGAAAGTTTTCAATTAATGGCAACTTGAAGTAAACAAAATCTTATTAATTGTAGAAACTAGGAAAGCTGGAAAAGTGAGCCAACAAAAAAGACCAAAAATTTGCCAAGTTGGCTTTAGATAGAAGTAGAAGTACTTTACTGGTATATACCGTAATGGAAAAGTACCTAAAAATACACTGTATACAGATGCTCCCAAGAGCGACAACTTTCGGGATGACCAAATACTAGATGACAGTAATATGAAAAATTGGGTTTAATAAAGATCTCCTAGTTTCAAAGTGGGGTCTTCATCCTTAAAACGAGATTTGACCTAAAAAACAGGATTTTACCCGTTTTCATAGACCTAAATTTTGGGGAAGACTAGAGTATAGAAGACTCAAAATTATCACTAAGCTCATCAGTAGGTTCAATACAGTTTTCCACAGGGTTGGCCGGTTTAAACCATTTGGTTTAAACCATTGGTTTAAACCATGGTTTTTTTTATGGTGGTTTTTTTACCAAAAAAACCACTTGGTTTTTTTAGAAATTATAAAATATTTTCAGGATTTTTTAAAGAAAGTGTTATTAAGTATAATCTTTTGCACAAAATTAAAAGGTCAGATTTATCAAAAAATTGACATTTTAAGGTGATTAAAAATCAGAAATCTTTTAATTTAATGGTTTTAATTATTGAATTCTCTCTAATCTTAACCTTAAATGCTTAAGTTAAACTTATTATATGTTGCAAGAGATAGTTCATTTATTAATTTCCTTTAAAATGAAGCATTATTTCAAAGAGTAACTAAAGATACACTAAAGTTATCTGTTTTTCACTGATAAAATATGGCTTGGATTTTAATTAATTGATCCAATTTGTCTTATTTGTCAGTCATAAAAACCAGTTGGTTTTTTTACTAAATTAATAAAAACCGTTGATTTCTTTAATGATAAAAACTAAAAACCAGTTGGTTTGTTTATAAAGAGATAAAAACCAGTTGGGTTTTTTTACTAAATTAATAAAAAACCGTTAATTTCCCTAATCGGATTAATTATCTCAATCATATATCCAATTTCAATTAACATTAGTTGCTTACATTTCCCTTTTATTTATTTAAAAAATAAAATTTTCTCTTTCTAAAGAAATTTCTTAAGTTCATAAATTAATCCATATATAATTAAGATAAATAATTTGATTATTTCAGTCATTTATCCAAGATAAATTAACACTGATTTTTATTCACTACAATAATATTAGATATTCAAATTGGAATATTTTAAAAACAAAAATTATTTTTAAAACAAATTAATTTAATTTTAATTAATTAATTGAAATATACAAATCATTTATCAATTATAAACAACCCCTGAAATAAATGTCTCATTTACAACTCAATTTCAAACATCACTGCTAAAATAACTTATTCTGAAAAAAAATTCTAAAAAAACTTGGTTTAAACCAAAAAAACCTGGTTTAAACCAAAAAAACCAAATAAACCCGGTTTTTTTGGTTTTTTTAAAAAAACCCGGTTTTTTGCCAACCCTGGTTTCCAATACATTTTTAAGTAGAATTTGCATTTAATGAACATAAATATGATTTTAAAAATAGAGTTCTAAGTACTAAAAGGGGGGTTTGGGGTCCTTTACCAGAAATTTTTTTTTACAATTTGATACTAAATATCAAAGTTTAAGCTTATTTTGGAACAACTTGTCCAAATTTTGGGCACTTTGCCCCCTAGAAATATGCAATTGGGAAAAGTCTGAAAATCCGACAAAAATCAGAAGAATCTCATGCCTCATTACTGTAGGGTAGTGTGTTTGCTTACAACTCTTAATTTTTTAAGGTAAACAGAAAAAATCTGATGTCGTGGTATAACAAACAAATTTTTGTTGGAAGTTCTCAGGACCCTATTTAGAAAACAAAAACAATCATCGAAAAATATATAAGTAACTTATTCAAAATTTTTGCACAGTTGATGGACTGATTCCATGAGAAAATGTGATATGGACAAGCATGTGAAATTAATGCTGAAAAAAAATCGTAAAAACCACTTAAATTGTAATTCTGCTTATTTCACAACAACAAAAGTAAAAAAAATAAAGACAAAGTTATAAAAAGTAATACTCTTCACTTAGTCCTTTTAAATGAATATCAATGGGGTCCAACACATTCAATGAATTAACAAAAATGTAAAAAAACCTTTAAATCAAAAAGTGACTTTATTTTGGCTTAGTTTTTTTACAGCACAAAGAATAAGACAAACTAAATTAAATAAAAAAATACAACTAAATAAATGATTTTTTTTTCCAAATTCAAGGGCCTATATCTGCCTCATTATTAAAGTATTACTTTAGAAACTTGTGTGATAAATTTTTGTTTATTAATATGGTCTTCAATGAGTTCAAATTCAACATTTCAAAAAAAATTTCTTTTAAGGAATGAAGTACTATTCCAAAAAGGGGTTCCATTTACTCCACTCAACCCTATTATTTTCAAGCCATTTCAAATTAGAAAACATTTTTTCACAACATTTATATATTGTACAAAATAGTCTCCTCCTGAAAAGCAGGATAATATTTCTTTCTGTTTAAAAATGCTAAAACTCAAAATATAAATAATCAAGTACTATAAGGTTTTCATGAATACATGCATGTTCTTTAATTTCTTCAAGCCATTAAAAAAAACAAGATTTAGTAAAAGATAAAAATAAAGATAGGAGATAAGAGAAATAAACAAATAACTAGACCAGGGCGCGAAATTTCCGCTCGCCAACGCGCTAACTCAACCAAAAATTTAAGGCTGGGGAGAAAGTTCTTTTCCCTGAAAAAATGTTGAGTTCAAAGTAAAAAAAAATGTGTTCAAATCAAGGAACCTCAATCCGGCAGCTCTCAGGGGCTATATTATTTATATAGTTATTTTTGTTATTTTTTGCACACACACAGTGTATTTTATTGTTACATTCTTTTAAAGTTTTACTTTCCATAATGATTCTGCAAACACTATTTTTTTAAATAAAAAAATATATATGAATCCAAAGTAGTCAAAAGGCTAGTACCTGTAAAGCTGAAATTTCATACCCTGAACTAGACAAGACCTCTGGTTCTAGTTAATAGAAATTTGAACTTTTTAAGATAATAATGATTTTGTAAAATGTGCGTCTCGGACCCCAAATATAAAAATATTGCTTATATAAAAATATTACCTGAATATATAAAAATATTTTCAAGAAAATACAGTAATTTAGAAGTTACATGTGGTGTTTTGCTTCATACAATTACAACAGGACAATTTGGGAAATTTTAGTAACATGCATTATTAAAGAGAGGAATCTTGATGATATAACATTAATGAAACAAATTACTCTACAAGGTTTTTGTAATTTCAAGAATAATGGTGCAACTAATCTCTGTTCCTTATTCAGTTCTGTTTAGTATTATTTAGTTCCTTGTTTAGATTCGTTGTTATTTAGTAGAGGCACTGAACCTAGAGCACATAGTTCCTACAAAATTCAATATTTCATCAGTCAATTGCACTTGTGTCTAAATATTAAGGACAGTATGTAAATTTAAGAATAATGTTACACAAGTTCCTTATCAATGATATTCATGTCATAGTTTTATCCAGGATTGTGAATAAATGCCCCTCAATGAATGAATGCCTCAAGAAAAAATTACCCTAGAAATAGTTTATGGGAATAAAAAAGTTTAGGGGGAACAATTAAGTCCTCCAAATAATGCCTCTGACCTTAAAAAATGACAGTGAAATAATTAAGAATTAACACACAGCAATGTTAATGATAAATGAATTCCGAATGTGAACTACTTCTTAACCATGAGTGAGAGTACAGAACATACAACTAAAGACAAGCTGAAATATATCAAAAGCACAATTGGGTCTAAAATTAAAACACAGCTAATAAGATTTCTCGCAGAGTTCATACAAGCCAAGCAGTGTGTCTAGGTTCTCAAGTCCAGCTTTGGCCAAAAATTTGGTATTTTGGCCAAAGATTTGGTAACCAATTGAAATTGGTTCCTTTGCAGTGCAGTTTATGTGTTTTTGCTCCTGCATTTTTACAAGAGGACTGAAGCAAGCAAATTCACCCTTTGAACAGTTTCCCAGGAACCTACCTAAAAAATGGAAAATTAACCTCATACATATTACATGCATATACATTAGGGTGCATCAAACGCCCCTCTAGAAACAAATCACTTTGTACCCAATCAAAAAATGTTCCTTTACACCTAAAAAGTTGTCATGCAAAATATTTTTGTTTTCTTTTGACTTTAAATGGGTCCACATCGAGCTTAAAGTTTTGAACTTTTGCTAATTTTTTAAGAAAAATGCAATAAATTCAAAGATAAAATGCTCACAATTTTTTCTTAATTTTTTTCTGAAGAACTACTTTAATACTGTATCTAATGATTCAAGTTTCATTAATCTGTGATTGTTCTGTTAGGAGTTATAATTTTTCTTATGGTTAAAGAAGTTCATGTAAAGTTGTTTTTTCCACAGTACTCAATGTTATAACTCTGGAACTTTTTGACTTAGAAACACCAAATTTGGTTCATTTTGTTCACCATTTTATGAGATTTGAATAGACATGTGACTTGACCCATTTAATTAAAAAAAATTTAACTAAAAAATTTTAAAATTCTTTATAATTAAAAATTTTTTTTGAAATATAATATTTTTAGATAATTTTTAAAAATTTATATTTCTTACATTTTATATTTCTATACAAACGTTTTAACCAAATACCATGTTCTAATTTAGATTTTATCCAACAAATAAAAAATGTTATTGAAATTTAAGATGGTTCCCTAACACCTCCACAAGTGTGGCTCAAATATCCCAAGTATTTTAATAATTCCTACAAAACTCTGCAATTAAATAAATTTTGTTCCAAATGCTGTTATTTTTACAGTTGGTAAATATGCATTTGGATGGCACAGGAAAGTGTAGCCATCAAATGAGCTGTACGCAAGGATCACGGTTTATTTATTTTACTTCTCTAATTATATATTACTGAATTGGAAGAGTCTTGCTGTGGAGGCAGCTAAGACCTGTAACAGGTTGTTGAGCTGCTAAAGAAGAATTATATAATTATTATTGTCATATTAACAGTAGTTTGTTTGCTTTTGAATGTTTCTAACGCGCGTGACTTTAGTTAGATGCTCTTCTGCTTTGAATAATTGGTCAATGTTTTGCAGAGTTAGGTATCCCAATGCCAAAGTTGCGTATTCAGGAAAGTCCCACTGTTCTTTACAAGTATTCGAAATTTCTACAGACACTCGTCTTTTGAACGTATCCACTGTTGCATAAGAAGCCGCAACGGAGGACGTTTTCCCTCCAAGTTCTGCAATTAATGTTCTTCATTAATGCAATTTTGTCCCATTTCTTTAACTTCGATTATGTGACTTCTGAGATAACTTGTTGATGGTTTCAGCGAATGGCGCACTATACCCTGTCTTGGGTCATGCGCCATAAAAAACCCAATCATCCATCTGTGAAAGTCATCTAATACGGAATTAAAACTCAACTTCTTTCTTATGTGTGTGCATCTTTTTTTGCAACAAAAAGTTCTTTCTTTCATTTCGACCATCTTTTCAAAAAGGCTTTTTTTCATAATCCGAATGTGAGTATTCGGTCACTTTTCATGAACTGAAAGAACATAATATCGTCTCTATGGCTGAAAACAATGAATTTATTTTCAATATGGCTTAAGGATGTGGAGAAGTTCATAAAAAAATTGATGATATATTCTATTAATCCTTCATTTCATGAGAAGTGACCTTATATTATAGCCCCGTTAGGAATTTGGAATAAAAGTTGCAGAACTTGGAGGATAAACATCTTCCATTGCGGCTTCTTATGCAACAGTGGATACATACGTCCAAAAGACGAGTGTCTGTCAGTGATACTTTCCTGAATACGCAACTTTGGCATTGGGATACTTAACTCTCCAAAACATTGACCAATAATACAAATCAGAAAAGCGGCTAGCTAAAGTCGTTGGAAACACTCAAAAGTAAATAACTGTTAGCATATACCCTTGAGTAAGATCAAAAGTATGGGTCAGTTATTTCTGAATTAATTTACAATAATCTAACTTGATAGCAAGGTGAACAAACTACTGTTAATATGAAAATAATTAAATAATTAGAGAAGTAAAATAAATTACTCGTAATACTTGCGTACAGCTCATTTGATGGCTACACTTTCCTGTGCCATCCAAATGCATATTTACCAACTGTAAAAATAACAGCATTTGGAACAAAATTTATTTAATTGCAGAGTTTTGTAGGAATTATTAAAATACTTGGGATATTTGAGCCACACTTGTGGAGGCGTTAGGGAACCATCTTAAATTTCAATAACATTTTTTATTTGTTGGATAAAATCTAAATTAGAACATGGTATTTGGTTAAAACGTTTGTATAGAAATATAAAATGTAAGAAATATAAATTTTTAAAAATTATCTAAAAATATTATATTTCAAAAAAAATTTTTAATTATAAAGAATTTTAAAATTTTTAGTTAAATTTTTTTTAATTAAATGGGTCAAGTCACATGTCTATTCAAATCTCATAAAATGGTGAACAAAATGAACCAAATTTGGTGTTTCTAAGTCAAAAAGTTCCAGAGTTATAACATTGAGTACTGTGGAAAAAACAACTTTACATGAACTTCTTTTACCATAAGAAAAATTATAACTCCTAACAGAACAATCACAGATTAATGAAACTTGTATAATTAGATACAGTATTAAAGTAGTTCTTCAGAAAAAAATTAAGAAAAAATTGTGAGCATTTTATCTTTGAATTTATTGCATTTTTCTTAAAAAATTAGCAAAAGTTCAAAACTTTAAGCTCGATGTGGACCCATTAAATATTATTATATTTTTACATAACTTTGTATGTATCAGTTTTGAAGTATTTGGAACAAAATTAAGTTGGGTACAAAACAATATTATCAAATTTTAAAAATGATGGGGCGTTTGATGCACCCTAATATACATATTTATTACATATTACAATCAGAAAGAGTTCAGAATGAATTATTGAACAAGCACTTTTAAACACTTTAAATTCACAAAAACTGTCCTTGGTTTTTTTCTCCTAAAAAAATAAGATGATGGCTATTACTCTTAATTTATTACATTTTTCTAATAATTGTGTTACAGCCAAAACTAAAAATGTGTTAAAAAGTGTTGGTTTCAAAGTTTCTAGAATTTCCCCTCAAAAAACACTAATTTTTTAGGGTTCGATTCTGAGATCTGTCCCACTAAATAAAGCATAGCTGTTTTAGATTCCAAATATTAGAAAATCGAGAAAAAATGCAAACAAATAGATTAATGTCAATCAGGGATGTAGAATATGTCCGATCCGGCGATCTTGGATCGGGGGAAATTTCGGACATCTGGGGAAATTTTGAGGAAAAGTATAATATTGAATGGAATTTCAGTACAGTAATAAAAGGTTACCAGATGTTGATACCGACAGTAATTCAGAATTTTTGTAGGTCTTTATCACTGTAAAAAATTTTGGGGAAATTTTTGTATGGATTGGGGGAAATCTTGGAAGTAAAAACATTTTCTGCATCCCTGATGTCAATGAACAAATAAAATTTGCCCTCTCAACTTCTCATTTTGGTTACTTTTTAACGCTTACTATAGAGTACAGATGCATTTACTTCTGTTCGTTTTAATGGGACAGTCCCAGTTAAATGCAAAAAGAGTAAACAAAACTTGATTGTTGGTTAGTTTTCAAAACAATCTTCAACCATATAACCTCTTTATCAAAATCCTTTAACCATATGATATTGGATCAGAAGTATTGAATTGATAGGTTTGAATAAAAAAGATAATAAACAATTGAATCGTCAGTTTGAAGAAGGGAATAAGTCCAAAAACCAAGTTTTGAGAAAATCGAAAAAAAAACTGTATAAGAAATAGAATTTTCATTGTATAATCACCAAATTTTTACTGGAAGTTCACAACCCTATTTAGAAAACAGAGCAATCATCAAAACAAATATAAGTGTATTCAAAAATATTTTAAAGCCAAAATAAGTTGATGGACTTATTCCCTTCTTCAACCTTATGAAATTTTTCTGATGAAAAAATCTTAAAAAACCCTTAAATTCACATTTAAATTATATTTCTTCTTAGTTTACACCACAAAAGGGTGAAATAAAAGGAATAAGACAAATAAAATTCAAAATTATAGTGAAACTTAGTTATTAGAGCAGTATCAATGGAGTGAGTGAATATGAATGGAGTTAAACATTCCCTGCATAAAAAAAGTTTGAAAAAATTTTAAATTAAAAGAAAATTTCATTTTAACTTAGTTTACAGCTCAAAGAATGGGAAAAGAAAGACAAATTAACTTTAACTCCAAATTAACTTGAAAAATAAAATGAATGGACATCGATTTCACAACTTCAAGGGGCGATATCTCCCTATAGGAGTTAGTTATTTTCCCCCTCTTTTCACCCATGTGTAGAGCAAAGCTTGGAGAATTTTTTGAGCACAAAAAGTCAATTTGTCATTTTTTGGACTTATTCCCTTCTTCAAACTGACGATTCAATTATTTACATTAAATTTAGCTAATGTTTAACAACCTTTATTCCAAATTCAACATAAATTTCCCTTTATAAAAAAATTTTACAATTAGCATTGAATAACAAAACTATCTTAAGATTTGTCTTTTTTTTAAATGAAAAATATCATTAAACACTTTTAAATTATGATGAAAAATACAACTGCATTTAAAGTAACTTGTATTTAAAAACCCTAACTTATTCTTGCTTAAAAATACTCTATAATGTAAAATAGTATTCTTAATCAAGCTTTTAATGAAAAGCAGTATAAAAATCCCTTCTGCGTGTCTTTGTTTAAACAGTTCTGTATCATCATCTGAAATTAGCATTCTGATTGGTTCAAAATGTAAGTAACACCCCCAGTTCTGATTAGCATGTTAATTTTTGAATGATTTCTACATTTACAACATGCTACCCATAAAAATAAGTTTCTTTTTCTCCAAAATACAAATTCAAAAAACTTACTTCAATTGAAGTCCTTTCTTAATAATTTTAGGGAAATTGTTCAATACTTGAAGCCTGTTCCTGCAATTTAAGAAAAAAGTAAATAGTATTTTCTATTTGAAAGAGTTTACAAATAATTGTTCATATAATATTGTATTGCAAATAATTTTTGAAAAAATAATGTCAAATGAAAAATAAAATTTAATATTTCTTTTTAATGTACTTTAGTTTGAATCTTTTTCCAAAAGTTTGAAAAGTTTGAATCCCAAAGTTTAGTAATAATGATATTTTTTTATATTTGAAAGAAATATTATTTTAAAAATCCGCCAAAGTTTATTACAAGCAATATGCATACTTGTATAATATACACGAACGCGCGAACGGCGTTCGCAGAAAATTTTGCCCTCTGCAGAAGATTTTCTGCAGAAAAACTACAAAAAAAATTTTTTTTCAGAAATTTTTCTGCAGAATTTATTTTTGATCGATAAATTTTTCTTATGTTTTTCGCCAAATGCTTCCATCCGCGGAATCGCGATTTTAGGAAGAATCGGAATCGCGTAAGTCGGGAAATCGCAACTTCTCCGGTTAGTTCCGTTTTTGCTCGCGGAGTTTATCGTTTCATCCCCGATGCTTTCTTGGACGGCCGCGGACGTTAAGGTGAGGTCGGCTTCGTATCGCGTTGTTATTGCAATGTAGAAAAAACAACTTTACCGTAGTTAGAAGCCAACAAGTCCGGAAGTAAAAAAATAGCGATTTTTCGCGAAAGTTCCGTTTTTCTGGCTTATGAGGTTTTTCTAAGTTGCAAAATTTTTGAAAGGCTACTTTGAGAAGCAACTTAAGAAAATAATTCAGTTTTTTTTAATCAAGTTAGATTATAACCTGTACTACATATCTGATATGATTTGAGATTCTTATAATACTTTAAAAAATTCATTTGACTTTTTCTTCACTTAGCAAAAATTTTATTGGTAAAAAAAATTCAGTAATTTAATTATATTTAAAGTAATCAATAAATTATCCTAGTATTTAACTGATTTCCTAAATTTTCATCTGATTTTAATAGCATTTTGGTTATTTTCATGCAAATGAAGATAACGTGAAATATGTATCTTTCTTTGTTTAAAGATATTTTTATCTAGACTATCAATATTAATGACTAGTTTAATGCCAGTTTAAAGTTCTTAAAATCCTCCCGAGTATAACCCAGTTAAATTAAAATTTTTCTTGTTAAAATTATTTGTTTCACACATTAAAAAATTATACATAACTAAGCTCACGCGCTTTTTCCTCTTTTTTCCTCTTTAGATAAACTCATCCCTGCAATTTGGGTATTTCAGTAATAATGTTTTTTTTTTAGAGAGAGATATTTAAAAATGTGTAATTTCTTGCAGAAAATTTTTTGGAAAAAATTTAAGTTCGCAGAAAGGTTTTTATTTTATACAAGTATGGCAATATGAGATAAATAACAAGGAAATCTAGTTGGTCCCTTTTGATTTGTTCTAATTTATGTTAGTTTTATATATGTTTACAATGGTAGTAAACATAATGTGTATTTTTTGTAAGCTATTTCTATTTTGCTTTCTTTTCATATTCTTTTCTGTTTTTCAAGTATTGTCATGTAAAAAGCCACCATGTAAACGGGCATATGCCCAATACAATAAACTTGTGCCTATGTCTATATTCAAAACAATGCATTACCCATTCTTGAAGGTCTTCATTCAAAACTCTTTCCTTTGCTTCAACTTTATCAAAGAGTGAAATTATATACTTTACAGACATTCAAGAAAACCTGTAAAAAATGAATTAAACAAGTAATAGCCCATAAAGTAAGCTCTTTTAAAAAAGATAAAGAAAAAAATATTTACAGCAATATAAATACTAAAAAGTCTGGGTATAGTTATTCTTTATTTAAGTTAAATACTTTTCACAAATATTCATTTCACTTTGAGGTCTTTCGAGATTTTTTCAAAGGTACCTGTTTTGAGTAATAATTTAATACTTGTTAAAGTTATATAAAATATTTTAATCATTACATTTTTTAAAAGCATTGAAAACAACCTCAACCTTTTTTCCTAAAAGGTCTTAACAGTTTTACATTTAATTTAAGAGAATATCAGAGAAATTTCTTTTCATATAGCTTAGAGCAAACAAAGATATAGTAGTTACTGACTTGTGTCTGAATTTTAAGTGAACTTCAAGTTAGAAATAGGATTAGTTAAACCATAGTTGCATTACTAGTTACTCTAAGCTTGTGGCAAAAATATCCTCCGAACCCCAATGATCGAATTTTAGTTTAGCATTTTTTTAAAGAAACTAAAACTGTATGACAAAGTTTGTTCATTGTATTCACTTATTTAAATGCAAAATACCCCAAATTCATTTTTTTTCAATTTGCCTGCTGAAGAAGTCAATGGGTTAAAAACATAGAGAAGATATATAAGAGTATAGTAACAGATATTGTTATATCTCCTCCATGGGTTAAAACATCCATTTTAGTCGTTTTCTACATTTACATCCTCCAAAGAAAGTTACTAAGGGGATTTCCTTTAATTAATTTGTCCAAGAAAACTAGATTAGGCCACTCATAAAAAAATTAGTTTTTTTTTATTATTCAACTATTGTAATTTTTATTTAGGTGTGCTTCCTATAGTTCCAAATATTTTTGGAGTGTCATTCACGGATGCAGAATATGTCCGATCCGGCGATCTAAGATCGGGGGAAATTTTAGCCACATGGGGAAATTATGTGGAAAAGTACAATATTGAATTCAATTTCAGTTCATTTATCAAAATTTACTTGGCAATTTTCTCCTTCATCACAGATATAAGGTTCCTTTTTGTATTGCGTTTCCGATCGTTACTTTTGTAAACATGAATAGGAATTTTTTTTAGATCTTTATCGCTTTTAAAAATTTTAGGGAAATTTTGTATTGATTGGGGGAAATCTTGGATGTAAAAACATTTTCTGCATCCCTGGTGTCATCAACCATAAGGTAGAGCAGTGGCATAGCCAGAAATTATTTTTGAAGAGTGCATGATGGTATCGAAATGAAAGACAGTCTTTGAGTTATCATTAGGAAAAAATAACCATGTATTAATATCAATAAAATTTTAAAGTAATTCACAACAAAAAGTTCCCAAATTTTTCTCAATTCCAATTTATTTCTGCAGCCCCTCCCATGCATTATTAATAGGTCTAACTCTAATACATTTTTAGGTATAATTTGTGCCATAAAGAGCCTAATATAAGAAAGTTAGTTAGCAATGAAGTTCCAAGTGATGTAAGGGACAGATTTAATTTGGAAATTAGCCCTCATAAACAAGTTTAGAACTTGTTTTAACCCATTAACGCCCAAATAAACTTTTTGTGGGGCGAATTGAATAAAAATCAGGAATCTGGTGTATTTTGCCTTTAATATGAATATTATGAACAAATTTTGTCAAAAGAGTCATTAGTTTTTTCAAAAAATGCTGATCTAAAAATAGATCACTGGGCGTTCGGAGGATATTTTTTGTCACAAAGCCAAGTATTAGTTTAAATTCAAAAAAATACTTAAAATTATAAAATAAATATAAATATTAGTATTTCTCTTTAAAAAACACGTATTTATTCATAAATATGTGGAATAATTATTAAATAGTAATAAAATTAAATAATTTACCAAAAATTAAGTACACAAATAGCCTATGTTGTAAGTAATTTTAGGAGGAAAAGGGGAAATCGAACCAAGAACTTGAGATTTAGATACAAGTATGTAATAGAAAACATATGAAATGACATAAAATTGTAACTAATAAGTAAAATAAAATGCATTGGGTTAATTTTTTGATAATTTTGTAAATTGGTTTACCAAAAATTAATAACATTCATGATATAAAATGTGCTTTTGTCTTACGTGGCAACATTCAAAATTGCTGCTTGTTTTCGCTGACCTATTCAATAAACTTCTTACTCTGGCATAACGTCAATTTTAAGATTACAAAGGCTGGATAAGGGCGAATTCAAAAAAATATTGTAACTCTAAATTTGAGATTTTCATAGTTCCTTGACAACCTTTAATTGTTTTATAATTTCCCTTGTGAAGTATTTCAAAACTATTTGTGTCATATAAAATACGTTTATGGTAGGGGTGCCCAACCTTTTTTGGAGGAGGGCCACTCAGGGTATATGATGAGGTATGGAGGGCCAGAAGTGAAATTACAGTAGAAAAGCGCTAACTGATGCTTAATTACAACAATACATTTTATAACTTTTCGTTCACAGTATTTTTGCAAAAATAATTGCATAAAATAAGTTCAAAGAATAGGAGAATAGGTCTGAAGGCAGGTCCGAAAATATGTGGTAATACTTTGTGAGTGTGGTAAATTTTTTTAAAGAATTTTTTTCAGCAAAAAAACCAGGAAAATAAAGTAATAATAGGTGTTCTAATTTCGTTCGCGGGCCGGATTCAGAGGGCTCGGGGGCCGGATCAGGCCCGCGGGCCGGAGGTTGGGCAGCCCTAGTTTATGGGAATAAACACCAATAATTGTATACCACTAGTTCGAAGGCGCAAAATGACATAACTGACATTTTGAGTTATGCATCAATCTTTATGCAAATCCTGGCCCCGGATCACCTGGCACCAACGATTTTGTGAAAAAATGACTCAATTCGCTGCAATCGTCAATTTTGTCATTTTAGCATAACTGGATTCGTAAGGCAAAATGAGGTAATTGCACGCCTTTCATTGATATTGTTAGGGCCACAGAGAAGCGTTTCATCTCAGTCAAAAAGGCCTAAAATGAAGGTTTAAAACTATAATATTATTTTCTTTAATTAATAGCCAAACTGTTTTTTTCATCTCCTGCAAAATAGGGAAAATGCAGTTATGTCATTTTGCGCCTTAAGCGACGAGTTCCAATGCTGTGCTTTATTAGAAATGAATCATAATGGCTTACCCACCATTTATTTGACAGATTAAATTTTAAAATTTTATTTCCAATAATAAAATTTTCAACTTCTCAAGAAAATCAATATTTTACTTCATCTTAAACATTACTGAGTGTTCTCAGACACATTTTATCAGTTTTAGTGGAAAAAACTAAATACTTGTATTGTAAGCAACACAGAAAAAATAAAAGCCCCAGTGATCTATTTTTAGATCACTGGGCGTTGTGCTTGATTGATTAGTATTTGTACTTGATTTTTCACTAAATAAATTATTTTTGACTTAACTTTGCATTATATCCCAATAGCTACATCTATAAAGATAAAGTAAAACTGGAAGAGGATTCATTTAGTGGTATAAATTTACTGTTTTCTTAAAAAACGCAAATGAAGATGAAAAAACTGCAAAATGAGACAAACTTTAGCCTATCACTGTCCCAAAATGAATGAAGCAAATATAAAAAACTCATGGTATTAGAATTGAGGGATGTTTTCTCTTGCCAAACGTGCAGTTTCGTTACTGTTGGGTAAATTTAAGGACATTTTATAGATAAGTTATGACACTATGTTTAGCGATCTAAAAATAGATCACTGGGCGCTAATGGGTTAATTATTTTTTTAATTATCGGCAATTATTTAGTCTTAGCATATATGCAAAGCTGCGCATTTAGCTCTATTTTGGACACACTATAAAAACAATGGAGTTAGAATGAAACTTTTTTATTTATGCACTAAATTTTTAAAAAATTTATCACTTTCTAGCTGCCATCCTTGTTTGTAATCAGATCTGTCATGAATAAACTTACAACTAAGTCCAAATCCACAAAATCCTGTTTCTTTAAAATCTTTACAAATATCAGGTTGGTAATCCCAATGAACTGTTGATCTAATGTTGTGAGGGGCACGTATAGGTCCTTTTCTTACCATACCACTAGAGGCGTTTCCCTGGGCCTTTGAATACTTAGCATAATTGTTGATGCCTCTGTAAACTTTGTCATCTTCTTTGCCCTTTAATTCATCATTAATTTTTTGAGCTTTTTCAAAAATGGTTTGAGCATCTCTGTCCTTTTCTGTCTCTGTTTGAATATAAGATGTAGCTCCCATGTCAGATGGTCCCGAGCGATTAGCTTTTTTATCCGATTTAAATGAAGGTAACACATGTGTTGCTTCTTTTTGTCTTTTTCCAGAGGATGTTCCCTGAATCATTGGATTTTTCTTTTTATCGTTTCTCTCCTTGCGAATGATCTTCGTATCATCTTCGCTGCTGCTGGAGCTTTCATCCTCAGCTTTCCGCTTTCGAATATTTCGTTTCAAAGACTTCTTGCCTTCCATCTTTGAAAGTACACAATATCGCCAAAGTATGGATTTCAAACCTTGTGAATGCACAACTTACAGTCCTTGTCCTACAGCATTAGCTACTCCAAACGAAAAGAATCTTCAGCAAATAAACTGCAAAAAAGGCAGAAATCTTTTAGACAAAGCGTCTTTCTGTTGGCAAAAAACAATTTAGTCGTAAACAAAAATAAAATGAATGTTGCCAACTATTTTCAAAAATTCTCACAAACTTACTGCGATGAATTGTTAGTTGGCTGGTTGGTTGAATTTTTATAGTCTTTTTATTAAAACAAAATGTCAGAAAAAATATATCCAAATGAAAAATCAATATAGGAAGTAAATTTAAATGAATTTCCATCAAGTAATTTTCCAAATAAAATGTGTAATTGAGTTTATAATTAAAAAATATTATAATACTATCAAAAAGTTTTTGGTTCATTGAAGTCCAAAAACAACTCCACTTATTGATTTCCCTTGTTTTTATTATTGTTTACTTGAGGCTATTGTTTACTTGATTTCGAAACTTCAATTTGTAAATTGGTTTTTCTTTTCTTCAGGCACAAAGGAAATAATTCTGTAATCAAATAGTACTACTAGGTTTCTTCTTTTCTTTGAGATCTCTTATTATTTTGATTAATTGTAATTTTATCTATGGTTGTCGGTCATTTGAGCTATGGGTAAATATTACGGCTAGAGGACTGGGACTCTTTCTAAAGCCAATCTACATATTATTATTTCATTATCTAAAATAATGTGGGTAAATGAAGCGAATCCGGCCCGTAGGTGAAAGGGTCAAATTTAAGGATTTTAAATTTAACACGTTCACTGCCAAGGACGTGCTGGCGCGTCCTAGAGAAAAGAGCGCTGATGTCAACTTTAAAATTTTATCACTTTTTGGGACCATCTGTATTCAATGTATTAATCCGTACTCTTCCATTTCACGCAGGCAAAATGTACTACAACTTCTATCTACTGCCAAGCTGGTGTCTTTTGGCGATATATTACTTAATACTTTTCCTAATTTCTACGATTTGTAAAATCCCGTTTCACACGATGCCATCTATAAATTTATGCTTTAAGATCGGACTATAAAAACCAGCAAAATCGTTCGATTCCAGTATTTTTTACAAAAAAAATCTTTATTTCTTATAATAAACAGGGGTCGATCCAGGCAAAAATTGGGGCCCTTTTGCGGCCCCTTCACAAAAATTAGCTTCGATAAAACGTCTCTTCACAAAAAAAAACTTTGGAAGAACGGCCCCTTCAAAAAATAAACTTCGTAAAATCGGCCCTTTCACAAAATTTCTAGTGACAAAAAATCACCACTTTCAAATTTCAAACCAATCCCTTCAAATATTCTCCGAAAAGAACGCGATCCATCGGTTGAGAAAGAACCATACAATCCATAGATCGACGAAAACAGCAGTTTGCGTTTTCAATCCGGCAACCATATGCTCTGCAATGAATTACGGAAAAATATATTTTTCACAAAAAAAAAACAATTTTCACAAAAATAACTTTATTTTCACAAAAATAATTTCATTTTCACAAAAATTATGAAAAACAGGCCCCAAAAATTAAAACCTGGATCTACCCCTGATAAATTTAAAATAGGTATAACATTTTATTCAATTACTATTCTTATGTTTTATTGAAATAAGAGCTTATTTTACTCATACTGAAATTAACAGCTAGAATTATGTGTTTTCATCAAACCAGCTATGCTATCATGAAAGACCTGTATAAAATTCTGATCTGCATGATGGGCATAATACTGTTTTTATTTTCAGGGCAGGTAGGCCAGTCAATAACGACATCGAAAATTGCAAAAAATAAGGTAGTTCCAATTTTTGTCTTATGTTGTTAGGACCCATCCCAGTAGTTAGTAACCAATTTTGCAACCCTGAAAGCCCTGTGCTAACTTCGCAATCATCAAAAAACCTCAACATTTTCCGAATTTTTTCAGTTTTTGGCTTATAACTCATACAAAAGGCATCCGCACGAAAAAGTTTTAAATATATTTTTTAAAGTAGATAAAATTTGCAATGATTTAAGACCATTCCCAAGTTTATACGTCCAATAGATCACGAGTTAAATCTCTTCAAAAATGGGCAATTTTTCCCCAAAATTCAAAATTTTGCGTCTTAGTCGCTTTTATAGCAAAAAATAGGTTATAGAACTCGTTGTAAAAAGTAAATAAAGGCAATTAAAATGTAGTACAGTTATTTAGCTTTAATTTAAGCCCTTTATAAAGGGTCTAGGCCCCATAGTTCTTACTTTATCTTAAAAACCAAAAAATTTCGGAAAACCGAAATTTCGGAAAAATATAGAGCATGACGTTTTACGGGCATAGTAAATGAAAAATAAAGCTATAACACAATATGACGTTATAAAAGTTAATATTTATTTATTGAATACAAAATTATTTGTCTTAATACTCGTGAATTAATGTTATTTTTTAAAATAAATAGAGATTAATTAGTATGAATTTTAATTAAGAAATTATAAAAGGTATATTAATTTATTGGTTTTTAAGTATCTCTCTATTCTAAAAAAAGTTTTTGGTGAACGGTTTCCAGAGAAAGGCTTTTTAATTACTGAACCGAATGACACATATATATTGAGTTTAGCGAGTTAGAATTTGTGGGAATTGCGAAGCAATTCCAAAAGGTCCTGCGATAGCAGTTTACGGGGGTTGGTGAGCGATAGCGAGCAGGGGGCGGTAGCTCCCTAGTTAGTTTATAAAATTATAGACTTTTGAGGTATCAAAGATCATGTCTCTTTCAAGCATTCAGGACTGTCTTCCTCGTGTCAGACTCGTCTATCTCAATTGTAGGGTTGTTGAGGCATGACTTGCCTTGACATGGTTTACATAGTGCAAACATTCAAGTCCCGCTTTCTGAGATGAGCAGCCTCTTCCAGCGCACCCTTTTTAGCACTTGCATGAGATAAATTTCAGGATAGTTTTTGATGCTGGATCTTTTGTAGAGGTAATAGGTAGCAGACCTTGCTGACTCCTCGTCCAGCCTCAGTCAGTTGGTGTTTTGTCTGCACCTAACCATACCTTGCCATATCTGCACCTGGTGGTATGCGTGTTGAGCTGCCTCGGTTGGAGGCAGACGAGCCAGGTGGACCTTGGTGTTGGCGAACAAAGATTTCGTAACGGAGAGCGTGAAGAGTGTCGGAGTCTCCTCCTCCATACAGAGCCACAAGACACTTATTTCCAGCAGAGGCTATTTCTTCGTGGCTAATATCAAGCTGCAGGGAAATGGAAACCACGCCAACCAGATGTAGATTTTTTCAAACATGCTTACCATCTTCATTTTGCCTTGCCTTACAGAGGTGGTGTCACAGCCAGAGAAAGCGTGCAGGAACAATTCAAATCCGGGAGACAGGCCAGCTCTCCGCTGTTTAAAGATTTGGAGGAAAACTGCAAACAAGTGGATTCCCACTTGACACCTTTTTGAAAGAAAATATTTTCCACCGTAATCGTTCTGCAGTTTTAGTGCTTCTCTAAGACCCATTGTCTGGGTATTCATCAAATACAAGTGACACAATACTTTCCAAAATGGCTAATAGTGTGGCTGATATAAGTGGCTACAATTGTCATTGTTGTGATATTCCAATGCCACCTTACTTTATGAAGTAAGTAGCCGCCATCCACAACAACAAACGTAGTGGCTCCTATAGATATATTTTCAGGAAGAGGGGTAAAAGCTATGAAAAAACTGGACATTTTGCCTTTACGCATCCCATCTTCACAAAACAAAGCCATTGGGTAGGGAGCCAACTCGAACATAAAGTGCTCTTTTAAGTCACCCTCTGTCTGCTTCGTGATACACAGCCTTTGAAAAATTGTGAGGGGATCTATTTGAACCTTCTGATTTTGTAATTTGATAGTAACTGATGCTAAGGTTCAAACTTTATCTTTTCGTTTAAAACTAACTTTTCCATAGGAAATTTAGTTTATTGTCCCTCCCCCCTCCTCAGTCACATCTTGTTACTTATGAGGATAACACGTGAATCTTTTCGCTGGTCCTGGTAATCAGATCTTCTTAAATAGTGTGTTAATTTAATTTCTATAACTTCATAGTTCCGAAAAAAATATATTTTTAAAGTATAGTAAATAACTAAAACTGTAGGGGATGCGAGTTCTGACACGCCCTTGGAAGCTAACCGAGTTAAAAATTATCTTTCTCCATTGTTTTTATCTTTTAAGGTAAAGTAAGAACTATGGGTCTTTTAAAACTTATCTAAGACTTATTAAAGTTTTATTTTAAACTAATCCTTAAAAAAGCAATAAATTAATGTTAATTAAACTCAATTTAATTTAAAAATTAACATTTATTCACAAGTATTAAGATGAATAATTTTGTATTCAATAAATAAATATTAATTTTTATAACGTCATATTGTGTTATAGCTTTATTTTTCATTTACTATGCCCGTACAACGTCATGCTCTATATTTTTCCGAAATTTCGGTTTTCCGAAATTTTTTGGTTTTTAAGATAAAGTAAGAACAATGCGGCCTAGACCCTTTAATAAGGGCTCAAATTAAAGCTAAATAACTGTACTACAACTTAATTGCCTTTATTTACTTTTTACAACGAGTTCTATAATCTATTTTTTGCTATAAAAGCGACTAAGACGCAAAATTTTGAATTTTGGGGAAAAATTGCCCATTTTTGAAGAGATGTAACTCGTGATCTATTGGACGTATAAACTTGGGAATGGTCTTAAATCATTGCAAATTTTATCTACTTTAAAAAAAATACTTAAAACTTTTTCGTGCGGATGCATTTTGTATGAGTTATAAGCCAAAAACTGAAAAAATTCGGAAAATTTTGAGGTTTTTTGATGATTGCGAAGTTAGCACAGGGTTTTCAGGGTTGCAAAATTGGTTACTAACTACTGGGATGGGTCCTAACAACATAAGACAAAAATTGGAACTACCTTTTTTTGTCGTTATTGACTGGCCTAAGGGTAATAACTATCAGCGCATAATTGGGTAAGTGTTTGGCAAGGTCCTGGGGTTAACGTTTGTTTACACCACGCTGTTTGCGACAGCCGCAGAAACTCGGCGATCTCTCGAAAGATGGCGCTACTCAATTGCAAAGCTGTCGTCAATTTTTTGTCGCAGAATCGATGTCGCAAACTACGTGGTGTAATGGAGGATTTACACCACTGCTGTAAAAACGACATCAGCGACATTTTCTGTAACGATATTTCTCCCAAGAGATGGCGTTGCCAGCGAGAGCTGCAAAAGCGACAGGTTTTTTGATCGCTCGGCGGGAAAAGCGACTTCCTCTGAATCGCTTTCAGCCGCAGGAATGGCGGCCCGGATTTTCCTTCACATTGCTTGTGCTTTTCCTAGTCCCTTTCTATGTGACTTTATGTCAAACAGAATATTGAAATTTTCATTTGAAAACAAAAAAAATCAAGCTTATGTATTCACAAGTAGCCTAAATAATTAACAGAGGCTGATAAAAAATATTTTTGGCTGTTGAAGAACTGATGAATTTTCTCATTTGAACTAGATGGCAGCACATGTTCTGCGACTACGATTTCATTACTCCTCAATTAATCGGAACGCTCTGGTCAACTCTGGTTATGCAACAGCCTTTGAATTTCAAGGAAGCACGATATTGATATTAGAAGATAATTTTTGCATTTCCATTAGAGAAATCAAGTCAACCCAGATCTCCCGCCGGCTCAAGAAAATGGCCGCCAGTGATCGTAATTACGTCGCGGATGTCGTAGCGATTTTTTCCCAGCGATAGTTTTCGAGGCTTCCTATTGGTGCTTTTGAAAAAATTTTCGTCGCTGTTACAGCAAACCGAAAATGTCGCTTTTACAGCAGTGCTGTAAATCCTCCATTAAGCCTCCTTTAGTCCTTAAATGAATATCGATGGAGTTTTAACACATTCACTGAATAAAAAATGTAAATACACCTTTAAATCAAAGACTGACTTTATTTTGGATTAGTATTTTACAGCACAAAGAATAAGACAATATAACATTAACAGCTCAAGGGTGTTCAATTTTTGCCATTCCAATTCAATGTTGAATAGCCTATTCAAAAGTTACAAAACTGGACTATCAATTGCAAAAGAACCTTTAAAGTATCATCTGAACAATTCAATGTCTTCTTTAACTTGGAGTTAAAGCTGTATCTGTGTAAAAACAGGATCATATCTTGGCAAAAAGTGGGATGCAGGGGCGTAACTAGGGGTGGGCAAACGGTGCCAGGCCCCAGGGCCCCCAGATCCGATTGTCCTAAGCCTCAAATTTGACCGGAAACCCCTTTTCAATCGACCATTTCTTTTGGAGACGGTCCCCTGATTAGACCCTCAAAAAACAGCTTCAAGGGAGAGGGCTTCAGTTTTGGGGCCTCCCTACTCTCTCGAGATGCCCCATGCCCATTAACTGATAAGTAATGTCGCCGGACTTTGTCTGGACGACACCGACGAGTGTGAAAACGGACACGGGCCATAAAGAGCATGGGTGGTCTCATTCTATTGATACATTTTCGGGGAAAAAACCTTGGTAAGAGATCCCTCTAGTGGCCTTGTTGAGAAATAAGTATATATGAGTTTGTTTTGTTGCGAAATAGTAGTTTAAAATAAGCGTAACGCGTGCGATGTCCACTACAAGAACAAGAAATACAAAATGCCGAGGAGAATACAGGTAAGGACTCGTTTTGTTTTAAGGAGAATGTGGAAGAAATAAATTGTGTTGAGTTGAGTTGGTATGTGTGCTGTCTGCAGGTATCAACCTGGCTTCGACACTATAAATAAATTGTTTCATCTTCATTTTTGGTTGAATAAAAAAAGGGGAAAAAATCACCCAGGTCAACATTTAAATGCATTTTTTTCTATCGCATAAAAATTTAATTTTTTTAATATTTTAGAATAACTATTTTAAACGAGTTTATTTAAAGTCGATAACATCAACTTATTTACCAACCTAAAACAATGTCTCTTCAATTATGTCAATTTAAGTTTTACAATTTTTAAAGTTTTAAATGCAATCGACTCGTTTCTGTGATCACGGTTGATGATCAGATAATTTTATCAAAATTGGCCGCTCTCGATCACTTCTATTTAATTTACCGCAAAATGTCCTTCCTAAGAACCCTCCAGAACCAGATAAATAAATTTGTAATTCTTGTTTAGTTTATACAATTATTGATTCCAAACCCTGCTACTTACCCCTTTTTGTCATAAATATTTTTGTTATTGGTAGTACATTGTTATTGAAATTGCAGGCAATTTTATGTAGAGTAACCTAAACCTATCTCCCAGTGACATCATATCCAGCAGAATTTTAAAAAAAATTGTAATGCAAATAACCTTGCAAAATATTTTAAAGCATACAGCTAATTTTTTATTTAAATTTTGTCAGTTTAACATTTTTGATTAAATCAATGATTTTTATTAAAAAAATCAAGTAATTTAAATCATGATTTAAATCAAGCAACCCTGTCTATAACATATCTTTTATGAGCATTAGAACTTTGTTGCTTAAACTCCCCAAAAAGCTTTTGATAGTCGTAATCTTTGTAGCCCTGTTCCACTTTAGAGATGATACATTTCAGTAAACATTCATAATCCCCCTCATCAAGAATGTCCCACATACGATTTGCCGTTTCCATGAAGAGACTTTGCCAAGGCCAACGCAGCAAACAGCATAGCACTTCACCATTCCATCTCTTAAATACCTCTATTTGTTTCCCTTCGTCCATTTGCGAGAGTAAAAAACATAAAGCATCAGCCTTAGAGTGTGCTTTAAGGTGATGAGAACATGTTATGTTATACGCAGTTCTCACCAACGACTCTTCTCTTTCCCTGGAAGTTAGTTTTTGCAAGAAATACTCAGTTGCCGCTATGTTGCCATCCTCTACTGCATACCAAAATAAACATTGATAAGGAGAACTCCTACTTCTTTCTCGTTGCCACATGTCTCTTTTGAAACTATCTTCCAGCTTATTCATTTCCTCTTTTACATTATACATCCAAAGAACCAATAAATCCTGCTGCCTAACCTTTATCGGGTCTTCACCGCTATAAAAAGATTTCCTGCGATTTTCAGGTATTTTGTTCCACAGTTCCAGAACATCATCCTCTAAGCAGTAAGTACATGCTAATTTGTAGCGGCTGATAACATCTAAATTCTCGTCCTTAATTAACGCTCCTGCCGTTTTCTTGAAATCTACTGTTCCTTGTGGTGTCCAACATAGCTCGTTTGGTAGACCTATACCAAGGCAGCTTTTTTCTTGATGATATTCCTTCCATTCTAATATTCGTAAGCCTACAGGTTTAATAAAATCTAATATTTCCTCTTTTAAAGATTTTGGTAGTGAAAGTTGTGGTACTTTCTCTATCACTTTATTTTCTATCTCCTGCCATTCTTTTCTTTTTTCATATCCTCTTGATCCAGGCATATTAAAGTAAGGAAAAGTAAAGTAAAGGAGTAATCTTTCATCAACATTGAATTTTGACATTAAAGCCCTAATATCATCTTGATTCCACAATGTGGTGGCTATCTTCACTAGAGCTATATGCTCAAGCGATGGACAATTTAATGTGTAATTCATCGAAACACTAAGTGCCTATCTATAACTAAGGCAATAAAATAAAGAAAACCATACAGTTTATTCTATTGTGGTATCTTGAATCACACACACTCTAACAAGAAAAGCCAATAAGTGATTGCAAATAACGCTACAATAACCCATTAAATGGACATCTCGTATCTATTACACTTAACGCATGTCGGCAAACGAGCTAATTAGGAAAGCATAAGTTGTTTACTAATTCATGTGCACATGATTTCTTCTGAGGTACTCTTACGAAGCTGGGCTGATATTTATAATTTCACAGCTAAACAGAATATTTTTACTTTGTTCAGCAGGGTTTTGAAGAAAGTAGAGATTTCAAACTGTGAATGCAGAACACACAGCCCTAGTCCTACAGCATTAGCTGCTCCAAACGAAAAGAATCTGGAGCAATAAAAAAGGGAAAAAGGCAGAAAACTTTTGGTCCAACAAAAATTCGATTGGAAAGACAAGAAATCCAAATTTAATTCAATTACTAGTTCATTCCCGCGTGGGTACACGAATGTAAATAAAAATAATAAAGAATGTTGCCAACAATTTTTGAAATTCTTAAAAATTTAAAGGCTTTGCGACAAATTAATAAAATAAGGCGCAAGTTCAGAGTTGCACCTGCTTGGCAATTTTTGGCTGTTTAACGGCACATTTAGAAGCCAAATGACTCTTTTAACATGAGTTAGGGTTACCATATTAGTCATCTTTAACGCTAAAAACTTGGCGCAGGTGCAACTCTGAACTTGCGCCGTTTGAATTTTTATACAAATTAAAAATAATTAAAAGGACTAAATTTAATTGAATTCCAATCAAGTTTTTTCCAAATAAAATGTGTAATCGAGTTTATAATTAAAAAATACTATTACACCCATTTACACCATCAAAAAGTTTTTGGTTCATAGTAGTCAAAAAACATTTCAACTCCATACACTTCCCTTGTTATGGTTTATGTTTACTTGACTTCGAAATTGAGGTTCTTTCTCATTTTTCAGGCACAAGAAGAAACAATTTAGTAATCTGATAGTACCAGAGATCTTTATTTTAATATCTAATAGTACTTTGAGTTCTCCAATGGAGAGATGTTCTACTCATTATTATTTTATGATTTATTATAAATAATTTGATCTCTATGGTTGTCGGTCATTTGAGCTATGGGTGTGATCTATGATCTCTATGGGTAAACATTACGGCTAGAGGACTATACTAGACAGCAACTTAAGTTGAACCAAGGGCGGATTAAAGGGGGGGGGCGACCCCGAGAAAATAGGTGGATAAAAATATGTTAAAATACTTTTTTTAGGGTTCAAATTTCCAAAAATTTTCTGGGGGTGACCCCCCTCTTGGATTTCTTTGTAAACCACAAACTTTTTAAACTATTAGGGTCATAAAAACAACTGGTTTTACCAAAAAAATTTTCTACAACATGGACATACGATACATCAATGTATGAAGTTAAAGGGGCTTGAGGGAACCTTTTAGTAACCTGGTCTTCTCCTGTACTGGACAGTAGTGCAATTAGATTGGTTGTGGTGCTCGAGTTGTCAGTTGGCTTCTCTTACCTTTCTTGAAGTTGTGGGAATTTATCTAGTTCTAAAGCTTATTCAGTCCAAAAGCTTAAAAATAGGCAAATATAAAACCTGATTATTTTAAGTCGAAGGTTCCACCATATAGCAACAATCCCATCGTTTCCGTGAGAGAAAACGTTTTCACTGAAGATGCCCGACAGTTTCAGGCCAAACGTCTGAGCTTTTACCAGCAGGACCTCAGAAATGTCGCCCGGAAAATCTTAATTTGAATTTTGCCTGCCGAGAAAAATTGTTCTGTTTTGATTTTTTTTGTGTACAACTTATTTTTCAGGGGAGTATATAAGGAGGACGAGAGTTACCTGTCACCTTCAGACTAAGTATACCAAAGCAAGTTTTTTAGGGTCAAATTTCCTAACATTTTAAGGGGGTGGACCCCCAAGACCCCATTTTTACTTAATACGTTATTCACAGTTTTTATATACTAATAAATTCATCAAAAAATCAGAATCCTTCCTAACAATGTATGTCCAAAATTTGGCCTACGTTTACAAAAAAACAGTTCCCCCAACCAACCCCAAAAACCAACTGGTCCACCCGCAGAATTTTTTTAAAAATTTGACCTTAAAATAACAGGGTTTTAACTCATTTTGAATTCTCATAATAACTCATTTCAATCATTAATATATGACCGTAAAATTAACTCATTTTGATGCATAAAATGTCATATTATATGGAGTAAAATATTTCATTTTGGGGGGCTTGAGCCTGCTAACCCCCCCCATGGATCCACTAGTGCCAGTTGGGATTCAATAACTTTAAAACTTATAAGTATAACATGTTATTTCTTTGCGACACATGCTCATTATATTAATTACCGTAAAACGGGGTGAATCGAATCAATTTTGAACTTTGAACTGCTGCCAAAAGTTTAATAATAAAGATTTTGGAATGCTTTGAAAAGAATATTTCGAGTCCCGATTAGTACTTTAAGGTCCCGTTGAAAAAATTCAATTATCTTAAATGGTTTATTTTATACAAATTTTTAAGTGCCGTGATCCGATTCACCCTCAATGTGGGGTGAATCGGATCACTGCCAGTTTTTGTGGAAAAAACGCTATTTTTACGTCTCAAAGTGATACAGGATCCTGAAATTAGGCTTAAAATAGTCTAATAAGGTAAAATGAATAAATTTTACTAAAATAGTGAAAAAAAATTTTTAAATATAAGGTTTTTTCCGAAAATGTTGATACTTTTTTACAAAGTTTCATGTTTGAAATTTTTTTTGAAGAACTAATAATAGGTGGAGATTTCAAACGGAGGGGATTTCGGTTTATGTATATTTAAGAATATAATGTATGGTTTTGGAAGTTTTGGTGGTATTATTCATTTTCAAAATGGTGGTTAGAAAAGAAAGCAAACGACGATTTTCGTAAATTTTTTCGGCCGCTTTAAAAACTGTGAAAAATGCATTATTCATGGCTAATAAAAGTTTTGCTGTATATTTGCAATGTTTACATTAAGATGTCAAGGTATTGAAATGATTTGATAAGTTAAAGATTGTAAATTTTGGCTTTAAAACTGCATAATATAACTGGTAACTTTTCATAGTTCTTTAGCACTTCACTCTCTCCGTTTAGCAGCTGGTGTATGAAATAAAATCAGGACAGATGTGTTTTGCAGATGTTTTTCTGAAATAAAATAATTGTTAAACCATTGAAATCCTTTCCATAACATTATTGTTTTATCTGTTTCCAGTTTCGAGCAATAAGTGTTGCTTTTTTTAGTGTTTTCACTAGAAAAGAATCGCTTCGTTCGCTTTACCATAAGTTAGCAAGTGCAATTAGCAGAAGTTAAAATAATGCGCTCTTAAATATTGCACTAGTTTCTGCAATTATATTCAAAGATAATTTAATATGCGGTATATTACTAAACAGCTGGGTCTATATGTAAGTTTTTTTTGTTGATTTTGTTGTCGTTTTAGTGAAAATTTCTTTCGAATGACTAACAAATAATGAGATAAGTTTCTCGCAATAGATGTTATGTTTGAGATCAAAATTTCTCATCTAAAATTTATTAGTTAACCTTAAAACTTTAACACATTATTTTAAACATTGTAAGCATACAGAAAAACTTTTATTAGCCATGAATCATGCATTCTTCCCTGTTTATTAAGCAGGCGAAAAAAATTTAACGAAAATCGTCATTCGCGATCTTCTTTTCTAACCGCCAATTTTAAAAGAAATAATGCCACCAGAACTACCAAAACCTTACATTATATTCTTAAATATACATAAACAAAAATCCTCTTCGTTTGAAATCTCCACCTGTTACCAGTTTTTCAAAAAAAATTTCAAACACGCATTTTTATGACTGATCCGATTCACCCCGCATCAGTAGTCGGATTGGACTTGTTTTACTAAAAAATTCAGCAAAAATCGAAATTACCATCTATTTAAAATTTGATTGCAAAGAAGTCTTTGGAAGAATAGGGGCCACACGGGGGATACCGAAAATTGAGAAAAGAAAGTTTTTTTTGGGGTGCAATAAGCAAAGTTTTGACAGCCAAGTTTTTGTAACCTTTTTTGTATTCAACTTCAAAGCCGTAGTAGACCTAAGATATAATCGCAAAATAATTTTTGATGGCTGAAAAAACTTCTGAACAATGTGTAGAATAAGTCAGAATCTATCCTGATTTTATAACTCTAATACAACCGGAGCTATGATGGTTTAAAAAACTTTTTTCAAAGGTGATCCGATTCACCCCGTTTTACGGTATATCACAAATTATAAAAACCTTGCGGGCTTTGTGAATGAGCGTGGTTCCCATCGTGATGTTTAAATTTTGAGTGAAGTGTAGAACATCAATTTTAATAATAAGAAACAATAATTATTATAATAAGAATTAATAATAAGAACAATGATAAAGAAATGGTTAAGAATAGAAAAAGGATCAGAAGCTAGAAAAGTATATACTGAAAATAAAATACTATTTATATGGTTGCAAACAGTTACAGCTGTAGTTTAGTAAGAGTTCAATTACAATATTATGACGTAAGACATTTGTGTTCGATTACTGTAGAATGATCCAGAGATAGTTCAATATGCTTCTATCTATTAATATTATCTATTATAAAAATCTATAATTATTGCAGTATTTTAACTTCCCTGTCATTTGTTATGTGTCTCTTTAATATCCTGGTGAAATCAAATAGTTAACTATGTGCTTTACACATAACTTGAATTTTTTAAAGTAAGGAAAAAATCAAAAGTAAAGTAAGACAATAAAATCTGAAAAAGTGTGATAGAGTTTTCATTTTCTATTACAAACTAAATTTTTACTGGAAGTTCAGGACCCTATTTAATTGTCATTCATTATAATTGCATATTAATTTCTTTCCTTCTTACGAAAATAATCTTCTTAATAGAAAAGGTGAAAATAAAAGAATATCACTCAATAAAATAAATTCCGTTTGATTTATGTTCTGAAACATTTCCACGCTGTTAACTCATAATCCCCTTCAAACAGAGAATCAAATGACGATTTCAAATTTAAGCAAGGATTACAAATTTTTAAAGGATAGCTTCAAACAAGGAGCGGGTTTTTAAGAAAAAAAAAACGAGGCATAGAAAACCTTTTAACCCGTTTTGAAGAAAATTTAAGGGAGAAAAAACAAGGTTCTTTATTCATCATACTTCTATTTTCAACTTTTTAAAACCTTCTATATCCAATCAATTTGATAATGACATTAAAGAGAATAACACATTAATACCATATCTTTTTGTATTTTCTGCGAATAATTAGATAATAGTCTTCAAAATTCTTTTTTTATTCAATGGAACATAATTTGTATGCATTTCTGGGGAAAAATGTACCCTGACTTATGCAGTTATGGCTCTGTCCCCCTACCGTGTAAGTCTGGGTATTACTGTACACAATACAAAAAAATCTTTGTACAGTCGATGGACTTATTCCCCTTTTCAAACACATGAAATCTCAGCTGAAAGAAAATCACTTGAATTGACAAATAAATTATAATTTTGCTTGTTCCACAACAACAAAAGTAAAAATTATAAAGACAAAGTTAAAGAGTAATACTCTTCACTTAGTTCTTAAATGAATATCAATGCGGTCCAACACATTCAATGAATTAAAAAAATTTTAAAAACACCTTTAAATCAAAGACTGATTTTATTTTGGTTTAGTTTTTTACAGCGCAAAGAATAAGACAAACTAACTTAAATTACAAACAACATTTATATATTGTACAAAATATACTCCTGAAAAGCAGGATAATATTCCATGGATACAAGCACATATTCTTTAATTTCTTCAAGCCATTTAAAAAAAAATAGATTTAGTAAAAGATAAAAATAAGGGGCAGATCCACAAGTTTTACACAACACATTTTAAAACACCAACATGATAGTATTATAACATTAACAGCTCATGGGTGTTTGATTTTGAATAGCCTATTCAAAGATTACATCATTACTCAATTACATCATCAAAAATTTCACCACTTCCTCAGTACTGTAGTTAACACAGGGTTGGGGAAAAAATAGTTTTTTTTTGGTTCACAAACTGTTTTTTTAAACAATTTTTTCCAACACATACAAATATAACTTTTTAGATGTTGAACCAATATTTGGAGTTTCATAATATAGCAATGAACTAAACTTTTCAGCAAACAGTTCTTTTAAATCCATCAGTAAAACCGGATCACCTCTAACATTATCTGGATTAATTGGTTCAGTGAGCAATAATTCTATTAACACAGGGACCCGGAAAAAACCCGGTTTTTTGGGGGGTTTATATTATTCTTTTTATAACCCTTTAAACCTTAATTTCCTCATCCAAAATATGTCAAGTTTACGTAACTGCAACTATAAGTAAACTAAATTTGGCCTTACATGAAGAAAATTGGACGAATTTGGAACATAAGGAAGTGGGACTTACAAGTCCCGTCGAGACATAAAGGGTTAAAGTAATTGTAACAAAATTTGATATAAAAAAAAAACTTGGGCATGAGTTTTGATGCCCTACATTTAACTTGCCCAATATTAGTTTGCAATTAAAAGAGTTTTTTTAATACATTTCTCCTCAAATATTAAAGTTTGGGTTTGAGAAATTTGCATTATTAAAAGACTTGATCATGCTGGTTTTAATGAAAATTTATCCAATTTAAAAAAACACAGTTTTTTTTGGTTCGTGGGCAGGTTGAGAACCCTGGATATAGCATAAAAAATCGGTCTTCTATGAACTGAAATGAGGAACTGTGTACAGAATATCATTCTTCATTTTCACTTTTTTATCTGAAATATGCAGAATGTATTGTTTTCCAGTCCTGCATTTTTCAGATACTGATTCAAAGTGTGTGATTATGGCAGAATCGTGCAAAATCAAGGAGAAATCAAAAAGTTGAAATGATGAATGAGATTGAGCATTTTATTGTAAACATTAAAATGTTCTTCATAATTTCAGTTCATGAAAGACACAGATTTTTTATACCATAACCAGGGTTCTCAACCTGCCCACAAAAAAAAACTGTGGGTTTTTTTAATGAAACCCAGCAAATATTATTATATTACAGCAAAATAATATTGGGCAAGTTGAATGAAGAGAAATAAAACTCACACCCAAATGGTTTTTCAAAAGAGTGAGAGAAATGCAGTATGGAGCATAAAGTTGAAAAAACTTTCACAAAAATAGAGAAGTTTCCTGAAAATTGTGAAAAACCGGGAGAAACTAGTTTCCGGATGTGAAATCGGAAAACCCGTGAGGATTGGCAGCTATGCATGAAGTCTCTTAGCTGAACTACTTTCACCTTCTTCCAAACTTCTCTTTTTGTTGTGAATAAGCTCATCCATCAACTGAAAAAACTTATTCCACATGTCTGTTACCTTCTTCGTTTCTTTTCGCGAGCGTCGACGTAGGCTATGCTCCCTGATTTCTTCTTTAAACTTAACCATCGCGTCCTTGGACGATATACACTCCTCAACAAAAAATTTTAGAAAATACCATTTATCATCATACATTAAGCTCTCACAGATAAACATACCATCATTAAAAATGATTTGTTCTTTTTCTGCAAGAGTCGCATCTTTTAAAATTAGCTCAATGTTCTCTTTATCTTCAATTTTAAATAAATTTGATAGTAGACAACTTTCAGCAGATGCCTTTATAACATATCTTTTAAGAGCATCGGGACTTTGCTGCCAAAACTCCCTAAAAAGTATTTGATAGTCCTTGTGGACCTCTCTCACTTTATCGGCGATTTTTTCTAATAAACAATCACAACCATCTCCAGATAGAAACTCCCACGCACGATTTGCCGTTTCCATGAAGAGACTTTGCCAAGGCCATTCCAGCAAACATTTAAGCACTTGATCAGGGCATCTTTTAAATACCTCTATTTGTTGCTCTTCGTCCATTTGCGAGAGTAAAAAACATAAAACATCAGCCTTAGAGTGTGCTTTAAGGTTAAAAGGTTGCACTACGCATCCTGCAGTTCTCACCAACGACTCTTCTCTTTCCCTGGAAGTTAGTTTTTTCAAGAAATACTCAGTTGCCACTTTGTTGCCACCAACTGCTGCAGTCTCAAATGCGTATTGATAAGGAGAACACCTAGGTTCCCCCCACATTATTTCAATCATATTATCCAGCTTATTTACTTCCCCATTTATATCATACGACCAAAGAACCACTAAATATTTCTGCCTAACCGCATTTGGGTCTTTTTTGCTATAAAAATATTTCCTGAAACTTTCAGGCATTTTGTTCCATAGTTCCAGAATATCATCCTCTAAGCAGTACCTACATGCTAATCTGTAGCTGCTGATAACATCCAAACTCTTGTCCTTAATAAGCACTTTGGCCGTTTTCTTTAAATCTACTGTTCCATGTGGTGTCCAACAAATCTCACTAGGTAGACCCATACAGAGGCGGCATTTTTCATGATGATTTTCCTTCCATTTCAATATTTGTAAGCCTACTGGTTTAATAAAACATAATATTTCTTCTTTTAAAGATTTAGGTAGTGAAAGTTGTGGTACTTTCTCTATTACTTTATCCTCTATCTCCGCCCATTTTTCTTCTCTTTTACATCCAATGAATAGACAATTGAATTTTATCATTAAAGCCCTGATATTATCTTGATTCCACAATGTGGTGGCTACCTTTACTAGAGCTATATGTTTAAGTGATGGACAATTTAAAGTGTAATTCATTGTTTACCCCCTACTGAAATACTTACACTCTAACAAGAAAAAGACAGATTGCAAATAACGCTATAACCTTTTAAAACGCTTTAAATGGCCATATTGTTTATAATACACTTAACGCATGTCGGCAAACGAGCTAATTAGAGAAGCACAAGTAGTTTACTAACTTATGTGCACACTATTTCTTCTTAGGTACTTTTACGAAGCTGTGCTGATATTTACAATTTCACAGGTAAACAAAATATTTTGCTCACTAGGTTTTTGAAAAAAGTAGCGATTTTTCAAATCTTGTGAATGCACGACACACAGCCTACATCATTAGCAACTCCAAACGGAATGAATCTGGAGCAATGAAACAGCAAACAACAAGGCGGAAAACTTTTGGAGAAAAACACAACCGAAACGAAATCCTAAAATCCAAAATCCAGTCCCGCTTGGTTTGGTTGACTGATGTTGAGCTGTTCGCATCTATCAGTGTTCCTTTAGTTTCTTGGTTGACATCTTATTATTACTTTTTTTTACCATCTCTTTATAGTATTTAGAAATTCCAATATAGCTTTTGCCTTTTTTTCCTCGAAGGATCAGTCCCGCTTTCTAATGTAAATATAAATAAAAAGAATGTTGCCAATTTGTGACAAATTACTAGTTGGCTTGGTTTGTTGAATTTTCATGGCATTTTCATTAAACAAAATAGAAGATAATATATATCTGATTTAAAAATCATTAAAAAAACTCAATTTAATTGAATTCCCATCAGGTAGTTTTCCAAATAAAATGTGTAATCGAGTTTATGTTTAAAAATTTTTATAAGACAATCAAAAAGTTTTTCGTTCATGGTAGTTCAAAAACAACTCAACGCATCTACTTGCATTATTATTGTTTCTTGATTGAAATTCGAAGCGCCTCAATACCATACGTCTTTCTCCGCAAGTAGAATCTGATTGGTTCCTTGGATCGCGTGGTTCTTTGCGGTTCTTTGGTCGCCAATGCAATTTCTCGCCAATATCACAGCTGTTGTTTTAAGAAGCGTGGTTTAATTCGGCTACCTGCACGTGCTTGTTGCAGTATGGATTTTAAATGCCATGTTTGTGCTGCAGAATTTTATCAAAATCAATCACTCACAAAGTTACTGTAAATAATGACACTAGAAAGTTAATTCTAATATAAATATAGTTAAAAGGAAGTTCATATAAAATTTAGGCTGTATTCAGGGTTGCTTGATGAAAATCAGGTTTTAAATTTAAGTTGTTGAAACCAAAGCGGTATAAGTAAAGCGACGACAACTCTATGGGAGTTCCGGTCGCCACGTTAACGTGTCGCCATCTAGTGCTCGCAGGGTATAACTACAAGTTTTATTTATCGGTTGCCATGGTTCCCGATTCACATGCTCCTCATTGCGCACGTGCAGTAAATAACTTTGAATTTTCTAGCCGTTTGGCGAAGTGAAAAGTTCGGTGTTGTTTGCTTCAATGTTTTCATGGAAACGGAACAAGGAATTCACACTTATTTACTAACAGGTAAGTTCTTCTATGTTAAATGTTATGGTTAATGATAGCATCATGTTCTAAATTTTCTTTAAATAATAATTGAGTGAGTTAGGATCCTCAAACAATAAAATCCCCCATTGCTTGCAATATTTAATTCCCCACTCGGTTCATCTTCAGCAAATTATAGGTATTAATTCTTATTTACATTCCCATGTCCCATGATTACATTTTTCTAGTAATTATGATGTGTAATCAAAAGAGGACTGTTTCAGAGACAGTCTCAGGTTGCATTAGGTATCTATAAGTAGTGTAACGGCCAGTATTATTTAATCTCTCAGCATAAAGAATTTTAAAAATTTAGCTTTCATTTAACAAAATGGTATAAATTTTATTATATGGATTATCTTTTCGATGCATTAGTGCCTCATTGTCATCCCAATATTGCCTATCTATATATATATATGTTACTGGTAAAGTGATAAATTTCATTGATAAATGCCAATGAATTTATAACATTGCCCTCCTCCACTTCGGGCATTATTAATAATGCTTGATTTATCTCATTGCCCTTAACATATATATAAATCAATGTTTGTGTATATGTCCTTGATAGTTTTAAAGTTTTCCCACCTACGTTAACTTTTAAACTTTACCACGTTGCTGCGGGAAGGTTTCTGAATAAAAATAATTTTAAATAGAAGCATCCTAACAACTTTTTTTTGTTAAATTTTATGCTTAAAATCCCATATTTCATGCCTAACTTCATGGCAAAATCACTTTGTTGTAAATATAATAAGAGAATATATAATATTAATTGTTGAAGTATAAACATAAAAATTTTTGATGTTTTAACTATTTCTCACTCTGCCGGAACCATATTGTCCGGGTAACCTCTGGTTTAGCGCTACACATTTGAACTGGCGAGGTCCGTCTGTCACGTATCAGCATGTTTTTTAAATACTGAAACTTAGGTGGGCGGAACTGGAAAAAGTTATAACCTACCCCCGAACCAAACCGAAATTTACCCGAACCTTATGTATTGTACCTATGGAAGCTGGCAGTGGCTTCCCCTGAACCAAGTTCGGGCACTTTTTCCAGGACCGCGGGTCGGTGTCGCTAAAAAAAAACGTTCAATGCAAAAACCATTAAAAAACATATATAGCTTTATACATGTATTAAATTTGTTTTTATTGAGCGATTTTCTCTGACTGATTTTTGCATTGAACGGTTTTTTCGTACATCATCCCCTGGATTTAGCGCTTTAGTGCTAGTATATATACAGTAAAGCACCGTTTATACGTCTCATTTATACGTTTTTTACATTTATACCTCGTTTTCGCTAAGTCCCAATTCATTCAAATAATCAAAAGGGTTTTCAACATCTTTTCATTTATACGCCGTTTTACGTCGGTCCCTTGAAAGACGTATAAACGGTGCTTTACTATATATATAATTTCTGTATCTTATATAAACATCTTAATTTTATTTTTTATATGCATTATCATTATATTTACAATATTCCTGAATCTGAATTCCATTTTTAGAGTATCTAATCTGAAGTAAGGTAGAAGGTAGTGCCACTCAATTTCTTTGATGATTTAGGTATGTACTTCTATAAAAACATCTTCATTAAAAATTTCGGCACAGCTTCAATAAGAGTCGACCAGCCTCCATGTTTACCCACAGCTCAAGTTAGATCTACATGGTTGTGCGTCACAATTTGAGCTGTGGGTAAACATGGTAGCTGTGGTATCGAAGAAACATGGTATCGAAGCTGTGCCAAAATTTCCAATTATGATCATTCTCAATTTTATTATTTAAATAGTAATTGTTATGGGTCTGGGGGCCGTTATGGGTTCCCATGGGTCAGGGAATTGAAGTTTCACCTAAAAAGTCAGGGAAAATTGCTAATTTTGGGCAAAAACCTAGATCTTTAAAAATACCTGGAAAATGAAAATTTTTAATGTCAATTTTGGCTCTAGCAAGTGAAAACATTGTCAATTTGTTGAAAATTATGTGTGCAATTATGTTATGCAAGTATCTGAAAAATGCAGCGAATTGCTAATTTTTTTACCGAAAAATCTTAAAAATTGACTTGGAAAAGTCAGTGATATTTTATTTCCTAAATTGAGTGGGAACCCTGATTAAAATAATGGTTATTTTACCTATGCATAAAAAATTTCACAAAAACCACAAGAACTATCTTTTTAGTCTTTCAAGTGACAAAATTCTAATTGGAGTCCAGTTCAAATTTTAATTTAACATCTGAGCATAAAAGATTTGTATACTTCGGTTGATTACAAATTTTACTTCTTCTCTAAAACTCTCAACCACATTACAAGTCCCAGAAAATTTTGAAAACCTGCATAGTTTAAAAATACATCAGAATAAGTGGTGTTTTTTTAAATGTTTTTAATAAGAGATGAAAGGTGAATATTTTAATTGTACCAACCATAATATTTATCTTTATTTTTCAATACTAGAACTATCCTTTCAGTCTTTGTCAAGTGTACAAATTCTATTTTATGCAGTTCAAAATTTAATTTAGCCGATGAGCATAAAAAGTTTGTGTACACTTATTAGATTGATTATGAATTTTACTTCCTTTTTATTAACTCTTAACGGACCTGGAAAAGTTGTAACCTTCCCCCAAACCTTATGTATTTTTCCTATGGAGCTGGCAGGGCTTCCCCTGAAACAGGTTCGTAGGTTTGGGCACTTTTTCCAGGTCCGACTCTTAACCATATTGCCAAAATAAAAAAAATTTAAAAATTGCATAGTTTAAACATTCATAAAACTAAAGTTGTATTTTTAAAATTGTTTTTAATTAGAGCGGAAAGGATGGCGCTTTAGGGTGTCTAAAAACGTTTTTCGAAAAACCTCGCTCTTCAGGGCTTTTCCAATTTCTTTTGGTCCCAAAAGATAGTATGTGATGTTTCAGCCCCAAAGTCAACTCTAGGGTTTAACCTTGCTAAGGAGCGAGGTTTTTCGAAAAAAGGTTTTTTTAAGACACCATAATGGCTAATGTAATGGCGCTTGATATGTACATGCCCAAATCCTTACAAATATCTTGTAGTCTTTTCAGATTTCTTGTCCTGCCTACCAAAATTCTAATTACAGTCTAGTTCATATATTAATTTTGAAACAAATCTTCTCATGATTTACACGAAATATTGGATACCTTTATTGATATATTTAAACATTTAAAATAAATTATGTTTTGGTGATTTTCTTGTCTTTTCTTAACAAATTTTAAGAATGAACAAGCTGGACCCAATGCCATTGCATCGAGTAAAGTTTTAATTCTATGGTTATGAAAATGAAAAATTCAATAATTTTCTTACATAACATTCTATCTTTTCACCATAATTAAATATATGTTTTAACTCAGTTTTATCTACTTAGCCACTTGGCCGCTGGTTATACATCGTTTCCTAGGGAACACCACATGGAGGTGGGCTACGTTGTTCCCCCAACTTTGTCAAGTCCATCCCATCAACACCTGGAATCATCAAATCCTGCCCATCAACATCGGTTACCAACGCTTCGTCTCGAGGATATCTAAGTGCTCATGCTCAAAGATCATTATAAACTGATGAACTTTTTATTTGTACATAATAATTGAAATTTGAAAAAACCTTCCTTTTCTTGGGAACTCAAAATACTTAATGTAATGCTTGGGGGAAATGTAATAAATCTTGTGTTTGGTAATGCAGCTATCTTTCCTTCTTGTGTTTTATACTAAGATTTTAGAATATAGTTTTGTTTTGAGAATTTATAATTTTTATACTTATTTAAAAAAGGTCTTCAGTTTATTCCCTGGCTGAAGATTCCATTATCTGATATTTTATTTTGATCTTATTTTTCAAAGGAATTGTTTTCAGCTACTTCGGGATTATTCCAGGCACAAAGTGTCAAATGTTGCGATAACCACTAAATAAGTTTTTCAAATGTTAAAATAAAAAACATTAAAAATGTCTGATATACCAGGGTGCTTTTGATTTGAAGCTTATTTAGCAAAATGTCACCAATAAAATAGAATTATCAGACCAAAATAATCCCAAAGTACCTCCTGATTTTGTATAATTAATGGATAAAACCATCAGAGTTCAATGCAGTTTCAATAACATTTAAATGCTCATATTATACTGACAAGCTATCGTAAGTCATTCTCAGTTAACAGAAATTTTCATAAAAGATTAACTGATTGAGGATGAGAAGATGTCTAACAATTCTATAAACTGATTGACTTAAGATAATTAAGTGCACTAAGTTTTAGCATTTCCACGATCTTACAGCTCGGTATTGAAAGAATATTATTTTTCCACCCTAATTAAAAAATGGAATTGTTGAGTTTTGTAAACCCTAATTATTATGAAAATTAACCTGTCTCTAAATACCTACTAATCGCAAAGATTCGATCGAAATATTCGTTTTGTAAACAAAACGGAATGTAAACAATGCTAGAAGTTATGGTTATGAACAAGCAGGCGCGCGCGCGGGTTTTCGGGAGGGCCCTGCCACCACCAGGGCGAGATATTGGCGCTGCGATCGTCCGATACTTGGCGTTCGCTGTTACCATGGGAGTGACGTTGCTTCACCGTGTAGTGCTTTGGTTGAAACTAAATAATACCTATAAAAATTAATTATAATTTTCACTCTTCTTGTTTCATTGTTTTACATTGTTTTTTCTTATACATAACTATCAAAAATTAGGTTACTATGATAATTTTATTTTTATTAATCTTAATGAAATAAACATTACATGATAAGTACAATAAATTTAAATGAATAATTTTATAATAAAAAATTATCAAAATTATAGTTTTTGAGATTTTTCTTCAAAATAGTAATTTATTTCCAAAGAAGGGGAAAACTTATGTAATAAACTATGTCTTATAATTAATAATGCACATTTTCAATCAGTTTGAAAATGCACAGATCTGTTAAAACATTTTAAGCTCATTCCAAATTTACTATTATTACTATTATAAATATAGTTGATTAAAAAAAAGTAGTTTAACTACTAGTTCCTAACAACCTAGTACAACAAACTAGTGCCTAACACTAATAGTACATAAATTATTTGTTAGATTACATAAAAATCAAAACCAAAATAGTTAAGGCATTGATCAAGATTGATATTTTTTCTGAGTAACAGAGGCTACGAGGTGTAACCTCTTTTGTTTCTTTTTTATGACTATATAATCTCATGCACTTGTTTCCATTAAATATAATTTTTTTGAGCAGATAATTACCATCTTATAAAACAAAGCAAACATAAGTTTTCCCATCACATTTATTGCCATGATAAAAACTCATTTTCTACATTTTAAAGCTATATTCTTTTCTGAGGATCCTAATAATATATTAAAATTATTTTATTTGATGTGATAAACTCAATAAACTAATAGTCCAAAATATTAAAATATTTAATTCTTTTCAGTAATCTTTATAAATGTTAAATGGTATTAGAGGTTGCATTTTGAGGACCATTTACTGAAGATGAAATTCAGAAACTTCCTCTGTAATTTGTATAAGTTAAGTTTTCTCAAATGGCTAAGGAAAGGAGACTTATTCCACTAGTAATTTTCTTTAACAACTAATTGGTACCAATTTAAAAGTATACAAGTACTCCATAGTCAGTAATGTAGATTTCAGAATTTTAGGACAAACGTGCTTTAAATTAAAATGTGTAAAATAAATATTTTTGGAAAGAAAGAACCACTCTTTTAAAAATATTTTTTAAAAATCATATTCCCTATGTTTTCCCACTTTCTTAAAACTTTAGGATTTTTAAATTTGTAAAGAAATAATGTTAATGATGACAAATGATGAGATTATCCACTGTCTTTAGTAAAAATTTGTTTTGTTTCATAGATAGTATACAAGTATAGGTATAGTTACAATTTATTGCCTTAAAAAAGGTACTAAGTTAAAGCTTAATACATTTTTAAAAATCCATGCAAGGTTTTAAAAAACACCTAATTTAAAAAAATAAATACCAGAGTAAAATAAGAAAGTTGTTTCACTTTTAAATATTTTGATGTTAAAATGTCTATGGATATGGAATTTGTGCTAAAAACCTTAACTATTTGAACTTGTGAATTTAAAATCACTCTTCTGGGATGGGATAATGTTTAAAAATCTTAATAGCTGGTGAATATATCTTCCCTCCTCTTCTTAATCGACAAATATAGACTTTCTACTAGACTTTACTTTTTTAAACACAATTAGGTGAAATTTTGACAACTTTAGGGAAAAGTGTTCCTTTACTTAGGAGGAATGTTGGACTAATTAAGTTATTGATACAACGAAATGTACAAAAACTTATGGGTCTCCCTCCAAAGTAATATACATAAAAAACCCACGTGTATTATCTTTTTTTTGTTGGTTATAGATTTTTTAAAAGAGAGAAGGACTTTTTTCACCCCCTGTATATTTTTACTACTATAAATTAAATCTCTAATTAAAAGAAGTTTTGAAAATTGACGGTAATCGAAATGGTGAAATTCTATGTATAATTTAAATATAGTTATCTTTCCATAAATAATGCCATGTTTAATTAATTACCCCTCAGTTAAACTGTAAAAAACGCAGTACACAATAACGCAATATACAAATCACATTTGTTAATGCATTTCGCGCGCTATCATACACATCCCTTTCTTCGCCAAACAAGGCGATAAACAGCCAACAAACACAATCCAACGCTGACAGCACACGATCTAATGAACCAATCAGATTCTACTTGCGTAAAACGTCTCATGGGTTTGAGGCGCCTGTATTAAAATTTCTGAATCTCTTGTGTTTTAAACTTATGTAAGATCAATTATATTCTATCCAATACAACAGATTGTCCAATTTATTACCTAGACAGCAGTGAGTTAATATTGATGACATGTCATATATAGCCTTTGTCAGTGTATGCTAATTTTCTTTTGCACGATAAATTGCATAACACTACTAACACTCTCAATCTGTTTACAATTTGTGCTTTTCTTCCTGGCTAGTTAGGCTCTTTATTTTAACCATTTTTATGTGTACCAGGGGTGTGTAGTTAAACTATTTAAACATTTCCAAACCAAGACTCAAAATGGTTTTTCTTTCAGGTGACTAATATCATTGGTGCATTTTAGTCCAGTAACTTTTAAATCTTCAAAATCTTTTAAAACGTATAGAATTCAAGAGCACACTTTAATATCAGATTCCTGAGCAAATATGTAATTACATATAAATCCTAGCCCTAATTATTAGTAATGATACCAAATTGACACGTACAATTATAATATTTATTTATAAAACAATTATTTTACTACAAAAAGTTTTTTTCTTACTTTGGCATACAAGAGAGCAGATATATCGTTTAACGGTTTAACCCATTCTTAGTTCCATAAATTATGCAAAAAAAAATCGGGCATGAGAACTTGTATTGGCACAGCTGGGATAACCGTCGACCATTTGGCGACCGCGAAGTGGTCGCCAACTAGTTGGCTTTTATCACGCCCGAGGTGCCGATCGCCCGTTCCGGCCGCCATGTTTTACCACGACTCAAATGATAACACTTCAATGCATTACGATGGCTCCGATTTAAATGAGAAGAAATACACTAAACTTGTGAATAAGACTTTCGCAAAATGTATAAAGCATAGTATTAAAACAATAAACATGCAACTTAACATTGTACCATGCATTGTCATGTATCGGTATTAAAATGACTCGTAAGTAAAACAGCATGCGATAACAAAGGCACAATAACAAAAGTACATATTAATGTTATTCTTAATCAAATTATGGCTAGAAATAAGTAGTTATTAATAAAATTCAGAGAAATAACGTTTCGCTTACCGATTTCCACGCTGCTTACTTCATAGGGGTACCACAATAAACAAGATCTATTAACGAGACTGCGCAGAACACCGTCACTTTTCCGGGATGATTAAAATAATTAATCAATCCAGGTTTTGTCTTTTTAATTTTATTTAATTATTAAATCAATTTAATTATGTGATTAATAATTAGAATATTTATGATAGGGCTGCCCAACCTCCGGCCCGCGGGCCAGATCCGGCCCCCGAGCCCTCTGAATCCGGCCCGCGAACGAAATTAGAACACCTTTTATTACTTTATTTTCCTGTTGCTTTTTTTGCTGAAAAAAATTAGTTTAAAAAAATTTACCACACTCACAAAGTATTACAACATTTTTCCGGACCTGCCTTCAAACCTATTCTCCTATTCTTTGAACTTATTTTATGCAATTATTTTTCATTTAAAAATGCTAAGTTGCAAAAATACTGTAAACGAAAAGTTATAAAATGTAGTTGTTGTAATTAAGCATCAGTTAGCGCAGTGGTTCCCAAAGTGGGCTCCACGAAAAAATTTAGGGGTTCCGCGTGGCAAACTTTATTTCATTAAAAAAATAAGAATAGTGTTTAATATATTCACATTTTCTTCAGCAAGTTACTTTCTTGAAGAATCTAGAGATGATTTAAATATGGAAATCCGTGATGGGTTAGGTCCCGAGTAATTTACTTTTAGTTAAGGTAAAAACCAGCTTTTTAGTGTCAAATTTTCAAAAAATTTCTGGGGAAAGCCCCCCTGCCGCCTCTTTAGTATTTCAACATTTATTATTCACTCTTTTTTATAACAAGTTAATTAAAATCAAAATTCTACCTAAAAATCTGTCCGAATTTGGGTTTACGTGTACCAAAAACAGCTAAAAACCCAAAAATTTTATGGGGGAGGACCCCCCAGACTCCCCTTTGAAACTTCAACCTTTATTACTAAAAACTCTTCGAATATCATTAATATGTTGAATTGTTTTTTCTTCTTAGTTTTGTTCTCAATAAAATCAGAAATGTTTCATTTAATATCAGATATTAAATTTTGAAAAGTCATAAAAAATATTCAGTGTTTCGCGAGCAACAAATTTCTACGACCAAAATAGTTTGGGAACCACTGAGTTAGCGCTTTTGCTTTTCTACTGTTATTTCATTTCCTCATAAAATACCTTGAGTGGCCCAAAAAAGGTTGGGCACCCCTAATTTATGATATTGTTCTTCCTTTACTTCGGATCCTAAAAACCCTCGGAATGCGTTAAATCATTCAAAAGATATAATTCTGTTCTTATTTTATTATCATCAAGAAATAAGAAGCGATTCATAAAATTTAAAGAATTCAAAGAAATACTGTTACGCTCACCGACTTCTATGCTGCTTACATCGTATCGCATAATCAAAACAACAACGGGACTATTCAGAATGTTGTCATCGTCACTATTCCCGGATGATTCAAATAAAGACAAAAACTAGTTTGATTAATTGTTTTTAGTTATTAAATCAATTAAATTTTATGATTAATAATAATATTATTTATAATATTGTTCTTCCTTTATTTCTGATCATAGAATTTCGGATCTTGCAAACGATCGGAAATACGCATGCGTCAAATCTTATAATTCCAAAATATAATTTTGTTCTTATTTTTTAATTAAATAATTACCGGGGATCAAAATATGTATCTCCCGGATACAGAGCGTGCATCGTAATACTGAAATCGTAATAACTTTTTATAACATCCTTTTTCTTTGGTTAATCTTCATTTGAGTGAGTCGTGGGGAAACATGGCGGCCGGAACGGGTGACCTGCCGCTCGGCCGTGATACAGCGCCAAGCAGTCTTCCATTTGGCGACCGCATCTTCCATTTTGGCATGGTCGACGGTTATCCCAGCTGTGCCCTTGTATTTCTTGTGCATTTTAACTTCGATTAGGCTATCCTCAATATTAAAAATATTGAACAGGTAACCTAAGGATAACGGTTGTGTGATTTTTTTGTGTAAAAGGCAAAATTGTTTGAGTTCTTAGTTACTAACTTTCTTCCTACCCTATTATCTTTTCACAGAGGGTTGCTAATGAGATTTCACTTTTTTAAAATAAAAAACATTATAAATTTTGTGATTATTTTTTTATCTTGCATTTGATAGCCCATTGGCATAGACCAAAAAAGAACACTGCTAGACAATTGCCATAAGAAAAATATTTGATAGTTCTCGATTTATTTCATCACATGATTACACAGTTGGTACAGCTCTCGCAAAAAAAAAACGTTACAACATTGATCCATCGATGGATCAATACAACATTTTTTATTTATCGGGATCTGTACCTACACAATATTTCGCTCATAATGCATGCATGCTGTCATTAAATTATCATGTGATATAAGAAGTAGTGAAAACTATCAAATCTTTTTAAAATCTAGTTCCATACACTCCAACTTCTACGGAATTTCCGTAGTTGTTACGGAAATGGAGTGGAAACTACGGAGTTACGGCAACATATCGAAAACTACGGATCCAGCTTTTTTAATGATACAATATTTTCAATTCATAGTTTTTAATAATAAAAGTGTTAATTTGCATAAAATTTCCTTTTTTCTTCAGGAATTATTTTCATTTTATCAATTTAATTTTTAATTCTTAACACATTTGTTTTTATTTACTAATTTATGGTTATTTAACTGTGCTTTATTTAAAATGAGTTATAAAAAAAATACATAAAAAGTGAATTAAGGGCTTGTTATTCAATGCTTTAAAATGAACATTTTTTAATAAAGTTAATTATAATCAACAAAATTGCATTGTGTGTTGTTTTTAAAAATATATATTAAAGTTAATTTTTTAGTTATATGATAATTTTCTTAACTAATATTGAGAATATTTTTAAACATGTTATTAAAGTATTTTGCCCTTAAAGCATTATGCCACTAAAGACTACTGATTGCCAATGTTGGAGTGTATGTAGTTCAAGTCAACATTTTAGATCAGTTTAAAATTATGCCAGCCAGGCATAACTGGTTGGTAACCTTTCTTCTTGATTTTGATTTTTGTGTGGAAAGAACGTTATTTCACAAAAGTTTCTTTGCAGTTTGATGTCAACTGCACAAGATTCTGGGCAGCACCCCCTATATGCCATCAGAGGTTCTTCAAGGAGTGCTCATTGGATTAACTTGAATTTGGTGAATTCAATTTTTTATTTAATTTTAAGTTAATTTATCTTTCTTATCTAATTCATTGTGCTAAGCCAAAACAAATTTGTTTTTAATTTAAAAGTTCTTTTTCTTATACTCAGTTGCAACTTAACTTGAGCCTGTAGAAATATGCCGAGAGCAACCAAAGAAAGTAGTTCCCCGCGAGGTGTCTGATTTTTGAGTGAAATTAAGAGCTTCAATTTTAAAATATGATTAGTTTTTAAATCAACGTATATTAAGCAACTTTTCATCCCGATATGCATAAAATGTTCAGTATTATTATTTTTTAAAGTGGCGTAGTAGTACAACTCTCTCTCAAACTCGCCAGCCAATAAGAGCTTCCCAGCAGGCTTTCTGTTCACTCAGATTTTCTTTCGCCATGACGTCAGGCTCAACTTAAGTTGCACTCTAGTATAGTTAAAATTGGACCATGTTGATGACTCAGTTTCTTTATACTTTATACTTTCTCAAACTTTTTAACATCGCGACCCACTTTTGAGAAACAAAACCTAACGTGACCCACCGACTTCAGTTAATTATAATTAACTGAACTGAGATAATTATCTCATGCCCCCACAGAATTTTAACTTCTCTGGCTGAGGGGTGTTCACCTACCATTTAGTTACAAGGGTATGAAAAATTTTAATTGTAGGCTTAGAATGACCCCCAGAATAAAAAGGGGGTCTGGGGTTCCTCACACAGAGAAAATTTTAAAATTTAACCCTTAAAAATATGGTTTTAACTTGTTTTTTTAGCAATATGGGATAAATTGCAGTTGCATCATTTCCTAAGAAAACTCTTAAAATTTGCATTGATCCCCCCGTTGAGGATGCCAAGAAACACTGAATATTTTTTTCAAATCTTATTTGAATAACCGACTAGATTTGCACTATCAGCACATTAAAGTGGCACAAACTATGTATTTACATTAATTGCCGTTCGACAACAAGTAGTGTAGTTTTTCCTCAAGTTTTTATTCTTTTTACTATAGTATGGTAATTTGATAAATTTCAAAAGTTCAAATAATAGTTTGATAATTCAAAAGTCAGTAACACGTCTGTAAAACTATAAAAATATACTGTTAAATATATGTCCAGGAAAATTAACTTCATGTGGCACCAAAAACTGACTTGGTGGGGCTTTAAAATGATGTGCAGCAATACCGGGTCACCATTAAATTTTTTTTGAAATTTTAAAATTTAAATATCTCAAAAAATGGTATTTTTAAAAATCTGAAAAAATTACCAAAAATAGTTTGTGTTGACTACTTACTTATGGCAAAAGCTTGTGATGGGATCTCAATGGGATCAGGTGATAATAAGCACCCAAAAAACACATGTTTTATGAATACTGTAAGGATATGTACTAATAAAGATATTTTTATGTACTAATTTTGCTTCATTGAGTATGTAGAATATGTAAAATATTAGAAAAGTTGGGATTTCCCCTTTTAACAAAAAAAACTAAGCAAATTTAACAAATTTTAAAAATTTCAAATTTTTTAAAATTTTTAAATTTTGTAGTACAGGCATGTGATACATGTCTATATGCTATATTTTAGTGCTGCTTACGAATATCAGGCCAACTTTTGAATAAAATTTAGAATAAGTGTGGAAAAATTGAATAATTTATCTTTAATTACTTCTTTTGTTTAAATTGCTTCAATTTTTCCACACTTAATTTAAATTTTATTCAAAAGTTGGCCGAATATTCGTAAACAGCACTAAAATATAGCCTATAGACATATATCACATGCCTGTACTATAAAATTTAAAAATTTAAAATTTGTTTAAAATTTAAATTTTTTGAAATATTTTTTGTCTTTTTTAAATTTTAATAATTTTTTGAATGATTCACATTACCAAATATTGTCAAAATATTTTCTGTTCCATTTGATATAAGGATTTCACCCCCTGTATTTTTTTCAAAGTTTATTTGAAAAATTAATTATTAAACTAATGACTAGGTAATAAATTGGATATTTTTACATGTTATTTTGCGTTAAAAATTGTGTTGTTATTTCAAAAATTAACCTTTTTTAAATAATGAGGCATTTACCAAGGTTCTTTATCCATGGATATTAGTTAGATAGCTTTATAAAAAACCTCAATTTATGATCTAGTCATTAGTTTAATAATTAATTTATTAAAATAAACTTTGGAAACAATACAGGGGTGAAATCATTTTATCAAATGAAACAGAAATTTTTTTTGACAATATTTGATAATGAATCATTTAAAAATTTAAAAAAGACAAAAAATATTTCAAAAAATTAAAATTTTTAACAATTTTAAAATTTTTTAAATTTTGTAGTACAGGCATGTGATAGATGTCTATAGGCTATATTTTAGTGCTGTTTACGAATATTCAGCCAAATTTTGAATAAAATTTAGAATAAGTGTCGAAAAATTGAAGCAATTTAAACAAAAGAAGTAATTAAAGATAAATTATTCAATTTTTCCACACTTATTCTAAACCTTATTCAAAAGTTGGCCTGATATTCGTAAACAGCACTAAAATATAGCATATAGACATGTATCACATGCAGGGTTGGCCGGTTTAAACCATTTGGTTTAAACCATTGGTTTAAACCATGGTTTTTTTATGGTGGTTTTTTTACCAAAAAAACCACTTGGTTTTTTTTGGTTTTTTTAGAAATTATAAAATATTTTCAGGATTTTTTAAAGAAAGTGTTATTAAGTATAATCTTTTGCACAAAATTAAAAGGTCAGATTTATCAAAAAATTGACATTTTAAGGTGATTAAAAATCAGAAATCATTTAATTTAATGGTTTTAATTATTGAATTCTCTCTAATCTTAACCTTAAATGCTTAAGTTAAACTTATTATATGTTGCAAGAGATAGTTCATTTATTAATTTCCTTTAAAATGAAGCATTATTTCAAAGAGTAACTAAAGATACAGAAAAGTTATCTGTTTTTCACTGATAAAATATGGCTTGGATTTTAATTAATTGATAAAACCAATTTGTCTTATTTGTCAGTCATAAAAACCAGTTGGTTTTTTTACTAAATTAATAAAAAACTGTTAATTTCCCTAATCGGATTAATTATCTCAATCATTTATCCAATTTCAATTAACATTAGTTGCTTACATTTCCCTTTTATTTATTTAAAAAATAAAATTTTCTCTTTGTAAAGAAATTTCTTAAGTTCATAAATTAATCCATATATAATTAAGATAAATAATTTGATTATTTCAGTCATTTATCCAAGATAAATTAACACTGATTTTTATTCACTACAATAATATTAGATATATTCAAATTGGAATATTTTAAAAACAAAAATTATTTTTAAAACAAATTAATTTAATTTTAATTAATTAATTGAAATATACAAATCATTTATCAATTATAAACAACCCCTGAAATAAATGTCTCATTTACAACTCAATTTCAAACATCACTGCTAAAATAACTTATTCTGAAAAAAAATTCTAAAAAAACTTGGTTTAAACCAAAAAAACCAAATAAACCCGGTTTTTTTGGTTTTTTTAAAAAAACCCGGTTTTTTGCCAACCCTGATCACATGCCTATACTACAAAATTTAAAAATTTGAAATTTTTAAAATTTGTTAAATTTGCTTAGTTTTTTTTTGTTAAAAGGGGAAATCCCAACTTTTCTAATATTTTACATATTCTACATACTCAATGAAGCAAAATTAGTACATAAAAATATCTTTATTAGTACATATCTCTACAGTATTCATAAAACATGTGTTTTTTGGGTGCTTATTATCACCTGATCCCATTGAGATCCCATCACAAGCTTTTGCCATAAGTAAGTAGTCAACACAAACTATTTTTGGTAATTTTTTCAGATTTTTAAAAATACCATTTTTTGAGATATTTAAATTTTAAAATTTAATTTTAAAATTTCAAAAAAAAATTTAATGGTGACCTGGTATTGGTGCACATCATTTTAAAGCCCCACAAATGGGCTTTACAATGATACCACTCCCAAGACTGTATTATAATTGGTTGCCAACTTACAGGCAATCAAAGATGTCAAAAAGTGCAGTTTTTTGAGGAAAATTCAAAACTTTAAAAATGTATAACTTCAAAAGTATTTGAGCTAGGAAGCTGAAATTTGGCATTTTTTCATATCTCTATAATGACTTACTGCATACCAAAAATCAAGAAAATCTGAGACATCAAGTGTGAATGAGTGTGTTGATTTGACGTGGAATACCCCAACAACTGTAATTGTTAGTATAATGTGTGAAGTAACAATAAAAGAGAATTGGATTTTTAAAGTAAGTTTCGAGTTATTATGTTCATGTGGCTATACTCCTTGTAATCAGAATTGGCGGTTTGTCACCATGGTAACGCAATAGAAATGCAATGGGAAATGACTAGTAGCGAACCACCCATTCAAATTACACAGACTATATGAATGGGTATGATTTGAAATTTGCATAAATAATTTTTACGCTGAACTTTATTGTTTTTGAATTTCAAATTGCTTACTGATTTCTCATATCTTTAAGACTTAGCCTAAAAATGTTAGTATATCCTACAAAAAGAAGATAGTGCTATTTTAGGCACAGTTACGGTGTATAAAGCAATTTTTTTTAAATTTTGCAGCCAGGATCACTATCTAGTTTCTTGAACTTTGCTTCTGATTATTTCTTTACTTACTTATTTAAAAAGTTGAAAATGTAGTATTCCATTTAAAACATTTTTTATAAGGATTGAAAATTTGTTTTTTTTTTCATCATTTGCTAGTTTAAGTTGGTTTTCCAGGGTTTTTTCCTCACTTTCAATCATTGCAATTGGATTATATCAAAAGTTAAGGAGAGTTATGCAAAATTTGGTGTCATTTCTGAGTTTTGAAATATTTGTTTTAAAAAATAAAGTTGTGTATACTTGTAGTGTATATTAGATTATAATTCAATTCCAATATTTTTCAGGTTTCTTTCGATTTTATAAATGCAGAACACTTGTGTCTTTGGGTTTGGAGTGCTTTTTTTGGCTGAATTGGTTTACCAGTTTTTTACCATTGATTTTCAGGCATTTCTTTTTGGTCAACCTAAAGCAAAAGGCAAATCTGAAATTTAAACATACACCAATTGCAATCAATAATGAGGAAATTGCATGATTTTTTTAATTTTTTTAATCGATTCCTCTTGCAAAAATAAGCAACTACCCAAAATTTGAGGCCGATCGAGAAATTTTTTGATTGCCAAAAAAATTAACAAAAATCCCCTTTTTAAAAGCGCGCGAAAACGCCAAGAGTTTGGATGTGACGTCATCTTATACTAAACATTGTTGTAAAGCAATGGAGTTGATGGTATTATTGTTGACGTCATCTTATAGTTTAAACAATAAACGTTTTCAGTCACGTGTTTTTTTCTCGACTTTTAAATTAAAATATTTAATTACCTGTACATTTTTTTGAAAAACTGACTAGATATTTCATTTTACCATACAAAAAACCATACGGAACACTTGTTTGTTTTTGAAAATCTGACACATGCAACTTCCTTATTGAGTTTAAAATTCATAGACTTTGTTTTGTTATGCTTTTATTGCCCATCTTTGTTCTCATTTCCAAATGGATACTGTTCCTCTTTGCTAATTGGAAACAAAGGTTCTAAATGATTAAGTTTTTTTTAAATAAGCTCTGACAGTGTTTCTTAGTGATTTGTTTCAACAATTCAAGTAAAAAAATCTAACCATTCCAACTGGGCATTAAGTATACAATATTAAGCCAAGACAATTGACTTAACAACTGGTGAATATTTCAGTTAAACATTTCTTACTGGTATATTTAAAAGAACAAGTTTGTTATTTCAATATTATTTCATCAATCATTTTCTATTATTTTCATAGTGAACGCAATAAACAATGTCCATGCAATATATGCATGCAAACCTTACCTCATGTGGTTAAATGTATACATACAACAGTTCAATTCAATAATTCAAAGTTAAAGGAAACAACAAGAATGGTTGAACTTTCCAATAGAAGTAAGAAAAGCATAATCAATATGATAAGGAAAATCAAAAGAACCAAGGGATCTTTGAATATCCACAATTTTGAATTACCCATTTTAAGTTATGCATATTGCACAGTACATAAATAATTATCTCTTATGAAATTCATTTTTAATGTAATCTCCTATCACCATTATTAGTGTAGTTTAACACAGTATAAAATTATTTTTTAAGTATTCAGTTTTAAACAATCAACTTACAAGAAAGACATTCATATGCATTTCTTTAATAATGATAAAATCCCCTACACTTTGTTTTGTTTTCTTTCCACTGATAACAGTTTGTTAGGCCTTGACCATTCTGAATTTTCTGGAATCATGGTAAAATTACAATCTCTAATACCTGCAAAACTTTGCACTATCAGAAAAAATTGATGCAGTTCCAAAATTTTGGGATTTTATCTCATCAATATCTTTTAAACCCCTTAACTGCCACGGAAGGTATGTTTTGTGAATGTTTAATGATTTCCAATATGTTTTCAGGAAGAACATATTGACTGTTGTGGAATCCATTTTGGAAATTTACCAAGAGTATTCGTGAACAGAGGTTCTGAGGTAAACATTTTGCTGTTAGTTCTTTTTTTTTGCATTTTATTTCATGGTGCTGTGATGTGTTAGATTACAATATGTGTTGCATAACCTCTACTCAAAAGTATTTTAAATAGTTGAAACTCATACTTTAGTGTATTAAGTATATATTTTAAGTGTTTTGAACAATCAAAGTGTTTCAGTTGGCATTCAAACTGTTTCATCTGCAATTATCATTTTAATTGCAAAATTGATTGATTTTGTTTAGGGTTAGCGTAACTTATAGTCTACTTAAGTTATCTCTATATGTTGCTTTAGTTGCACCTAAAAGGGTTAGACAGCAATTTAAGTTTTTAAAATGCAAAAATTAAATAGTACAAGTTTTTTTTATTTAATCTTACATTAGAGAGTAAATGATATGTTCCAGTAGTAATATATAATGTGAATTTCACTATCAAATAGAAGTACTGAAAGCAGATTGTGTTTTACCTTTTTGCTTTTCTGATAATTATTTTAGTTTTATATTGTAATCTCTGTGCTGTCTTTATACCCCCAGAATCAATATAGTCAAATTAAAAAGAAAACGTTAATAATTTGATAAATATTAGATAAAATAGAGGCTCTGAACCTAAATGAATTTACGTAACATTTATCATGGTAAAGTTGTTTTAAAAACTTCTAGCATCAATTGTGGAATTTTGGAGGTATGAAGGCAACACCTTAGACATGACAGTCTTTCAAAATTATCATTTTTAAGTTATGAAAGTCAATGAAGAAAATATTCTTAAGCTGTATTGTATCAGTGCTTCTGTAATAATATTGCATTTCATCTGTTTGTGACATCTATTAGATTTGGTCACTCAAACAATTTAGATTAAAGATTATTTATTCTCTTGTGCTACATTTATTTGAATGATTTTCAATGACTGTATAAAAATCTATTTCATTTTATTATATAAGTTGAAGTTTTCTTTAATTAATAAACCAATCTTTAGAAAAAAGAATTGGATTTTTGGTCAATGTTGTGTAAGAAATTCTCTCATCTACTCTAATTCTGATCAGACTAAATTATAATAGAATTGAAAAGGTTTAAAACTATTAAGATCCTACAAATATATCGTACTTATAAGTTTTGAACTTTTAAATTGCAGATAAAAATGATGAATCAACTCCCCAAAGAATTCTCTTTTGCTACAAGATGAAATGGAGCACCTTGATGGGTAATTCTTAATCTTGTAATTACTACATTTTTCCAAATTTGAGTTTATGGCTCATAAAGTAATAACCAAATCAAATGCCAATAATTATTTTGCATATAGCAATATAATTTAGTGTTTCCCATTCTCACAGTTTAAACAACCACAATAGTTTAATCAATAATATCAGCACTTTTTTGTTGAAAAAAGTTTCCCATTCAATTGAGAAGTTTTTTTCTTTCAATATAAAATAACAATAGGGTGTGCATGAATATTATTAAAAATCTCCTTTTTAAAATATAAAATCTTCTTCCTTTTTTTTCTTAGAAAATTCAATTGGCTTTTACATTGTTTCTCCTTTAAAAAAAAATTTTTAATTTTAGTATCATTAAATGTTTTCATTGCTGCTTATCATAATGTTATTAAATTCCTAGCATAAAATAATTTTTTTGTAGTATTTTAGTATTTATTATTCTTGTGATACTTGAAATTATTTCAATTGTTTGATCATTGCAAATGTGCTTTAAACAAGATGTTAACATTGAATTTGATGCAATTTATTTTACTGACATCAAAAGTAATTTGCCGGTTCAATTCCGTTATCCGTCCCATTAAAGGATGTAAATCTGTGCCAGACTAACAGAAATATCCAGTTTTTCAGGTTGTAATCAATATAATACTTTAATTTCAATATTTGGTCATATTTCTGTTATTTTGGCTCTGTTTTCTTATCCCAGTTTGACTTGACTGAAAAAAGGGTTTACAAAAATGTTTTTCTAATAAAAAAAAGCTGGAAAAAACATCTTTAACATTTATTTGTTTAAAATATATTTTAGTTGTTTTTCTTTACCCTCACCACACACAAATGCTTTAGAAAACTATGATTTTTTAAAAATTCTGTTTGATTTTAAAATTGAAATTAGATTAACAAAGCTACCCTTCAAATACCTTTCAAAAGATTCTTTCATCGCAGAATCATGCTCTTTATCGAGCATAGCAATTTAGTGGTTTGTACCCGAGCCTTATATTTGACACCGACTTTTTAAATTCAGTGATCCCCGCATGAACCTAAGTGAAGTTATTTACTTGTAAAATAAAGTATTTATTGCCAAAGCAACTGGCAAAAAAATTCACATATTTAAAACCATGTTTTTTTTTATTTAAAACAAGTGTTTTAAATGTAACAATCTAATGTGATTTTTAACTGGACAGATAATGGAATTGTACCAGTTTGCTTTTACACGTAATATTCTTTTGACATTAGGATAAGTCAATCTTTAAAGAGTATTGGTTATTCTTCAAATTTGTGTTTTTCTTTAAAATTTATTGACATTAGGGGACATCCATAAATTACATGAGGTGTTTTTTCCAAAATCTGGACCCCCCCTTGGTGAGATTTAATGAGATTTTGCTGGACCCCCCTCCCCCCACGTGAGATTTACCTACAACCCCTTTAAAAATAATTTTCTATCCTATTCGTTTGCATTTTGTGCTTCAATACCTAAAACTTTTCCATTATTCATGATGTTGGGGAAAATGACATTATTCCGCCTAAAAATCACCAAAGTATCTTATCTGTGGGTATTATTCCTTTCTTATACTTAAAAAAATAGTTTAATTTCTAACTTAAAAAGTTGACGTGAGATTTTAATCAACCCCCCTCCCCCTTGATGAGATTTGGTGAGATTTTTCCAAACTCCTCCCCCCCTTTTTGACCTCACGTAATTTATGGATGTCCCCTTAGGGGCCTATCAAATATTACATAAGCACTTTTTTGGTCATTTTTAACCCCCCTCCCCCCTTGTCAGCAAAGATAAGCAAATCTCAAACCCCCCCACCATAATTACGTAAGAAACTGCAGGGGTCAATCCAGGCGAAAATTGGGGCCGTTTTGCGGCCCCTTCACAAAAATTAGCTTCGATAAAACGGCCCCTTCACAAAATAAACTTCCGAAGAACGGCCCCTTCACAAAAATAAACTTCAGAAGAACGGCCCCTTCACAAAAATAAACTTCGTAAAATCGGCCCTTTCACAAAATTTCTAGTGACAAAAAATTACCACTTCAAAATTTCAAACGAAACCCTTCAAATTCTCCGAAACGAACGCGATTCTCGGTTAAGAAAGAACTATGGAAAGAACCATACAATCCATAGATCGACGAAAACAGCAGTTTGCGTTTTCAATCCGGCAATCCTATGCTCTCGGATTGTCTGTAAAATTTGCGGATTTCAGCTAAGTTTTACGGATCAATTCTAAATTTTACGGAATCCACGTTTTTTCCCATTTATGTTTTTCAGAAACGTTTACAAATCTAAAAAATCGTGATTTTTTGCGAAAGTTTCCATTTTTTTTTCGCGGAATGTTCTGTTTTTTCCGCAACCCATTCCTTGTAGAATCACGGGCGTCAAGAGATGTAGGGTTTTCTCGTGTCCGTATTGTAATGAAAGAAAAACCCCAACGTTAACACATAGTCAAAAGCCAACATGTCCGATGTTCAGAATCTCTATCTTGAAAGCTAAAAAGTTGCGATTCTTCGTGAAAGTCCCGTTTTTTCCACGACTGCTTCCATCGGGCCTCGGCGCCTAATTCGCGACCTAATTGGAACTATAATCACATGCGTTATCGCGATATTAGTCGGTATTTCAACTTATGAGGATTTTCTAGAGTAAAGTACTATAGAGTACTAGAGTAGAGTACTAAAAATTTTTCTGGTATTATATCAAATCGATTTAAAGAATGTAAAGATAAAATAGTGAATCAAAAATTCTAGGTTTTACGTAAAAAATATATTTTTCACAAAAAAAATTCCATTTTCACAAAAATAATTTCAGTTTCACAAAAAATAATTTCATTTTCACAAAAAATAATTTCATTTTCACAAAAATTAAAAAAACAGGCCCCAAAAATTAAAACCTGGATCGACCCCTGAACTGCCAGACCCCCCCCCCCCCCGAAATTTTGACATCCGTATAAGTAGGTACTGTTTTTTTCCCTTGAAAATTAGGTGACTTATGCAAGGAGCTGTCGTTTTCGGGTGTAACCCTAAGGATTCAATAAATGAGTCGAAACACTACTTTTCGGGGTTAAAATTTCAAAATGTTTGGGGGGTCCATCCCCAGAAAAAGTGCTTATGTCAAATTTCCCAATTCAATTTTTCGTTAAATTTATTTTTGGTTGAGTTTTGAAATTATTTATGCAAAAAACAGAGATTTCGAAAATGCAGCATCTTACGTAAGCATCACCCATATCCCCCCTTGTCAGGAAAAATAAGCAAAGATCAAACCCCCTCCCCCCCTTGGATGCTTACGTAATATTTGAACGGCCACTTATAGTCCATCCATTTCACATGCTTTTAAAGAATAGTTTTATTATGGCTTTGATTGCTTGTCTTTTCTTAACACATATGAAGTGAATTATACCATTTTATTTATTAGAATTAATTTGGAGTTTTTAATAAATATAGAAAATTGGTATAATTCAAACAAATGCATGCATTCTAAGATCTTGAAAAACACTTGCCAGGTTTCTGACTAATTATTGACAGCTTAACAAATGTTATGATTAGAAATATATATTGCAAAAATTAAGTTTTAATATGTTTTTGATTTCTTGACTTTTCTTAACACTTATGAAGTGCATGGCTACCAATCATTATACCATTTCTTTTATTAGAAGATATGTTCAATTGTAGTTTTTTTAACAAATATAAATATATGAGTTTAAACAGGCATTTGTGGAAATAGCGTAATTCAAACAAATACATGCTTTCAAAAGTCCTGAAAAACACTTCAAATATGCCAGGTTTCTAACTAATTTTTGACAGGTTAATGCATATTATCGGTAGAAATATTGCAAAAATTAATTTTATTTAATTATATAATTAACTCCATTTTAAAGGAAATAGGAATTGCATGTAATTCTGTTACCAAAAAAGTAGTAAAGTTTTATTTATTTTAAGAAAATTTTTTATATAAAGTTGATCTGTTTTTTTTCACTTTATAAAATTCAATTGAAAGTATTGTATAGTATACAATCAGTAACAAGTGTTTTTAGAGGTTAATATATAGTTAAATCACATAACAAAGTAAAAAAACTTTTACATATTCACAGAAACTTGACTAATTACAACTTTCATCTTTCATCAATTTTTACACTAATTACCTTGTCTTTTCTCTGCAATTCCATTACCAAGCATTTAAAAATTTGTAAAATCTATTAATTATTTTTGAATTATTTCAAATGCATAGTTTGTTTTCTATGACTGTATTTAATCTGAATATTATTAATAATAATTCAAATTGAAGTAAAAAGTTGCTCTGATTTGAAATTTTTTTTTTGTATTTACTTTCTTTAAATGCAACTAACTTCAAAAGATGTTCATTAATTTTTGGAATCCATAATTAAAGAGTACTCCAATTCACAAAGATAGTAGTACTTGAATGATATTTTTTGTAATATGTTTATTTGAAGTTGTTAAACATATACAAGTCTACTGAATGAAAGGTTTGAGTTATCTGTTGAAAACACTGCTTGCCTTAAACAGTACTTGATGTTTAAAACAAATTATTTTTTCCTAGACTGAGTGGGGTTTGTTCGTGCATGATCATTTAGTGACATCACTTACAAACGCTTCTCGGTTGATATGCTCCTGGAAGACCTTCCATTTTATTAAAACGGTAAATTGTGTTGCCTCTTCTGAAACAAAATTTTTCTCTTTAGAGGAGGCGTTTTTGGAGGTTAATATGGAGTTTAATCACAGAAAACAACTCAAATAGATTCAAAGAAATTTTATCTTGACTAAACTTTTAACCTCTTGTCTTTTATTCTGTAATTCCATTACCAAGCATTTAAAATATTTAAAATGTTTTGAATTCTTTCCCATTTTGTTTCTGTAAAAAAAAATCGGAACAGAATAATAATAACTTGGTCAAATAAAAAAATTGTGAATGTTGTTACCAAAGAATTTCTCTTGTTGCATCTACTGTACAGACTTCCTTTAAATGCAACTAACTTTAACCCTTGAAATTTCATTTGTTTTCAAGGGAGAGTTTTATTTGTTTTAATCTCTTCAATTTGAATGGGAAAAGTTTGTTTCTAATAGTTCAATTTCTCTGTTGGCTTTAAAAAAAAACATAAATGGGATTTTTGAAATTGTAGAACAGATGTATAACTACTTAAGTTTTTCTGTGTTTCCTTAAACAGTTGTCTTCTGGAGTAGTTGCAGTAAAAAATTTGTAGAGGTAGATCTTTGCTCATAAATGGCTTTCTACTTAAGGGGACTCAGTACCAAACTTTTTGTCAAATTTTCGAATTAAGAGATTTTACATAAAAATGAAGATACTACCCTTAGAATTATAATGATATGAGGTTTTTAAATATAAAAATTGTGAGGTTTTCTGACCCAAAGATAGGCTCGCTGAAGCATAGCTTTCAACCTTTAAACAGGTTTTTCTTAAAACAAGATTTTTATCGTTTAAAATCCTAAGGCTTTTTTTCTAATTGTCCAAATCACTTAAAACTTGGTGGTCATTATCAGTAATGTATGTTAAACAGCTCTACGTTTGGATTTTAAAATATATTTATTACAAAATTTTTTACAAAGCAAGAAAGTATAAAATTAGCATATTTTTTCAAAAAAAAAGTCAAATTTCAGATTTTATTTTATTTTTCTAAAACTCTTGTAGATATTTAAATTTCTTAGAGCTAACAATACATGGTGGATTTATGTTGATAAAAAATATCAAGTGAAAAGAGTGTATATTAAAGGAGGAGTAGCATTTTGAAGTAGGGTAATTTTGGCCACTTCTTTTAAATTTTTGAAGTAAATCAAATTTTGAATTTGCTTTTTGTGCTAAATATGAATTAGTGTAAAGTAAATACATAATTTAACACCTAAATTAAATCCTGTTAATAGAGTGAAAAACGTTTTTGGTACTGAGTCCCCTTAACGACTTTATACAGGGTAAAACGAATCTATTAGAAGAACTCTATAAGAATGGCTTTAAAGTACTTGATTTTTTCCCTTACAGAAGAACTATGCTCAAAACATTTCCTAGACTGAGTGGCGTTTGTTCGTGCATGATCATTCAGTGGCATCACTTACAAACGCTTCTCGGTTGATATGCTCCTGGAAGACCTTCCATTTTATTAAAACGGTAAATTGTGTTGCCCCTTCTGAAACAAAATTTCCCTCTTTTATATTTCTGTGTTTTACACCAATTACTTGCCTTTGTTAGAAATGTTTTATAATGTGATTTATTTTGTGTTTCAAAAGTAGATTACTTTGAGAAATTAGTCGTAATATTTAGCTTTATTTTGAGAACTAAATCATAGTTTCTATTTAACCCTTTCACGGGCCATTTTTTCTAGTAATGTTAGGGTGATTTGTTTTTAAAGAGAAATTCATGTAGCTAATAACCTAAAATTAATTTTATTATTAAGATTTTTTTTTGTGGAAAGTATGTTTCCCCCACTGGGAGTTATTCAAATGTAAGACATCTTATGTTTTGCATTTCATGATATTTTTAAAATATCAGTTTCAAATACTAAAATCTGCAAAACGAATTATAAATTAGATATGTTTTGTGTGTTTTATATGTTTGGTGGGAAGTATACTACCCACGGCCTTATAAAGGGTTTAAATAGTCTCCATGGAAATGATGATGCAAAATCAAATGATGATCATATTGTAGCGTTTAAGGTACGGACCTGGAAAAAGTTGTAACCTTCCCCCGAACCTAATAGAATTTCCCCAAACCTTATGTATTGCTCCTAAGGAGCTGGCAGGGGCTTCCCCCGAACCAAGTTTATAGGTTCGGGCACTTTTTCCAGGTCCTATATTTGTTTAAGGTATCCGCCTACCTTTGAAACCATTTTTTTAAATACTTGATTTACAAAATTTGTTTTTCAATTTTTAGTTTAAATGTACATCAAAACATTGATTAATGCTAAAGAAAAAATATTAATTATATTATTTTCTAAAATATGGGGTAATTATTGTAAAATTTAAGTGAATTTTTATAAAACCCCTCTCACTCTTGCCCAAAAACTATTACCCCTATATAAATTTCCTTTGGACGCAAGTATCGTATAACCACGGCTTACTTGATACTACTACAGGCTGACCGAGATGCGGAAATCTTAAAAATGTAGATGGCGCAAGCTAGCATCTAGCAAAGCAAATCCACAGAGTTGAAGGCGGGGCTTAATGGCTCAAAAACATTTCTTTGGCGAGAAAATAGAGAGATTTATTCAAAAGCTTGGTTTATATGCTACGTATGGTTACGTATGGTTACGTTTCAAAATGGTTACCAGTATGATATTTGATTATTCTTATAAAACCTGACTAGAGTCACCATGAAGTTCACATGAGAACTCGTGAAAGGACAAATCCTTAAGAGTGTTACAATCTGATGGGCAGTTTAAAACGCACCAAGACTTCATTTTTTCATCTTAAATTGTAAAGATAATATTTACAAAAATATGTTTTTAAGATTTCAATAAACAAAAATAGAAATTGACATGTTATAGTACATAAATTTAAGATATCGTGTTTTTTCTAAGATTAAAATCGCAAAATTCCCTTTAAAATTTTTTTAGATTGAAAGAAATAAAATAGGCTTTTTAAAAGTAGAATAAAAAATCCAATTGTATCCCCCAAAAAAATCCCCTCTCACAAATTAAACGTTTTTTAATGAATCGAAAATAGTAATTTATTTATTCAAAAATAATATTTCACCGTTATTTTTCAAAATTTAGCATTTCTTATTTTAAAAATATGAACTAGTAAATTTGTGTGGTAGGTTGTCATAATGTTAAAGTTTGCCAAATTAATCGTACATAAAGTCACGATCGCCAACAGTCAGCAGTTACGTCATGAAAACACGCCTTTGTTTTTCCTTATTTGTCAGTGGTGTTATCCTATTGGTTAGGACGTTATATACCCGATTGGTGGCAATCCTAGTGGAAAAAGTTGTCAAAAGTTTTAATAATTCAAAACTCGGTCAGCCTGTAGTATTAGGTCATCCCGAAAGTTTTGTCGCTCTTGGGAGCATCTGTTTATAAGATATTTTTGACACTTTTCCATTATGTGATACCAATATAAACTGTAACTTTATCCACCGTCAACTTGGCATCTTGGCTTGATTTTGGGGACTGATCGACAACTGGGCTTTCCTTAAATATGTGATAACATGTTACTTCATTTCTTTTCTGCTCAAAATTTTGCATTTTTCCTAAAGTTAAGATTTTTAAATTAAAATTAACTGGCTACTTCCATAAAACAATTAAAGTTTTAAGTATTTTTAACAAGTGTGGAAAATTTAACTTAGATTTAAATTTTTTCTGGGGCATCCGGAGAGTTTGATCACAATCATCCATATTAAATTGCTGGAAATCCAGTTCGCTGGAAATTCTACCGCCGCTCTTCCAAAGTAGTATAAAATGAGTTTCAATTTATGAAATAAATAAGATCTTCCGTACAATCTTAATTATGACTTCAAATTAAAGTTAAATTAGTTTGAGATTTAATTTTGAAAGTTTTCAATTAATGGCAACTTGAAGTAAACAAAATCTTATTAATCGTAGAAGCTAGGAAAGCTGGAAAAGTAAGCCAGCAAAAAAAAAGAGCCAAAATTCGCCAAATTGGCTTTAGATAGAAGTAGAAGTACTTTACTTATTTACCGTAAAGTACCAAAAAATACATTATATACAGATGCTCCCAAGAGCGACAAAACTTTCGGGATGACCTAATAGTATCTAGTAAGCCGTGGTATAACACTTATCTTCAGAATGGACTATTATCTAAGACATATTCGAAATGTAATTGCTTTACAGCATAAAATGTAAAGGTAAGTGAAAAATTTCAAAATTTCTACAACCCTTTAACAAAAAAAAACATCAATAAAAACAAAAATAATAAACTTGCATAAAAATCTGTAGTCCATCTGGTTAATAACAGTATGATTAATGTACTGTTAAAATTTGGAGTGAATATCTTGGATAGTTTTTGAGTTATCATGTAAATAGTGGAGGGTTTTTATGCAAAATTTAGTTCTGAGAAAATAAGCTTTTAAGTTTATATTTGTATAAGATCGCAAACGACTATCTATTTTTAAAATGCTTTTCTTATTCACCTACGAGTAAAATGAAAACCGTTTTGGAAAGATAAAAGTCTAAACTGAAAATGTAAGAAACAAATTTTCGAGGAAAAGGTCGAAGATCGTCATTTTAGGGGTGGCGGATACCTTAAGAAAGTTGGTTGACACAAACCACAAAAACTATCTAATACTAGCTGATATGCTCGGCCTTGCACGGGTGGAGTTATAGCTGTAGGACCTTTTTTTTAATTTTTAATGTATATTTTATACCTTATTTTACCCAAATGAAAGGTATTAAAATCCATCCAGTTCCCAAGCATTTTAATAATATTTGAACAATATCTACATTTCTCCCAATCTCCCAAAATTACTTAAAATATGCCCATTTAGAACCCTTGATTAATCATACAGGATTTTAATTTACTTTTTCTGTGAAATTATTCAATAACTAAAGCGTATTCCATTTTGCAATTTAGGAAAAAATCTCTCTTGTTAAAAGGGCTTTCACATTTTCAGTTGTTTTTATTTGTAAATCAACTTTCTTGAAGCTACAATAAATGATTGGTTTTTTATTTACATTTTCGTTTCCATGGAGACTATTTTAACAACAATGACACTTTTTATCTAAAAGCTAGATTAACTTTCAAATAAAAATATTTTAAGTTATACTTAATTGCATGTTTTAAAATTTTAAATTTCATTTAATCTGAACAGATCTCTTCTGGAGGACAAATAAAGCAATTTCAGCATAATGACCATAAAAAGGGTCAAAAGAGAGCCAAGGGGTCATTCTAGAACTTTGAAACATAGCTTATGTTGTTTCTTGAGTTTTTTACTTAGGTATACCAAGTTTGGTCCCGATCGGAAGAAAACTGTGGATTTGTATAGAAGACAAACAAAAACACACATATTGAATTTTATTATATTAGATGTATTTAAATAAAGATGTTTTATATGATGTCAACCTGTTTTATCACTCTTTTTTCAACTTTTACAATACTTGTCAACTACTAGTCAAACTTGGAATAAATGCCAAGAGAATAAAGTTCTGCTCTTAAATAGTTTTGTTAATTAATTACTTTTAAAAACCACTAACTTAACTTCCAGTTTTAGTGTATTTTACAGTTAAATTAAATTTAAAAAACTGACAATTCCACGATGCACTTTTTCCTGTAGCTGGCTACGAAACGTCCTTGATGGCTCAATTGGTAGAGTCAAGCTGCTGGTGTACAGAAGATACTGGGTTCAAACCCCACTAACTTAACTTCCAGTTTTAGTGCATTTTACAGTTAAATGAAATTTAAAAAACTGACAATTCCACGATGCACTTTTTCCAGTAGCTGGCTACGAAACGTCCTTGATGGCTCAATTGGTAGAGTCAAGCTGCTGGTGTACAGAAGATACTGGGTTCAAACCCCACTAACTTAACTTCCAGTTTTAGTGCATTTTACAGTTAAATGAAATTTAAAAAACTGACAATTCCACGATGCACTTTTTCCAGTAGCTGGCTACGAAACGTCCTTGATGGCTCAATTGGTAGAGTCAAGCTGCTGGTGTACAGAAGATACTGGGTTCAAACCCCACTAACTTAACTTCCAGTTTTAGTGCATTTTACAGTTAAATGAAATTTAAAAAACTGACAATTCCACGATACACTTTTTCCAGTAGCTGGCTACGAAACGTCCTTGATGGCTCAATTGGTAGAGTCAAGCTGCTGGTGTACAAAAGATACTGGGTTCAAACCCCACTAACTTAACATCCAGTTTTAGTGTATTTTACAGTTAAATTAAATTTAAAAAACTGACAATTCCACGATGCACTTTTTCCAGTAGCTGGCTACGAAACGTCCTTGATGGCTCAATTGGTAGAGTCAAGCTGCTGGTGTACAGAAGATACTGGGTTCAAACCCCACTAACTTAACATCCAGTTTTAGTGTATTTTACAGTTAAATTAAATTTAAAAAACTGACAATTCCACGATGCACTTTTTCCAGTAGCTCGCTACGAAACGTCCTTGATGGCTCAATTGGTAGAGTCAAGCTGCTGGTGTACAAAAGATACTGGGTTCAAACCCCACTAACTTAACTTCCAGTTTTAGTGCATTTTACAGTTAAATGAAATTTAAAAAACTGACAATTCCACGATGCACTTTTTCCAGTAGCTGGCTACAAAACGTCCTTGATGGCTCATTTGGTAGAGTCAAGCTGCTGGTGTACAGAAGATACTGGGTTCAAACCCCACTAACTTAAATTCCCGATTTGGTGCATTTTACTGTACAATTAAATTTAAAAAACTGACAATTCCACAATGCAGTTTTCCCAGTAGCTGCCTACGAAGTGTCCTTGATGGATCACTGGGTAGAGTCACGGTGCTGGTGTACAGAAAGTACTGGGTTCAAACCCCACTATCTTAACTTGCATTTTACAGTTCAGTTAAATTTAAAAAAAAACTGGCGATTCCGGTTTACAATTTGAGTACTGACTCGTTGTGAAAAGACCTTCATGGCTTAGTAGGTAGAGTCACGGTCTGGTGTACAGAAGGTACTGGGTTCAAATCCCACTAACTTAAATGCCCGAATTGGTGCATTTTACTGTAAAATAAATTTTAAAAAGATGACAATTCCACCATGCAATTTGCCCAGTGGCTGCCTACGAAGTGTCGTTGATGGCTCAGTGGGTAGAGTCACGGTTCTGGTGTACAGAAGGTACTGGGTTCAAACCCCACTATCTTAACTTCCATTTTTAGTGCATTTTACAGTTAAGTTAAATTTTAAAAAAATTGGCGATTCCGCTTTACACTTTGACTACTGACTCGTTGTGAAAAGACCTTCATGGCTTAGTAGGTAGAGTCACGGTTCTGGTATACAGAAGGTACTGGGTTCAAATCCCACTAACTTAAATGCCCGATTTGGTGCATTTTACTGTAAAATTAAATTTTAAAAACTGACAATTCCATAATGCTCTTTGCCCAGTAGCTGCCTACGCAGTGTCCTTGATGGCTCAGTGGGTAGAGTCACGGTTCTGGTGTGCAGAAGGTACTGGGTTCAAACCCCACTAACTTTAATTCCCGTTTTGGTGCATTTTACAGTTAAAATTAAATTTAAAGAACTGAGAATTCCAATATGCACTACGACTATTAGCTGGTTACCAAACGTCCTTACTGGCTCAGTTGGTAGAGTCGTGGTCCTGCTGTGGTGAAGGTGCTCGGTTCAAACCCTACTATCCTCTCTCTCTGTCTCTATATCTCTCTCTACCTGATATCACAGCTGACCTGTTGGGAAGCTGGTGACCGAGTCGAGTCTGTTCACCCGTCGAAGATGTCGGGGCTCAGACGAGAGGAGGTCGTCCTGTCGGACCTGATCTGCTCCCCGGGGGGTCGCGGGCCTAGGGGGTTCTTCGGATAACCCCCGAAAGCCCCTTCGCCCTGGGGGCCAGCGGAGAAAGGTCCGGCAGGAAGCCAGTTTTGTTAAAATTTTTAGTCTCAATTTACAATAAGCAATTTGTGAACGGTCCCCTAACGGGATGCAATATAGAGACGCCCCCCCAAGTTATGAGGTTGCAAAATTTTGACTCCATTACCCGTCTTCACCACTCCCTGCGGCAGGGCTGAAGCACAAACTTTTAAGTTTTCACTGTGACCGTAACTGTGAGTTAAAATTATATTTTAATAAAATTGTTTTCTGGTGCAGGGAATCGAACCTGCAACCTTAGGTACTGCAGCCTGGAGCAACCTCACCAAGCCATCCGTGCCTGAATCAGGGGCAGTTCTCTAATAAATTTAAAGTTGACATATCTCTCTGACAGTTAAAATTAAATCATAATTGTTCCGTCTGAGGCAGGGAATCGAACCAGCAACCTTAGGTTCTACAGCCTGGAGCAACCACACCAAGCCATTCGTACCTGCATTAGGAGCAGTTCTCTAATTAATTTAAAGTTGACATATCCCTCTTACAGTTAAAATTAAATAACAATTAAATGTTCCATCTGTGGCAGGGAATCGAACCAGCAACTTTAGGATCTACAGCCTGGAGCAACCACACCAAGCCATCCGTGCCTGAATCAGGGGCAGTTCTCTAATAAATTTAAAGTTGACATATCTCTCTGACATTTAAAATTTAATCATAATTAAGTGCTCCATCTGAGGCAGGGAATCGAACCAGCAACCTTAGGATCGGCCGCCTGGAGCAACCACACCAAGCCATCCGTGCCTGAATCAGGAGCAGTTCTCTAATAAATTTAAAGTTGACAAATATCTCTGACATTTAAAATTAAATCATAATTAAGTGCTCCACCTGAAGCAGGGAATCGAACCAGCAACCTCAGGTTCTGCAGCATGGAGCAACCACACCAAGCCATCCGTGCCGGAATCAGGAGCAGTTCTCTAATAAATTTAAAGTTGACATATCTCTCTGACAGTTAAAATTAAATCATAATTGTTCCGTCTGAGGCAGGGAATCGAACCAGCAACCTTAGGTTCTGCAGCTTGGAGCAACCACACCAAGCCATTCGTACCTGCATTAGGAGCAGTTCTCTAATAAATTTAAAGTTGACGTATCCCTCTGACAGTTAAAATTAAATCACAATTAAGTGTTCCATCTGAGGCAGGGAATCGAACCAGCAACTTTAGGATCTGCAGCCTGGAGCAACCATACCAAGCCATTCGTGCCTGGATCAGGAGCAGTTCTCTAATAAATTTAAAGTTGACATATCCCTCTGACAGTTAAAATTTAATCATAATTAAGTGCTCCATCTGAGGCAGGGAATCGAACCAGCAACCTTAGGTTCTGCAGCCTGGAGCAACCACACCAAGCCATCCGTGCCTGAATCAGGAGCAGTTCTCTAATAAATTTAAAGTTAACATATCCCTCTGACAGTTAAAATTTAATCATAATTAAGTGCTCCATCTGAGGCAGGGAATCGAACCAGCAACCTTAGGTTCTGCAGCCTGGAGCAACCACACCAAGCCATCCGTGCCTGAATCAGGAGCAGTTCTCTAATAAATTTAAAGTTAACATATCCCTCTGACAGTTAAAATTTAATCATAATTAAGTGCTCCATCTGAGGCAGGGAATCGAACCAGCAACCTTAGGTTCTGCAGCCTGGAGCAACCACACCAAGCCATCCGTACCTGCATCAGGAGCAGTTCTCTAATAAATTTAAAGTTGACATATCCCTCTGACAGTTAAAATTTAATCATAATTAAGTGCTCCATCTGAGGCAGGGAATCGAACCAGCAACCTTAAGGTGGACACAAATTGGAGCCGAACGGCGAAGCGAACAGCCACGAACAGGCTCTGCGCACGCGCAACTCGGAGGCGCTAAGAGCGGCGCTTGCGCAGAGCGTGTTCGTGGCTGTTCGCTTCGCCGTTCAGCTCCAATTTGTGTCCACCTTTAGGTTCTGCAGCCTGGAGCAACCACACCAAGCCATGCGTGCCCGAATCAGGGGCAGTTTTCAAATAAATTTATATTTTTTAATATCGAGAAAAAGTCTCATGGTTTGATGCCAAACTCGACCCGGACCAATTTTAAAGAAGTTGTAATTTCAAACGACCAATTGACCAAAAGTGAAAACTGACCCTAGGTGGTCAACCAATATGCCAAAATTTTCGTCTATGAGAGCAGAGTAGGATTATACAAGAATTTTAGCTCTCAGCCGCATAGATCAGGCACACGCACAATACACAAAAAGAACAGTGGTCAAGCGAAATTTCAGACAATTTAAAATTAAGAAGGAGACCCGAATTTTGGTAGGTAGGTGGTAAGGGTTTAGGTAACAGTATGGTCAATAGGTATTGACCAATGGTCAATGTATACATATTATTAAGATCAAAGGACTCAGAAAGACACCTAACACCACCCACCTAGGATCAATACAGTCGAATCCGCTTAATGTGATCACGGTTAATGTTATCAATCGGATAATGTTATCGGAATCGACGGGTCCCGATCATTCCTATTTAATTTAATGTAAAATACATCGTTTAATGTGATCAACTATGAATCATCAATCCGCTTAATATTATCAAAATTTGTCCATATCCCCTTTAAAACGACCGCTTTTGGGTTTGAGTTTCATTTTGAAGGTCAATTTTTACAAGTAAAAATCTTCTCCATGAGAACATCTGGAGCTTCTTTTTTTCTGAAATTCAGTATGAGCAAAAAAAATTAAAACATTCCGTATATTATTGGAAGAAAACGGTTATGGGGGGGGGGTCCGTACTTGTGATTGGTTAAAGAAACACAAAGATCCACGCTTTGCAGATGTTTCTGATAAGAGCATAAGGGATAAGTGATTTTGATTTTTCCTTGTTTAATGAAATTCAGATTATGTAATAAATAAGTGGTTTATTGGAGTGGAAAGATATAATGGAGCGGAAAAAAGAGAGACCTTTCTATAAAAATACACAGTAAGCGATTATTTTAATTTTATTAACTGAACTACTCTTATATTTTTCCCTTAAAATTTTTCCTAGTTTAAAAATAGAGTTCTAACTACATTTATTATTTGATATGAGATCGCTTATTGTTATCGATCGGATAATGTTATCAGTTTAGTCTCGGACAATTGCGATCACATTAAGCGGACTTGACTGTATTTACAAAGTTAGAAATGGGGTCAACAAAGTGACCAGGGGTCAATGTCAATCAATTTCATTATGTTAGCAGAGTATGCTACCCAAATATCATCCTAATTAAAGCATATGAATTAGAACTAGCCAATTCAGCCAATTGACCACACTTGACCACAGGTCAATAGACCACCACAAACCAATAGCTATATAACGTTATATTTCAGTCAAAAGCAACAGAACACCCCAGCATAACACTATCGATTCACTTCAGATTCATTTTTGATACGTTCGGTCAAACGTCCGATTCGGTCAAACGTCCTGTTCGGGCAAGTTGTCTTTCGGTCCGGTGGCAGTCGGGAAAGAGGCGCTTCGGTCTGAATATTTCGGTCTATTGGGCGCGACCCATGGAGAAGTGTACCCCCTTGTACCCAAAAAGGTTCTCAAAGTGAGTTAAAGACCTACTTTTACAGGTCAAGTTTCAAAATTTTTTCTGGACGAGGGCCCCCATACCCAAGGGGGGCTTGTCTGGAAAAGTGCCCCCCCCTCTTGGAGCCGTGCTGGATCCGCGCGAATCACCCAGCGACGGTGTTATGGAGGATTTACAGCACTGCTGCAAGACCGGTTTGCGGTGAAAGCGACAAGAAGCGGGAATTTGTTATTCCATAAAACCAATTGACGAGCGCCATCTTTTGTGACTAGCGGGTACTAAAATTTATCGCTTTTTGCATGACTTGCAGCTCTTGCAGCGGCGGTGTAAATCCTCCATTACACAAACCTTTGAACCCGTTTCCTTCAGTGAGTTTGGGTTTCGGTTTCTTCTGTTCTCGGGTTTCGACGCTAGATGGCGCTCGGGAGAGGAGGAGCGGTTTGCCGGTGAAGAACGAAACTCACCGCGGGAGAAATGCTTCCTCGCGCCGCTAGACGATTCCTGCCAGCACGGTGAATTTTCCCTTTCTAGTTTATCATCAAAGTCCTTTAGAAGCATAGTGACGGGCTTACCTGGATAAATTTCAAACAAACGATGACCTGTTCGCCACCACTGACGTAATGCGCTGAGCTACTCCACATGTAGTTTTTATTTATTAAAAAATTAACATACGATCGGATTTTAAAAATTTTCTTCACCGATGATTTTCTTTTATTAGATTCTGTTGGGAAAAACGCCAAGAGTCTGGGATCATCGTATGTTGACGTCGTCATTCGATAATCATTGTTGGAAAGCAATGGAGTTGATGGTATGATTGTTGGCATCTTTAAACAATAAGCGTTTTCCGTCACGTGTTTTTTTTCTCGACTTTTAAATTAAAATATTTCATTGTATATTTTTTTGAAAAATTGACTAGATATTTCATTTCACCATACAAAAAACCATATACGGAACCCTTGTTTGTTTTTGAAAATCTGACACATGCAACTTCCTTATTAAGTTCCGATGGGGGCTGCAGAAAATTTTTGGAAATAAATTTCAACCGAAAAAGAGGGGTTTATCTTATGTTTGGTACATCTACACTGTCCAAAAAAAATGTAGCCACTTTCCGTGGGAAAAACTGGGCAGCTGGGTTGCCCCTATTTTCAAGTAAATGTTTCTGGAAACTGCCGTTTCTGGAAAAAATCGTATTCTAAATCACGGAGGTCTTCCCCCTCTTTGTACGCCTCTTATGTTATGTTCCATAGGTAAATTGCACCGACCTTAGAACACAGATAGACAGAACATGCGCGCGCATCCCCATAGCGGGTGCTCTCCCGCTCAAAAGTCAAGTGTAATGGGAGCTCTGGGAACGGGATTCGTCGGTTCAATTCTGGCCAGCTGGCTTGATCACGTGATTGAAATGCTCCAATCTCTATGCCTACAAGGTCACGTGGAATTTGAAAAACGGTGGAACATGTTTCAACGCAGGCCAAGCCCGCTTGCACCGTCTATCAATATTCCAAGGTCTATGTTTTAAACTATTGAGGGGGGGGCACCCCTTCCCTTCGGGATCGACGGCCGTACGAATGACACTCAACTTAAACCTAACATAATTAACTAAATAATAAACTTAATGAACTTAACACGAGCAAAATCGGGTAAATCATCTAGTTTACTATAAAAATGTGAGCCGAGTAATTGTTCTAACTTGAAAAGTCATAAATGTTGTCCCCATGCTTTTTAAAAAACGCCCGCGCCCTCAAACGGTGGAAAAACAAGGCTTTATAGGTCGGTCGCCATCTTGGAATTCCTCACCAAAAATTAAAATGGTCCGATTCGCACCAAACTTGGTATGCAAGTGCGGAGTACCTCATAAGCTTCTTTGGTGAAGTTTTCTTTGAAATTTCCTTATTTTTGCGAAAAAACGACTCCTTCACCGGTTTCTGGGCCCTTAAAGTTATTTTGTAGGTCGATTCCATGAAAGGGAAAACGTTTTCGATTGGAATGCGAAAAAGCGAGATAGGCACGCCCCTCCGATGAGCAAGACGGATGTGATTAGGCGGTTCTTCAACCAATGAGAGAAGTAATTAACTGGGAGGAGACTTAATTAATTGGACGACGGGTACAGCCAATCGGACGGGGTTTAATCGAATCGGATCTCTTTCTTTCCGTTTCTGGGTCCGCCTCTGCTGTTTTAAAGCATGGATGCAATTATAAACTACTTAATTATGTAAGCTGTGGAAAAAGACGTCTTTTTAAGTTGTTTTTTTTACTAAATTTAGGTTTTTGTTGCGGTGACATCTACCTTAGAAAAAAGGAAGTATTTTGATAGGACATATTTAAGTGCTGTCTGCATGAATCTGCGGAACTGCTAGAACTTCCCGGTTAAGAATAAGATATTATTGATGAATAATTTCACCTACGTCCCCCGTGGAGTAAAGCGGATGCTCCGGCAGCACTGTAAAAAAAATCCTGAGACTTTACACGAAAGAATTGTGGAAAGATGTTGCCACGATTTTATTGAGAAATGCTACACGTTGTCACCGTGTAAGGTCTCGGTGCCCGCTGTGGAAGGTTCCATAGTAGACACGGTGTAAGGTTTCGGTGTCATTGTGTAAGATCTCCGTGCCGTTGTGGAAGGTTCCAGAGTGGACACGGTGTAAGGTTTCGGTGTCACTGTGTAAGGTCTCCGTGCCGTGGTGGAAGGTTCCAGATTAATGAAAATTATTAATGAGAATAGTGAAGTTTTTTCTCACTCTGTCTTGAGTGGGCAATACCAGCATTTTTTGAAAACAGAAAAAAATGCATTTTTTCTGTAAAGGAAATCTAATCCAAAAATCGATATAAATCCAAAAATCGACATGAAGAGTTTCAAAAAAAATTAGCCATTTGTCTTTGTGTAGGAAGTACGTCACACCTGATTCGGCCTTACTTTAGCTACACTGTAAATGGAAATGTCTGAAATTCAGACACATATGCATCTGAAATGGATGGTTCAAATTTAAGACACATGAATGTGTCTTAAATATTTCAGACGCCTTAAACGTCTGAAATACCGATGTTTCAGATGCTTGAAACGTCTTAAATTCCAATTTTTCAGACACCTAAAGCGTCTGAAATTGCCCATGTAAGACACTTCAAGCGTCTGAAATACCGATGTGGGAAAAATAAAAATAAATTGCATGACCGGGGAAGGTAGGATTCGAACCCGGGTCTACCGCTTGCTAGGGGAGCGCGCTAACCATTCAGCCACAGGTGCTTGCCTAGTTTTAGGACGCATTACAACAAATCGTTGTTACAGATTTAGTCCATTACTTCTTGTAATGCTGTTTTTAAGGAAGTTTAATTCTAGATCTTCTTTTAATTCTTTTTTTCTAGATTTGGGTATTTTTTTAGATAAAAATTGTTTTTGAGCAGGTATTTTAAAGGCCTCTACATGGCACTAAAATCTTTAATAGACCGCGCGATTATTTGAGATTATCACAACATCGGGATGTTTTTACTGGGTTAAACCAACAAAATGAAAATAGCTTAAAAATAAATTTAAAATAATTATAATTTCATAGGTGACTGTTTCAAAATTAAAAGCATGGTTCTTCATATTTGAAACAAGATGCTTCATACCAAGATGAAAACTATCATTTCTCACAAAAAAAATGTTGTACAGAAATGCAAACGTTAGGTAATTAATGCAGGGCATTTATGATTCGATCAGCAACGTTTGAAAATTGAAAAGACTTCAACTCGGGCAAAAGTTTCTTAATTTATATAATCTTATGTGTATACATCATCAACACAGGATGACTTAAGACACATCAAGTATCTGAATTTAAACGTCTGATTTTATGTGTGTGAATTTCTGTATCCCTTAAACGAAACGTCTTAAATTCAGACTTGTTGTCACTAATCAGACGCTTGAGTCAGCTCCTCAATACTACACAACTTACATGTCTGAAATTCAGATGTCTGTGGTGTCTGAAATTATATAGGTCCGACTGGGTCAGACGTTTAATGCATCTGAAAGATCATTTCAGACGCTTAAATGTCTTAATTTCAGACATGCTTATTTGCAGTGTATAGTGACTAGAATAAGGTAGTGTGTTTACCGGATTTAAAAAGTGTCCCCAAAACGGCGAAAAATCCAGGTGGCGAACGATCGCTTGTTCCCACTATTTCCCACTCTCTATGGATACTATTATCTCTGATTAGCGAGATCCGTGCTGTCGGGTAAGGCCAACACCCCCTCTTCTGTAGGAGGTATTGGTAAGGCAAGTTCACAGGACGTACGAGGCGATTACCAACTCGAATCGTGATTGGTCAATTTCAGGGCGTAACTTATCACTATTATCCCAACGTCATACCATTCAGCCAATCATAGACCAAGCTGAGAAATCGCCTCGTGCGTCCTGTGAACTCGCGGGACCGCACGGATAATAGTATTCATATAGAGAGTGGAAAACAGCGATCGTTCGCCACCTGGATTTTTCGCCTTTTTTGGGTCCACTTTTTTATAATGGTGTCTATGGGCGGTAAACACACTATCTTATTCTAGTCACTATACTTTAGCGAAAATCAAAGATCGCTTTGAATCCTGATAGGTTGAAAATAAATGTATAGTATTGAAGTACGTCACAATTTTAAATTCGACGTTTTGCGTATCTTTTCTAAAGTCAAACTTTGAAATTCAATAAAAAATAAATAATCATCGGATTTTAAAAATTCTTGGTGCGAATATTCCTCTCTCTAGGATACCTCTATCGAATAAAAAAATAAAAAATAAATGTGGGGATTACCCATTGTACTTGAAATGATAAAATATGAGCCAGAAACGAGCAGACACTTTAAGAAATAATTTCCCCCCAAAAAATTTTTAAATTTAACAGTTTTTTTTGCACGAAATTTCGTAAATAATATAATAACAGAACTTCATTAAAAATCTTTCAGAATATGGCTTTTAAACAGAATCAATTACAATTTTCAAATCAACAGAATTACAAAGTTAGAAGTGTTTTTAAATATAGTTTTATTTAAAATAATTACTTCACTGAAACATTCTTGAATTTCTCTTAATTTAATTTTTAAAAAGTAAGAAGAGAGATTTGCGAAGTCTAGCCCGGCCAACAGGTTTTGAACCGAAGACCTTAGGGTTGGCAATCGAGTACTCTAACCATCCAACCGCCCAGTACTACATTCTTGAAGTGTTAAACCAATTATTTGTAGATTTTTCTAAGTTTGTAAGGGGTGAAGCATTTTAAAGACTATAAGATTATTGAGATTATTTACTCTCACAACATCGGATTTTTTTTACTGTGTGTAAACAACCACAATAACACCATTCCCTTTTTTATTTCACGAAAACCGATCATTTGCTACTAATTCATCTTTCCGGGCAGAGAAACGGTCATTGCGCATGCGTCTCCTTCGCATTACACTGAAAACTGAAACGTTTCGGAGCTGCTTACTCAAACATAGTGTGTTTTGTGGACTCCGCGGCCTTTCCACAACAAGTTCGTGTAAAGCCTTTCAATACTGTCGTGTATAGTTTCCGGAATTTTTAACAGTGAGCAGAAGCTGCGGCAGGTCCCGGCGACCGCAACGGCACGACGCGCTTTTTTGCTGAGGCCAAGATTTTTGAAGGCGAATATCCAGCCTGGCTCCAAAGGGAGGGGCACTTTTCCAGACCTTTTGATACAAAATGTTGGGGGGTTTCTAAAAAGTATCACGCAAGATCCCCTTGTGGTATCACTGCAAATAAAATTACACAAAAATAAACATTTAACAACACCAAAATGTCCCCAAATTTACAACGCATTTAATGTGTTGCAGTAAGAACACTTTAATCACAACACAATTATTGTGTTGCAAATGTGTTTAAAATAGTGTTGCAGTCAGAAATGTGTTCTTAAAATAGTGTTGTAAAACGTGTTGTGATGAAAAAAGTGTTCTTAGATAGTGTTGTAAATTACAACACTTTGTCCCCAAATTAAGAACACATTCTCAACACCACACACAATTTATACAACACCTAAGTAAACATATTTTACTAAGTGTTCTAAAATGTGTGTGGTGTTGTGATAGAGTTAATTATGTAATGCAATGTTAGTTTTTTTTTTCATTTCATATGATAGTTGATCCAAGTTTGTTAAAACTAATTTTTAACAAGGAAAATTATCAGTAAAATCCATAAAAAAAGAAAATCCTATAACGAAAAGTCATGTAAATACTTGCACTTTTAAGCCACTCAGAGTTAGAAAAAATAAGGTTTTTTTAAATAAAAAAACATAACATATGGCATTTTGTTTCAACAGGCCTGACACAAATATGTTACTGGTCAATTACCAGATGAAATGGTGAATTTGTTTTATAAAAAAAGCTCGGTAAAAAATAATAAGTGTTTTGAACAAAGCAGTAAATGTAACAACCCTGATCTCACCTTACATTTTAAAATAAATTTTTATAATTAATGGTTGTTTACTAACAAAATTCACAAAAGTTTATCTAATCATATAACAATAATAAAACTAAAATTATTTATTTATTTTTGAGGGTAATATGAAAGAAATTTAAGGAAAGACTAAATGAATTTATTACAGCATTTTTATTACACAAAGACATTGTTAGCTTAAAACACACTTTTACATTCCTGAATCAGGTTATAAAACCACTTTAAGGCTGAGCGCGCACTAGACTTTTGTCTCGGAGACAAAGACAAAATTGCTTCCCTGGCTATTGCAAGAAGCTAGAGTGCGCGCACATGGCGACGAGACCAAGATCACTATAGGCCAAGAATTTCCTCATAGAAATGCATTGCTCTCGAGTGACTAGTGTTTTAAGTCGGCGAGACAGAAGTCTCTAGTGCGCGCTTAGCCTTATAGTCAAAATGTAACTAAAAGAAAATAAAAATACTGGAAATTAGTTTAAAGAATTGTATAATTAGAGGACATTCATAAATAACATGAGGTGTTTTTACCATATTTTGGAACCCCCTCACCTAAGATTTTCTCATTCACTTTTTAACAAATAAATTTCTTTGAACGGTCATTTTTTCATCTTATTGACTTTTAATAGTTTTGGTACTAATACAGTTGAAATAAAAAACATCGTCTTAAGAGCAACTGGAGGCAAAACAAAATTAACTTCTGAGCCATGGTGAGAAGCTACACGCACTAGGAGACCTGGCCAATTGCCATTTCGCCGCTGTTTTGACTAATTTGCACATATTTCCTAAACTTTTGCTAAAAAATATGAAATAAAAACATGTATTTTCAAAAATAAAAGTTGATATGAGATGCATACTTGTATAAATTGAAAACCTTTCTACGAACTTAAATTTATTCCAAAAAATTTTCTGCAAGAATTTACACATTTTTAAATCTCTCTCCCTCCAAAAAAAACATCCTTACTGAAATACCCAAATTGGGACCATAATCATTTTTATCCTTGTTTATATTGATACTAATTTTTCATACTAGTGATTTTAAAACTTATAAATAATATACATCATTGTATTTTTATTATAATTGGAAATTCCTAATTACTGCTCTAAAAATGAAAGATGTAATATCTTTGATAAATCGGCAGAATTGAAAAAATATTATCAACTAGTTGATATGCCTGGCCTTGCATGGGTGGAGATTAAGCTTTCTTTAAGATTAAGATGGCTTTAAGATTTCTTTTTTAAATTTTTCAATATATTTTATGCCTTATTTTACTAGGTGAAAGGTATTAAAATCCATCCAGTTCTGCAGAAAAATTTCTAAAAAAATTTTTTTCATATTTTTCTGCAGAAAAACTTCTGAAAAAAACTTTTTGTAGTTTTTCTGCAGAGGGCAAAATTTTCTGCGAACGCTGTTCGTGTATATTATATAAGTATGATGAGATGATATTAATTGCCTCCCCCAGATGAGATTTTGCCCCTCCCCCTATTTGTCCTCACGCAACATTATGGATGTCCCCTAATTAAATTTATATTAATTTTTAAAAATCATACCTAAAAAAGAAATTTTTAAGAAAAAATGTGAATTAGTATTTTTAGAATCTAAAATCTGATCTAACACCTTAACCAGGTAATAATCTAACACTGATTTTAAAAAAACATACTGAATGTTACTTACAGGGTGTTCCAAAAAGACCCCAACTTTAAAAATTCGTAGAAAAAAAACTAAAAGAGATAACACGTGGTTTGCATCTACATTATCTTCAGATCAATAATTTTTTTTTGCTCAAAATTTAATATAACCTTATACCGTTGGCAAAACAGTATCTTCAAACTAGTGAAAAAAAGCTGTGCTTCGAGTTCATATTGCGCTCATCTTTGGGTGTCCGAGTTTGTGAAAAATATTGATTCTAGGATCAAATGATAATGAAATATTTTGTATTTTTGCTCTAATTGACTATGTTCATAAGAATTTTTCTTATTATTCTCGAGGAAAAACTGAATAAGAATTCATCCCATACCATTTCAATGGTAGAGTGAGGCCCTATATATTTGGATTTTTAAACGACACTTGTTTAAAAATTTTTAATAACAAAAATAAAAAGGCTGCAAACCTCGTGTTTTTACCAGTTTTAGTTTTTTTCTATGAATTTTTAAAGTCAGGGGTCTTTTTTGGAACACCTATAATGCAACCTAGAAAATGCTACTTTGAAATAAAATATAGAAAAATGCATGTTGTTAGGCTTGTAAAGTTGTAATTTGTTCTACACTGCATGTACAAAGTGCAAAGAAGCCAACTTCAAAGTCATCATTAATAACATTGCAAAAAATCAAACATCGTTCTTGTATTGCAAAGAAAAAACTATGAAGAGATATTAGATGTAAAATCTTGAGTAACAACTCATATTGCACGGTTAAAAAACTAGAGAAACAATGAAGAGGCATATTCCATTAAAAAAACCACATTACATTATAAATTCTTGAGTAAAAACTCGTATTGCACAGTTGCATAACTAGGAAAACAATGACGAGGTATATTCCAATAAAAAAACACATTGCATAATAAATTCTTGATTAAAAACTTATATTGCACAGTTGAAAATCTAAGGAAACAATGACGAGGTATATTCCAATAAAAAACGACACTACATAAAAAATTCTTGAGTAAAACTAATATTGCACAGTTGAAAATAACAAAAAAGAGGTATTCCAAAAAAAGGATATTACACAAGTTATTGAATAGTAACCACTTGCTGCAAAGTAAAAAACTAGAAGTCTTCCATAGCATGTCAAAAAAGTATTCGTACACTAGTCAAATATGCACTAGTTTAAATGTTACGGCTAAACTGCACGTGCAAAATTAAAACTAAAATTACACCAACATCTTTCTTTTCCTTCATTAGAAGCTACCAAAAAAAGAACAAAAAAATCATCAGAACTGAATGAAAAAAATCATTATCCAAAATGAAACTATTTTTGGAACCAAACAAGTATTCTTACAGCCATAGACTAACATGGGAAACGGAGAAAAACCATCGCCATAGAGTTAACATTACGTGAAAGATATATTTTTGTTCCAGATCCTAATTCAGCAGCATGCGAATGTAATTATTTTCTTGACGTTCATAAAGACATTAAAAAATAGTAGATTCTATTCAAAAAGGGCACTTGAATGCACCCACACGATTTTTTTTCAAATAAAATTTTTTGGTTCAATCCAACCATTGAATTCAATGGTAAGATTGCAATGTAGAAAATTCAATGCAGAAATTTGAAGAATTTGACTAGTGTACGAATACTTTTTTGATTATGGATTTTGATTTAAAACAATCTAATCATTTTTGATGCCCCAACTTATAGAAGCTGTCCTGCAGCACAAGGGTCCCCAAAGCCCCCATAGCTTGTAAATGGCATTTTGGGTAATTAATCTCAAGAATACAGGGTGTCCCATAAATAATGGGTCAAAATAAATTTTCGAAATCCAAAATGAGGTTTTGGCAGAATTTTCATATTTTTTTGTGTTTTTTTAATTTTTGTCATAATAAAACAAATTTTAAAGTGAAGACTTTTGAAATAATTTTAAAGATCATATTAAACCACAATTTTTGAGACAATGATTAAATTTTTACCAATAGTAGTTCTTCTACAAATTGAATTTTTCAATAATTTTTTGGGGACCCTCCCTGGGATTTGATCTGGGACCCCCAAATCCTATGTGATTCTGACTCGTCTAGGTGTCTACTATCCCCTCTAGAAGTGTGGCCCATTATTTATGGGACACCCTGTATAGTGCAGGGCTACTAAAGTTGTCAGTAATGATATTACGCTGCAGTGTGGACACTTGATAAACTCTCTTTCGTACACTGCAGCACAATCCGTCGCTTCATTGTTTTGGATGAGAAGCACCCCCACCGGATAATCATAAACTGCATTAAGGTGATTGAAGTATTCAGCAGGATCCTGAATAGGAAAATGAGGAAATCCATATTTACACATAACTCTCCTAATAATTGTCCATTTAAATTTCAACATAATTAAATTAACATTTCTAAAAATAAAAAGTGATTTCCATACCGAGCAAACTTTCACAATAGTTTTGGACTTTTCTCCCCTTTAGTTTGAAAAACTCCACATTTCTTTTCGAACCCAATCGTTGAGCATTTGATCACCCTAAATATAATTACAATTAAGAATTGTAACATAATTTATATTTGTTAATGACATATTTTGATTAAGTGTGTCACAATCAAATGTTCAATGGTGAAAAAAGGATAATTTAACTCATACAGCCATGAAACCCGGGCTTAAGTTGCACCAGAGCAGAGCTCCAATACTTCTTGGTTTTCAATAAATATTTACATTTTAATAGGAACGCACCAGAATGCATAAAATCATGTTCCCCACCCAAATGAAACAGGATTTTTAGATTTAAATTTCCAAAAAATTTCTGGGGGAGGACCCCCAGAACATTGGTACTTAAAACTATATTATTTAATAGAAAATGTATTAAATTCTTGAAAATGTAAGTCCAAAAATTCAAATTGGGTGTATCAAAGCTAGTTGAATACCTGCTTTTCAGATTTAAATTTTTAAAAACATTCTGGAAAAGGACCCCAGCCCCCTTAAGGAAGTTAGAACAGGGGTTCTCAAACTTTTTCAGCCGCAGCACCCCTAGCAAGCTAAAAAAAATTCGGGGCACCCCCTCCAAAAGAAGGTTAAAAATTTTTTGGGGAAAAGTCGTCCACATAAGAAGTCTCAAGCAGTGTATTATGAAATTATTTTCAGGAAGGGGCCAAAATGAGGAAGTTGCATGATTTTTTTTAATTTTTTTAATCGATTCCTCTTGCAAAAATAAGCAACTACCCAAAATTTGAGCCCGATCGAGATATTTTTTGATTGTCAAAAAAATTAACAAAAATCCCCTTTTTAAAAGCGCGCGAAAACGCCAAGAGTTTGGATGTGACATCATCTTATACTAAACATTGTTGTAAAGCAATGGAGTTGATGGTATTATTGTTGACGTCATCTTATAGTTTAAACAATAAACGTTTTCAGTCACGTGTTTTTTTCTCGACTTTTAAATTGAAATATTTAATTACCTATACATTTTTTTGAAAAACTGACCAGATATTTCATTTTACCATACAAAAAACCATACGGAACACTTGTTTGTTTTTGAAAATCTGACACATGCAACTTCCTTATTAGCCCTCAACCCTTCCATGTATATTAAATAGGTCCAAATGTAGTTTCTTTCTTTTTTTTTAAGGTAGAATCTCTGTTATAAAAGAATTTGTATGAAAAAGGTTGTAATAAAGCTCGAAGTATCAAAGAGGGGGTCTGGGGTCCTCCCCCAGAAAATTTTTGGAAAGTTGACTGTAAAAGACAGGTTTAAAAGCAGTTTAAGCACACCTATTCCAAAATTTAGATTTACAGTTTTGGCTGGATTTGCATTTTGGTGAACTTAATATAATGTAAAAAAAGTTGTGTGAATAATAAAGTTCCAAGTAAAAAGGGGATGTGGAGGTCATCCCCCAAAAGGTTTTGGAAATTTAATTCTTAATACAGGGCTTACCTTGGTCTTGGTGTACACCTGCTCCGAATTTCGGATATATATTTTTAGGTAGGATTTTGATGAACTTATAAAAAGTTTTGAGTACGAAAGGAGGTTAGGGGGGTTCTCCCCCAGAAATTGATGCTAAATATCAGGGTTTGAACTTCTTTTGGTAGACCGAGTTTCGGTGGGACAGGGCACTCTCGGCCCCTATATACGCCTTTCCGTACTCTTTTTTCATTTCCAACAAATATTTTTGTTACTTCTTTACAACTGTAGTTTCACCAAATTAAAAAGATAATAGGTATGTATTTTTCTGTAAAAAGCAGTGTTTTCGATTGTTTATTTGGCGTAAATTATAAAAATGATGTTTGGCTTTCTACGAATGCAAGAATAAAAGGGGAAAAAGAGTGAAAAAGTTGGATAATATTCACTATTTTCACCCCCATAAATAGTTAAGAAAATTTCTTCCATATTAAAAATTTCATAGTTTTTTGCAACTTTTCTTGGTTTATTGTCGCGGCACCCCAGGGTGCCGCGGCACACAGTTTGAGAACCTCTGAGTTAGAAGACTATTTTGATTTTGAAAATTCTTAGCACCCCCCCCACAAAACCAAATCCTGGATCAGCCTCTGAGCGCTCCGGTACTTCTTGGGTTAATATTTAAACCCTGCATGATACCTAATGCTATAACAAATCTAAAGATAAATTAGAATTTAAATGATTACCTCAGTTACTTCATTTAAGCCTCTTTATTTGGTAAAAAAACCTTTCATGTTTTCGGAGAATTCGTTCATTTTGGTACGTCCCAACACAAAACAGAAAAAAACCTATAGAAATCAAAGTAAGAAATTAATTTCTTCTAGAATTAGAGGGATTTCTTTAATTTTCACAAAGTCGTCCTTCCATTAAACATAGAAAATTTTACTTTGAAGGTAGTTAACAACTGAATTACACATATCAGATGACAGTAAAGGACATTTGCTGACAATAGATACACTGCTTCATCCTTGTCTTGTCTTGTAACAAGTCTTGTTAAATACTATATATAAATCTAATGGAAGAATGGAGTTAGATCTTATATATTTTTTCTTTAATTAGTTATAACTTTGATTACTTCTGTACTAAAAATTCTATTTTGCTTAAGAAAGTTTATCCAAGTCTATCAAAGTTTTCAATTTTAACTTTATTAGTTATTACTCCATGTCAGAGGTCTTAGAAAAAAATGGTTGGAAAATAAGAGAGTGGAATTTCAGTTTTGCAAATCGCATCCTCGTATTTTAATTTTGCTAAGTAAAATTGGCACTTCATTCACTTCAATGTTGGATAATCAGTTTTGTGGTCCTGAAACAAGTAATAAAGTAGACTATGAAAATAATCTTACATAATGTGCTTCTTTGAAACAAGGGTATTGTTTCAAAAACCCAGCAAAAGAAATTCCGTCTTTGAGCAGGGTGGTTCTATGATGGAATGAATTCCTAAGCAGAGATTTAATAACAGATTTTTCTGGAGAATTTCCTCAGAAATTTGCTTTATTGTTTTTTCAACATCCTCTTCTGATAAGGAGCTGGATAGGGGAGCATCTTTCCTAAAAAATCTAGATAATAGAAGGATTGACTTGAAATTAGAGATCAAACTAGTACTAAATACTACATAGGTAAACCAAACATAAATGTTAGTTTCAAAAATTTTATTTTTTAAAAGAAAATTCTATATTTAAAAAAATTTAATCATGCAAATTTATAAGACAATCAGGTTATGCAGTTGTCAATTTAGTTAAAACCTTTAGTAAATTTTAAAAATCAAAACTGTTAAACACTTTCTTCTACAAAACTAATATTATGCACTCAAATACTAATAACATTCATTAAACTTGGTGGTTGGACTCAATTGCTGGAAGTCCCACGTCTTGACTACCAGGCTATGTTTACCAATTGTTGTGGTAGGCATATGAATACCTTAAGTTTGAAAATTTTCATGGTAAAATTACAGTTTAAAAAAACAAATTTCTTTAATTAACATAATTTTAAAGTAAAATGAAAGTAAAGAAACATTTTTTACTGCGTTTTTTCCCCTTCTTCAGCAGTCAGTTTTCGAGTCGCCATTTCTGTTTGGCTGCAATTGAAGCTTTTTTATGTTTCATTCTTTCTGTCCTTAACTTTTGGCATTTGTTGAAATGAGACTACAGTAAAGATAATTATGATATTAAACAATTTACTAGACCAATCTTATTTAACCTAAAATATCAAAAATTGCTTCTTATCAACAAGAAATACAACAGGTTGTTGCTAGAGAATCTGAACATAAAATTTTCTCAAAATGTTAGCATAAATTAAAGACCTCAAAAAATGTAATGCTGTACTCAAAATCTAAGTTTATGTAATAACAATTATTTTATTTCTATATTTATAGAAAATTACTATTTAAACAGTTTTAAATAACAATAATTATCTATATCTTAGATAAGAATTAAATTTTTAAAAAAGAAATATTAAAATAGTTTTTCATTACCCAAGGTTTTGGACCAGGCCCTTCGATGCAAGGGTATTTTTCATACATAGCCTGACCGATTAGGTTGTATGAAGATTTGGTGTGCATTAGAGTATGCTTCAAATAAAATGAAGCACACTGCATAATAAAATTGGACCAAAGGGGACCATTAATTGAACCCTTTTTTAGGGCACTTTCCATATAATGCAAAAATAAGCTGCTTAAATTATTTGGCAAAAAAACGGAAGAAATTGATTGAAAAACGGATGATGGAAGATTCTCAATACTCTAAAAATATAAAGAAACAACTTATCTTTTCGAAAAAAAATTTTTCAAGCTGAAAATTTTTTTATTTTAATTTATAGGGTTCTTTTATTTTGGCGTGTTTTGTGTCTTGACTTTCGTCTCACTAGCTACTAACAAATGTCTCAAAATAGTACCCCTGATGCAATCTACTGGCAGTCTAAAGTGCTAATATAATGAAATGTTATATTCATTGTACTTATTGCATGGTGTTGCCGTTTGGAAATGGAAGTTCGAGTAGGAAATGGGGAAAATGTCGTGTAGCCAAATGGTTACAGTATGCACTATAGGATTAAGAAGATTTCTTCACAGACCCCTGCCCACATTAAAAACATGAAATTTAACTCCAAAGAAAGATTTCAGAAAAAATTCTTTGGGCTGGGTGCCTCTAGGCAGTTGCCTATTTTGTAATCCGCCCCTAATGGCATTAAAAGTCATATCGAGATGAAAAAAATTTAGTCATACCTGATCAGTTATGTGGATATGGCAACAGTTATCCCTACCAACATAAACCAGAAAAGATCATTAAACATTTTAAATGTGTTAACAAATATTTAAGAACCCACAAAAATTCTGCTATGAAGGAGGTTCAAAAATCTTTAAATTAAAGTTGAAGAAAATCTTTTAGTATAGAATTCCTCACCTTTAATTAAAGAATGGTTATTTTAAATTTACACCAATTGCTTCTTAACTCCTAATTAACAGGGTTTTTTAATTTAATCTTTTAGAGTGTATTACATATTGGTTACATGTTATTTTTGTTACTTAAATGTTATTTGTTGTTATTTTCTTTTGTTAAATGTAAATTAGGAAAGTATTAAGGAATATTTAATTCATTTTTCATTCATAATATTCATTTTTCATTACAAGAGTATTATGTAATAAAAAATCAAATAGAAAAATTAAGTCCGTAGTTTTTATTGACTACAGTTGACTAGAATAAGGCACAGTATATAAAAGTTAGTATACAATATGCTAGAATTTTTTTTTACCATTTGAAAAATCTTCTGTTCATTCTTCATTCTGTTCATCTTAAAAGCTTCATATAACAAGGGATGATCTAAAAAGAAATATTTAAGATTAGTTTCATTAAACAGACATCAATACAAAAAAAGCAAAACTAAAAAAAATTTGGGAAAAGCATTAAACAGAAATTACAAAGGATGGAAATTTTTGTAGTATTGAAACTGTCAATACACCGGAAGTGTGGTTTTATAAACTGCTTTACATTGCCTTGAGGTCTTTACAAGAGGAATTACAAAATATAAATACCATATCCTTTTTTTAAGAAGTCTAAAATCCATTTTAATTTTCAAAACTTTTCAGGTGAGAATTGCCAAATGCACACTTCTTTAATCAAGACAGATTGTTTAGATTAGATATCCATTTTTGGTTCACTACTAAAAAGCTTCATCAAGTTTCCTAATGTACAGGGTTGCCAACCTGAGATCACGCTCATCCGTAATCGCCCCCCCCACCCGCAAAAAAAATCCGGCGTGAAGCGTGGCTTGCCTTTTGATAAGTTTTAGAAAAGTCCTGAAAACGCAAATATTTAAGAAAATAAGGCCTTTTTTTCTCCCTATGAATCAATCATCCGTGCAATTAGAACACATTAAATGTAACTACCCTGCTTATTATAATTTTAAATTACTTATAATTGGATAAGTTCAGTTGATATAAAGTAAATAACTGCTCATTGTATTAAATTATTGCTAAGTATGTGTTCTTTTTATTGAATCAGCCTTTAGAAGAATGTCTGTTAACATCTAAAAAGATCAAACAAAACTTTAAATACCAATCAATTGTATCAATTCCAAACTATAAAATATTGTGAAAACTGTACAACATTCTGTTTGCAGATAATAATTAAATTTCAATAGTTTCAAATACAAAAGAAAATGCCACTATTTTATGTTAGGAAATTTGATACATTCAGAGATGCCAACCATTCCGGATTTTGCGGAATCATTCCGCATTTTGGCCCCGAATGTATTAAATTTTTCTTCTAAAATCTCTGTTTTTAGCCTTCAATCCTCATAATGCATTTTTTTACTTAGAATTGCGAATAAAAACGATAATGCTAGTCGCTAGTAACTGATGAGATGGGTAATAAGAAGGGGGAATCAATCGGAATTCGGAATGTTCTAATTGCACGGATGATTGATTCATAGGGAGAAAAAAAGGCCTTATTTTCTTAAATATTTGCGTTTTCAGGACTTTTCTAAAACTTATCAAAAGGCAAGCCGCGCTTCACGCCGGATTTTTTTTGCGGGTGGGGGGGGCGATTACGGATGAGCGTGATCTCAGGTTGGCAACCCTGTACATTAGGAAACTTGATGAAGCTTTTTAGTAGTGAACCAAAAATGGATATCTAATCTAAACAATCTGTCTTGATTAAAGAAGTGTGCATTTGGCAATTCTCACCTGAAAAGTTTTGAAAATTAAAATGGATTTTAGACTTCTTAAAAAAAGGATATGGTATTTATATTTTGTAATTCCTCTTGTAAAGACCTCAAGGCAATGTAAAGCAGTTTATAAAACCACACTTCCGGTGTATTGACAGTTTCAATACTACAAAAATTTCCATCCTTTTCTCCATCCTTTTCCTTTTTAAAAATTTCCATCGGAATGGCCTCTAGAAGCCAAACCGTTCATCAGAATTGAGTGAAATTTTGGTGGAAGACGTTTTGAGGGATGGGGAGGAGAATGGTATGGGGCAGTTTAACTTAATCAGTTATGGTTAAAGTGAAAAATTTTGAAAAATCCCAATGTAACCCTCCTTTTTTATTTGCGCTATGTGATCCCAGATGTGAAAAAACACAAATAGCGTTGAAACGGTACATCTAAGTTGTAAACTAGCTCCTAGAGAGACAAATGAAACCAGCTGTGAAACTGTTATTTCTGTTCAAGCTAGACTAGTGAATGGTTAAGAAAATATGACTAGTGTATCAGGAAGTAGCAATAAAAACTAGTAAAATCAAAGTATTCTAGTAAGTTCACTAGTTTTTATTGTTATTTCCTTTATATTATAGTTTTATAGTTATTTACATTTAGCTAATATTTAACAACCTTTTTTCCAAATTCCAACATTAATTTATCTTTATAAAAATGTTACAATTAACAATGAATAACAAAACTATCTTATGATTTGTTTTTTTTTAAATGAAAAATATCATTAAACACTGTTTTAAATTATGATAAGAAATACAACTGCATTTAAAGTAACTTGTATTAAAAAACCTAACTTATTCTTGCTTAAAAATACTCTATAATGTAAAATAGTATTCTTACAGCCGTATCGACCATCTCGAGTCAAATCCAAGCTAACTCTAGAGTAGGATGTCTCTAGAGTTAAGCTAACTCTAGTGATAAATGTTAAGCTTATCGACCAACATCGAATTAAGATACTCCAGAGTTAAGGAGAACTGTATTTATACAGCCACTTCTGATTGGACAGCAGTAGCCCACGTGACTAAAAGCATGTAAAGAAGGAAATAGGGCGCGAAAACATCAAACAATTTCTTGTTGTTGTTCCGATTATTTTAACTTTTAATTCGGAATCAATTCTTTTTTATTGAAAAAAATGACGAAGATAACAGCAAACTTTACAGCGTTCGAGATGGAAGTGTTGACTTCCATTTTCAATAAGAACAGATCCATTATTGATTGCAAAAAGACAATGCGATATTCAATTTAAAAATAAACAGACCTGATAGTCCAATAACCAGGTGTCGAAAAAGGGCAATTTTAAGAAAAAAAAATCAGAAGCTTTTCTTTTCTCAACGGTTTTTAAATGTTTTCGATAGTGCTGAACCCGAATCTGAACTTCTCATACGAAATTTCGAATGGTAATATTGTGAAAATTCGAAAAAACGCTAAAATTTTGCCCAATTTTTCGGCTTTTTACTTATAGAACGGAAAGCATGGCTTTCTCGTGAAAAAGTTAAATACAAAAAATCAAAATGAAGAACCAAGCTACAAAATTGTCATTTAAAACTTTCTTGTCAGACTAATATTTTGGTCGCTAGAGCTCGCTGAAAGTCGGGCAAAATTCACCCTTGAAGCGGAACATCTTGAATATGCCCCACATTTTTGGTAAAAACGTCGTTTCTATTTAGATAATTAGGAAACACTATTTTTAAAACTTTTTACACAATTTTATCTTCCTTTTTATGCCATTGATAATCAATGAAATGAAGTATTTTTCAGTAATTTTCCGCAGAAATACAGGTTGTTAAGCAAAGAAAAATTCAGTCTCCAAATTTTTATTGCAAATTATGTTAAGCCTTTTTTATCAACAAATTATTTTTTATATGAGCATAACTAATCTAATCATTATAATTTAATTTTTTATTTTAATACTATAAACTGTAACACAAACATCTATGAATCATTCTACTTTCAAGAAAAGAGCCATGTTCTTTGAGGGAATGTTCACTCCTTCGCATATGACCGATAAGGGGTTTTATGTTTGAAAATGGGGGAAAAATGTAAATCAAATTCAGTTTAGGTAGTTTTGACTAAACATGTATCATAGAAAATGTCTATTTGTCTCTCAGTGGCTTTTTCTTTTATGTGATAAAACTGAATGATAGAAAAAAATTGATGATGGTGAAGGGAATATATTAAGGAATACTTACATATTGAATTTTTTTGCGACCGTGTAATTCTAGATTTAATCAAGTTTTTCTTAATTTTATCCCTAACTCATATTCCTTGGTTAAATAACATATTAATAAATATTTTAATTGTTCGTGTAATGAAGTTGAGGATGAATTAGCCAGACATCTGTACAATGAAATTTTAGCAAAAAATCATATTGAAAAGGATTAAAATTTAAAAAATTAAGATTATAAATGTACATACAATTTTTTTTATAATAATGTAGTGATTATAAATATTTTTTTATTAAAATGTAATAAAGCTAAATTTATTTAGGAAGAAGTTGTATTTAATTTGATAAGTTAATAAATAAATAAAGAATCACAAACAATTTCAAGTTTTTTGGATTAAGAAAAGCATGAAAATTTATTTGAAAGAAGTACATCAATTTAAGTACACAATAAACACTGAATCAAAATGTCATGTTAATATAAAACTTACACTGCAACTTTGATAACTCTAAGGTCTTTAAATAAAGTTAATACATTTGTGGACCTGGATAAAAGTTAAATAAATATTATTCCTTAATGCAAAGCTTTTAAGTGGACCCTTCAGCTTTGAAGGATCAAAGTTATAATACATTTTTAATTTTAAGAGAATATAAGTTCTAAAGAAGTTACAAAAAAACATCATCATAACTGCTTCAAGTAAGCTCAGTGATGTCTCATAACAATTAAAATTTGTAAAAACTATACAATAAATATTTTCAAGAAAAACATTTTGAGCCACCAGCTAATTATATTTATGGATGAAGCATAGTCAAGATGATCAATGATCTTTAACATTCAAAACATTTACTTCCATGTACTTCACATGGGTTACTGCTGTCCAATCAGAAGTGGTCTTATAAATAATGTAATGACTATGAAGATTTAGATTTAAACCAACATACTGAAAAAGATAAAGACTATTTCCCATTTGAAACAACAGTTTAAATGGTATAGTCTTTCTTAAAAGGTACAAGTTTAGTAAAAGTACAGTTGAGATGATGGTGGTGGTAGAAATAGTCAGAGTTATAATCACAAGCTATAGAAATAATGCAGTTTCTCCATTTATTCAACTAGAGCACAGTTTGGGCAGATATGAAGAAGTTATCGAATCAGAAATACATTCACATAAAAAAACATTGGCGCAATTGCCCAGTGGGTCAAGGCCTACTATAGGGGAGAGCGGGGATGAATGGGACAAATTTCACATTTTTGCTAATATTGAAAAAAATATAAATTTTTCAATCCTGTAACAGGTTTAAAACCAATAATTGAACTCTTGGTGGGGATGAATGGGACAGTTAAAAAAAGTTCAAAAATTTTCAAAATAACAAAGTTATTTTAAATATTGAACAATGTTTAGCTTTTTAAAGGAACAACACACTTCTATTTTCCAAGGAAAAAAATTAAAAAGGCAAAAAACAGCCTACATATATTCGGCTTTATGACGAGTAAAATTAACACATAAACTAGCAAATAATTTTGTTCTTTCAGCTCAGTGGTTAAAGCTGGTATTATTTCTATTAATGCTACTCGCTTTTTATGGGTTTGTACTTTTGGGAGTGCAAATAGATAATTTTTTATGCTTGGACCTAACCCCCAAAGCATTCCTCTCCTGCAGTAACATTTTCCCTGCCATTTTGAAGGAACTTTCCATAAAAATAGAGCATAAAAACCTAACTTGTTTGAATAACTGTTTGACCATGACATATTTGAGATGACAGTTCCAACTATTTGCTCATTAAGACTTTGCATGTTCACACATGAGTTTGGAACATAAAACACAAGTTTAAACATAAATTTTTGCACCCTATTTTAATAAACTTTATCAGAAATTACTTAAATGAGTTGAATATAGCAAGCTATTGATGGAAAGTTTTGGAAACGGGAAATGAAGTGATGATGGAACTGTCCCATTCATCCTCGTTCTCCCCTACCCATCTTCGTTTTCATGACAGTGGGGCCTGGGGTGCTAGGCAAATAAATGTCCAGTTAGATGGTCAGCCTAACGCAAGACCCCCAGTGTTTAGTTCGTAAGCATACTTGTTCCTCATTTTATAGACCCATTGAAGGGACAAAAGGCTGAATGGACCTTGCCCCAACCCGAGACCCATAAATTGAACCCTAGGCCTGTAGCGTGTTGCACTACCACTACGCCGCTGGCCGACATATACATTCACATACAAATATCAATTATGGCATCTCTTTTAAATATTGTGTAACACAGTAAAACAATGAAATATAATTAAAAATGCATAGCAATTAAAAAATTTTGCAACAAACTTGGTTTAGATAATTGACATTAGAAACTTCAAGAATGTAAATAATTTATCTAAAAAATGAAAGCATATTTATAAATAGGGCTGTGATTTCCATGTAACTAAAAATATATACAAATATGTATGTATTACAGGTAAATACGTAACAAAAAGTGTATTTAAAAATAGGAAGAAATTTTGTTATTTTAAAGATTTTTAATGAATTATTAAAGAAAAAACCCTTTTAAACGCTAAATTTCAAGCTTGGAACAAAATTTCGAAACACTAGTTGGAAAAAAAACCCGAAATTGGATATGAATATGTATTTATAACTTAAATGTACAAAAACATGTAAATAAACTGAAAGATGTAAAAATTTATAAAATAAAAATGGTCTGAATCAATCCGAAATCCCTTGAAATGTGTAGAATTTGAAAAATCAATGCAATATCAGGTTTCCGAAAAGATACATTACATGCAAATTCCAGCCCTATTTATAATACTAATTTCGGAGAAAAAAATTCAACACAATGGAATTCTTCTGGGCAATTCCCACTATCTGCAGAGAGGTATTGATGAAGCCATCATCATCAGGGGAAATTTCTTGTTAATCAAAAGCATTTCTCGGTGTCATGCATAACCGGCATGGCAAGGACAATCTTTTGGGCATTCTGCAGACGGCAGCACAAGGGAATCCCGAGGCAGGCAAACTGTGGCTTCCAAACCCAATACGAACTCTTGACGACATTCCTGGCATGGATCTGTGCAGAGATATACCTGTGAAAAGGCCAAATTTAAAAGGATAATTTTGGTAAACAATAAAAATTGGAAAGACAAAGGTAATTAGTATTTTTAACAAAAAGGCCAAAGCCTCTGTAACAGACCTTAATTGTAATTCATAAGTACGTACCTTCTCTGATTGGCAGGATATTCCCAGCCTCCTAGACAGGTTATATCAGTCAGCGCCTCTAATACAGAGGAGAAACCACAAGCATAAAACATTTGAACCTAAAAAGAAGAAAATAAGTAAGCATGGTTTGTTCATTTAAATATATAGAAATGAAACACATTTTTTTTCTTAATTTGCTGAGCTACGATAAACTGCAAGCTTAGTTATAGATCCTCTATTGTTTGGTTATAATAAAGGCAAAGTTTCTAAGGAATAGCAGGAATTGAATTCAGAAGTAACATAACCAATAATAATATTACACCGAACATCTCAGAGGCAATACTGTTACTATTTATGTATCCCACATGAATAAAATCCTGCAAGCATTAGGGATTACTATGAATGGCAGAGAATTTTAAGCGAGCAAATGCCCAATTAGTTATCATAGGATCACATAGTTGGATAACACAAAAAACATTCTGTACACAAAAATTTCTTCAAATTTTTATGCAAACTAAGTGTCCTAGTCGTTTAAATTTAGGCTTAAAAGATAAAAATGTGCGATATCTGGTCCTTAAAAAAACCTGCAGTAACAGCGGCTTAAATCTTGAAGTGGGTTGAAACGCCAAGCAAAGTAGTTGGACCTAAGAATCAAAGTCAAGTTGGAGGCTAAAAATTTGCCAATAGGCGCCAACCCAAACCCACTTCTTGATTTTTACCCTCGACAACAAGCCTGGTTCTGTTCTACGTGACAACACGACACCCCATGCATGAATGAAAACAAAAACACAATTTCTCCTTCCAAAGAAAGCTTTAGCTTATAGCCACGCCATCTAGTAGTGACCCTGGATATTTATACCAGTGATATTGTTCACTATTACTGTAATAATGATTTTAAAAAATACAGTAAATAAAAATCAATGTAATAACAATTAAAAAAGATTTTCTGCAAAATTCGTAACATTTCAACACTGTGTATGAAGTGTACTTCTACATTTTTAAGTTTGGTTATTGGATATAACATTTTACACATATTTATGGAAATAAATGTTTCTAGTTTCTAAAATAGGAGGAGGGTATTAAAGATAATTCATAGCATGAAAAATAAATTGGATATGTGATTATGCATTTATATTTGATGTGATATTTTTTTATTTGATTTAAATTTTGTGTTTCTCTCAGCTGTTTTTTTAGTAGTAGTTCTGTTGCATAAGCAGGATGCAACTGCCAAGAGTAGAGTGAGTGCAAAACATATTGAAGACTCCAATAGTTAATATTATGCTTTTGGTTCAATTCCGTTAACATTCAGATTTTTGTTGATAAACTGCATAGCTATTGATCTAACCAAACATTTTAATCAATGAATTTGATATTAATTAGCAATATTTCTACTTTTTGAGTTCAAAAGAGCTTGCCGGTGTTTGGCGGAAATTTTAGAATTGAACTTTCTTTTAATTGTTTGTCATACATGTAATTTGTAAGACGAAGCAAATATAGTCCTATTGACGAAATTTGCACCTGGCTAATGCAACAGTACTACCGTTTATTCTCAAAATACTTCATAAAAATATATAGCATAAATCTAGAGATGTCACGATTGCGAGAGCTGAGAAGTAAAAACGAAAGAGATTTAAAAATCCTAAAAACTTACCTCATGTCATTGTCTAACCTCCTCCGACTTTGGCCGTAGTTTCCCCCACCATTTCTTATAGCTTATCCAGGCCATTTATGTTATTTTCGGGAAATACGTCTGATCTGTGCGATACAACACCTCCGGCGTCCATTTTGTTTACTGTTAACTCGAGAGTAACTCGCCAAAGTTGAGGAGTCAGCGGAAGTACTGCTTTTCACTCGAGAGCTAAGGTATTCTGGTGTGGTCGATAACGTTAACTCCAGAGTACGAGGTTTTACTCCTAACTCCAGAGTAACTCGTGTTGGTCAATACGGCTGTTAATCAAGCTTTTAATGAAAAGAGGTATAAAAATTTTGAATGATTTCTACATTTATAACATGCTACCCATAAAAAAGTACCATTCTACAAAATATTAATTGAAAAAACTTACTTCAATTGGAGTCCTTTCTTAATCGTGCTTCGGTGAAGTTGTTCAATACTTAAGGCCTGTTCCTGCAATTTAAGAGAAAAGTACATTGTATTTTCTATTTGGAAGAATAAACAAATAATAATATTGTGAATGGTTTTTGTTTTGTATTGTTACTCAATTTTCTTAAAAGCTACAATAAAATGGTTAATTTTTCAAATTTTACAACTGTTTCCATGGAGACTATTTGAACAACAATATTATTCCATAAAACTTTTTTATTTTAAAATTAGGTAAATTATTAAATAAATCAAAAAGCTATGTATATGCATTGATTTAGGTTTCTAAAATATTGGTAGGATTTTGAAATAGACTTGTAGATAGTTTATCTTTTAAAACTTAAGTTATTTTGCACATTGTTTTCTTTGTAACAATGGGGTGAGCAGATCTCTTATGGAGGAGAAATAAAGCTGTTCAGCAAAATGACCATAAAAAGAATCCAAAGAGGATCAAAGGGTCATTTCAAAATACAGCTTTTATGTTTTTCCATTTTTTTTCTTTTTTAAAAGTCCTTACACTTAACAAATTATATTTCACTATTAATGTCCATGAAATTAAACAAAATTAAGGAATTAAGACTTGAAAAATCTCGCTTCAATGCTGATTTCAAGAAAAGTATGTTTATTTCATGATAAATATACTGGATGTAAGTTTATAATGGATTAAGGTTTGGGATTAAGAGCACGATTCTGCGATGAAAACTTGTGAAATTCAGTCGAAAGGACAGACTGTTTGCACGTAATTTAGAAAATATAGCTTTGTTATAATTTAATTTCAATTTGAAAACCAAATTTAATATTTAAAATTATTATAATAAAAATTTATATTTAAAAGAATGCATTACCCATTCTTGAAGGTCTTCATTCAAAACTTTCCTTTGCTTCACCTTCCTGTAGTCAGGCATGTTCAAAATGCTGAAAAAAGCAAGACAGAAATAGTTAATATACTTTACAGTCATTCAAGAAAACCTGTAAAAAATGAATTAAACAAGTAATAGCCCATAAAGTAAGCTCTTTTAAAAAAGATTAAGAAATATTTACAGCAATATAAATACTAAAAAGTCTGGGTATAGTTATTCTTTATTTAAGTTAAATACTTTTCACAAATATTCATTTCACTTTGAGGTCTTTCGAGATTTTTTCAAAGGTTTTGAGTAATTTAATAATAACTTGTTAAAATTATGTAAAATATTTTAAACATTACATTTTTTAAGCATTGAAAACAAGCTTAATTTTTTTTTCTAAAAGGTCTTAACAGTTTTACATTTAATTTAAGATAATATCAAAGAAATTTCTTTTCATACAAGCTTAGAGCATTAAAGATATATAGTTACAGACCGGTGTCTGAATTTTAAGTGAAATTCAAGTTAGAAATAGGATTAGTCAAACCATAGTTGCGTTATAGCGCCTTTTTATCACAATTTGCGCAACAGGCTTTCTATTTAATCAGGTTTTCCTTCCGCGTAGGGAAGTCATAGGGTCAAGAAACAGTGGCGTATATAGAAATTTATTTCAGGAGGGGCCCAAAATTATTTTTCACCCCCTCCTTCCCAAGATAATTAATTACATCCAATGTATCTTTTTATATACATTTTTTGTTAGAATTTACATCTGAAAGAACTTTTTAATACAAAAAAAGTTGTGTAATTTATTGTTCCAAGTGCCAAAGGGGGTTCTCCACCAGAAATTTTTTGAAAATTTGACTTCACAAAACTGGTTTTTAACTAGTTCTTGTTCACCTTATCTGAATTTTGGATTAATATTTTTGATAGGATTTGCATTTGATATAAAAACAAGAGTTGAAAATAATTGAGTTCCAAGTAGAAAAGAGGATCTTCCCTCAAAACATTTTTGTAAATTTTGCCATAAAAACAGGATTTCTACTACGGTATAATACCCAAGTACCGTATATTATCATTTTTAGCTGCATTATTAATGATCATAGCTATAAATGCTTAGCTGTCTTTTTATCAGTGAAAGACGCATTCTTACCTTCAACTGTTTTTCGGCTTGTTTTAGCTTGCATTGTTTGTTTTAGTTGTCAGCTTGCATAACTACCACAAGTAATAACATATTTCAGAGTTCGTTCCACAATATAATAATTGGATCTATGAGAGAGCCACCCTTCCTCGTGGATTAGATTCCGTATGTACTCTAATTTCTATATAACATGAATAATTGAGGATCTATCTCCACTTCACTTGTTCTCCACTTTTAAAATTGTAACTTCTTTCTTGTTCTTTTTCTTGGAAAGAATTTGTGATTTCAAGGATTAATAATTTCCTAAACAACGTACACATCTGATTTACACCTGTACAGATTTTTGTTTTACTCTTTATGTTATCTATGATTCATTGTCCGAGTCTCCTTCAGTCAGGGGCGGTTCCAGATCAAATTTTCGGGGGGGGCCATTTGGAAAAATACGATACTTCTCTATAAAAACATTAATTTGTATGCAAAATGAATATTTTTAATTATATCATTAGAAGAATTATGTTTTTGAAGTGAAAAACAGTTAAAATATGAAATCCAATTTATCCCGTACAAGAAAAAACAATTTCAAAAAGCTTTTGAAAATTAATGGAGGAAGGAAATTTGTTATTCGAAAGCATAGACTTAAGATTTATTAATTTTAAAGTCATTTACGACTCAATATTGCATACAATAGCTAATTTGTGTAACTGTTAATTACAGGGCCGTAGCTAGACTTTTTTTTTTTCGGGGGGGGGGGGGTTTGGCCAAAAATTTCTTGAAACTTTAGTTCGATTTTGGTGTTGACCAAGGTAAGTGACAGCAGTGGATCCAGTATTTGTTTTTTTGGAGGGGGCGAAGAATTTTCAATATTAAAATCGTCTTCTAATGTGCTAAAGGGGGGTCTGGGGGTTCTCCCCCAGAAAATTTTTGGAAATTTAAGTCTAAAAAGCAGATTTTTAACTCGTTTTGGTACACCTAATCTGGATTTCGGACATACATTTTCAAGAATTTAATTTCCATTTTGGTTGGATGTTTGCATTTTGACAAACTTTTTACAAAAACGTTGTAAATAATAGAGTTCCAAGTTCCAAAGGCGGGTCTGGGGGGTCCTCTCCCAGAAAATTTCTGGAAATTTGACCCTAAAAGCAGGATTTTAACTCGTTTTGGAGTCCCTTTTCCCTTTTTTTCCCTCCCCGAGTTCCCACTCTTTCCCTCTTTCTCTTGTAAGTCCCAAAATTTTCAAGGAACGACTGTAATCTGTAATAATAGTTGGGGGTTCTCCGCAAGAAAATTTTTGAATTTGGAGCGTTAAAAGTAGGGGTTTTATGCATTTTAAGACTAATTTTTAAGTAAAAACAGTAAAAAATTGACATTGAAATTTCGGAGGGGGGGCCTTTGATAACGCCCTGATTAATTACTAAATCAAATTACCATTACTGAAGCCTGGGACTGAAAAAATAGTTTTTTCTTCTAATCGCAGCACTGAGATACCAACTTCTCGAGAACAAAATTACAAATAATGAACTGACCCACCTTTTCAAGTAGAAAATGTCACCCCCAGTCGTCCCCAGGTCAAGTTACGTGACTTACGTGGGAAGCGAAAACAAGAAAGGGGCAATACAATTTGAAACTCCACCTGAACGAAATTGGACACTCCATTTGCAGTTATCCACACCAAGCCCCAAGCATCTCCCCCGTCCGAAGATATGGTGACAAAACAGAACGGGGTTTTACCTATTTTGGAATTTTTCTCGGGATGGAGCATGGCCCCCCCCCCCTTGCGTTGTTTTTATTCTTGTCAGAAATCCCATGAATTACAATGAAATTTTTTTTTAATTTTAGCTCTGAAAAAGGGGTTTTTAATTATTTTTGAAATTTTCTCGGGGGGGGGGGCCATGGCCCCCTCCCTGGATCCGCCACTGCCTTCAGTACATTCATGACTCAGAAAGTCTGAGTCTCCTTCAGTTCTAATGTTCATCAGTACTAATAATTCATCTATATCAGAAGACACCGAGTTTTTTCCACTGAGCGAAGAAAACAACGTCAGATTCAACTTTCCATCTCATTTCACTTACATCACATAAGAGATTTATTTACATACATATTATTTAAGGATTGGCTCAGTACTTACAGTGTGCTTAACACAGGGTTGAGAAAAAAACAGGTTTTTTTGGTTTAAACAGTTTTAAACAGATTTTTCCACTGTTTCTGCAAGTTTGCCATTGTTATAACGAACTATTATTTTCTGTATTATCGTCTGTAATTTCATCATTTACAACAACCCTATGGGGTATTTGGTTCTCCCCCCCGAAAAATTTTGGAAATTTGAAAGTAAAAACAGTGTTTAATTCATTTTTAGACTTTTTATTCATACATAGAAAGGTATCCGTTGGCCTGATGAATGGGTCTCGCGGGCCATTTAGGGTTAGGGTAACCGATGGATTAGGATTATGAAATAGAATATAATTTCTTTCCGAAAAAGAGGTTCCGAAACGGCGTTTCGGCTGAAATCGAGCCCTGAATATAACTATTTACAACTATTAACTCATTTTTAGATGTCGAACCAATTATTGGAGCTTCATAATAAAGCAATGAACTTAAATTTTCAGCAAACCGTTCTTTTAAATCCATTGGTAAACATTTAACATCATTTGGATTAATTGGTTCGGTAAGCAATAATTCTATTATACTCTGTTCATTTAGAATAGGCGACTAAGAAGAAATTTATTAGAAGTAGTTACTCAATGAACTCATGTTTTTGAACCCGTTTCTGGCGCCTATTCTAAATGAACAGCTTATGTTTAAAGTGTTTTGCATTTTTCCCTATTTTTTCATACTATGTGTTACTTCCTCAAATTCTGTGCTAAGAAGTCTCTTCGCTGGACTACTATCACCCTCTGCTACACTTTTTCTTTTATTTTACCCATTAATTAAATCATCTAACAGTTGAATGTATTTATCTTTCTTTGCAAATTCCTCTTTTGAACAGTCCCCTCGCCATATTAAACGCTCCTCAAATTCCTCTTTAAATTCTATCATTTCATCTTTCGATGATATACACTCTCGAATAAAGAACTGTAGGGAATCCCACTCATCACGCTGAATTAAATATTGGCAAATTTGTTTCCCCCTATTACTGAAAATAATTTTCCTTTTTTCTATAAGAGTTGCATCGTTTAAAATAAGCTTAAAATTATCTTTATCTTCAATCTCAAGTAGATTTAACAATAGAGAAGTATATTCAGCACATTCATCTATAACATATATTTTACGAGCATTGGGACTTTGCTGCCAAAACACCCTAAAAAGTTTTTGATAGTTGTAATCTTTGTAGCCCTTTATCACTTTAGAGACGATAATTGACAGTAAACCATTATAGTAAAACTCATGGAGAAAGTCCCACATACGATTTGCCGTTCCCATGAAGAGACTTTGCCAAGGCCATTCCAGCAAACACTTTAGCACTTGATGAGGGCATCTTTTAAATACCTCTATTTGTTGCTCTTCGTCCATTTGAGAGAGTAAAAAACATAAAACATCAGTATAAAAAGAGTGTGGTATAACGTGATATAATTCTGCTACAATTTCTGCAGTTCTCACCAACGACTCTTCTCTTTCCCTGGAAGTTAGTTTTTGCATAAAATACTCGGCTGCCGCCTTGTTGCGACCAACTGCTTCTGTCTGAAATGCGTATTGATAAGGAGAACACCTACTTCTTCCTACTTGATAACACCTTCTTTCGATCATATCATCCAGCTTATTCACTTCACCTTTTATATCATACGTCCAAATAACCACTAAATAATTCTGCTCAACCTTTATCGGGTCTTCATCGCTATAAAAAGATTTCCTGCAATTTTCAGGTATTTTGTTCCACAGTTCCAGAACATCATTCTCTAGGCAGTAAGTACATGCTAATTTGTAGCGGCTGATAACATCTAAATTCTCGTCCTTCATTAAGGCTTCTACCGTTTTCTTTCTATCTACTGTTCCATGTGGTGTCCAACAAAGCTCACTTGGTAGACCTGTACAAAGGTGTCTTTTTATTTGATGATATTCCTTCCATTCTAATATTTGTAAACCTACTGGTTTAACAAAACCTAATATTTCTTCTTTTAAAGATTTTGGTAGGGAAAGTTGTTGTACTTTCTCTATTACTTTATTTTCTATCTTCTGCCATTTTTTTTCTATTTCATATTCAGTAAACCGAAAACTGAATTTTGACATAAAAGCCCTAATATCATCTAGATTCCACAATGTGGTGGCTATCTTAACTAGAGCTATATGCTCAAGCGATGGACAATTTAAAGTGTAACTCATCGTTTACTCCTTACTGAAATACTTAGTGCCTATCTATATTACTAATGCAAGAAAACAGAGAAACACTTATTTTATTCTATTTTGGTAACTTGAATCACTCATAGAAGGAAACGATTTCCATGTAGATTTGCTTGGCTTACACTTAACACTGTTTACCAGGGTTATGAAAAAAGTAGGGATTTTTCCAAACCTTGTGAATGCACAACACACAGCTCTTGTCCTACATCATTACCAACTCCAAACGAAAAGAATCTTCAGCAAATAAACTGCAAAAAAAGGCAGAAATCTTTTAGACAAAGCGTCTTTCTGTTTGCAAATAACAATTTTGACGTAAACAAAAATAAAAAGAATGTTGCCATCTATTTTCGAAAATTCTCACAAACTTACTGCGATGAATTGTTAGTTGGCTGGTTGGTTGAATTTTTATAGCCTTTTTGTTAAAACAAAATATCAGAAAAAATATATCCAAATTAAAAATCAATATATGAAGTAAATTTAAATGAATTCCCATCAAGTAATTTTCCTAATAAAATGTGTAATCGAGTTTATAATTAAAAAATATTATAATACACTATCAAAAAGTTTTTGGTTCATTGAAGTCCAAAGACAACTCCACTCATTGATTTGCCTTGTCTTTATTATTGTTTACTTAATTTCGAAACTTAAATTTGTAAATTGGTTTTTTCATGGTTTTTTCTTTTCTTCAGGCACAAAGGAAATAATTCGGTAATCTAATAGCACTACTAGGTTTCTTCTTTTCTTTGAGATCTCTTATTATTTTGATTAATTGTAATTTGATCTCTATGGTTGTCGGTCATTTGAGCTATGGGTAAATATTACGGCTAGAGGACTGGGACTCTTTCTAAAGCCAATCTACATATTATTATTTCATTATCTAATATTAATGTGGGTAAATGAAGGGAATCCGGCCCGTAGGTGAATTTGGCGATTTTTTTCTGTCGCCAAGCATTCTGCTTGGACTGGAAAAATTAATAAAAAATAGCTAAAAACAGCGATCTTACCTTTTCTAAGTAATCCGATTGCGTTGAAAGGGGATACAATCCAAACAAAAACTGATGTCGCACCGGGGAGATTACAACGTTGATGCTACGGGAGAATCCGCGGAGGTTGAGGTGGATGGGTCTACGGACGCCGAAGCAGCCGGAGGATCCATCCCTTGGGGCGGGTACGATTTTCTCGATGAATGATAGCATTTTCTCAGCTGGTGAGACGGAGCTCTATCCAAACATACTCAGCAGGATAAGAATCAAATTGATCCTTAACCCTGTTGGTACCCCAGCATGTCCTCAGCGTACAGAAGCATGTACTCATGAGACTGGTATCACCAAAAGAAATTGCTGACCAAGACGAACTTGCATTTGCAATAACTCTTGGAGAACATTGGATTCAAAGCTGAGAAAATAATAATATTTCATAAAGAAATCCAAGAAATTTGGTACCTGAAATGCCGAAGATGGACCGTTAAAGCGTACTCCGTGCAGCAGAGCAAAATTCTCCTGACCTCCCAGCAGCAGCATCCACAGCGAAAAGAAATGGCAAGGGGCAAAAAAGCATTGAGAACGGCTTAATTATATTAAAACAAGCAGGGTCCAATCAGTTTTAAATTTCAAACCACTTAATTTTGATAAGGAACTGTCAAACCCAAGGACACATCATCGATAGGCTTGGATGAGGCAGGGCCGGGCGTGGCTAAGAAAGAAGCGATGAGAGAGCAGCGGGGTTGCCATGGAGGAACCGGTGGGGTCGGAGAGAACCTCTAGGAGAGAGAAGGACCAGAAACAAACCGCGATCGCCAAAATTTGGCGATTAAAATCTACGGGCCGGATTCGCTTCATTAGCCTTAATGTGTGTTCTTATGTGTAATGAATTAAAGATTATGTTGAGAAAACTAATTACTCTATTCAGTTTAGTGAATAAATCTGACCAGGCATTATTTTTAATCACAATTGGAAATTTAAATACCTTGTAAATTTGATTGTAAAGAAACAGAAATTCATCCTGCTCAAATTTTACCCTTTAAAAAAGTATATAAACATCGACCTACTTCTGAAATTATATTTTGCATGGGCAGGGACTAATGCAGGCCAATCTAGGTACCGTTTATTGGCACCTTCACAAAAAATTCTAAAATTATTTTTTAATGATAGACTGACGGCCGTATTCACCGGTAACCTGACTGGCAGTTTGGTCAGGTTACCGGTGAATACGGCAGTAATTATTAATGGTTGAATGAGTCTTTAAATTGCTATAAAACTGTAGTAATAAGTAATTTAATGCTGTTTTCATTAATTTTACAGTTCCCCTTCAGAAAACTTATAAAAATATTTCACAATAATGAAAAAGCTTTTACAATTTTTCAAAAAAATTATACAATAATACTTTAATAATAAACATTTCCACATACTTATAATGGATAACACTGGCGGAAATATCTTAAAATGAAGATATTTTATCTCGAGAACTTATTCACGGAGATAAATGAAATTATTTCGAACGAAATTTATTTCTTTTTTACATAAGACCCGCAATACGTGCAGCTAAATCTAAAAGCACCGTAACTGTTTAAACATTGTAAATTCTGAGAAATATGTTAAATAAATAATCCATTTCAACGAGACACTTATCATTGATTTTCTGTTTAGGCAATAAATAATTCTGTGTAAATGCAAGCGTAATCTAAAAGAAATAAATAGTCATAGTAAAAACTTCAACTGGTCCTCATATCCAATTAAAGAAAAAAAAAGGGTTCTGAAACACAGAAAACACAAACATGTGTTAAAGTTCATATCAGCTAAGAAATAGAAAAATATCACTTATCATTCACATTACTAATATATGCTGCTGATGCGTAAATCTTGCTATCTATCTCAATCTAAACCTCAGAAATTAAATAGATTTTATGAGAAAGATGAATGTCGAGATGTACCCTTACGACTAATTTACTGTAACGGGGCGATATCTAGTGAGAATAAAAAATACGAAGTTTAACAGTATATCACATATGAGACGCCCGTCCTCTGGTCCTTTCAAAGCAGGCTTCTCATCGTGAGACACTCCTTCTGAAAATGTCAAATTCAAAGGGTAAGGGATTTTAAATTGAAAGGATTAAGGAAATTTAAGGATTAGGACAAGGATTCTCTATTAAAAAGGATTACAAATTTTTAAAGGATGGAGCATCAAACAAAGGGCGGGGTTTTAAGTCATAACGAGGCGCAGAAAAACTTTTAACCCGTTACGAAGAAAATTTAAGGGAGGTGAAGCAGTTCTTCATTCATCAGACTATATCAAAACAATTTGGATAATGATATTAAAAGAGAATAACACATCAATACCGTATCTTTTTGTATTTTCCGAGATTAATAACACTAGTCGACAGTGGTTTCCTAACAACCAAATTACTATTTTTGTTACTAACTCATGTAGTTATTTAAATATCTGCCAGTAAAAAAGTTTCACCACGTCCCATTTTTGCGTAACAAAAATTTTCGATTTTCTGCTTTTTTCTTTATTTTCGCGTTTTATGCGTCATTTTTGTCCAATAGCAACCCTGCAATCCCATCCAATTAATTTATTTCTAGTATCCCAGTACGTAGACATTCTTTTAAAAGTGTGGCGATGTTTTTGTACTGCAGTTCAGTTTGAAAATTGACTAGTTTTCAGTGTAAATTTTGCACATATATGTATAATACGTTTTGCTTAATTTTGGTATGGTTTAAATTAAAATTCAACGGTAATATTTTACAGAAAAAGTGGGAAAAGGTTTTCTCCACTAATTTGGGTCCAAATAGGTGACTAAAATGAAATCTGGGCTCCTCACGAGAGTTGCAGAAGTTAGAATGTGGCTCTTTTCAAGTGCGTAAGAGTCAATAGTAGTTTTATGCAAATTACTATCCCTATAGTATGGGGAGGACATTCAAATTATCTTAGGTATTTAATATCAATGACAGATACAGAAAAAACACTTCAAAAAGTATTTAAAAGGACTTTTTTCGTCATTAAGTGAAGGCAAACTCAAAGTCAGTATGAACCTCGGATTAAAAAAGAATTCACGACCATGCTTATGAAGGAAAATTTAATAAAAACGAATTATCAGCTTGAAATAGTTTTTAAAAGAGTGGTAAGATTATTATTAGAAAAAAGGACCGATAAAAATGTTTTAATCCCAAATAGAAGGTTCTCTTTAGTCTTACCAAGCCATAGAATGTTGAGCATCACCCAAAATTCAGATTTTACAACCACGTTTGAACTTATTTCCGGAAAATATCAATGTAGTCAATCATAAACAAGGATAAAGATTCCCTTAGGACAATTACTCGATACATAGGTCACTGGGAAATAGCAATTTTGGGCTACAGCTCTTTGTTCATTGAAAAAGGAGATATAACGCCACTTAAGAGACAAAAAGTGACAAAATTGCATCGTTTTTAATCAATGTTTAATGCTTTTTAGTTTTATATTGTCTGAAACATGTATATAATCTTAATTATGATAGTACTTTATGATAAAATAATGAGATGAATTGTTAAAAATCAGTGTTTTGTCAGCTTCTTACAGTACTAGTGCTATATTTGTAACAAAAAAACTGTACGTGCTGCAGCTTTTTCACAACTATTTCTGAATTCTACACCCTGAAATTAGTCGGAAATACCTCATCTCATTTTTGTTAGGGAAAAAAAGTTAAAATTTGTCGACTAGTGTAATTGAATAAGGGGCCGTTCAAATATTACCTAAGCACTTTTTTGGTCATTTTTAACCCCCCCTCCCCCTTGTCAGCAAAGATAAGCATACCTCAACCCCCCCCCATAATTAAGTAAGACACTGCCGGACCCCCCCCCCCCGAAATTTTGACATCCCTTGTAGTAAGTACTGTTTTTTCCTTGAAAATTAGGTGACTCGTACAAGGAGTTGTACTTATTTGGTGTAACCCTAAGGGTTCAAAAATGAGTTAAATACTTTTTGGGGTTACAATTTCAAAATGTTAGGGTGGTCCATCTCCAGAAAAAAGCGCTTACGTCAGATTTCCCAATTCAATTTTTTATTACATTTATTTTTGGTTGAATTTTGAAATTATTTATGCAAAAAACAAGAGATTTTCGAAAATGCACCATCTTACGTAAGCATCACTCATATCCCCCCTTGTCAGCAAAAATAAGCAAAGAGCAAACCCCCCTCCCCCCTTAGGTGCTTACGTAATATTTGAACGGTCCCTAATAGTCATCAAAATTAATTTTTTTTCATATGTATTTCCAATTGAACACAATTTGTATATATTTCTGTGACCCTGACTTATGCAGTTATCGCTCTATCCACCTACCGTTGAAGTCCGGGTATAATACTGTACACAATACTATAAGTATTTGTACAGTTGATGGACTTATTCCCTTTTTAAAACACACGAAATCTCAGATGAAAGAAACTCACTTGAATTGACAAATTCAATTAATTGTAGTTTTGCTTATTTCACAACAACAAAAGTAAAAAATAGAAAGACTAAGACAAAGTTAAAAAGTATTACTCTTCACTTGTTCCTTTAATGAATATCAATGGGGTCCAACACATTCAATGAATTTTAAAAAAAATGTAAAAACACATTTTAATCAAAGACTGACTTTATTTTGGCTTAGTTTTTTACAGCACAAAGAATGAGACAAAGTAAATTACAACTTAAATAAAAGGCCTACATTAATAAAAGGCTCACGCAAAACATAGAAACAGTGGGATAGCCAGAATAAAAATTGGGAGGGAGGTATTGGAGTTTCATATTAGGTAGGTGGGGTTATGATCTTTTTTGTTATTTTCTCTGAGGTGAAAGAAAGAGAATACTCTCAATATGTTGCACAGGGTTATGCTATAGGGTAAGGTGGGGTAAAATGGTTATAGCGGTCTAAAATAGACATAGGGACTTTAGCAGTTCGTACTTGATTATTAAAGGCCTATATCTGCCTTATTATTAAAGTATTACTTTAGAAACAAATCTGATAAATTTTTGTTTATTAATATGGTCTTAAATTAAATTAATCAATTAGTTCAAATTCAACCATTTCCAAAAAATTTCTATTGAGAAATGTGGTGTTCCAAAAAGGGGTTCTATTTACCCCACTCAACCCTCTAGTATTCTCAAGTCATTTCAAATTAGAATTTCAATGCGTTTTGTTTTATATCTCGGCATTTCCCCTATTTTTTCATAGTATGTGTTACTTCCTCAAATTCTGTACTATGAAGTCTCTTTGCTGGACTACTATCACCCTCTGCTATATGTTTTACTTTTATTGTACCCATTAATAAAACCATCAAACAGTTGAAAGAATTTATACTTCTTCTTTGCAAATTCCTCTTTATGCCATGTTAAACGCCCCTCAAATTCCTCTTTAAATTTTATCATTTCATCTTTCGATGATATACACTCTCGAATAAAGAACTGTAGCAAATCCCACTCATCACGCTGAATTAAATCTTGGCAAATTTCTTGCCTACTAACACTGAAAATAATTTTCCTTTTTTCTATAAGAGTTGCATCTTTTAAAATTAGCTTAACATTATCTTTATCTTTAATCTCAAGTAAACTTGGCAGTAGAGAACTATATTGAGCACATCCATCTATAACATATCTTTTTAGAGCATTGGGACTTTGATGCCAAAACTCCCCGAAAAGCTTTTGATAGTCATAATCTTTGTGGCCCTCTTTCACTTTATAGACGATATTACCCAAAGAAATATAAAAATCCTCCTCAGAAAGAAAGTCCCACATACGATTTACCGTTTCCATGAAGAGACTTTGCCAAGGCCAATCCAGTAAACATCTTAGCACTTTATAAGGGCGTCTTTTAAATACCTCTATTTGTTGCTCTTCGTCCATTTGCGAGAGTAAAAAGCATAAAACATCAGCCACAGAGTGTGCTTTCATGTAATAAGAATATGCTACATTTTCCGCAGTTCTCACCAACGACTCTTCTCTTTCCCTGGAAGTTAGTTTTTGCAAGAAATACTCAGTTCCTGCTATGTTGCCACTAACTGCTGCTGCATACCGAAATAAATATTGATATTGAGAACACCTTCTTATTTCTTCTTGCCACATCTTTCTTTCCCTTCTATCATCCAGCTCATTCACTTCCTCACTTACTTTATACATCCAAAGAACCACTAAGTCCTGCTGCCTAACCTTTATCGGGTCTTCCTCGCAATAAAAGGATTTCCTGAGATTTTCAGGTATTTTGTTCCACAGTTCCAGAACATCATCCTCTAAGCAGTAATTACATGCTAATTTGTAGCGGCTGATAACACTTAAACTCTCGTTTTTAATTAAGGCTTCTGCCGTTTTCTTTGAATCTACTGTTCCTTGTGGTGTCCAACAAAGCTCACTTGGCAGACCTGTACAAAGGCAGCTTTCTTGTTGATGAAATTCCTTCCATTTTAATATTTGTAAGCCTACTGGTTGAATAAAACCTAATATTTCCTTTTTTAAAGATTTTGGTAGGGAAAGTTGTTGTACTTTCCTTATTACTTTATTTTCCATCTCCTGCAATTTTTCTATTCTTCCATATTTTGAATTAACGTCAAACTTTAAATTTGGCATTAAAGCCCTAATATCATCTAGATTCCACAATGTGGTGGCTATCTTAACTACAGCTATATGCTCAAGCGATGGACAATTTAATGTGTAATTCATCGTTTACCCCCTACTGAAATACGAAGAATAATTGAAAAGGTTACCGAGCCTACATCCTGGACAAGCAACATTGTATGTGTAGAAAAGCCAAATGGAAAATTAAGACTTTGCTTGAATCCTCTAGAGTTAAATAAGGCCTTAAAGAGACCGCGATATATTATGCCCAGCTTGGAGGAGGTTCTGCATGAGCTAAATGGTGCAACCATTTTTAGCAAGTTTGATCTCCAAAATGGATATTGGCATATTTCATTAGATGAAGACTCAAGCAAGCTTACAACATTCCAGACTAGTTTTGGAAGGTACTGTTTTCGTCGCCTGCCTTTTGGACTAAACGTTGCTTCCGAGATTTTCCAATTAAAGATGAAGCAATCATTTGAGAATCTTCCAGGTCTTATCAACATTGCGGATGATGTAGTCATCTATGGGAGAAACAAAGATGATCATGATAAGAATGTCAAGCTATTTTTAGAGAAGTGTAAAGACCTAGGAGTGAAGCTAAACAAGGACAAAGTAGAGCTTCAATGTAAAGAAATTACTTTTATGGGACATAAAATTTCCAATGAAGGTATCAAACCTGATGGCAAGAAGATACAAGCAATCATAGATTTAGAAGATCCTACTAATAAAGAAGAATTGAAGAGATTCTTGGGTATGTGCAACTATCAGATGAAATTTTTGAAGAATTATGCGACAGTAAGTGAACCTTTATATGCACTTTTGAAAAATGATGCTCCATGGAATTGGACGGTTACTCAAGAAACTGCCATGAAAAACCTTAAAACCCTGCTAACAGAAGCACCTACACTAAAAATTTTTGATTCGATGAAACCTGTAGTAGTGGAATGTGATTCAAGTGGATTTGGGCTGGGAGCTGTTCTGATGCAAGACTCAAAAGTAATTGCCTATGCAAGTAGAACTCTAAATTCGGCAGAGCGCAACTACGCTCAAATTGAAAAAGAAATGTTGGCTGTGGTCTGGAGTTTAGAAAAATTTCACCAGTATGTTTATGGAAAAAAAATTACAGTAATCAATGACCACAAGCCCCTGGAATCTATTAAGAAGAAACCCCTTTGTAAAGCTCCTAAACGTCTACAGAACATGCTACTTAGAGCACAAAAGTATAATTTTGATTTGATCTACAAGCCTGGAAAGCAGATTCCTATATCAGACACTTTATCAAGAGCTCCTTTGAAAACAACTGAAAAGACCAGTACCAAAGACATAGTTTGTAGTATCCTTACCTTGCCTATCAAAGGTAATTGTTTAAAAAGAATTCAAGAAGAATCTCATAAAGATGAGGAGATTACTGCCTTGAAAGCTATGATTATCAATGGGTGGCCAGAAATGAAGGATGATGTCTCTACCATAATTAGGAGTTACTTTGACTACAGAGATGAATTAGGAGTTCAAGACGGCGTTGCTCTAAGAGGAGAAAGAATTATTATTCCAAAGAATCTGAGAAAAGAAATGAAAGAAAAGATCCACAAAGGACACCTAGGCATAAACTCTTGCTTAAGAAGGGCTAGAGAACTAATTTTTTGGCCTGGCATGTCGTCCGAAATAAGACAGTTCATAGAAAGATGCCATACGTGTTTGTCATATAGTGACCGACGACCACAAGAAGACATCAAATGGCACGATGTAGCAGAAAGACCTTGGCAGAAAGTGGGAATTGATTTATTTGTTTTAAAAGACAGAAATTACTTAGTAACAGTAGATTATTTTAGCCAATTTATTGAAGTGGATTTCTTGCCAAACACTACGTCCTCAACTGTAATCACTAAGATAAAACATCATTTTGCTAGATATGGAATACCTGAAATAATTATAACTGGAGGTGACACACAATTAAAGTCTAAAGAATTTGAAAATTTTTGTCAAGATTGGGACATAAAACACCATCAAACGAGTCCTTACAACAGTAAATCAAATGGGCAAGCAGAGTCTGCTGTGAAAATTGTTAAAAGAATAATGAAAAAGAGCCTGTTTGCAAAAGAAGATCCCTATCTAGGTCTCCTAAACTATAGGAACACTCCTATTCAAGACATAGGAAAAAGCCCTGCTCAGCTACTTCTTGGCAAAAGAACAAGAACATTAGTGCCCACCTCAACATCTCTCTTTAAACAAGTTTCGAATCCCTACCCAGATATAACCCATCGAAAAGAGGATTTGAGGCAAAAGAGATCTGAAGCTGAGAAGAGAAAGCCCTTGCCTCAATTACGCCCTGGAGATGTTTATATGCAACCACAACAAAAGAATGAAGTATGGAAGAAAGCTGTAGTAAAGAAGTCATTAACGCCTCGAAAAGTAGAAATCACTACAGATAATGGACAAACATACATAAGAAACAGAATGTTCTTGCGAGGTAAACCTCATCAAAAACATCAACTACCTAACGTCTCAATCTCAACTAGAACAACTGATGGGACTTTGCCAGCAAATGAGCCTTCACCAACAAGAGCTCATGGGACCTTGCCAGCAAATGAGCCTTCACCAACAAGAGCTCATGATGGACCGGACAATCCAAATCCTAATGTGTCATCATCGACCAAAGAGACTGGAACTGAGCTGACGGTAACAAGATCAGGGCGAGTAATTAAACTTCCTCAAAGGTATAGAGAATAACTGACATTTTTTGTTTAAAAAAAAAATAATAATAATATGATAATAGGCTAGTGAGAAAGGTTGTAATTCTTAAATAATAGTGTGATAACTTAAGGAAATATAACGTGTTTAAAAAAAAAATGTATATATGTTAAATTTATGTGTATGGAATTTTATGTTGTATTTGCATAGATACTGGATTGATTTCTTGGATTGTAAAAGGGGAAAGATGTTGCATGCATATATATATAAAGAAGAAAGTTAGTGGCAACACTAAAGAATGTAAGATTGTTAGAACATGAATAAACAGAGTTGACATTGAATTCCTCGTGTACTTTCTTGATCTTTTGAAACTAGATTAATTAATAATCACGAAACACTTAGTGCCTATCTATTACTAATGCAAGAAAATAGAGAAAAACACTTATTTTATTCTATTTTGATATATTGATTCACTCAAACAAGAAAACGATTTTCATGTAGATTTGCTTGGCTTACACTTATAACTTTGTTCAGCAGGGTTATGAAGAAAGTAGGGATTTCAAACCTCGTGAATGCACTAACACACAGTCCTCGACCTACAGCATTAGCAACTCCAAACGAAAATAATCTGTAGCAATGAAAACAAGGCAGAAAACTTTTGGTTAAACAGAAATTCGATTGAAAAGACGAAAAGAAAATCCAAATTTCAATTCAATCACAAATTTATTACCGCGTGGGCAGTGGCGGATTTCCAAATGTGCCGCCTATAGGCTGAACCAAAATTTGCCGCCTATATGCAATACCTCTTACAAAACTAAACAGGGGTGTCATTTCAGTTTTTGGTTGGAAGGGGGGCAAAGATTTTAAGTGGGTTTGCATACACGGCGTGACTTGACTTTTGGTTTTTATTTTTTTGGGGGGAGGGCGACAAGGGTGGATCCAGGATTTGGTTTTTGGGGGGTCTATGAATTTTCACAATTCAATTAAATCTTCACAATTCAATTAAATCTTCTTTATGATCTTAATATGGGAAATGCTTCTAAAAGGGGGGTCTGGGGGTTCTCCCCCAGAAATTTTTTGGAAATTTTAGTTAAAAAACCCCAATTTTTCAACTAGTTTTGGAACGCCTCATCCGAGTTTCGGATATAGATTTTATGGTAGAATTTTTGTATTTGGATGAACTTAATATAAAATAAAGTTGTAATTATAGAGTGATAGGTACCACGGGGGTCTGGGAGTCCTCCACCAGAAAATGTTTGAAAATTTGACTTAAAAATAACAGGGTTTTTGACTCATTTTGGTGCATAAAATGCCATATAGAATGGGGGGGGGGTCTGGGGGGTTTCCACAGAAAAATTTTGAAAACTTGCCTCTTAAAGTAGTGTGTTTCAGATCATTTTGAGATCCTTCAGTTCCTTGAAAACCACAGAATTTTCTAGGGGGGAAATTTATAAAAAACGTCCACAAGGTCCGGAGGCCCTCCCCCAGGATAGGGGCCGTTCAAATATTACGTAAGCACCTAAGGGGGGAGGGGGGTTTTGCTCTTTGCTTATTTTTGCTGACAAGGGGGGAGGGGGGATATGAGTGATGCTTACGTAAGATGGTGTATTTTCGAAAATCTCTTGTTTCTTGCATAAATAATTTCAAAATTCAACCAAAAATAATTGTAACAAAAATTTAATTAGGAAATCTGACATAAGCACTTTTTTCTGGAGATGGACCATCCTAAAATTTTGAAATTGTAACCCCGAAAAGTAGTGTTTCGACTAATTTTTAAACCCTTAGGGTTACACCCAAAAAGGACAGCTCCTTGGACGAGTCACCTTATTTTCAAGGAAAAAACAGTACTGACTAATAGGGATGTCAAAATTTCGGGGGGGGTCCGGGAGTTTCTTACGTAATTATAGTGTGGGGGGGTTTGCTTATCTTTTCTGACAAGGGGGGAGGGGGGGGGGGTTAAAAATGACCAAAAAAGTGCTTACGTAATATTTGAACGGCCCCATATGAATTTGGAAACTTCCCTCAAACTTGTGTTTATCTATTTTTCAAACTCTGGAAAGAGCAGAGCCGTGCCGTGGTAAAACGGCGCCCGGGGCGAAGGTGTCTCTCTCTCTCTCATTGGCGCCCCCTTTATTTTTGAAACCACCCCTTTATGTCCAGTTTTTTATGTGGGAAAATTTTAGGGCTATAACCAGACTATTGTTTCGGGGAGGGATTGACTCAACGTTTTTAACGTTAATGTACTTATAACGTTAATTATCACTTGAAGGAAGCTCTCGAATGTGTTGCACAAATTGTCGAAATTTTTTAATGTGAGCTTAAGTAAATCTGGGGGATCTCCCCAGAAAAATTTTGAAAAATGTCTCGGAAAAAGTGTTTTTAGTTCATTTTGAGACCTTAAAAATCACTGAATTTTAAAGGAAAATAATCATAAATAGGCGTAAAATTTTGGAGGGAAGTCTTCTTTATTTCGACACACTTTGGGGAAACACCTAAAGGAGACCTCTTCATTTAGGCATCAGAATTTTTAATGAGAAAAACACTACCTAAAACCAACGCCAAATTTTGGGGATTGGGGGTTCTCTACCAGAATTTTTTTTTCCTTTTTCAAAAAATTCGATCCTCGAAATTAGTGTTTTAACTCAAGGAAACCATTGAAATTATAAAACAGTATGTAAAATTGCATAAATATAATAAAAAATCTGCAATAGTTTCTAAGAAATAAACAAATATTTTCTTTCATCTAGTTTCTAGTAAATGTTTTCATTATCACTCGTATCAACTACTACTAAGGGAAATAACATAAAACATTGATTGAAAACAAGTTTATGCAAATTAATTTAATAAAAAGATCAAAATTGTGAAAATCAAATAGACAGGGATTAGATGAGGAATTTGATTTTGAAGTGAAAAGAAACGCAATAACCGCAGAAATTTCCGATCCATCAGTAAGACCGTAAACTAAACGAAAATCAGAACATTTTACGGACAAACCTTAAAATTTGACAAGTATGAATACCCAATTATTTTTATGAAATTTATAGATTAATACAATAAAATACGAAAAACAAATAGGAACTTACTAGAAAACGATGTTCCAATTTGTATTTTTGAACTATACATTACACTAATTTAGAAGGTCTCTCTCTGTTCAAGGCTAAACTCTTCTTACTGCCAATTGAGAAGCTATATAGAGCTTATATGGAAGCGGTCTCGTGAACACATTCAATGAAAGGGGATGAAAACCAACCCCCGAATACACAGGATTAGTTTTTCGTAGAATGAACCAATAGCTGATGAAGAGCTCAAGAAGCGGAATCCTTTATCTTCGATTTATTTATGACCCCTTTGAGCAGGTGGCATGGAACTAATTGAACGAGCTTTCCATCCCTGAGCACTCAAGATTTTCGTGGAATTCTTTGGTCACCCCCTTCCCCAGGCAGAACAAAACCTTCCTGGTCCGTCTGGTCCATAAATCTTTCACACATCCTACCCCATTCTCTGTCAATTGTCACCCCTACTGTGTCTTAAAACAGCATTGCAACCGAAGACTGGACATCTGGTTTACCAAACAAAAAGCGTGCCGCGCTTCTTTGTCATCGCAACTGGAGACGCAAACAGGCGACCCCCATGGCGTCTCTCCCAAAAGGCGTGTGAGTGTTTAAAGCTGGGTTTCCATGCATACGTTTTTTCAAGTTTAAGTTACAAGTTCGCGTGTTGGCGCGACGGTTGGCGCGATAAAAATTCCCTTTCGCCACTCCTGAAAAAGTACCAACCAAACTTGAAAAGTCGACTTGTTCACGTGAGCGCTATGGACCAATGGGCTGGCGTATCTCGTCCTTGCTCCTTGAACTTGCTTTCGGTCCAGACAGCATGGACTTTTTTGCACGTACCTGAAAAAAAGTTGGTCACGTGATAGAAATGCACCAATAGAACCGAGCGAACATCGTGTTGTTGTATTTCTATTTCATCATATCTCTGAACTCTCGTCTTAGTGCATTTGCGATTTTAAAATTTCAAAATGAATTTAAGTTTACCTTCCAGCGTAATCAAATTTATTCAGGAAGTAGAGAAGAGGAAGATCCTTTACGATGCATCCTACAAAGGATACAAGAACGCCGAAATTAAGGACAATGCTTGGAAGGAGGTAGGCCGAGAACTCGGCTGTACAGATCGTAAGTAGATTTTATAAATTATGTATTTATAAATTTGTATAATCTGTATGGTAACCTGCATATTAGTTTTTTCCTTTTCCCTTTATTACTTCCCAAATATCAGGGATGCACTGTAAAGATCCAAATTGTTCTCTGAAAACGGGACACGTAGTCTTATCATCAAGCTCCTTCATTATAATGATTTTGTTTGTTTAGTGCGTTTAATATCATATAAAAGTGTAGAACTTCTCAGAGAGTAATAAATTGTTGGAATTACCAATAAATAATCATTAAGCTAACCGGCTAACTATACTGCAAACTGTCATAGTTACCTTAAAATTTTAACATTGTATAATCATAATTTGTCTACATTCTCTTAATGTTGATTTATATTCTTACATCATTTATACCTGCATAGCTATTTGTGTTTTCTTATCCACATGCCTTGTCTTCAACTGATTGAAAGTTCCTTTGTGGAAAAAAATAAAGCAGAATGCTAACTAGCCCTGCTGTGTTAAAAATATTTATCCAATAGATAGTGAAAAATCGAAATTTATGTTGTGTTAGTTTTGTAAGACTTATGCTCTTTTTGTTACAATTATTATTAGCCCAGCAGCATGAGCATTAAAACAGCATGAGCAGGGACTAATACACGTCAATTTTGGTACCGTTTATTGGCACCTTCAAAAAATTCTTCAAAATTATCAACATATTCACAACAAATTGTGCCAAAAATGGCAGCTTCACAGTAATATCTTCTATAAAAATCTATGTGCTAAAATTTATTTGCTGAGACTTATATTGTTATTTATCTATTTTTTTTATTGATATGCTTATTTATTATTTGGTACAAAGGACAATTCCTGCGTACTTATTTTACTTTTTATTCAAAGAGAGGAATATATGCAAAAAAAATTTAAATTCATTTTTAAAATTTATCTACCACCGATACACCAGTGCTGTGGTTCCTTTGTGGAAAAAAATAAAGGCAGAATGCTAACCATTCCGGAATCCCACCTACAAATTAAACTTTTGACTGCAATAGAAATTTTTCCATATTTTAAATAACTTTGAGTTTATAATATTTTGTTGATATATCGCCTATCCCGTGCAAGACTCACACAATTGCAAAAGTGGAAATATTTACTCTACGGTAGCTTGGCGCAGAAAGACTTCTAGAATGCGATATCAGACCGCCCGAGATTGTCATTGAATCTACTGAAAATCAAATGTCGTATCGCAGCAGCCAATGAAATAATTGGAACATTTTTTTCATTATAAAAGAAAAACTAATCAGGGTAGAAGCACAATATTTTAAACACATATACAATTATTTTTTACTAAAAGATTGTCGTTTCGTTTTTTAAAAAATTCGAATTAGTTTTAGAATTATTAAGATTCAAAGTTTCAATTTTTTTCCTTTCTAGGATTGAAAGGGTTAACATAAGCATATATAAAACCGTTTTTGGCGATTTATGTTTAGCGCAAATGGAAATAATCCCCAAAGATTACACTTGATTCGACTTTTTCGATTTGGCGACCAATAAAGAAGTCTTTCCATGCCAAGCTCCCGTAAAGTAGACATTTCAATTTTTGCAATTGTGTGAGTCTTGCACGGGAGAGGCGATATAACAGAACTAAAATTGTTATTGGTTCTTACGTATTATGCCATCAACTGTGCCGCTGAATCTGAAAAGGTTTAAAATCCCATTCACTGTTCTACAGCTGTACCGCTGAATTTAATGGCTGCTGAACAGTCGACGGTATAATACTTAAGTACCCTATTATTCTGTGGATACTCTCGCTTATGGGCTTTAAGGGAACGAGTAGCCGCCACCACTCGGTGGTATGTTTTAAAAATATTTTGGCTAATGAGTAGTCAAAAATCCAAATTTATGTTGTATTATTTTTGTTAGACTGCTCGTTTTGTTACCATTGTTATATGCTGATATTTCTTATAAGTAATGGATGAGCCAGCATGATTACTATCACAATAAAAGAAAGAAGCCTCTCCCGAGTGGATCAGTAGCCACAAAAACTTGGCCCCATTTTATATATAAAGAATGTCTTTCTTCATTTTCCTAACAGGATTCCTCTGAAAGTCTAGAATTACTAAATATCTCTTTTGTGTGATGACCACTTACTTAATGTGGCACCATTTAAAAGAGTTTTTTAGTTCAGAATTCAGCTCAACTTAAGTGGAGAAAAATACCCAGATGAATTTTTTGGAGGGGTTACCAGATACATTTTAAACTCATTGTAGCCTTGAGTTATAAGTAGTTGGTGAAATTATCTTTCTCAATACATAAGATTTGATATCAACGTAATTTTCTGTTACTAACAATTTTTACTCTAAAAGGTCAAATTAATTTAAATGAAAATGTTTTCTTCTTGGTGTTTGTTTAGAATTTTAATAGTAATTGGTATAATTTTCATATTCTCAGATTTAATGCTTCTGAAATTTCACTGTTGAAATAATCTTATATATACTACTTTAAACTATTGGAGAAACATCCCATGAAAATTTATTTAAGTATACAATTATCAAGAAATGAACCATACATGTGAAGATAAGTTTACCTGGAAAACCTAACAGTTCTTTTTAGTATTTTTGTTAAAACATTCAGCTGTCTTACTTAAATTTTTGTTGCAGGATTCTTCTGAAGTTCTAGAATTACTAAATAATTCTTTTGAGTGGTGACCACTTACATTACGTGGCATCATTTAAAAGAGTTTTTTAGTTAGCTGTCTTAAAGTGGAGCAATAAACCTAGATGATTTTTTCCTGGAGTGTTTACCAGCTACATCAAATCCATTGTAGCCCTGGAGTTATACATCAACTTAACTTAGTTGTGAATAATATTTAACTCTTAAAAGTGTGGAACAGCTATGATAAGAGTCGACCAGCCGTCATGTTTACCCACTGTTCAAATGATTACACACAACCACATAGATCTATTTGAGCTGTGAGTAAACATGGCAGCTAGTTGACTCTTATCGTAGCTGTGCCAAAAGTGTCAATGTACTAGGGTAGATCCAGGTTTTTTTATTTTGGAGCCCAGTTCATTACTTTTTGTGACAAATTGAAGCAGTGATAGTTAGCAGATGAGTGCATAAAAGTAAAATTGACTCGCAAACCGAGGAAAAATTCAAATATTTTGTGAATGTTTTCTTGCAAATTATCACTAAACCTAATTTGAATTTCATGAAAGGGGCAGATTTAAAGAGGGTGAATTTTTGTGAAGGGGCAGAAAAAAGGCCCCAAGTTTTGTCTGGATCAACCCCTGGTATTTAAATGAAGATGCTTTATTTTGCTTTGAATTTTCAAGTAGGTAACTTAATACCATTTTCAGCCCAGATTTATGCTTCTTAAAATGACCTCTCTAACTCTTAACTGTGTGAAACATCCGATGAAAAATTTATCAAAATAGTATAAAAGTAATGAAAAATTCATGTTTTAGAGAATATTTTAAAAGAAATGGACATAAAACACTGCTATACTGATAAATTACCTAACCATAATTATTTTTAATAAAAAATACACCTCCTTACATAAATTAACCCTTATTATAAACCCCTATTTATTAAAAATATTAAAAGTTCAGTAAAGCACCGTTTATACGTCTTTTACATTTATACGTCGTTTTCGCCAAGTCCCAATTTATTCAAATAATCAAAATTGTTTTCAATTATACGTCTTTTCATTTATACGCCGTTTTACGTCGGTCCCTTGAAAGACGTATAAACAGTGCTTTACTGTAATTTATTGTAACTAATAATGTTTTTGGAAAAAATAATTTAATTGCAATAAATTAAATTTTTAATTTATAAGGTTTAAATAAAAATTACACTTATCCATTTACATTTTCTTTAAAAATTTCAGCACAGCAAAAGTACTCGGACAACTTTTTTAGGTTTAAGAAAACAAGTAGCAAAGTCATTCCCTACGTTTTCAGATTTGCAGTTTAATCTCTAAACACAGTATGAATTGAGCAATGAACTCACAGTAAAAACCCTCCACTGAACAATTAGAGAAAACAAAAGCTAAAATGACAATGTTGTAAAAAAAATTTTATAGTACACCATACTTTTGTGAACCCTTCAGCCTTTTTAAAGTCACAATCCCATTCTTACTAACAATAGGAATGGTGGAAAAGTTCAGATTTAAAAATTTTGAATAAAAATTTACAAGTACACATTTTGAGTTTTAAATTACATGTAATTCACAGATATTTTAAAAGAAAAAATACACACACTTGTTTGAATATGTAAGGTTTTTTTATTTCACACATCAAAATATTTTTTTTATTAACAGAACATCATTTGCTTGGCCTTTTCCTTGTCCTCAAATGACTAATTCTTGACCTGTTGAGTAGAAATATTATGTATACAGGAATTGAACAATGCGTACCGGTGGCATAACCAACGGAGGGGGGAAAATGGATTACCAATTGAAACTGTAGTAAACGTTTAATAGCCAATAGCTCAAGTTAAGTTAATTTTTTATATCAGTTTCGTCCTGATTGAGGCAAGGAAATGAGGGAGTACAAGCAAGCTATTTAACCTTTTTTAAAGATAATGCTTACTATATTTTTTTATTTAAGTTTTACTTTTTAGTATGAATCTAAAATTGTATGCTAATATCACCTAAAAGTAATTGTTTAATTAGTCGTTAGGGATATACCGAGGCTATAAACGTATTATTTAAGTAAGGTAAAAATGCTTTTAAAACAGTGTTCGCTATTTTTAAAACATGCATATGCTGGGTTAGGTAGAAGTGATTCCTAAAAAGATTAAAACAAATAAGGGTCAGTGGTAGACCAACGCCCCTTCTAAAATATGTAAGGGTAGTAGAAGCAGAAACATAATTTATTTCAATACCAAGCTCGGTTTGTAAATCCTGAAAACCCACACTGGAAATATACAGTTTAGCTTATTTAGCAGGATTTAAAATGTCCCGCAGGCTGGATCCATAATCAGGACGAGCCAAAACCAGCCCATATATAATTAACTACTATAAGGACCCAAATTGGAAGATTTAAGAGGGTCACCCGGTGGTACATAAAAAATTGTGGAGGGGGATAAAAAAAAATTTAAGTTTCGTACTTTCAGGAGGGGAATCGGTTTCGTAATTTCTTTTTTAGCATGAACATTAAACTGTACATGAGACTTGTAATGCAAATTTAATACAGAAAAAACGCCAATTTTTCGATTGAAATCAATCGCGAGAGCAAGTGCTTTCTTTGTTTTAAATAAGAAAACATTTTACAATCATTATCAATAGAAATACACTTCAAAACGTTCAAACTAAGAGAAACGAAAATTTAACTCACCCTTGCATAGCCGCCATGTTTGTTTTGAAGTTGAAGTTTTCCGTACGAGATTTGGTTGCTAACTTTTTTTTCGGTCGACCGCAGCGCCACCTCTTCCTTGTTTTCGATGCCAACCAAAAAGGGATATTTTATGGCAACCAATTTCTGGAGCAACCAAACTTGTAACTTGAACTTGAAAAAACGTATGCATGGAAATCCACCTTAATCGAGTTCAAAATTAAAAAACATTATTAATTATCAAAAGTTTTTGGTTCTAGGAAGTCAAAAAACAACTCAACTCAATGATTTCCCATTTCCCTTGTTTATTGTTTTTGTTTACTTTTGCAATCTAATCAGACTAGAGATCTTTATTTTGGGATGTAATAGTACTTTGAGATGTCTAGAGAGATATTCTACTAATTATTATTTTATGATTTGTAAAAAAAACTTAGTCTCTATAGTTGTTGGTCATTTGAGCTATGGGTGATCTATGATCTCTTTCTACGGCTAGAGGACTATACTATACGAAGAACGCCAATTTTAAAATATGATAAACCAAAGGTTAAGAATAGAAAAAGGATCAGAAACTAGAGAGAACATACTAAATACTTAAAGTAAAATACTATTTATTTTGTTGCAAACAGTTACAGCTGTAGTAGTTAAGTTTAAGTCCGATTACCATTAAGACATCTGTGTTCGATTACTGTAGAATGATCCAGAGATAGTTCAATATGCTTCTCTCTATTATTATCTATTATAAAAATCTATGCTTATTGCAGTATTTTAACTTCCCAGTCATATTTTATCTGCCTCTTTAGTATCCTGGTAAAATCCAAATATTTAACTATGTGCTTTACTCGCAACTCTTAATTTTTTTCAAAGTAAGGAAAAAATCAAAAGTAAAGTAAGACAATAAAATCTGAAAAAGTGTGATAGAGTTTTTGTTTTGTATTACAAACAAATTTTTACTGGATGTTCAGGACAATATTTAATTGTCATTTCATATCATTCATTATAATTGTATATTCATTTTTTTCTTTCCTCCTTACGAACAGAAAAGGTGAAAATATATAACTGCTTTAGATAACTGCTTCTTAATAGAAAAGGTGAAAATAAAAGAACTCAATCACTCAATAAAATAAATTCTGTTTGAGTCATGTTCTGAAACATTTCCACGCTGTCAACTCATAATCCCCTTCAAACAGAGAATCAAAAGACGATTTTCAATTTAAGCAAGGATTATAAATTGTCAAAGGATAGCTTCAAACAAGGAGTAGGTTTTTAAGAAAAAACGAGTCAAAGAAAAACTTTTAACCTGTTACGAAGAAAATTTAAACCTTTTTTATCAAATCAACTTGGATAATGACATTAAAAGAGAATAACACATTAATACTGTATCTTTTTGTATTTTCTGAGATTAATAATTGAATAATAGTCTTCAAAATTCTATTTTTTTTCATCTATATTCCCAATTGAACACAATTTGTATGCATTTCTGTGACCCTGATTTACGCAGTTATCGCTCTATCCCCCTACCATGCAAGTCCGTTTATTACTGTTCACAATTCTAAAATCTTTGTACAGTTGATGGACTCTTTCCCATTTTCAAACACATGAAATCTCAGCTGAAAGAAAACCACTTGAATTGACAAATAAATTATAATTATGCTTAATTACTTCACAACAACAAAAGTAAAAAATAGAAAGACAATGTTAAAAAGTATTACTCTTCACTTATTCCTTAAATGAATATCAATGGAGTCCAACACATTCAATGAATTAAAAAAATGAAAAAACACCTTTAAATCAAAGACTGACTTTATTTTGGCTCAGTTTTTTACAGCACAAAGAATAAGACAAACTAACTTAAATTAAAAAATAACTAAAAAAATACAGATAATTGACATTGATTTTTTGCCAAATTCAAAGGGCTATACCTGCTTTATTATTAAAGTATTACTTTAGAAAATAATGTCACAATTTTTTTTTTATTAATATGGTCTTCGATGAATTGAATCAATGAGTTCAAATTCAACCTTTTAAAAAAATTTCTATTAAGAAATGTAGTGTTCCATAAAGGGTACCACTATTCAAAAATTGTAAGACTTAACTTTGAACTATTATTTGCAAAAGAATCTATGTGTACCACTGTGAATCATGAACAATTAAATATTTCCTTTAACTTTAAGTTAAAACTGTGTAAAAACAGGCCCTGGGCAAAACGTGGGATGCAAGTACTGGTAATAAAATATCACAATTTGCTGCTTTAAATTTTTTAGTTACTGATTTACAACATGTGTATTTAGAATTCCAACTCTTAATCTTATAAATAGTTCTTCTTAACCAACAACAATTTAAAGTTGTAAAAAAGGAGGCAGATAAGAGAAAAACAATTACAAGTAGAACAGAACAAGTAGATAATCAAATAACTAAGACACCTGGTTCTAGTTTATAGAAACTTAAACTTTTTAAGAAAATAATGATTTGGTAAAATATGTGCGTCTCTGTCTCTAAATACAAAAATATTCCTTATATAAAAGTAGTACTCGAATATATAAAAATATTTTCAAGAAAATACAGGACAATTTGTGAAATTTTAGGAAACACAAACTCTATTTAGCGAGGAACCATAACCATGGTGATATAACATTAATGATACAAAATACAGTACAAGTTTTTTGTAATTTTATAAAATAATGGTGCAACAAATATCTGTTCCTTATTCTGTTCTGTTTAGTATTATTTAGTTCCTTGTTTAGATTCATTGTTATTAAGTACAGGCACTGAACCTAGAATGCATAGTTCTAACACAATTCAATATTTTATCGGTCAACTACACTTTCGTCAAAAAATTAAGGAAATTGTTTGCAATTTAAAGTATAATTGTAACAAATTTCTGCTCCTTATCAATGATATTCATGTCACAGAATCTTCCAGGAGTGGGAAGTCTCAAGATCAAATTACCCTAGAAATAGTTTTGGGGGTCCTCCAAGTAATGCTACAGACATGGATGTGTGTTCCAAATGTGTCTGTTATAAATGGAGGACCCCAGTATATCCCCTTCCTTAAATTATTGATTGAATAACTTTATCAAGGGATTCCCACCCTGGAATATTGTATCACATGAATATCATCGATAAGGAACTGATATTTGTATACAATTATTCTTAAAGTTACAAACTATCCTTAATTTTTGGACACAAGTGCAAATGACTGATAATATAGTAAATCATGTTGGAAATTCACTTAAAGACACTCTAGGTTTCATGTGACTAAGTTAACATATTTTACTTTGGAGGAAAATTAAAAAACTCTTTTGGCTATAAAAATGCAAAACACTTCCTATATAATTTTCTCACTGGTTAAAACTTTGTATCAAATAGACTATAATTTGTTAAAGCAGTTGTAAGCATCGTGTGCAATGACAAGGTAGCCTAAACAGAAGTAGTTAAAATATTCTGTAAAAAATTCGGTCACTGAAGTTGTGTGATGAGCGTTATTAACCGTTTTTGAACTTGTTTCTGGTGCCTATTCTAAATGAACATCTTATGTTCAATGTGTTTTATTTTATCTCTCGGCATTCTTACTTATTTTTATTACTATGTGCTACTTCCTCAAATTCTGTACTATGAAGTCTCTTCGCTGGACTACTATCACCCTCTGCTAAACTTTTTCTTTTATTGTACCCATTAATAAAATCATCTAACAGTTGAAAGAATTTATCTTTCTTCTTTGCAAATTCCTCTTTTTGCTCGCCAAATATTATACGCCCCTCAAATTCCTCTTTGAATTTTATCATTTCATCTTTCGATGATATACACTCTCGGATAAAGAACTGTAGTAAATCCCACTCATCACAACGAATTACATCTTGGCAAATATATTGCCCCATATCACTGAAAATAGTTTTCCTTTTATCTATAAGAGTTGCATCGTTTAAAATTAGCTTAACATTCTCTATATCTTTAATCACAAGTAAACTTGATAATAGATCACAATTTTTAGCACATTCATCAATAACATATCTTTTATGAGCATTCGGACTTTGTTGCCAAAACTCCCTAAAAAGCTTTTGGTAGTCGTAATCTTTGTGGCCCGCTCCCACTTTACTGCTTTTACAGACCATATTAAACAATAAACTAATATAATCCTTCTCAGAAAGGAAGTCCCACATACGATTTACCGATTCCATGAAGAGACTTTGACAAGGCCATTCCAGCAAATAGTTTAGCACTTGACCAGGGTTTCTTTTAAATACCTCTATTTGTTGCTCTTCGTTCATTTGTGAGAGTAAAAAACATAAAACATCCGCATAAACATGAACACTAGAGTGTGCTGCAGGTTTATAAGAATCTGCTACCTTTTTTGCAGTTCTTACCAACAACTCTTCTCTTTCCCTGGAAGTTAGTTTCTGCAAGAAATACTCAGTTGCAGGTTTGTTGCCAGCTGCTGCTGCATACTGAAATGCATATTGATAAGGAGAATACCTACTTCTTTCGTGTTGCCACCACCTTTTTTCGAAACTATCATCCAGCGTATTCACTTCCTCTTTTATATTTTACATCCAAAGAACCACTAAATCCTGCGGCCTAACCTTTTTCAGGTCTTTATCGCCATAAAAACCTTTTCTGCGATTTCCCGGTATTTTGTTCCACAGTTCCAGAACATCATCCTCTAAGCAGTAAATACATGCTAATTTGTAGCGGCTGGCAACATCCAAACTCTCGTCCTGAATTAAGGCTTTTGCTGTTTTCTTTAAATCTACTGTTCCTTGTGGTGTCCAACAAAGCTCACTCGGTAGACTTTTAGAAAAGAGGTTGTTTTCTTGATGATATTCCAGCCAATTTAATATTTGTAAGCCTACTGGTTTAATAAAACCTAATAATTCCTCTTTTAAAGATTCTGGTAGTGAAAGCTGTGGCACTTTCTCTATTACTTTATTTTCTACCTCCTGCCATTTTTTATCTCTTCCGAATTTGAAATTAATGTCAAATTTTAATTTGATGTCAAAATTGAATTTTGACATTAAAGCCCTAATTTCATCTTGATTCCACAATGTGGTGGCTATCTTAACTAGAGCTCTATGCTCAAGCGATGGACAATTTAAAGTGTAATTCATCGTTTACCCCCTACTGAAATACTTAGTGCCTATCTATTACTAATGCAAGAAAATAAAGAAAAAAAACTTTATTTTATTCTTTTTTGGTGTCTTGAATCACTCAAACAAGAAAACGATTTCCATGTAGATTTGCTTGGCTTACACTTAACTTTGTTCACCAGGGTTTTGGAAAAAATAGGGATTTCAAACCTTGTGGATGCACAACTCACAGCCCTTGTCCTACAGCATTACCAAATCCCAACGAAAAGAATCTTCAGCAATGAAACAGCAAACAAGGCAGAAATCTTTTGGTCTTTTAGCTCAACAGAAATCAAGCGTCTCTCTGTTAGCAAAAAACAATTGTTGTTGGTTGGGGGTTTACTGATTTTTGCTAACCTTGGGTCTCACAAGTTCTGCAAAAAAAAATTTTTGACGTAAACATAAATAAAAAGAATGATGCCAACTATTTTCGAAAATTCTGACAAATTTAAAAGCTTTGTGATAAATTAGTAGTTGGCTGGTTGGTTGAATTTCTATGGCATTTCCATTAAAACAAAATATAAGAAAAAAAAATATATATATATTAAAAATTATTAAAATGAGTCCATTTGATTGAATTACCATCAGGTAATTTTCCAAATAAATGTGTAATGAAGTTTATAATAAAAAAAAATTTTCTTATACTATCAAAAAGTTTTTCGTTCGTGGTAGTCAAAAAGCAACTCAACTCACTGATTACCCTTGTTATTGCAGGTCGAGGGAATATCGGATCCAGCAAAGTTTGTGTGACGTCACGGACCGGAAACAGCACATCGTGGCGCCCCTACCGTGTAAACATGTTTCGCTTTATTTTTGTTGACATTTACGAAGATGGCGTCTTAAGTCAGAATTTTATAAGCTTTTTTGTACTTCTGGTAATCTTTTGGAAGTATAATATTTTCACTTGGCCTATTTATTAGTTTTTCCGATGTTCTTGTGCTACTGTTGAATGATTAAACCTAACCGCAAATTGGTAACTTCCTTTTTTCGAGTAACGAAAGTTATAAGTCTATTGAGTATTTAATTTGTTTTAGGTATCTGTATTTCGTCTTCTGGCCCAAAAAATGTCACTGAGGTAATGCTGGTGGTTTTAACTTCACATTTCTCAGTGACACTTCTTAGGCTTTATTGTTCAACGTAATAAATCCCATCAGTTGGCCGATGTCTTCCTTTATCTACATAACTATGTGATTGACACTTCTGGTATGTTATAACAAACACAAATATTTATCAATTTATCATATGCATTTCCATGAGTAATATAGGAAAATCTTGTAATATATAAGCTTTTTAGTATTTATGTAAGTATGTTTTAAATGAGTTTGAGTCCTGATATCAATAGTTTATGCATAACAGTAGAACACTAATACTTTGATAAAATATGCAATTATATAGTAAGGGGGACAGCATAACTGCGATTTGCATGAATAACATAATTATTGTGCTTTTGAAGTATGTCTTATAAGTACTACAGGTGTTTTTTTAACCTTAATTTTTTTAAAGAAACATTTAATAGTACATATACAGGGTAATTCTGAATTCATCATCAATATTTGGTGGGGAGGAAACCTAGGCAAGCTTATTTCCAATAGGAATGGGGAGACGCAGATACCCCGTTAAAGAGCTAGGACCTATTGTAGTATGAGATCGTTACGAAGGGACATTTTGCCAGGCACGTTTAACGAAACAAAACATAATAAAATGAAAAAATTTATTGCATAATTAACAGCAGTACCTATCCGTGCTACTTATACCATAAATTTGATAGAAATTGGACAACTTGCTAAACTGTGGGGCAAGTTTTAGAACATGCAATATAATATCAATCTTTTAGCCAAAGAAGGGAGTTCCAAGTGTAATGGTATTTAGAAAAATTATCATTGGGGAAGGGATTTTAAATGATCATACATTGATCATTGAAACTCGAATATTTATTGATCGAATAAAAGTATCCCTAAAAACATTTACAGGTAAAAAACTTTTCTTTAAAGTATTACCTTTAATTTATTAAAAATTATACTTAAGTACTCATAACAACAAATGTTTTATCATCTTTATGGAAACCTTACCTTTAAAAATTATTTCTTTAAGATAATTAAATCTTTCATTACCATATAATTTACATCATTTTACCAGATTTGTGTTTATTTACGTGTTATTTTGTTATAAAGTAGAACCTATATAACAACACAACCCCTTGATAAAGTGTGCCCTGCATCATGACAATTAGTAATAAAGTACCAATTGTTTTATAACAGTGACAATTATATTAGTTAAAACAACTATTTTTTGGTCTCGGAAGGGGTGGCACTATGTAAGTTCTACTGTATTTATTTAGAAAAAGCATAGTTAGAATGTTTCAAAATAGATTTATTTTAATCTGATAAATGCAGCGTCAATTTGTACAATTTCTTAAATTTTCATTTTTAACCTGTTCTTGTTACAATTACTTTTCTTGCCTTTTTCATTGCATGGACTTTCATTCCTACTCTCCCTGCTAATCCCTTTTTAGCAAAGGTTTTGAGCTTTCCATACTGCTTCTGACTTTTATTTGCACCTGGATTTGTTATGAATGCTGGACAATCCAATATCTTGGTAGTTTGGGTCAAATTGTACGTGTTTTGAAAACAGTGGTCACCTTTTGCCGAACCAAAGGAAATTAGAAAGGAATATAATTCAGACAGATTGATATTGAACCTAAGTTAAATATTCATAATTACAGTGCTCTGCTTTTCATACCTATTAATTTGATTCTAAAAAAATTATTAGATTGGATGTAGAACATAGCCCATCTATCATATAATGTGATATTTAAATCCTAAAATAGACCTGAAATTTTAGCTTGGGCCTGTTCCAGGTATGATTAAGTACATAACTTTTGGAAGTAAACAATGACGATTGTTTTCTCCCATATTTTGGATTGTAAAAAATTATAAGACCATTTCACAAACTTAACTCCTATCTGTTTGGATAGAATCATGAAATACACTTTGGTATGATGCTAATACCCTATATTCATAGTATTAAATGCCAATAAAAGCAGTCTAAAAAGGGACTCATCAGTGGCAGCCGGACGAAACAATGTTATGTGTGTGGCGAACCATGAGGTTCGTCATCAAAATTCAAATAAATACGACTACAACACAGAGCACGGCCTGCCCTTTTAACTGTTGGTAACTATATCATCATCATCTTTTGCGATTGTTTAAAAATTTAGTTTGGTTTAAGATAAGGAAATAAAGGTTTAGTGTTTTTTAATAAAATATTATTTTGTGGGACTACTTCATTGGTGACCCAGACATGAGGACCATGAAGTTTGTCATCTATGTTAATGTTGTATACTGTTAATATATCATTATCAAAATAAATTTCAAGTAAACTTATGTATCGCAACTAGCATCAGTCTAATTTCTACCTGCTCTTGCTTTGTTTCCATGTATTTCCGCTTTTTCCCACGATTTTTATATTTCCCTTGATAAGTGTAAATTCTTGACCCTAAATTAAAATTAGGGAGTCCATCTTTCCAGTGGATCATCATATCTGCAGAAATTTCACCTAGATATGGAGGTGATGAATATGGGAACAGGGTAAGATTTACATGAGATGAAATAAATTTTCAAGATTGCAATAAGAAATCTATACAATGTAATTATATATATATAATAAAAAAATATTTTGTTGGCTTATTGCTCTTTATTCAGTATAATACAGGTGATTTCATGGTTGAAAAGTTATGCTCAGGGGTCTGAACTTATGTCTTTAAATTTATCATTAAAAATTTTTATTTCAAATATAGATAAAATACCCTTTAACCTCCACATAAAATAAAAATTTGTTGTTCATAAAAAAGTTTTGGGAAGTTAAATCATATAATTGGAAATTTTTATGTAAATGTGAATCTTTCTCAATCCTTTCGAATATTCTAAAATTTTAATACTGAGAAACTACTCTCGTTTTTCATGCAAAAATCCTTTTGACCTTTTGAAAACATTAAATTTCGGAAATGTTTTTGTTTCGTAATTTTTTAATATATCTTTAAAAGCTTCAAAAGAATTAGAATCCATGTTCTAATAAGTAACCTAACAAAACAAATACGGACGCGGATACTTCGGTTGCTAGGAGCAACCAGATCAACTATGTGCTGTTTCCGGTCCGTGACGTCACACGAACTTTGCTGGATCCGATATTCCTTCCACCGGTATTGCAACGATCGGCTAGAACTACACGTTCGTCGTTGACGTCAGAGACAATTCGCTTAACTGCGCAAGCTCCGGAACTTGGTCTTGAAAGAACACGATCCGATTTTTGAAGATAATATATTATATAGATAATATATTATAGAGATAATATATAATATACAGAAAAATCATCAAAACTTATTTTCAATGCATGATTGAATTTTATTGTTGAGTTAAAAAAAACTTATTTTAAAAGCACACAGGTTTTGCAAAATTTTATTTTAAAGTATCCAACTACCTCCATAAAAACCCACTCTATTTCTCTTTAAATGTACTAATTTCTCTTCTATAAATAATGAGTAATTAATGTTTTAATTTTAAAAATACTTCACAAATAATTTCTTTATCTAGTTTGATGTAATTTAAACACAATTTTATTTTTCAATTGTATTCCTAAATTTTTATTTTAAAATTGTTTCAAAAACGTTATGATTTAAAATTAAAAAAAAAGAGTACTCAAAACAAAAACTCGCAAAATAACAAATATTGAATATTTTATAACCTTTTGACAGTAAAAAGAAAAAAAAGGAAACCAGCTGCACTCTTATCAGACATTGTTTTCACTTTCTATACTATTCTAACATGAAATGCGCAATTTATGCTTCCGTGGTTTACTAAAAAGTTGTTTTTAATTCATTATCCTTTATTTTATTTAAAAATCCTTTAAATAAATTAATTAATCAGTATTTAGTGATGTCAAAAAACAAAAACTAATGCAATAAAAATCAAGAAAAAGCACAAAAATAAAATTTATTGTTTGAATGCACTTATAGAGCAACTTGAATTAACACAAATTTTGAAAGGAAAGCAAATTACATTGATGGAAAAATTTATATGCAAATGAGCGAGGAAATTAATATACATTATGTGTGTACATTGAAATTCACCAATACTATCCAATCAGTTTAGGAGTCATTCATTAATTACGTAAGGGTCCCGAGGGGGAGGGGGGGTTGGAAAAATCTCTACATACCCTTACTTCGGGAGTGGGGGGGGGTTAAACTCATTCTTATGTAAGATTTTCCAAGTTAATGTAAAGAAATTCCAATTATTCTAATCCCCCAGAAAAACTTATAAATACAGACGATCTCGGTATATTATCGAAGCTTTAATTTTTTTGGTTTCAACTTTATTTTTTGCGTCAAACAGAGAGTTTTAGTGTAACTGATGCTTTTCTAACATTTTATTATTTTGAAAAACAAAATGGAATCTTACGTAAGAATAGGGGGAGGGATTTCAAAAATTTTACGTACCCTCACATGGGGGTAGGGGGGTCAAAAACTGCCAAAATCATCCTTACGTAATTAATGAATGGCCCCTTAAATGCTTTGTCCACCATGAACTCGGAATAACATTCGCTCTAATTACGAAGTATTACTACACACTTATATACAGATGAACATAATATTACACAGGGTGTTCGGAAACACTGTGGAAAACTTTGAGGTGTGGTAGAGGGGACCTAGACAAGCATATTTAAAAATAGGTGTATCTACGACCCCCCATTCCTATTCGAAACCCCCTCTACCACACCTCAAAGTTTTCCACTGTGTTTCGAAACACCCTGTATACAGTGTATCAATGAAAAAACTACTATATACAAATACGTCAAGTTAGAGTGAAAAGAATATTATTTACAATATATACATAATTTAATTACCCAACGAATTTTTGCCTTAAAATATCTTCAAATACTTTAAATAAGTACTAAAGCATACACATGAAAAAACATTATCCTGTCTTTAAGTTTAAGACTGACAATCAGACTATTTGAAAAATATTTCATGGAGCAAACTCTTAATAGGCAAATTATTAATGAACATTAATTAATTATTAGTTATAATAACATACAAAATAAATACCTACAGGTTATTAACCTCACAGAAATTTAAGACTTGTCGTCGCTGTGAAATCAAACTGCCATATATGCAAAATGAATATTTTTCACTAGAGCGCTTTAAAGTTTTCGCATGTGATACTTAAAATAATAATAAAACTGTACTATTGTGAGGTAATTCAGTTTTACTTAGAGGATGGACATCTTTCCACCTTGAAGGTTTTGAAGCAACTGGTGTATTGCACAATATATCTGTCCTCTGATAAACAAAGTGGATATTCCCGATTACATGCATACCAGTGCAACGTGGTCTGACAGAGTTCTATTCAACTAAACCATACAAATACAAATTAAGTCGACCAACTACAGGCATAAGCCTGGTTTGATATACCGGTTTGACATAAAAATACCAACATACATAAAAGGTTTGCACAAAAACAGGTTTGAGTGTATCGCCAAACATTAACACAATGATGTTTCAGTTGGGCACTCTTCTAATGATGACACAATCAGCAACAATGACTTAACCGAGAAAAGTTTGTTATTGGATGTTCCAAAGAATCATTCAAAAACAAACCTCACCCAGTTTTATGTGTTCTTTCTGAAATCCCACATAATTCAGTAAGAATAACAAGGCAATTATTACAATACTGGCTAAAAAACCTTAAATTCAGATTTTTCCAAGAGTAAAAATTATCAGGACTTACATCTCTAATTTGTTTTTCATTTTGAGCAAGTCTTATCACACTCTTTCTACTGTAAATTCTTGCAGGTACTAACTGAGCATTAAGACAGCGACCCATTTGCAAACATAGAAAATGTTGGTTCAATTCAGTTAAAGGTCCCGCGCTAAATATCACCAAGTTTTTATGAGCTCCATATATTCAAATATCGACAAATTTTTCTGATTTTTATTGATAGTTATTGATCTAACTAAACATATTTATCTATTAGTTTGAAATTATTTAGCAATATTTCTACTTTTGGATGACCAAAAGAGCATGGCTGTATTTAGTGGGACCTTTAACGGAATTGAACCAAAATGTTTTGAGAAAAAAAATTATTTAATGAGTAAGAAAATACCTATTTATTGAGACAGTTTAATGAACGTGAACCCTAATTTCATTTATACTATACAACTGATTCTTTCTGTGTTGTTGTTTTGAAGAAACAGTCTTCTAGGCAATCATACTGTAAAACATCATTTATCTGCTCCAAATAATTTTTGATGTGATCCTGGCACACTCATTTGTGAGCGTAATTAACAGTGAGTCTTGCTGGCAAACTTTTTACCACACTCACATGTGAAGAGACTTTCTGATACATCCAAACAATTTAATTTGTGAATTTCAGCAGAGTACTTGGCTTTGAAACTCTTTCCACAATTCTCAAATATTATGGATTCCATTTTTGTGGCACATCAATCTGAAAAAAATTGCATTTCAGTCAATGAAAGCTTTATTTAGGCTACTTCAGAAAAAATTGCATTTCAATCAATGAATTTTTTTATTTAGGAAACCTCAGGGAACATAGTGATTTTTAACTTACCTTTTCCTTCAAAACCAAATGATTTATTACGATTATCAATAGTAAGAAAATCAGAATTTTCTTGTTTATTTGTCAACATCAACAACTTGCTCCAGTTCACGTTCCTTCAAGCTCCGTGAGACGAAGTTCCGGAGCTTGCGCAGTTAAGCGAATTGTCTCTGACGTCAACGACGAACGTGTAGTTCTAGCCGATCGTAATTTTGACGTACACAAAAATAAAAAAAATGTTGCCAACTATTTTTGAAAATTCTCACAAAGTTACTGCAATGAATTGTTAGTTGGCTGGTTGGTTGAATTTTTATAGCCGTTTTGTTAAAACAAAATATCAGAAAAAATATATCCAAATTAAAAATCAATATAGGAAGTAAATTTAAATGAATTCCCATCAAGTAATTTTCCAAATAAAATGTGTAATCGAGTTTATAATTAAAAAATATTATAATACTCTCAAAAAGTTTTTGGTTCATTGAAGTCCAAAGACAACTCCACTCATTGATTTCCCTTGTTTTTATTATTGTTTACTTGAGGCTATTGTTTACTTAATTTCGAAACTTAAATTTGTAAATTGGTTTTTTCTTTTCTTCAGGCACAAAGGAAATAATTCTGTAATCTAATAGCACTACTAGGTTTCTTCTTTTCTTTGAGATCTCTCTTATTATTTTGATAAATTGTAATTTGATCTGTATGGTTGTCGGTCATTTGAGCTATGGGTAAATATTACGGCTACAGGACTGGGACTCTTTCTAAAGCCAATCTACATATTATTATTTCATTATCTAATATTAATGTGGGTAAATGAAGGAAATCCGGCTCGTAGGTGAATTTGGCGATTTTTTTCTGTCGCCAAGCATTCTGCTTGGAATGGAAAAATCAATAAAAAATCGCTAAAAACAGCGATCTTACCTTTTCTAAGTTATCCGATTGCGTTGAAAGGGGATACAATCCAAACCAAAACTGATGTTGCACTGGGGAGATTACAACGTTGATGCTACAGGAGAATCCGCGGAGGTTGAGGTGGATGGGTCTACGGACGCCGGAGGATCTATCCCTTGGGGCGGGTACAATTTCGAGCACATCTCGATGAATGATAGCATTTTCTCAGCTGGTGAGACGGAGCTCTATCCAAACGTACTCAGCAGGATTAGAATCAAATTGATCCTTAACCCTGTTGGTACCCCAGCATGTCCTCAGCGTACAGAAGCATGTACTCATGAGACTGGTATCACCAAAAGAAATTGCTGACCAAGACGAACTTGCATTTGCAATAACTCTTGGAGAACATTGGAATCACAGCTGAGAAAATCTAGCAATCATAGAGAAATCCAAGAAATTTGGTACCTGAAATGCCGAAGATGGACCGTTAAAGCGTACTCCGTGCAGCAGAGCAAAATTCTCCCGACCTCCCAGCAGCAGCATCCACAGCGAAAAGAAATGGCAAGGGGCAAAAAAGCATTGAGAACGGCTTAATTAGATTAAAACAAGCAGGGTCCAATCAGTTTTAAATTTCAAACCACTTAATTTTGATAAGGAACTGTCAAACCCAAGGACACATCATCGATAGGCTTGGATGAGGCGTGGCTAAGAAGAAAGAAGCGATGAGAGAGCAGCGGGGTTGCCATGGAGGAACCGGTGGGGTCGGAGAGAACCTCTAGGAGAGAGAAGGACCAGAAACAAACCGCGATCGCCAAAATTTGGCGATTAAAATCTACGGGCCGGATTCGCTTCATTAGCCTTAATGTGTGTTCTTATGTGTAATGAATTAAAGATTATGTTGAGAAAAATAATTACTCTATTCAGTTTAGTGAATAAATCTGACCAGGCATTATTTTTAATCACAATAGGAAATTTAAATACCTTGTAAATTTGATTGTAAAGAAACTTAAATTCATCCTGCTCAAATTCTACCATTTAAAAAATACATATACATCAACCTACTTCTGAAATTATATTTTGCATGGGCAGGGACTAATGCAGGCCAATATAGGTACCGTTTATTGGCACCTTCACAAAAAATTCTAAAATTATTTTTTAATGATAGACTAACGGCCGTATTCACCGGTAACCTGACCAAACCGCCGGTAAGGTAACTGGTGAATACGGCCGAAATTATTAATGGTTGAATCAGTCTTTAAATTGCTATAAAACTGTAGTAATAAGTTATTTAATGCTGTTTTCATTAATTTTACAGTTCCCCTTCAGAAAACTTATAAAAATATTTCACAATAATGAAAAAGCTTTTACAATTGTTCACAAAAATGGGGGTAAAGTTTAAAATCCTGGATTAGTCCCTGATGAGTAAAATCACGAATTGAATACAGAATTTTAGTATGGCGTGGTGATTACAACCTTAACATTAAACCATAAGTTAACTTACAAAATAAATTTTTACAATTTTTTCCAAATGTTATCCTTTTAAATGTCAATCAGCTATTTATTTTTAATTGTCTAGTACCTATTCCTACAGAAATTTCCTATGGGAGCTCCATAGTTAATTCTATGAGCTTACATGATCTACGCAGGTAAAACTACTATCTAGTACCTACCCTGCATAAAGAAATATATAAAAAGCATTTCCAATATCTCTCCGTTGTGTTTTTTAATAAATTAAATAGTGAAATTCAAACAGAATCAAATATCCGTATATTCCAAAAGCTCTGCATTTCTTTCATTATTAATTTTACAGAAATATTTCAATCCGTCAGGTGACATACTGTATCATTCAATGTTTAAAAAAATAAATATCATCGTTGCCAGCCCAGCCCCTGCCATTTTTTTTCTTTTTGTCTCACGGGACGGCATGTGTGTGGAAAAAACTTTCCCCAGGGGATTGGCACTTTGCGCGTCTAAGTTGAACATCAGAAAAAAATCGTAGAGAAATTAAAATTGCTGTTCAAAATACCTAATTTTTGCCATATGATCAGCAAAACACGTTTGAAGCAGGCCCGTGCTGGCCAGGGGGACGTGTCCCCCTGCGCCCTTTGCTCAGGCGCCCTTTTAAAGAGACTTTTCTACAATTTGTAATTTACTCGTGGATTTCTCAACGTTTTTATGGGCTCCTTTTCCACCAAACTTGAACCACTATTGGTCTAGTCACTATACTATTGGTTTTACAATTCATTCTTGGTTCATCAAGTCTGATGCGCGAAGGCATCTAAAAGTCTTTTTAACATCCCCATTTTTACCTTACCATCAAATTTCGTTATGAGTTTTTATTTTTAGGGTGCCTTTATTTAAAGATTAACTATGAAATAACAAGGTAAGGTGATTAATATTCAAGGCACGTTGAAATTGATAGGACGCTCTCATTTAAACTGTCAAATGGAGACCATCTTACTTCAATAAGCATTAGTTTTCGCCTTGGGCACACTAAATGAAAAAATTAGGGGAAGGCAAGGTGTTTGCAGGGTGCCCTTTTTCATGCAAGCCAGCTATTTTAAAATTTTCGCTCAAATTTTGACGACTGGCCACACACCAAGGGCTTCTTGACTAAGGGCTGCCCTTAGTCAAAATAATAATTACCTTCGAAAATAAAAATTCAGGGAGATTTTTATAGCAATTCTTGAAATTCTGACATATTTTTTATGCTGTATTTTCTTTCCAATTTTCAATTTTTGTCCTCCTGGTGTAACTCAAAGGGTCTCAAAATTACTTTTCACTACTTTTAAGAGTAAAAATTCTAAAACTTTTCTGGGGGAGGACCCCCAGACCCCCTTTTAAATTTCTTATTCTTCATGTACTGTTTCTCTTGGAATACTTTGACTTACAAGGAGTGATCCTTTTTTGGTGTAATCATCCACACAGAAGGGGCTCAAAATGAGCTAAAATACCATTTTTTAAACAAAAATCAAATGTTGAAATAAAAACAATAAAAAAAACACGAGTAGCAGTATTGCTTTGTAATTTTTAAAATCCCGCCTATCTTTAAAAAAGTTTTTAGGTTTAATAATCATTGTATGGTTGCGCCCTTACACCCTTTGTCCACCGCCCTCTGAAGGTACTGTAGTGCTACAACTCAACTCGACACGATAAGAACTGGAACTTCAACTCCAAAAGGAAAAAATTCATTCTCTCGCTCTCTCTCGCTCGCTGTCGTGTCTATTTACATTGCTCTTGTTATCTTTTCTCCTCACGCTTGTTATTGTCATTATGTTATTAAATTGTTAATTGTTTTACTGGTTAAGTTTTAATTCTACAAGCGAGATAAGTAGGTAAGTAGGAAGTCAGATGTTTTGACGTTCCTACAGTGGCGATCCGGACTGAACTTTACCGCTAAGCCTTTCCCCACGTGTCTCTCCGCCGCGCCTGCATTTCGCCGGTCAAGGACGCCGATGCACTTTTTCTCCCTCGGCTGATATCCTCTCACTCAACATCAACATGACGAACGGAGACGGCTCTACTGGCGCTACTCTAGCATCACCTCCGGCGAGGGAAGTGGCTCACGTCGCCGTGAAAGCACCTCCATTCTGGCGCGGCAACCCAGAGCTATGGTTTCATCAAATGGAGTCGCAGTTTGCGCTCGCCCACATTACCCAGCAGATGACGAAGTTCCATCATGTAGTGGCTGTTCTTCAGCCGGAGGAACTATCCATTGTCGGGGACATCGTTGCTTCCCCTCCGCCCACTTCGGCGTATGATGTCATCCGCAAGCGACTCTGTGCGCAGTACGCAGACACCACCGAACAGCGACTGCAAGAACTCATCTCTGGGATGCAGCTGGGTGACAAACGCCCTTCCCACTTACTGAGGGAGATGAGAATCAGGGCTGGTACGCGCCTCCCTGACGACCTGCTAAAATCCCTTTTTCTGCAACGCCTGCCCGTTCACGTCCGCCAGATCCTGGCCATCTCAAAGGACGATTTGGAGCGACTGGCCGAAATGGCCGACGGCATCATGGCTGCAGGAAACCAGACCAGTATACAGGAAGTAGCCTCTTCCCCCGCAGACGAACCTGTCCGCAACATGCTGGCCGAAATATCGGCCCGTTTGGACAGACTGGAGACCAGGTCACGCCATTACAGCAGAAGCCCTCCCCGGTTCCGCCAGCGTACTCGGAGTAGACCCAGAACCACCGATGCAGGACACTGCTGGTACCACCAGCAATTTGGCCAGCAAGCCAAGAAGTGCCTCCCAGGCTGCACTTTCAAGCAGGGAAACTAGTTGCGCCGTCCCTCGCGGCCACAGAGAGTGGCGGCAGCAACAGGTTGTTTCTCAAAGACCCTTCTACCAGCATGAGATTCCTGATCGACACAGGTGCCGACGTATCCGTTCTACCCAACCACAATACTTCTGCTACACCTACCGATTTTTACTTATTTGCAGCTAATGGAACTAAGATCCCCACCTTTGGCACTAAAATTTTAACCCTTAATCTGAAACTAAGACGCAATTTCACTTGGAAATTTATCATAGCTAACATCAGTCACCCTATTATTGGGGTAGATTTTCTAAATCACTTCAACCTGCTTGTAGACGTAAAAAATAAGTGTCTCATTGACAATGTCACCAAACTAGCTTCTGTCGGACAGATACTCCAATGCCCTGACTCGGAAATTTCACTCCTGTCAGATTGCTCGGTCTTTTCTGCAATACTGGGATCCTATCCTTCCCTCATCAACCCCTCAGACACTACCACTTCATCGTCAATGTCATCTATCCATCATCATATCCAAACAACCGGACCTCCTGTGTTCTCTAAGCCTAGACGCCTCTCCCCTGAACTCTACAAAGTGGCATACGAGGAGTTTCAGTTTATGCTACAACAGGGAATTATCCGTCCTTCCAAGAGTCCGTGGGCCAGCCCCCTTCACATGGTCCGGAAATCCAGTGGTGAGTGGAGACCTTGCGGTGATTATCGACGACTCAATGCAGTCACCACTCCCGACAGATACCCCCTCCCACACATCCAGGATGTCACTCAGCTTCTTGGTAACAGGTGCATCTTTTCCACGCTAGACCTGTCAAGAGCCTACCACCAGATCCCGGTGCACCCTGACGACGTTGAGAAAACAGCCGTCACAACACCCTTCGGCCTTTTCGAGTTCTTGTCCATGCCTTTCGGCTTAAGAAATGCTGGACAGACCTTTCAACGACACATTCATCAGGTGCTTAGAGGCCTTGACTTCTGCATCCCTTACCTAGACGACATCCTGGTTGCATCATCCAACGAGGAAGAGCATCAGCACCACCTAAACCAAGTGCTTCAAAGCCTTGCTGCCCATGGACTGAAGCTGAATGCTGCCAAATGTGTGCTGGGAAAATCATCTGTCAAATTCCTGGGTTGCGAGATCACACCCCAAGGGGTGAAGCCGCTTCCCGACAAGGTTGCTGCCATCTGCAGTTACCCACAACCTTCCACCCTGTCAGAGTTGAGAAGGTTCCTAGCACTCATAAACTTTTACCGCCGTTTCATTCCCCGGGCAGCCAGCACCCAAGCTCCACTAAACGACCTCCTAAAAGGGGCCAAGAAGAAAGACCTTAGACCAGTACCGTGGACTGAAGCTACCAGCGAGGCTTTCCAACGTTGCAAGGAGGACTTATCTGCTGCCACCACCTTGGCATACTTGTCCTCTTCCTCCACCCTGTCGCTGATGGTCGATGCCTCTGACACGGCCCTCGGTGCAGTTGTCCATTCCCATGCTGAAAGCGGCCCCCAGCCTGTCGCTTTTTTCTCCAAGAAGCTCTCGCCTACCGAGAGGAGGTACAGCACTTATGACCGCGAGCTGCTGGCAGTCTATGCCGCCATCAAACACTTCCGGCATTTTCTAGAGGGTAGGCAATTTATGATTCTTAGATCATAAACCTCTCACCTTTGCCTTCACAAACCCCTCAAACAACGCCTCTCCTCGCCAATTACGGCAACTAGATTTTATCTCACAATTCTCCACACATATCGTACATGTGGCAGGCCATAACAACATTGCAGCGGATACCTTGTCCAGAATCCAGGAGATAACTCTGCCAACTCCTGTTGACTTTGAAGCAGTGGCAGAGGAACAGGCTCTAGATGAGGAGCTGCGTGACCTCGTCGCTTTCAACGACCGACATAGTCTTCAGCTGCAAACAATGGACTTGCCTTCTGGATCCAAGTTGTTTTGCGACACCTCTCATAATCGTGTCCGACCCTATGTGCCACCAAGATTCCGTTATCGGGTCTTCCTGACACTGCACAACCTTTCTCATCCAGGCATCAAAGCCTCTCGCCAACTTCTTCAGCATCGCTTTGTGTGGCCAGGCATGCTGAAGGACGTCACCGAGTGGACTAAGGCCTGCACTCAGTGTCAGAAGTCCAAGACACATCGTCACACTAACAGTGCTCTGCAGAGATTCAACGTACCATCCGAACGCTTCAACCATGTGCACCTGGACATTGTGGGCCCTCTTCCACCATCCCAAGGGTTCACATATCTCCTAACCTTCATCGATAGGTTCACACGGTGGCCGGAAGTTACCCCCCTGGCTGATATCTCTGCAGAGACTGTGGCACGAAAGTTCTATGAAGTGTGGGTCTCCAGGTTCGGCGTCCCCGAAAAACTGACCACGGACCAAGGACGGCAGTTTGAGTCGCAGCTCTTCGGCTCACTTATGAAGTTTTTAGGCACTCACAGGGTGCGTACCTCACCTTATCACCCTTGCGCAAACGGCCTGGTGGAAAGATTCCATCGTTCCCTCAAACAGGCTTTGCGGTGCCACACCTCAATTCATTGGGTCGAGGCCCTTCCCACTGTCCTTCTTGGCCTCAGGTCAGCACTCAAGGATGATTTGAATGCCACCTGTGCAGAACTGGTGTATGGAACGGCCCTGCACCTCCCTGGGGAGTTCTTTGGCCCAAAAGCCGCAAACGGATCAGACCCCTCTGAGTTTCTGCAACACCTCAGGGCATTGATGGCCCAGTTGGCACCAGTTCCTACCGGCTGGCATAGCAATAAAACACCATATCGTCACTCCAGCCTGGAGACTGCAACTCATGTTTTCCTTCGGAGTGACGGCTACAGGAAAGCCTTAGAGCCCTTCTACACCGGCCCTCATCTGGTCATCACCCGGGGGGAAAAAACATTTAAAATCAACATCAACGGCAGGGAGGCGGTGGTTAGTGTAGATCGTTTAAAGCCTGCATTCACAACACCCGCCCTCCCACCCTCAAGTTCATCCCCATCAGTCTCCAAGCCTCCTCCTACCACCCACCAGTCTCCAAGCAGTGCCAGCACACCCGTCACTCCCGGACAGCCAACCAACCTGAGCGCACCCCCACCTACCTCGAGCAGCACTACACCCACCACTCCGAGTGCTGGGGGTCCTATCACCACTCGCTCCGGCAGGGTAGTCCGCTTCAACACGCGCTACCTGTGAGGTTCAGCACCTCCGGTACTTGGGGGGGAGTACTGTAGTGCTACAACTCAACTCGACACGATAAGAACTGGAACTTCAACTCCAAAAGGAAAAAATTCATTCTCTCGCTCTCTCTCGCTCGCTGTCGTGTCTATTTACATTGCTCTTGTTATCTTTTCTCCTCACGCTTGTTATTGTCATTATGTTATTAAATTGTTAATTGTTTTACTGGTTAAGTTTTAATTCTACAAGCGAGATAAGTAGGAAGTCAGATGTTTTGACGTTCCTACAGTACCCAGCACGGGCCTGGTTTGAAGTAAATGCTGATAAAATTGTACCGTTATCCTACCATCTTCTCTAAAAATTAAAAAAACAAAGAATACTTTAATAATAAACATTTCCACATACTTATAATGGATAACACTGGCGAAAATATCTTAAAATGAAGATATTTTATCTCGAGAACTTATTCAGGAAGATAAATGAAATTATTGGGTGCAATCGGTATTGGGGGCTTGATGTCCTGTTGGGGTTTGTTTTTTTGGGTTCGGATGCAGTTTTCTGGAGCGGTTTCCAGAACGGCTGTTGGCGCACGCAAAAATCAGATTTTGGCAGGATCCCAGGCGTTTGGTATTGATTGTGTTTGCGTGGGGCTTTGGATTTGGGGGTTTTCAACTGTGGTCTTTCGGATTGTCGGGCCAATGGAGGGGATTTCGAAGTGCAAAATGGGGTTTTGGCAGAGTTTTCACATTATTTCGAACAAAAACTAATTATTTCTTTTTTTACATAAGACCCGCAATGCACGCAGCTAAATCTAAAAGCACTGAAACTGTTTAAACATTGTAAATTCTGAGAAATATATTAAATAAATTATCCATTTCAACAAGACACTTTTATCAATGATTTTCTGTTTAAGCAATAAATAATTCTGTGTAAATGCAAGCGTAATCTAAAAGAAATAAATAGTCATAACTGTCATAATAGAATCTTCAACTGGTCCTCATATCCAATTAAAGAAAAAAAAAGGTGGAAAAAACATGGAAAACACAAACGGTTAAAGTAAAATAAGAAAGAAATAGAAGAAGAAAATAAAGAAAGAAATAGAAAATATCATTTATCATTCACATTACTAATATATGCTGCTGATGCATAAATCTTACTATCTATCTCAATCTAAACCTCAGAAATTAAATAGATTTTATGAGGATGATGAAGGTCGAGATGGGGTACCCTTACGGCTAATTTACTGTAACGGACATAGGGCGATATCTAGTGAGAATAAAAAATACTAAGTTTAAACAGTATATCACATATGAGACGCCCGTCCTCTGGTCCTTTCAAAGCAGGCGTCTCACCCTGAGACACTCCTTCTGAAAGGGTCAAATTTAAGGATTTTAAATTGAAAGGATTAAGACAAGGGTTCTCTATTAAAAAGGATTACAAATTTTTAAAGGAAAGTTTCAAACAAAGAGCGGGGTTTTAAGTCATAACGAGGCGCAGAAAAACTTTTAGCCCGTTACGAAGAAAATTTAAGGGAGGTGAAACAGTTCTTCATTCATCAGACTATATCGAAATAACTTGGATAATGATATTAAAAGAGAATAACACATTAATGATGTATCTTTTTTTATTTCTGAGATTAATAATTGAATAATAGTCTTCAAAATTCTATTTTTTTCCATTTATGGTCCCAATTGAACACAATTTGTATGCATTTCTGTGAAAAATGTACCCTGACTTATGCAGTTATCGCTCTCTATCCGGGTATTATACTGTACACAATACTAAAAGTATTTGTTCATTCAATGGACTTATTCCCTTTTAAAAACACATGAAATCTCAGATGAAAGAAAATAACTTGAATTGACAAATAAATTATAATTTTGCTTATTTCACAACAACAAAAGTAAAAAATAGAAAGACAAAGTTAAAAAGTATTACTCTTCACTTGTTCCTTTAATGAATATCAATGGGGTCCAACACATTCAATGAATTAACAAAAATGTAAAAACACCTTTAAATCAAAGAGTGACTTTATTTTGGCTCAGTTTTTTACAGCACAAAGAATAAGACAAACTAAATTACAACTTAAATAAAAGGCCTACATTAATAAAAGGCTCCCGCAAAACATAGAAACAGTGGGATAGCCAGAATAAAAATTGGAGGGAATTGGAGTTTCATATTAGGTAGGTCATTTATGATCTTTTTTGTTTTTTCTGAGGTGAAAGAAAGAGAATACTTTCAATACGTTGCACAGGGTAAGGTGGGGTAAAATGGTTATAGCGGTCTAAAATAGACATAGGGACTTAAGCAGTTCGTACTTGATTGAATAAAAGGCCTATATATATGCCTTATTATTAAAGTATTACTTTAGAAACTAATGTGATAAATTTTTGTTTATTAATATGGTCTTAAATTAAATTAATCAATTAGTTGAAATTCAACCCTTTCCAAAAAATTTCTATTGAGAAATGTAGTGTTCCAAAAAGGGGTTCCATTTACCCCACTCAACCCTATAGTACTCTCAAGTCATTTCAATTTAGAATTTCAATGTGCTTTGTTTTATATATGGGCATTTTCCCTATTTTTTTATAGTATGTGTTACTTCCTCAAATTCTGCACTATGAAATCTCTTAGCTGGACTACTATCACCCTCTGCTACATTTTTTCTTTTATTGTACCTATTAATAAAATCATCAAACAGTAGAAAGAATTGATCTTTCTTCTTTGCAAATTTCTCTTTACGCCATATTAAACGCCCCTCAAATTTCTCTTTAAATTTTATCATTTCATCTTTCGATGATATACACTCTCGAATAAAGAACTGTAGTAAATACCACTCATCACCAAGAATTAAATCTTGGCAAATATCTTGCCCCATATCACTGAAAACAAGTTTCCTTTTTTCAATAAGAGTTGCATCTTTTAAAATTAGCTTAACATTCTCATTATCTTTAATCTCAAATAAACTTGATAATAGAAAACTATGTTTAGCACATTCATCAATTACATATCTTTTATGAGCATTGGGACTTTGCTGCCAAAACTCCCTGAAAAGTTTTTGATAGTTGTAATCTTCGTGGCCCTCACTCACTTTATCGACGATATCACATAATAAAAAATCATAATCCTCCGCAGGAAGAAAGTCCCACATGCAATTTGCCGTTTCCAAGAAGAGACTTTGCCAAGGCCAATACAGCAAACACTTTAGCACAAGATCAGGGCATCTTTTAAATACCTTTATTTGATGCTTTTCGTCCATTTGCGAGAGTAAAAAACATAAGACATCAGCCATAGAGTGTGCATAGAGTGTGAGTTGCATAGAATTTGCTACGTTTTCCGCAGTTCTCACCAACGACTCTTTTCTTTCCCTGGAAGTTAGTTTTTGCAGGAAATACTCAGTTGCCTCTTTGTTTCCACCAACTGCTGCAGTCTCAAATGCATATTGATAAGGAGAACACCTACTTCTTACTTGTAGCCACATGTCTCTAAGTTGCCACCTTCTTCTGATCATTTTATCCAGCTTATTCAATTCCCCTTTTATATCATACGTCCAAAAAACCACTAAATCCTGCTGCCTCACTGCTCTTGCTTTTTTGCCATAAAAATATTTCCTGCGATTTTCAGGTATTTTTTTCCACAGTTCCAGAACATCATCCTCTAAGCAGTAAGTACATGCTAATTTGTAGCGGCTGATAACATCTAAATTCTCGTCCTTAATTAAGGCTTTTGCCGTTTTCTTTAAATCTACTGTTCCTTGTGGTGTCCAACAAAGCTCACTTGGCAGACCAATACAAAGGCAGCCTTTTTCATTTTGATATTCCTTCCATTCTAATATTTGTAAGCCTACTGGTTTAATAAAACCCAATATTTCCTCTTTTAAAGATGGTGGTAGTGAAAGGTGTTGTACTTTCTCTAGTACTTTATTTTCTATCTCCTGCCATTCTTTTCTTCTTTCAGATCCAGCTTCTAATCCAGGCATATTAACGTAATGGGGAAATCTTACTTCATAATTGATTTTTGATATTAAAGCCCTGATATTATCTTGATTCCACAATGTGGTGGCTACCTTTACTAGAGCTATATGCTCCAGCGATGGACAATTTAAAGAGTAATTCATTGCTTACGAAGCTGTGCTGATATTTATAATTTCACAGCTAAACAGAATATTTTATCTTAGTTCAGCAGGGTTTTGAAAAAGTAGGGATTTCAAACCTTGTGATTACACAACTCACAGTCCTTGTCCTACAGCATTTGCAACTACAAACGAAAGGAGCAATGAAACAGTAAAAAAGGCAGAAAACTTTTGGTATTTTGGCTCGTCAGAAATTAGATTGAAAATACGAATATAAAAGAAAATTCCAATCAATTCAATCACAAGTTCATTCTCGCGTGGGTAAAATAATGTAAATAAAATAAATAAAGAATGTTGCCAACAATTTTCAAAAATTCTTACAAAGTTAAAGGCTTTGTGACAAATTATTAGTTGGCTGTTTGAATTTTTATCCAAATGAAAAATCATCAAAATGGGTAAATTTAATTGAATTGCCATCAATAAATTTTCCATACGAAATGTGTAATCGAGTTTATAATTAAAAATTATTATTAACTGTCAAAAAGTTTTTGGTTCATGGAAGGCAACAAAAAACAACTCAACTCATTGATTTCCCTTGTTGTTGTTTATTACTGAAATTGAAAATTGTGAATCGATTTCTTTTCTTTCCTTCAGGCACAAGAAGAAATAATTTTGTAATCTAATAGTTCTAGATATCTTTATTTTGAGATGTAATAGTACTTTGAGATCTCTAGTGATGCTTTACTAATTATTATTTATTATAAATAATTCGGATAAAGGTGTTTATGGTAGAATTTTTCGTTTTGACAAACTTAATATGAAATATAGTTGTAATAATAAAGTTACAAGTACCAAGGGGGTCCTCCCCCATAAAAATTTAAACCAAAAAACTGGTTTTTAACTTGTTTTGGTGTATCTAATATGAATTTTGGGGATAGGGGAACAAAAGAAATTCTGAAATATTTAATTTCACAAAGAAAAAAAGTTTGGTACTTCGGGGGTGCAAAAGACCCGTTGCACCCCCTCTGTCTATGCCACAGGTTGCTACTGGGGTGGAATGGTACACCATAACTTGGGGTGGGATGGGACATGCCCAATTCCTCTAAATACCTAAATACAAGCTATTGCATACAATTCTGTAGATACCATTGCATTGTTTTGAAACTGATTAGTATTGCAGTGGAAAACATAATTTTTAGATTGAAGAAGAATTTTATTTTTCACTTTCGGGCCGTTCAAATATTACGTAAGCACCTAAGCGGGGAGGGGGGTTTCCACTTTGCTTATTTTTGCTGACAAGGGGGAGGGGGGATATGAGTGATGCTTACGTAAGATGGTGCATTTTCGAAAATCTCTTGTTTCTTACAAAAATAATTTCAAAATTCAACCAAAAATAAATGTAACAATAAACTGAATTAGGAATTCTGACGCAAGCACTTTTTTCTGGAGATGGACCACCCTAACATTTTGATATTGTAACCCCGAAAAGTAGGGTTTCGACACATTTTTGAACCCTCAGGGTTCAAAAAAAAAGGACAGCAAAGGAAGACAAAAAAAGGACCCACAAAGGACAGCTCCTTGTACGAGTCACCTAATTTTCAAGGAAAAAAAACAGTACTTACATAGGGATGTCAAAATTTTGGGGGGGGTCCGGCAGTTTCTTACGTAATTAGGGTGGGGGGGTTGAGGTTTGTTTATATTTGCTGACAAGGGGGGAGGGGGGGTTAAAAATGACCAAAAAAGTGTAGTTTTGAAATATGAAAAGCCGTCAAAAAATGCGTTTACTTTTGTATTTGTAACATTTTTATAAGCCTTTAAAACTTTAATTCCATTTTCTCAGTTTCAATTTTTTTGATGTTTTGGTACACTTTTGAAAAAATCTATTATAGTTAAAATTCCAAATTTTCCCTACATATAAACCTTACTAATTTCTAAAATAATACCCTCTGAATAACCAATCAGAGTTATATTTCAATAGAAAAATGTTTTTTTGTGTTAAATTTGATGGATTTTTGAAACCTAAATTTAAAATTTTTTAATTGATTGTTGTGTAGCTAAAACAAAAAGGATGCATATTATTATTTATCAACTTATAATCTATAGCTGGTCCAAATTTTAAAGTAAAATGTGCAGTAGTTTTTTTTAAATGTACCTTAACAACACTTAGTCAATATGAATCGTAGAAACTAAGTCCATTTTAACTATAAATTTAAATATTAAAATATTTAATTTTTCTTGTGATATATAAACTACAGTATCTTGACTGCTTTCTGTAAAAATTTTAAAGATGGGAATGCATTTTTAATTTTTTTTCCGAACACAATTGAGCGGAATTCTGATTCTAAACACCTCTAAAATTAGCGGAAAAATCACATGCCTGATTAATACGTATATTTTTGTATTTTCTGAGATAAATAATTAAATAATATACAAAACTCAATTTTATTTTCATCTCTGGTACCAATAGAACATAATTTGTATGCATTTCTGGAGGGAAATGTACCCTGACTTATGCAGTTATCGCTCTGCCCCGCTACAGTGTAAGTCCGGGTATTACTGTACACAATACTAAAAATTTTTGTACAGTCGATGAACTTATTCCCCTTTTTAAAACAAATGAAATCTCAGCTGAAAGAAAATCACTTGAATTGACAAATAAATTAAATTTTTTAAAAAGGAAATTAAATTCCAACCTTCAAAATAACCTATTATGACAAAAAAAATTATAAAAAATTCATATATTTAAATTTTAATTAAAGAAAGTAACAATTTTATACCCTAGGAATTGTGTCATGTTTTACTGCGTTGAGAACTGAGGTCCACCAGGGTGGACCTTAAATTGTAAGCCCCCTGAAAAACATTGTCTTGAAATGAAGATTTTTATGCAGCATTTTAATTACTATTTTTTTAAAATTTGAGTTGAAAGAATTTTTTAATACCTCGGGTCTGAAGAGGTTATTTCACAACAACAAAAGTAAAAAATAGAAAGACAAAGTTATAAAAAGTAATACTCTTCACTTAGTCCTTAAATGAATATCAATGGGGTCCAACACATTCAATGAATTAACAAAAATGTAAAAACACCTTTAAATCAAAGACTGACTTTATTTTGGCTCAGTTTTTTACAGCACAAAGAATAAGACAAACTAAATTACAACTTAAATAAAAGGCTCCACGCAAAACATAGAAACAGCGGGATAGCCAGAATAAAAATTGGAGGGAATTGGAGTTTCATATTAGGTAGGTGGGGTTATGATCATTTTTGTTTTTTTCTGAGGTGAAAGAAAGAGAATACTTTCAATATGTTGCACAGGTTTATGCTATAGGGTAAGGTGGGGTAAAATGGTTATAGCGGTCTAAAATAGATATAGTAGGGACTTTAGCAGTTCGTTCCAATTCATCCAAAACAACCCATTTTATTGGTAATATACCGGAAATAAAGTGCATATTGTAGATTAAGGACTGCAAAAGTCCGTTTGCTCTGCCAGCCGCAATAGTTATATTATCGATCTTTGCTTCACTCCCTCCCTCCTTCTCAAAATATGGTAATGAAAGCACGTTATTTATATAAAATTAAATTCTCTTTAAAGTGGTATAAAATTTTAGTTAATAGCTTAAATAGTTTTCATTTTGTGGAGGGTAGAAGCGCGCGTTTTCCTTTTTTAAGCGGAAAGACCAAAAAATCAATGTTTTTCAGCGTGCTCTAGCGGCAAAACTACTCTTCAGAAAATCAAAGTTAATCAGTGCATTTTGTAGGAAATTTTGTTGGCTTTAACTTTGTGACTGAAATTATTGTGAGAAATTTATAGTTTTTGAAATAATAATAATAATTTTTTATTTTTTGCTTTAAAAATACCATCTACAAAAATAAGATTTGGTCACCAAGAGGCAACAGAGCCAGTACTGGTGACTACTTAAATTATATAAAAAGTAGGTAAATAACAATAATAATTAAGATTATATAAAATTACAAAATTCAAAACAACAGAAACGATAGAAAACAAATAAGGTTTTTGAATTAATAAATAAACACAAGACATAAATTTATCAAAATATACATAGATTAAACATTCTGGACAAAACTGGAAAATATAGAGTAATTTCGCTTCTAAACGTGGAAAAATAAATCAATATCGTCAATTTCAATTAAAAATGTAAATAAAACTTTCTTGAAATGATAATAGTTGTTTATTGACTGCAACTCTAATGGTAAACTATTATATAACTTAGGAGCTAAATATAAAAAATGCTTGCGATATATTTCTTTACGTATAGCTGGTAGTTCAAAGATTATATTAGGACGTCTATCTGAAATGTTTTCTTTTAATTTACAAAGTGATTTATTTTTAAAAAGTTGTAAAAGGCATTATAACGAATTGGTAGTAATCTTAGGGATTTATAATGAGGTGTATTAGTAGTTTTAAAGTAATTTAAAATTTTGAAGCATTTATTCTGTACAGATATAATCGGATACAAGTTGGATTTATAGTCACTCCCCCAAACTAAAATTCCATAATTAATAATAGAATAAAACCATGAGTAATAAAGAGTGATCAGAAAGTCTTTTGAAATTTTATTTTTTAGGTAGTAAAACTTATAAAGAATAAAACGAAGTTTTTTAGAAATTTCATTGACATGCGTTTTCCATTTTAGGTTGCAATCAATATACAAACCAAGGTATTTAATAGTATTAACAGATTGAAGAGAATAACATGAACAATTCGAAAATGCTGCGCAGTTAGGCGAGTGATACTTAGGTTCAAAATTAAAGCTAGGGTTCTTCAAACTGAAATATATGTATTTAGTCTTATTCAAGTTTAATTCTAGGTGATTTGATGAGAACCAATTACCAATAGTAACTTAATCCTGTTCTACTTATAATTTAAGAGTATTTAAATCGGAACATGAATAAAGCAGAACCGAGTCATCAGCATACGAAATAATAGATCCAAATAATTTTAATTTACAGAAATCATTTATAAAAACTAAAAAAAGTAAAGGTCCTAAAATAGAACCTTGAGGAACACCCTTGGTGAGAGAAATAAAACTACTATAATCACTGTCTATTTTTACTCTTTGTTGTCTATTATGTAAGTAAGATACAAACCAATTTAAAATGTTACCTCTTATTCCAGCATAATTGAGTTTTTGAATTAAAATTTTATGATTAACGTTATCAAATGCTTTGGAAATATCCAAAAATATGGCTAGGGTCTTTTTGTTATCATTTATGCTGGTATAAATAAAGTTAGTGAATTTTAAAAGAGCATCTGTGGTGCTTCTTTTTTTATAAAACCATATTGGTTTTCAGCAAAAAATTTTGTCGTGTTTAGAAAATAATAAATTCTATTCGATATTAATTTTTCAATCAATTTAGAAAAGACGGGCAAGATTGAAATAGATATGTATAATTTGATAAAATATTTTTGTCACCAGATTTGAAAATAAAATAAGCAAAATATAAGCAAAGAATCGAAAAAAGAGCAAAAAATTATCAATTTTTTGTGATTTTCGATATGAAGCCAACCCCCCACGTGGGGGCGAACTTCAGATTCGTAATCAGCGCCCTCAAAAACATAAAACCGTTGAACTTCTAAAAGAAACTTCTATAAGAAACGGAGGACAGCTTTACCTCAACGGGAGAGGAAGCTCCGCGGCCGCCACGCCTTGCTGAAAGGAAACGAATCACTCCATTTCGTATGCCAAAGCGTTGACAACAAGGACGGATTAAGGGGGGGGGCGGTGGGGGCGATCGCCCCCCCCTTGCCCTGAGACGAAAAAAATTTTTTGGTTTCAAATAACAAAACTTCGTTCGTAATAAATTTCGAAGAAGTAAAATAGCTTTCAGTACAACACGCAAGTGAAATAGCTCCTGTTGGATGGGGTCACCAAACAGGCCCCCTTTAACCTTGGCTGTCACCTTGAAGAGGACATTCAAACAAGATAACCGGACAGTCGTTCTGTCGTTAGTTTATCTGCACTCCCGTACCCTATGTTGTTTTCTTCCCTGTTTCCTCTGAGGAACTGGGAGAGAGGGAGGGGATAGGTGGCTCATTCCCCTCGGTTCTCGGTAAGGGGATATCGCCCCCCCTTCTAGTGAAAATATTCACGTGAGGTGCTTCTCAAACACCAGCAGGGGTAGAAGTGGCTAAATAAAAATATATAGGATTTTTCAAAAAAATATATAGGACAACAATAACTTTTAATAGTTTGGTTATAGGATTAATGAAACTTTTGTATCAGTTTTAACTGTTTGGTATTTAGGCTTACAACCATAAATTAACTTGTACTTGGCCACAAAAATTGGCTAGAATAAGTCAAATTATATTGCAACTAAATACTTTCATGAATTTTCAAACAAATTACCTTTAAAAACAAGTTTTTTGTTTAAAAAACAAATTCAAGTAATTTTAAAACCTAAAAAAATACCCGGAAAAGATGTTAAAAGATCCTTTTTCCTGATAAAAAAACATTAAACAATACTTTATAATATCAAGTTACTTTTTGCTTTCTCACATACTAGCAAACAATGTAAGAGTGCTAGATCTTTTAATATGTCTGCTAAAACTGTCTATATTTGGGACACTTGTAAAAACTTCTTCCAAATCCTAAGTTTTAAAATCGAGGATATCGACACGAGACACGAAAATCGCTATCTTTGAGAGAAAAAATTGTTTTTTTTCTGCCCTCCTGGAATCTGAAAAACCAACTTTAAAGGCAAAGCTCAAAGAATAATTGAAAACTCATTAACTTGCAGAAGAAAACCAATCCGTGATGTGATTTTAGGACTCCTGAATGATCAAACATCCTGTAATAATTATAAAGCCATCTAAAATTTTTAATTTTAGGCGTTTAGTAAAGTATCAAAAATATTTTTCAAGGATATTCAAGACATCAAATTTAAATTTTGAATACTTGAACTCGAAAGTAGGGTTGTTTGATGGAATATAGGATTATTTTTTGAAATATAGGATTTATAGGACGCTTTTTCCATGTTTTTTGAAAATATAGGATTTATAGGAAATATAGGACGACTTCTACCCCTGCACCAGTGGTCACTGCCTAATGAGACAATTTCAGTGCTTCGGGTCGCGAGGGAAAATTGTCATTGCTGTTGGAGAACTTTGAGCTGTGGCCTGTGGGACATTTTATCTTCAAGCGTTTGCCTACCAATTTATATATTTTTCTATACGCAAGGAGAAAAATGTAAGTTCATACTCAACTCTTTTAAAAGAATGTTTGTTTTATGTATTTAAAATTATGACTAGGTCTAGAAGTTTCGAATATTACACGTTTCAAGGGATTTTCGATCGATTTATACTAGCTTTATGTTACATACTTCGGTTTATTCACATGTTTTTACATATTTAAGCAAATTTTTAAAATTAAGTATAACTTTATGAATCTAATATTGTAGATGAAATTTAGTGAACCCAATGCTAAATTTACTAACCAAAAGTTGTGTATACATAATTAAGAGTAATTGAATGTGTCAATTTTGTGTTTTTCAAAACCTAACTGCTTAAACGCCTTTCTTTCGTTTAAAAAATGCTCTCTATAACAATCATAACTTTTTCTCTCTTTTCTCTCCTAATCATTACTCTTATATCTATTCATTTTGTTCCTATGTCCTCTTTTTAGACTTTAAAAACACTTTTATTTTTTCTACTTTGGAAAATACCCTTGAAGAAGGATTAATTAGCCGATCATTAAGTTTGGTATTTTACCCGCTTTATATATTCCGCGGATTCGGATATAGTATTCGAGGGATTTGTAAACTCTATCTGGAAGATAAGCTTTTAACAACGCCAAAGAGTCAATAAAAATTAATTTAAAATCCATAAAACATAAGTTTTTTGCTGTGAATAAATTATTATGTGGAAGAATTTTAAAACATAATGCTTAAACAACAGCAAACGGAGTTGGCAGTGGCAGATCTACGGGGTTGGGGCCCCCCCCCCAAAAAAAAAACTTCTAATATTTTACTAAGTTTGTCAAAACGCAAAAAATCTATACCCGAAATTCGGATGAGGTGTACCAAAACGAGTTGAAAAAGTGGGGTTTTTGACTTAAATTTCCAAAAATTTTCTGGGGGAGGACCCCCAGACCCCCCTTTTAATGGTTTGAGTAGGATAATTCACTACCTTTTACGTATTACCATTAACAAGAAAATTCTTAGCCCCCCCCCAAAAAAAAAACCTGGATTCGCCGCACTGGCCAACAGGAGATACGAATGCTTAAAAGGGTTTGAATAGTTATTTAATGTTCACAATTTAATCCTTAAAATAACTTTCAACATGCAGAATAATCATAAAATTAAAATTACCCTAAAAAAATCAGACCGCCCCCCCTTGAAAAGTTTCTTAATCCGTGCCTGGTTGACAACGGACCGATAGTATTGATATTAATCCCTACCCGTACAACAAAACATAAACGAAGAAAGCCGATCCCAAGGGTTAAAAAAATAGGAAAAAAAGGAGGAAAAATAAAATGGACCGTAAAAATAGGAAAAAAGGAGCTAATGTGAAAAAAAATAGGAAAAACAGGAGCGCTGCGGTGCCTGCATTTCAAATTATAATTTTATTGTGTTTTGTTTTATATCTCGGCATTTTTTCAAAGTATGAGTTACTTCCTCAAATTCTGTACTACAACTGGACTACTATAACCTTCTGCTACATTTTTACTTTATTGTACCCATTAATAAAATCATCCAATAGTTCAAAGAATTTATCTTTCTTCTCTGCAAAATCCTTTTTTGAACAGCGCCATGTTAAACGCTTCTCAAATTCCTCTTTAAATTTTATCATTTCCTCTTTCGATGATATACACTCTCGAATAAAGAACTGTAGTAAATCCCACTCATCACCAAGAATTAAATCTTGGCAAATTTCTTGCCCCCTATCACTGAAAATAAGTTTCTTTTTTTCTGTAAGAGTTGCATCTTTTAAAATTAGCTTAAAATTATCTTTATCTTCAATCGCAAGTAGATTTGCTAATAGAGAACTATATTGAGCACATTTATCTATAACATATCTTTTAAGGGCATCAGGACTTTGCTGCCAAAACTCACAAAAAAGGATTTTATAATCGTAATCTTTGTGGCCCTCTTTCACTTTATTGACGATAATTGACAAGATAACATGATAACCCCCCTCACCAAGAATGTCCCACATACGATTTGCCGTTTCCATGAAGAGACTTTGCCAAGGCCAACGCAGCAAACAGCATAGCACTTGACCAGTCCATCTCTTAAATACCTCTATTTGTTTCCCTTCATCCATTTGCGAGAGTAAAAAACATAAAACATCAGCCCTAGAGTGTGCTGCTGAAGGGTGATAAAACTGTGCGACCTCATCCGCAGTTCTCACTAACTACTCTTCTCTTTCTTTGGAAGTTAGTTTTTGCAAGAAATACTCAGTTGCCGCTATGTTGCCATCCTCTGCTGCATACCAAAATAAACATTGATAAGGAGAACTCCTACTTCTTTTTTGTTGCCACATCTCTCTTATGAATCTATGACCCAGCTTATTCACTTCCTCTTTTATATTATACATCCAAAGAACCACTAAATCCTGCTGCCTAACCTTAATCGGGTCTTCATCGCTATAAAAAGATTTCCTGCGAATTTCGGGAATTTTGTTCCACAGTTCCAGAACATCATCCTCTAAGCAGTAAATACATGCTAATTTGTAGCGGCTGATAACATCTAAATTCTCGTCCTTAATTAAGGCTTCTGCCGTTTTCTTTAAATCTATTGTTCCTTGTGGTGTCCAACAAAGCTCACTTGGTATACAAAGGCAGCTTTTTTCTTGATGATATTCCTTCCATGCTAAAGGCCCTTTTCCATGACGCTTTTTTTCTGCGCTGAAAATCGGCACGCGGATTATGTTGGCGAGACTTTGGTTGACAAAGTTATTCCCTTTGCCGATTTTCATGCTGCCATCTATCAAAAATGTCACAAGTAATTATACACTGATAGTACAACTTTTTACAGGCACTAGATGCCCATTACTTTCGTAATATATTAATGTCTGAGGACTTATTTTGTTAATAAATAGCTGTTTTAGATTTTTTGGAACTATTAAATGGGCCGCAAAAAGTGTAATTGCAATCGGAACCTGGTGGCGAATAGAAATATCTAGTTTAAAATATATCGGGTTCTCCTTTCCATCTCATTCTCGTCTGGATTCCCATTCGTGTTAAAGTTTCTGAATAAGGCCCTAAAACTATTTTAGTACAAAATCTTTAAAGTAATTGGTTTTAAAGTAATAAAAAACGCTTTTCAAGATCGCGAGTGAGTGATCATGCTGCCATCTGTCAAAAGCGTCACAAGTAATTTTACACTGATAGTAAAAATTTTACAGGCACTAGATGTCCATTACTTTCGTAATATATTAATGTCTGAGGACTTATTATCGTGATAAATAACTGTTTTAGATTTTTTGGAACTATTAAAAGTGTAATAGCAATCGGAATGCGCTTCAAAACTATCAGATCCAATATGGATGACGCTGAAAGTCTTTCAGCGCCGAGAAAAAGTCCATCCATGCCGGGCTGAAAACCAGCTTCGGCGCGCTGGTTGAATACGCCTAGCCATTGGTCCGTAGGACTCACGTGACCACTAAAAAGAGTCAACCAAATCCGCGCGTGTTCGGCGTTCGGTATGGCGATTTTTTCTCGCGCCAAGAGGTCGCCACGCCGAAAACACGCGTATTGGGCGCTGAAAATAAGTCGCATGGAAAAGCAGCTTAATATTCGTAAGCCTACAGGTTTAATAAAACCTAATATTTCCTCTTTTAAAGATTTTGGTAGTGAAAGTTGTGGTACTTTCTCTATCACTTTATTTTCTATCTCCTGCCATTCTTTTCTTCTTTCATATGCTCTTGATACAGGCATATTAAAGTAATGGAGTAATCTTTCTTCAAAATTTATTTTTGACATTAAAGCCCTGATATTATCTTGATTCCACAATGTGGTGGCTATCTTTACTAGAGCTATATGCTCAAGCGATGGACAATTTAATGTGTAATTCATTGAAATACTTAGTGCCTATTATACTAACATCTTGTATCTATTATACTTAACGCATGTCGGCAAACGAGCTAATTAGAGAAGCTCAAGTTGTTTACGAACTTCCTGTGCACATAATTTCTTCTTAGGTACTCTTACGAGGCTGTGCGGATATTTATAATTTCACAGCTAAACAGAATATTTTATCTTAGTTCAGCAGGGTTATGAAAACATAAGGATTTTAAACCTCGTGAATGCACAACTCACAGCCCTTGTCCTACAGCATTAGCTACTCCAAACGGAAAGAATCTGGAGCAATGAAACATCAAATAAGGCAGAAAACTTTTGGTCCAACAGAAATTTGATTGAAAAGACAAGAAATCCAAATTAATTCAATCACAAATTCATTCCCGTTCCCGCGTGGGTATATGAATATGAATGTAAATGTGATGTAAATAAAAAAATAAAGAATGTTGCCAACAATTTTTGAAAATTCTTACAAAATTATCAGTTGGCTGGTTGGTTGATAATTTATGGCATTTCTATTCATACAAAATATAAAAAAAATATGTCTAAATTAAAAATCCTTGAAAGGGGTGCATTTAATTGAATTCCCATCAACTAACTTTCCAAATAAAATGTTAAATCGAGTTTATAATTAAAAAATATTATTATACTATCAAAAAGTTTTGGGTTCATGGAAGACAAAAAACATCTCAACTCATTGATATCCCTTGTTTGTTATTGTTATTGTTTACTTGAAAATTTTGATCTGTATGGTTGTCGGTCATTTGAGTTATGAAGGGTGATCTATGATCTCTATGGGTAAACATTACGCCTAGAGGACTATGCTATACGAAGAACGTCAATTTTAAAACATGAGAAACAAATGGTTAAGAATTGAAAAAGGATCAGAAGCTAGACAGTTAGAGCTGTACTTAAGTTAAAGTTTGATAACAATATTATGACTTTTAGACATCTGCGTTCGATTACTGTAGAATGATCCAGAGATATTTCTATATGCTTCTCTCTATTATTATCTATTATAAAAATCTATAATTATTGCAGTATTTTAACTTCCCTGTCATGTTTTATCTGTCTCTTTAATATCCTGGTGAAATCAAATAGTTAACCATGTGCTTTATTCACAACTTTAATTTTTTAAAGTAAGCAGTGGCGGCTCGTCCATAGGGGCTGCAGCGCCCCCATCCAAAATTTCCCGAAATTCCAATTTTTATTTGCTTTACAATATTTAGAAAATTATATATTATCCCCCTTTATTCTTTGTCATTTATAATCCTTTTTCAATTTATTATTCTCTGCTATGCCGTCTCCAACAGATTTCTTTCCGGTTCGATCAGCCCCCACAAATATACCAAACATGGTATAAACTACTAGCTCTGTCATATCAAATCAAAATATCTAGAATTTAGCATACGAATCTGTTACGAGAATAGGGGCTGCTGTCTCAGCAGCCCTTAGACAGGGGTGCAGAATATGCTTCAGGGTGCAAAATTTCCCCAGAACACATTTTTTTCTCCAAAATTTCCCCCAAAATGAGGTTTCATAAAAAAAATTTAGTTTTTTCAATTGAATTTCTTTCAAATTCAATAATTTTCCCATAATCCATAGATTTAAATTTTAATGTTAATTTGACTCTCCTTTTCAGTCTTTCTTACACACTTATAATCTTATAGCTCAGAAGTGCCTTTTCTTAAAATATGAAAAACTGTATTTTTCTCAAATTTAAGATAAATGTAAACTTCTCCTCAATTAACTTAACTTTTTAGAAAATAACATCGGTACAAGAATGTAATTATTGTGAAAATTACCCATCCTGCCACAAATATGTTGTTTTTTCTGCATACCAATCGGAAAGCAAGGAGAAGCCAACTTTCAGGTACTCACCTAGAAAACTAAGATTTTTAGTGCAGAACATCCATATCTCCGCAGTTTTCACCTGATTTTCGTTGAAATTGGAGGTTATGATGCAGTTACTGCCCAAAATATTCGTTTGTCAGCTAATGATGATTGGTGTCTTTTAGTTTTTCTTTCTATCTTGGGGCAAAAATTTCCCCAGAGCTGCTTGAATTTCCCCCAAACCTCGTTTGGGCATTCGGACATATTCTGCACCCTTAGAGGGCGTTCAAATATTACGTAAGCACCTAAGGGGGGGAGGGGTTTGCTCTTTGCTTATTTTTCCTGACAAGGGGGGATATGAGTGATGCTTTCGTAAGATACTGCATTTTTAAAAATATCTTGTTTCTTGCATAAATAATTTCAAAACTCGACCAAAAATAAATTTAACAAAAAGTTGAATTAGGAAATCTGACTTACGCACTTTTTTCTGGGGATGGACCCCCCAACATTTTGAAATTTAACCCCGAAAAGTAGTGTTTTGGCCCATTTTTGTTTGAATCCTTAGGGTTAAACCCAAAAAGGACAGCTCCTAGCGTATAAGTCACCTAATTTTCAAGAAGAAAAAAACCCAGTAACTTACTAAAAGGGATGTCAACATTTCGGGGGTCCTTCAGTTTCTTACGTAATTATGGTGGGGGGGTTGAGGTTTGCTTATCTTTGCTGACAAGGGGGGGAGGGGTTAAAAATTACCTAAAAAAGTGCTTACGTAATTTTTGAACGGCCTCTTACCAAAAAAATATGATAGCTTTTTCTCTTGAGAGAGCTGTGAAAAACAGAGGGAAGAAGAAAAATATACGATTTCTACTACTAATAAATCACATTGGCTTTTTAGCTTTTCTCACTCCAACACAGTTTTAATTTTTTATTCATAGCTTTTTTTACGGTGTTTCTGGTAACTTTTCCTATTCCGGTGTTCCTAGTAATTTTTCTTATCCCAGTGTTCCCAGATGGATTAAAATTTCTTCAGTTCTAAAGCAATATAATTTTTTAATGTGATATCCACATTTACAACATGGGAAAAATATTCTAAAAATTATTTAAAATTGCTTAGATCCCTTGATTAATCATATCTTCAGGAATTAACGTTTTCGGTGAAATTATTCAATAATTAAAGCTTATTCCATTTTGAAATTTAAGAAAAAAAATCAATATTTTCTAGTTGAAAGGAAGTTTTAATAGTTTTTGGTTTGGTAACCAACTTTCTTAAAAGCTAAAATATTATCACCTTTTCATATTACCTCCTCGTTTCCATGGAGACTATTTTAACAACAATGGTATTCCATACAGCTTTTAAAATATAAAAATGAGATAAAATCTCAAATAAAAATATGGTAAACTATACTTAAACTCTTAAATTTCATGGAAATAGATTTTTAAATTAGTAATATTTTTAAATAGACTTGTACCTAGTGTTTCTATTAAAAACTTGCTGTTTAGCATTAAGTTTTCTTTGTAACAATGGAGTAAGCAAATCTCTTCTTGAGGAGAAATAAAGCTATTTCAGCAAAATGACCATAAAAAGGGTCGAAAGAGGGTCAAGGGATCATTAAAAATTTTCGAAACATAGCCTATATATACACACACATTGACTTTTATTATATTAATTGTAATTTGTTATACAGTGAAACAGTGTATTTTGTTAAACTTTTCCAATTAATTTGACAGGATGAATTTTCATTAGTTTTTCTTTTAAAGGTCTACTAGGGACAGTTATGGAGATGTGGTCCAGCTGAGAAGAGAAGGACAGATTTGCATTGTGAAGGGGGAAAATACCTCTTCAACAAGGTAAGGTTTGCATGCATATGTTGCATGGACATTGTTTATTGCATTCACCATGGAATTATCTCTTATGAAATTCATTTTTAATGTAATGCCTGTGTCAGCATTATTAGTGTAGTTTACCAAAGTATTAAATTATTTTTTAAATATTCAGTTTTAAACAATCAACTTACAAGAAAGACATTTACACGGATTTCTTTTATAATGATAAAATTCCTTGGAGATTTTATTTGGAAATCACTTTTTAACAAAAGTTTAATGAAGTGTATATATAAAATGAAACAACAATACAGGTGAACATATCTGGGCAAATTAATTTTCTCAGCATATTATGCTTTTTAGGAAAAACAATTGGTTATTATTGTTATGATTTATCATGGCTTACTGCGATATGGTAATTGAAACACGTAGCGGCTGTACCAATCCTGTAAAAACCGCGTACAGAGAAAGTTTCTCATTCTCGCCACTAGGAGCGCATTACCGACCCCGAAATCCTCGCAGTCTCAATAGTAAAGTCGCTTATTAACGATGTTTTTCCCGGTTTTTCCAACGTATAAGGATCGGGGGAAAGGAATTAGATATACGTATATATATGCTAAATTGGTTCTTTATTTCCCTTACAATATACATCGACTGATTTACTTAGTGTTAATACGTTTATGCTCCGAGACCACCGATATCTCCGAAATACGTCTGAATATCTTTTAAGTTTTTTCAAAGCACTTTAAAGTGAAAATCCATTTTAAAAGTAGTTTGTTCATGGAAATTTTTAAGAAAGATTATGAAAATAATCGTTACATTAAAGCGAACGCTAATGTTTTTAATTCCCACTCTTTTTCCTATAACTAAAAAGGAAAATTCAAAGTTATATCAGTAGGAAATAGAAATACATGCAATGTTAACTTTCATAATTTCTTGGATTATAAAAACCAGCTCACTATTATGATTCAGAAATAGTGCTAATTCATCTATAATTCAGCCCACTTTTTTGCCATAAGTATTAAATTGCCTACAGCTTAATATTTTATGAAAATGAGTTATTAATGAACAACAGATTCAATTAATGAGGAAATGAACAACAAGATTCAACAGAAAATGAGAAACAATGTTTATTTTTCAAATTTCTATAAACATAAAAACCTTTTTCACTTGAATTCAGATTTGAGAATTTTGATTCAGATTAATCAACTTATCTATCAAGCCCATTTTTTAAATAATAAATTTCACAGTTTTATGTTTTTTAAAGTAAGATTACAACATTATAATCTTTATTAAGCAACATTAGACAAGTCAACAGGGAAATTAATAAGTAAAATTTTCAGTTTGACAACCTTTGATGCAATTAAATTGATTTAATAATGAATTTACTAAAAAGCAAAAAATACTATTGAAAAAACATTAAAATTGATAGGTATTATTTCAACTGTTTGACAACCAAAACTATATATTTTGAAGTAATAAACAGGTTTCATTGAAATATAAAAATGAATACACAAAAAGAAAAAATTTGGTAACAACAGCTTTTTAGCACAAATGTTTTTGCTTTCAGCCTACTTTATGAATTTTACGAATAGAAGGTTTGTTCTGAATTCTTTTACTGAGATAACTTTCACTGACTTTCTTGGCAAAATTTTTCAAAACTATAGGGATAAATGTTTTACAAATGAAATCTCTCAGCTGTAGATGAATTGTGGTCAGCGTTTGAACACATCATCAGTGTAAACAACACGGTAAACAAACGGTCGGTATTACGCCACCTAGCGGCCTACAGGTGAACTTTTTCTTGTACGCAAAATTCAATAGACTTGAAGGAAACTGGTACAGCCGCTACGTGTTTCAATTACCGTATAGCAGTAAGCCATGGATTTATATTACAATCAGATGAACAAGTTTAAATGAAAGATCGAAAGCCAAAATGTAATGTTAAAAGCGCAAAACAATATTTAAAAAACAATCAAGAGACAAGTATGAACTACTTGGCATTGCCATCCAATGTAACCAAAACTTTACCAAAACAATTTTAACAATGAATGTAAGATTAACCTCGCCAATTATGAACACCAAATTAAAAAGGAGAAAAAATAGAAATTTTTTGAACTATGTATGTTTATTTGATTGATGAACACTTATTTTTATGTAAAGGAAGGTTGTTCAGGTTTGTTATCTTTTCTATTCAGGATAAATGGAATAAAATATTATTGTTTAAACTTTTAGGGTTTATATAAGTTCACCTGATAAAGATTTGTCTCCAGTTTAGTAGTAAATTGAACCTGAAACCTAGTATTTGTTCCTTGATTAATTCTTTCAAATCTGAAGAACTTATTAATAACCCATTTAAAGGTTTTCATTTTCAAATGAGCTGTTCATGAATGTAAATTAACTTTTTGTGTGAAATAATCTCCATAACTAATTTGAGTTAGTGCTAAAAATCCCCTGCTCTTTGAATTGTTTGCTTTCCACTGATAACAGTTTGTTAGGCCTTGACCATTCTGAATTTTCTGGAATCATGGTAAAATTACAATCACTAATATACCTGCAAAACTTTGCACTGTCAGAAAAAATTTATGCAGTTCCAAAATTTTGGATTTTATGTCATCAATATCTTTTAAACCCCTTAACTGCCACTGAAGGTATGTTTTGTGAATGTTTAATGATTTCCAATATGTTTTCAGGAAGAACATGTAGACTCTGTTGTGGAATCCATTTTGGAAATTTACAAAGAGTACTCGTGAACAGAGGTTCTGAGGTAAACATTTTGCTGTTTTAGTTCTTTTTTTTTTTGCATTTTATTTCATGGTGCTGTGATGTGTTAGATTACAATATTTGTTGCATAACCTCTACTCAAAAGTATTTTAAATTGTTGAAACTTATACTTTAGTGTATTAAGTATATCTGTTAAGTATTTTGAACAATCAAAGTGTTTCAGTTGGCATTCACACTTTTTCATCTGCGACTGTAATTTTAATCGCAAAATTATGATTGATTTTGTTTTATAGTCTACTTAAGTTATCTCCATATGTTGCTTAAGTTGCACCTAAAAGGGTTAGACAGCAATTTAAGATTTAAAATGCAAAAATTAAATAGTGCAAATTTTTTATTTAAACTTACATTAGTAAATCTTTTCATCTAATTTTGGGTTGGAATGAGCTGGGTTTGAGCTATATCCCTTCGCCAGGTTATGAAGGACCCTCTAAACTTTCAAAATATGCAAAAAAGTGGATTTCAGAAAAATATGGAATTAGCTGGTTTTGATAGCAAACGCCTCAAATAATAAATTTATAATCTTCACCCGTGCAAGGCCGGGCATATCAGCTAGTATATTATAAAATTTAATTATCAATAATATAAATTTACATTTCTTAAGAAAATCAATAGTTGACTTCATCTTGAACATTACTTAGTATTTTCACTCATTTTTATGAGTTTTTAGTGGAATAACTAAATGATCGTATTGAAAGCAACACAGAAAAAATGAACACCCGAACGCCCAGTGATCTATTTTTAGATCAGTAGTATTTGAACTTGATTTGTCACTAAATAAATTAATTTTGACAAAACTCTGGATTATATCCCAATAGCTACATCTGTAAAGATAAAATAAAACATTAAAAGGATTCTTTAAGTGGTATACCTTTACTGTTTTCTTAAAAAACGCGAATGAAGATGAAAAAACTGCAAAATGAGACTCTGAGACGAACTATAGCCCATCCCTATTACAAAATAAATGAAGCAAACTCAAAAAAAAACACAGGATATTAGGATTGAAGGAGTGCTTCAGTGCTTCTGCAAAAATATTGCATTTCATCTGTTTGTGACATATATTAGACAAGGTTGTTAAGTATTTAAATACTTAGTAACGGAAATACTTTTTAAATACTTTAAAAGTATTTAGTTACATTCGTTACTTTTTTAGTATCGAACTGGTATTTAACTACAATAATTTAAAAGTAACTTAAATCTTTGGTACTTAAGTACCTATGCTGTACTTCAGTTATTTTCTAAGCCCAGAATTAAAAAAAACTCAATCCAAACATTGGAGGAGAAAACAAACACATTTTCCTGCTTTCCGCAAAGTCCGAGGCCCGAGGGGAAAAAGCGACCTCGGCGGGCGATTCGAATTCGACCCCCTTGCCCCCTCGCAGACAGCGAGTCGGCGGTGGGGCTCGCCACGCTGACAGTCCGCTATGAGAATATTTATAGCCCCCTTGTATTGACGATGATAATTGAAAGTGCCGTCATTTCTCTGGATGGCCCTGCAGGAGATTGAATAGCCGATATGACACCGTTTTATGGCCACTAATTGGTTAGTAGTTTCTTGTTTTCACCTCCAAAGGAAGGGGGGACATTTTTACCGGTAGATCAAATTTTACGAGAAGTCGTCTTTCAGTCGCTTTTTTGTTGTGCTCTCCGAAAGGGTTTCCTACTCATCAGTCTACTACTATTCGAATTCGACGCGGCCGTTTTGGGTTTTGGTACGTGGACCATGCGGCGAGGTGTTTCGGTGCGGGGACGATTCGGCTTGAGAATTGAAATAGAACATTTCAAAATCATCAAAATACTAGACAAATATTTTCTTTCTCGCGCCGAATCGTCCCATTCCGTTCCTGCTCCCTGGATTAACATTGTTTGTTAGAAATATAATGTCCCAAAAGGAGGTAGGGTTTTTTCATAATTTTTTTAAAAAAAGTAATGAGGGGGATTGATGATTTATGTTTTCTTTATATATTTATCTAGATAATTACAATTGATTTTTATCTTTTGATATTTGTTTGACATGTAGCTTAAAACTTCTTCCACTTTTGCCCAAAAGGGTTTAAATCCTTTCATTTAATCCTTACATAAGCTTTTCATTCAAGCCTTTTATGTAGTATATTCTTACAAGATTCTATAAAAAAAAATTCACTTAAAAGTTAATTATAACATTCTTTCTTCCTCACTTTCTTGAAGAAAAACTAAAAGTAATAAAATAGTTACAGACCAATATTTAACTTATTTTTCATTTTTTAAAAATGACCGAAATAATTTTCTGCTAAATATGAATATTCCATTGCAGTGAAAAAAAAAGGCAAAATATCAATTAAAATATTAGTTTCAAAAATTTGATAATCGAAGAAATTAAAACATAACTAAAAAAGAAGTAAATTCACCTGTTTTTTCCTTAGAAATGACATAAATAATGACACACTAAAATTGGCAAAAATGGGACAGGTAAAAAAATTTAATTTTTCAATTTTTTTGGCTTAAAAATCGACTTTTTTAAAACTCCTGTTAAAAACTTTTGAGGAATTTGTCGAGGTCATTCTTCGAGGTGTTTTTTTGTGTATAATTGTGTTTTTTATTAATCACCAATTATTGGTGATTAAGTCATTAAGTAGTGAATTAATTAATTTATTAAAATGAACTTATTTATGAAAATATTTTGACATTATTTGATAACAAATCATATTAAAAATTATTAAATTTTTTAAACAAAAAAATCTTTTTAAAAATTTAAATTTTAAGCAAATTGAATTTCTATGAAAAAAAGTTTGTAGTACAGGCATGTGATACATGTGTATAGACTATTTTAGTGCTCTTTACCAGGCCTCTTTGTCAGGCCAATTTTACAATAATATGTAGAGAATACATGTGGAAATATTAAAACATTTAAGACAAAAGTATTAATAATATAAATGCTTCAATTTTTAAATTAAATTAAATTTCCAAAGAAAGAGTAGCGAAAGAAAATGAAATACTTTTTTTTACTAGCTAATGAAAATAATTATTTTATTAAAAAATTGATAATGATGAAAGGAGAGACCATTATCTTTACAAACTTTTAAGTTTTTAAAGTAAAGTAAAAGTAACCTTAAATTTTGAGTTAAATGTAACTTCTTTTTTAAAAACTTTAGAAATTTACTTTAGCACCTTATGTTAACAATTTATAATTAATTTTCCTTTTATTTTAATATTATGGTTTAAATAATTAACTTATTAAGTAGTCGAAAATTAAAAAATTTGGAATATCGGTTGCTTCCACCTTCTTCCAGTTGAGAAAACATCATTCTCTCAATTAAGTTTTAATTCAAGTATTAAAATTTTATTTTATTAAAATTATATTTCAATTTCTTTAAAAATAATTAAAATAAATTTTATTAATTAAAATGAATTTTAAAATGAATTGTATCAGTTTAAATTTTAAATTTATAAATTGATTAAAATTTTTAATTTAATTTAATTATTTATTAATTTTTTAATTTATTCGATTAAATTTTATTTTTTAAATAATTTTAATTTTAAAATTTGCGGGTGAAGTAACTGATGGTAGTCTTAAATACTTTTCATATACTCTATTTGTACTCTATTTAGTTACTTTTTTCGGGTATTTGTACTTAATACTTAGTTACTTTTTCTGAAATACTTGTATTTGTACTCAAATACTATTTCAAAGTAACTTTAACAACCTTGATATTAGATTTGATCACTCAAACAATTTAGATTAAAGAATATTTTTTCTCTTGTGCTACATTTATTTGCATGATTTTTCAATGACTGTATAAAAATCTATTTCAATTGATTTTAGTTTTCTTTAATTAATAAACCAATCTTTTGAAAAAACAATTGAATTTTTGGTCAATGTTGCGAAAGAAATTCTCATCTACTCTAATTCTGATCATCCTAAATTATAATAGAATTGAAAAGGTTTAAAACTATGAAGAGGCTACAAATATATCGTACTTATAAGTTTTGAACTTTTAAATTGCAGATAAAAATGGTGGATCAACTCCCTGAAGAATTGAACTTTTGCTAGAACAGGAAATGGAGCACCTTGATGGGTAATTCACAGTAATGGGTAACAGTTGGTAAATTAACTGTTAACTTGTAGATAGAACTGTTAATTAGCTTTTACTGATTCTATAGCCTCTTTGACATATTATAGCAACATGAATATTAATAATATCTTTACAATAATTATAGCAATTCATAGCTTCTACTGATTTAATAACTCCTTTCATTCAACTGGATCTTTTGTTGCTGCACTTTTAATAACCATTTTGAATTTAAAACAAGTCAAAAATGGTTCAAAGGGGGTTCTTCCCTGGTTTTTGGAAAATTAATTAAAGCGGGTATTTAACACATTTCTGAAATAAAACTGAGAAGTGTACTTCTATTTAATTTGATTAGGACATTATATTTTGTATCCGAGTGCCCAGAAAATATCTCTGAGTGCCACATTTGGCCCGCGGGTTGGACCACACTGATCTATAATATTAGCACTTTTTTTGTTGAATGAAAGAAGTTTCCCATTCAGTTGAGAAGGTTTTTCTTTCAATATAAAATAACAATGGGGCTGTGTATGAATATTAAAAACCTCTTTTTTAAATCCAAAATCTTCTTTTTTTTTTTTTTTAGAAAATTCAATTGGCTTTTACATTGTTTCTCCTTTAAAAACAAAAATTTCTAAGTTTAGTATCATTAAGTTTTTTCATTGCTGCTCATCATAATGATGTTATTAAATTCCTAGCATAAAATAATTTTTTTGTAGTATTTTAGTATTTATTATTCTTGTGATACTTGAAATTATTTTAAATGTTTGATCATTGCAAATGTTCTTTAAATGGATGATGCAATTTTATTATTCTGACATCAAAAGTAATTTGCCGGTTCGATTCCGTTATCCGTCCCATTTAAAAGATGTAAATCTATGCCAGACTAACAGAAATATCCAGTTTTTCAGGTTGTAATCAATCTAATACTTTAATTTCAATATTTGGTCATATTTCTGTTATTTTGGCTCTGTTTTCTTATCCCAGTTTGACTTGACTGAAAAAAGGGTTTAAAAAAATGTTTTTCTAATAAAAAAAAAGCTGAAAAAAAACATCTGTTTCTTTAACATTTATTTGTTTAAAATATATTTTAGTTGTTTTTCTTTACCCTCACCATAGAAATGCTTTAGAAAACTATGATTTTTTAAAAATCCTGTTTGATTTTAAAATTGAAATTAGATTAACAAAGCTACACTTTCTTAATATACCACTGCAAATACCTTTCAAATGATTCTTTCATCGCAGAATCATGCTCTTTATCGAGCATAGCAATTTAGTGGTTTGTACCCGAGCCTTATATTAAACAACAACTTTTTAAATTCAGTGATCCCCTCATGAGCCTAAATAAAGTTATTTACTTGTAAAAATAAAAAAAATAAAGTATTAAGACTACACATTACCCAAAAAACTTCCAAAATGTCAAAAAAAGTTTTCTTGCATTTTTCAATGCCTCATGCCATTAGGAATCTATGGTCAAAGTTTCAGACCTGAATTCTATTTAGTTTGGAAGTAATCTTAAGTTTTCTTAGTGACATCAGGCTCAAACGTGTTAAGTCTCTAGAACTTAAAGTGCATTTTCCCAGACTTCGTTTTCGGTGACAATGACTGGTTTCTATTCCCTAAGGCTTTTATACTGCTCATGATAGAGTATTGCAATTTTTTTGTGTGCTCATAAATATATATTCATAAAAAGCTAGCTTGTATTTTGTCTCCTATTATGATAGTTATTTTTTAAAAAGTAGTTTTATAAAAAAACACTCATTGAAGTCAAACAAAGAAAACTATTATAAATTGATGAAAACTTCCACGGCCTAAAGAGCAATTTATTTGATTTTCCGGGATAGATTTTCCGTTTGGAGATTCCATTCAAACACGGCCATCTATCCCGGAAAATCAAATAAAAAGAAAACTATTGTTTAAATACTAGCTAGCATTTAAAAAGTAGTATCCAACAATACTAAAAAGACCAAAAGCATTTATAAAGAACTAAAATTGACAGTTTTATAAGATTTTTTTAAAAAACCTAAAAAATTGAAGTTTTTTTAATTTTGAAAAACAAAACCAAATGGTTCATTTAACTGACCCAAATTTTGGATATATGTTAAAAACATTCTTTTGAACAAAAATAAACTATTTGCATAATGTTTAATTGCATAAATAAAGATTTTTCAAAAAAAGGGAAATGTGTAGCCTTAACTGCCAAAGCAACTGTCAGAAAAATTCACATACTTAAATTCATGTTTTTCCCCCTTTATTTAAAACAAGTGTTTTAAATGTAACGATCCAATGTGATATTCAACTGGACAGATAATGGAATTGTACCAGTTTGCTTTTACGTATAATATTCTTTTGACATTAGGATACGTCAAACTTTAAAGAGGATTGGTTATTCTTCAAATTTGTGTTTTTCTTTTAAATTTATTGACATTATAGTCCATCCATTTCACATGCTTTTAAAGAAAAGTTTTAATATGGCTTTGATTGATTGCCTTTTCTTAAGTATTTGGAGTTTTTAATAAATCATTTATTTATCAATTCTTAATAACACATGAGTTTAAACTGGTGTAATTCAAACTAATGCATGCATTCTAAGATCTTGAAAAACACTTGCCTGGTTTCTAAATAATTTTTGACAGCTTTACAAATGTTATGATTTGTAGTGTTCCGCAACTACTGGTCAAAAAGTAGTTAACTACCAACTAGTCTGGGCAAAAGTAGTTGTAACTACTAGTTAACTACTTTTTCTTGGAAGTAGTTGATTATTTCCCAAAGTAGTAAACTAGTTTATTTAATTTCATAAGATATTTTTCCCCAAATTTTCGATTACTTTTTCTTACCTATAGCAAAAATATCATGGCTATATATATATTTCAAGGTTGCTAAGTATGAAAATGTATCATGAAAAATGGCATTGTTAGAAGATGTAACATATTTTTTAAAATTTTGATCTCTCAATATTTTTTGAAGTAGTTGAACTTTTTGAAAGTAGTTGGAACTAGTAGAAAAATAGAGATAAGTAGCTTACTTACTAAACTTAACGTAGTTAAACTACTAGTTCAACTACTCTAAACCATAAGTAGTTGAACTACTAGTGGAAACTACATAACAATAAAAAAATTGCGTATGTTGTCTGATTTGAAATTTTGTTTCCAAAGAATTTCTCTTGTTGTATTTACAGTACAGACTTCCTTTAAATGCAACTAACTTTAACCCTTGAAATTTCATTTGTTTTCAAGGGAGAGTTTTATTTGTTTTAATCTCTTCAATTTGAATGGGAAAAGTTTGATTCAAATAGTTCAATTTCTCTGTTGGCTTAAAAAAAATGGGATTTTTGAAATTGTAGAGCAGAAGTATAACTACTTTAGTTTTTCTGTGTTTCCTTAAACAGTTGTCTTCTGGAGTAGTTGCAATGAAAAATTTGTAGAGGTAGATCTTTGCTCATAAATGACTTTTCTACTTAAAAGTACTTGATTTTTTCTCTTACAGAAGAACTATGCTTAAAACATTTCCTAGACTGAGTGGCGTTTGTTCGTGCATGATCATTCAGTGGCATCACTTACAAACGCTTCTCGGTTGATATGCTCCTGGAAGAATTTCCATTTTGTCAAAACGGTAAATTGTGTTGCCTCTTCTGAAACAAAATTTCCCTCTTATGTTTCTGTGTTTTATACCAATTACTTGCCTTTGTTAGAAATATTTTACAATGTGATTTATTTTGTGTATTTCAAAAGTAGATTACTTTGAGAAATTAGTCGTAATATTTAGCTTTATTTTGATAACTAATTCATAGTTTATATTTAATTATTTAACCCTTTCATGGGCCATTTTTTTCTAGTAACGTTATGGTTGATTTATAAAAAGAAATTCATGTAGCTTATTACCTAAAATCAATTTATTTTTAACCCTACAGTGCATACTGTTGCCATTTGGCAACACGACATTTTCCCCCATTTTCTACTCGAACTTCCATTTCCAAACAACAACACCATTCAATAAGTACAATAAATATAACATTTCATTGTATTAGCACTTTAGACTGCCAGTAAATGGCAGCAGGGGTATTATTTTGAGACATTTGTTAGTAGCTAGTGAGACGAAAGTCACGACACAGAAAACGCCAAAATAAAAGGACCATATAAATTAAAATAAAAAATTTTTCCAGCTTGAAAAGAAATTGTTTTGAAAAGATAAGTTGTTTTTTTTTATATTTTTAGAGCATTTGGTTTTATTTCACCTCACAATTAATTTTACAAGGGACACAAATTAATTTCACAAGCACAAAGTTTTTTGTCAATTACATGTAGAAAAAAATTAAATTAATTTTTTTACTAATTTACACCATAATAGAAGTTACATAAATGATTTTCAAGTGAATTTAAAAAATCATGCATGGTAGTAAAAAAGTAGTAGGGGTAGATCTTTGCTCATTAATGGCTTTTCTACTTAAACTTCTACCAAACTTCTTGTCAAATTTTCGAATTAGAGATTTTGCCATAAAAACACTACCTTTAGAATTATAATGATATGAGGTTTTAAATATAAAAATTGTGAGGTTTTCTGACCCAAAGATATACTCACTGAAGCATAGCTTTCAACCTTTAATTGGGGTTTTCTTAAAACAAGATTTTTTTCGTCTAAAATCCTAAGGCTTTTTTTCTAATTGTCCAAATAACTTAAAACTTGGTAGTCATTATCAGTAATGTATTTTAAACACCTCTACGTATGGATTTTAAACATATTTATTACAAAATTTTTTACAAAGCAAGAAAGTGGAAACTTATTAATTTTTTAAAAAAAAATTGTCAAATTTCAGATTTTCTTTTATTTTTCCGAAACTCTTATAGATATTTAAATTTCCATACTTAGAGCTAACAATATATGGTGGATTTATGTTGAGAAAAAATATCAAGCAAAAAGAGTGTATATTAAAGGAGGAGTAGCATTTTGAAGTAGGGTAATTTTGGCCACACTTCTTTTAAATTTTTGAAATAAATCAATTTTTGAATTTTCTTTTTGTGCTAAATATGAATTAGTATAAAGTAAATACATAATTTAACACCTTAAAAGATAATAAAATCCTGTTAATACAGTAAAAAATGTTTTTGGTACTGAGTCCCCTTAACGACTTTATACAGGGTAAAACGAATCTATAAGAAGAACTCTATAAGAATAGCTTTAAAGTACTTGATTTTTTCCCTTACAGAAGAACTATGCTTAAAACATTTCCTAGACTGAGTGGCGTTTGTTCGTGCATGATCATTTAGTGCAGCGGTTCCCAAAGTGGTCCATATGGACCCCCAGTGGTCCACAGCGACTTCCAGGGGGTCCACGGGTATGAAAATGAAAATTGGGGGTCCACAGAAACTTCAAGGGGGTCCACAGCGACTTTCAGAGGTACACGGGAAAAATTTCATCAAAATGGAAAACTTTGATAAGTTTCAAAAATTTTGTCTTTTTAATAATCAAATTTTAGTATAATATGAAAAGTTGGTTATCACCGAGTTCTCGCAACGCTAGCAGGGGCGATGGAATCATTTCTCTCTTATCGCGGTGAAGAGCCCCGACCAGCCGCGCATAATTCAATTTCATAAATTAAAACTCAATTTTCGTAATGCATAATTTGACTTCTTTTCATAGTTGAACTAAATTAAATATTGTTTGTTAACAAGCCATATATTAATTGTGACTATTTCTGAAATTTTATGACTTTCATTTTTTTTTATTTTCACTCATAAACCATTAACTGTGACAAGTTTGCGACCAAAAGTTTTATTGTTAAAAGCTAAAAGTCTTTGTGCCTTGAAATGTAATGATATTAAAAGTTTAGATTTGTTTTTTAGTTTCAAACTTTTTAAATGTAAAACTTTTAAAAAAACTGTTGCACTTTTTTTAGATATATCCAAGGCTTTCGATAATGTTAATCATTCTTTATTAATTTTGAAATTGGAACACGCAGGTTTTAGAGGAAATATATTAAATTGGTTCATATCATACTTGTCCAATAGAAAACAACGAGTAAAAGTGAGGGACACACTAAGTAGTTATTCTATTTCAAATCGTGGCGTGCCACAAGGATCCATTTTGGGCCCCCTTTTGTTCTTAATTTTTATTAACGACTTCTGTAAATTAAAACTTTTTGGTAAAATTATAACTTATGCCGATGACTCCGTGTTACTCTATTCCTGTGAAAACCTTTTGGAACTTCAATCACAAATTGAAACTGACCTTATAGAAATCAGAAAATGGTTTTCTATAAATGACTTAACTTTAAATTCAAACAAGACTAAATATATTTATTTTAATCTTAGACTGACATCAAGTAATCTTAATATTAAATTTCATTCCGATCTCTGTCATAGTGATTTTAATTGCGATTGTGAAACACTAGAACAAGTTCATAGTATAAAATATTTAGGCTTAATAATAGATTCAAATTTAAAATGGAAAACTCATATCAAAGAGCTGGTAACAAAATTGCGTTTTGTTTTGTGTAAATTTTACCACCTCAAAAATAATATTGGTGTGTCTTTTCTTAAAACTATTTATTATTCTTGGTTTTATTCCTTAATTAATTATGGTGTTATCATTTGGGGTGGTGAATATAGATCCAATCTTCAACCAATAATTTCAATTCAGAACAAAATATTAAAAATTCTAAATACTCAAATCAGCCCCAATAATTTTAGATCCCTTAACTTACTCTCCTTTCGACATAATGCATACTTCCGTATCATACTATATATTTTTCGCCATAGTAATTTGTGTGATTTTAGAGAAAGAACATATAATTCTAGATCAATTCAAACTTATCAGATTCCTAAATTTTCTAAGGATATCTTTACTAAACATTTCTTTTACCTAGCTCCCAAATTATTTAACAGTTTGCCTCTAAATTTAATTAGTATAAATAATTTATCTTCTTTTAGACGAAATTTATTTAATTTCTTAATAAATATCGACGATCCTGATCTATATTTTCACCTCATTTGAAGCAAAATCATTTAAATTTTGCCCAGCTTTTTGCCAATTTTTTAATTTATTAAATTGTGTTTGGTTTTTTCCTTCTTTGTTAATCAATTCATGTAAGATTTTATTTTTAGGTAGCCTCAACGGGATTTCTGAATTTATCCCCTTGGCTACTAATATGTTCTTAATTTCTGTATTTGTTTTTCTGCCCTTGTGAATAAAGATTATTATTATTATTAAATGTTTGATTTTTATAATTTCATTAAAAATGCTGTGTAACCATATCAATGGCAATTTGATTTGTTTTAATAGTTAAACTCAATTAAATATTGTTTGTTAACATGCCATATATAAATTGTAGTTATTTCTGAACTTTTATGATTTGGCGAATGAATAACTCCTTCATAATCCATTAACTTTGATAAGCTTGCGACCAAAACTTATTGTTAAAATTAAAAGTTTGTGTGGCTTGAAATGTAGTGGATATTAAAAGTTTAGATTTGTTTTTATTTCAAATGTTTTAAATGTTTGATTGTTATAATTTCCTTAAAAATATCGTGTGTAGGCAAAAATTAAAAAAAAGGTTTTTTTATATGTAAAAGTGTGAAATCAAATGCTTTTCAATGCACGAAAAAACACTTGAAAATAATTACAAAATTTATACGTCGCTTAGAAATTTATATCAAAAACAAAATATTTTTAGGTATTTTTTGGACGGTCTCTTAGACAGGGGGTCCATGGGGTACGAAAAATGTAGTCAGGGGGTCCACGGGCCAAAAAAGTTTGGGAACCCCTGATTTAGTGGCATCACTTACAAACGCTTCTCAGTTGATGTGCTCCTGGAAGACCTTCCATTTTATTAAAACGGTAAATTGTGTTGCCCCATTCTGAAACAAAATTTCCCTCTTTTATATTTCTGTGTTTTACACCAATTACTTGCCTTTATTAGAAATGTTTTACGATATGATTTATTTTGGGTATTTCAAAAGTAGATTACTTTGAGAAATTAGTCGTTATATTTAGCTTTATTTTGAGAACTAATTCATAGTTTCTATTTAACCCTTTCACGGGCCATTTTTTCTAGTAATGTTATGGTTGATTTATTTAAGAGAAATTCATGTAGCTAATTACCTAAAATTAATTTTATTTTTAAGATCATTTTTTTTGTGGGAAGTATGTTTCCCCATTGGGAGCTATTCAAATGTAGGACATCTTTTGTTTTGCATTGCATGATATAATGTATAATAATTTACAAATACTAAAATCTTCAAAAGGAATTATATACAGTAAAGCACCGTTTATACGTCTCTCATTTATACGTCTTTTACATTTATATGTCGTTTTCGCTAAGTCCCAATTCATTCAAATAATCAAAATTGTTTTCAGTTATGCGTCTTTTCATTTATGCGCCGTTTTACGTCGGTCCCTTGAAAGACGTATAAACGGTGCTTTACTGTATTAGATAAATTTTGTCTGTAAAATAAACAGAAAATATAAGATGGTGCCGCTCATTTTGTTTAAGTTTAAAACTTGATGTAGATGTATGTATCGTTTTGGGATCCTCAATTCCTATTATGTCAAGTGGATCAGCCAATTAGTCTGTAAAGGCTCATTAACAAAATGTTTCACTTCTGCTGTTCATTCTCAGTAAATCACTATTGTGAATAGTAGTAGTGTAGGGGAAAAGGCTACGACCAGAGACACAATGTACAATCACAAGTACATTTATTAACAAAAAAGGGGACAAACACAAGTACACATTAGGAGTAAATTAAAGACTTCCTCTCTTCGCTGCTTACAGCGAACGTCTGCCGCTCAGATCTAGGGTTATCATAATGAGTGAATAATGAGTCATAATGAAGGAAGCATGAGTGAGAGGATGGATATGCCATTCCCACAACGGCCATCATGACCGGTAATGCGACCTTGCATTAAGTTTCTAAAAACATTATTTCTTGTAGTATGTAGTTACTTATGATAAATGAAATAATTGATCTGTTAATCTAACATAATAAAAGAGTGCCGGACTGGGAAGAAATTTCGGTCTTCGGTTTTTAATTCTTTAATTCTTTGATTCTTTTTCCCAGAAAAACTTTGTAAATTTTACTCTTAAAAGTACTGTTTTAACTCATTTGGGACACTTTTCAGTGACATCCGAAAAGAAAAGGTTCCGAAAGGTTCAGTAATTTGTGCCATCATTAATGAAATTAATTGCTGGTAAATTAATGGTTTGGTGGCCGCACAAAAAGAATTTGTGGGCCGCTAGTTGGAAAATCCTGCGGAGTGCGGATTCATTTTTAAAGGATCTTTTTCATTCATACCACTGTAAAATATTTTGGTTGTAGGCGGCCAACAAACGGCCCTCGATGAGTAGCGGCCCACCGGGCATTTGCCCAAATGCCCGCATGGCCAGTCCGAGCCTGTGTGCATTTTCGCCGATCCCAACCGTTTCGTCCAACGAAGACTCAGGTGCATGCGTCGAAGTCTGAGGTTGTTGTAGTTGTTACATTTTGCTTGGCGGTTTAATTGGGCTTGTTCTGATTGGCGATGAAATTACTTGGATATATTCTTTTTTTTTTCGTTTACAAGTTTATACATTTTTTACAGAATTGGGTGATGGGATATTTTAGATCTAATCTAAGCCAATTTTTGCAAAGCCATTTTTTTTATACTTATCTTACTTGTTAAAGTAAAATATCATTTAAAATTTTAAATAATAATTTAAAAGTTTTAATCTACCTTTGTTCGTAATTGACAGTTAGGTACGTAATAAATTTTTTTGATCTGGTCCACTTATCTAACCTTTGGTATGTAATAAAAATCTATTCTATTGAGACTGTATTAAATACACAGTAATAAAGTAATTTTTACTTGAAAATTTGTGAAATTTATAAATAAGGATATTTTCTAATGTTATTGATTCATTAATAAATATTATGTTATGTAAGCATCTTTACTAATATTATGTAATTATGTTTTAATTATGCTTATGTAATATAATGTTTTAAAAGTATGTTAATCCAAAGTTTAAAATAATTATAACTGAAGGGTTTTTTTGTGAACAGAAATTTAACTTTTACAGAAATGAACTGTGTTAATAAATGAATTCTCTGAAATCAGACTTACTCCACACATGTGTGTAAGTTTTATTATGAAACGAAATCAGAGTATATAGAACTAGTTTTATTTGGAACCAACACCTCCTAGGCTCATGGAAATATGGTCTACCCCTATGTAAGTGACCCTAAAAAATCCACTGAGAAGACTTACACTTACAGTGCCTCTAAAGGCAAAATAAAAAAGGTAAAAAATTAACTAAAAATGGAGGAGATAGACCCAAAACCATAATGAGAGTATTTTTGTCATTGGAATTAAAAACCCACTGAAAAAATTCATGAAAATGTCGTGATTATTCGTGGAGAAAAATATGTGGCATGTAAAAACAGCACTTTTCAGTTTTTTTAAATGTTTGATTGAATTGTGTCTTTATTTAGTAACTAAAAAAACACAGAAAACTACATAATGACACTGGAAACTTGTGAAGTTGCTAACGTTTTCATTTTTGAAGCCTGAAAAAGTGCTATATTCACATGCTAATTGCTAATATACCCAAGTATATTTTGGGTAACATTTTAAACCCCCCTTGTCAGCAAAGATAAGCAAACCACAAGTTTTCCCTCATTATTACATAAGAAAACTGCCCGATCCCCTTTTTTGTATGAACAAATTTTAAAGTAAAATTTATTTTTGGTTGAATTTTGAATTTATGCAATAAACGAGAGATTTTCAAAAATGCAGTGTTAGTAAGATCTTATGTAAGCGTCACTGACTTCCCATGTTGTTTGGAAAAATAAGCAAAGAGCAAACCCGTCCCCCCCTTAGGTGCTTACATAATATTTGAACGGTCCCTGTAAAAATAATTTTCTTATTAAAAAAATCCACATATTTTGTAAATCTAAATAAAAATAAACTGATTGTTGCAAACCATCAAGGATAAGAAATACAACCAAATTTGAGCAACATGTAAGAGAAATATATATATTAATGATTAAAAGAAAGGTTTAAAAAAATTTTGCTTAAACTTTGCCAAACTGTGAAAAAAATGCTTAGGAATAATTCATGAAAGTAAAAATTGTAAAACAGAACATTCAGAACTGTTAAATATTCCTAAACATATTCTCAAAACTCCCCAAAAACGCGAATTATGCCAAAATTTGGCAACCCCATTCAAGACCACAGAGTATTGTGGAAATATCCAAGTCCAAACGCATGCGCCTGAGTCTTCATTGGACGAAACGGTTGGGATCGGCGAAAATGCAGCCTGTGTGTGTGTGTTTGTTTGTTTGTCTTCTATACAAATCCACAGTTTCCCTCCGATCTGCACCAAACTTGGCATACCTACGTAAAAGAATCCCAGAAAAAACATAGGCTATGTTTCAAGGTTCTAGAACAACCCCTTGACCCTCTTTTGACCCTTTTTATGGTCATTTTGCTGAAATAGCTTTATTTCTCCTCCAGAAGAGATCTGCTCACCCCATTGTTACAAAAATAACTTAATGAAAAATAGCAAGTTTTGAAAAGAAAAACTAGATATAAGTCTAATTAAAAATTATAACTATAATCTAAAAATATAATTAAATGAAATTTTAAAACATGATATTAAGTATAGTACAAAATATTATTATTTGAGAGTAATTTTTAAATAAAAAATTTCATGGAATAGCATTGTTGTTAAAATAATCTCCATGGAAACGAGGATGAAAAATAAAATGATGATCATATTGTAGCTTTTAAGAAAGTTGGTTAACAGACCAAAAACTAGAGTTAATATTAAAAACCAGAGGAAGTATTGTATTTTTCCTTAGGGTAGGCGCACACGAGCAACTTTTGTCTCTGTGACTGTTTTGTCAGTACCGTTCTAGCTATGAGCGAAAGGTAGGGACCGCACACGGTACGACGTGATACATGTGTGACAATTTTGTCCGTAGCTCTAGAGACAGGCCCATGACGAAACAGTTTCTCTGTCTATTAGATTCTATGGCACTGCGCACACGAGTGACAAAAAGTCATCGAACAACTAAACTTTCGTGATTTTGTTGATATAAACAGTCCTCACGTGTGATGCTTTCCAGTTCCTGAGTTCCAGCCATATTGTTTAAAATTAAGCTGAAAGATTATTTTGATGCTTTCTCTTCTACAACTAACTGCCGACTGGTGCAATAATTTGGGAAATGTCACGTTCCGTTTGCGCACTCAATTTTTCTACGTGACGGCGACGTGACAAGGTTGATAATTGTCACGGAGACAAAAGTTGCACGTGTGCGCCTACCCTAAAATTGCAGGTATATGTTTTATTTTTTTAAATTTTATAACAAAGATATAATAAAATCATGAAAATACGATTAATTAAGAGCTCTGATTGAGCATTTTTAATGATTTTGGGAAGTTTTTTTTTATTGGTTTTTTATGGCACATGATCCACGTCAGGATATGATTTTGGGAAGAATATTTTTCTAATATTTTATTGTTTTTTATGGGAATCATGTGGTAAATGCAGAAATCGTTCAGAATTTAAAATGCTTGATTCGACACCTTTCACTCATCAAAATATAGGCACAGATCCAGCACGCCTCCAAGAGGGGGGCACTTTTCCAGACAAGATTCCCATTGGGGGTATAGGGGTCCTCCCCCAGAAAAAATTAGAAATTCGACGTGTAAAAGTAGGGTTTAAACTCGCGTTTTTAGAAACGTTTTGAGTCTAAGGGGGGCACTTTTCAACACTATTATATCTTTACTTTTTCACCCAAAATGTTAAAATATTGAGGATTTCCTAAAAATTATCACTGAAGATCCTCTGGTAGTACTAATGGGAGGTATGGGGGTCTTCCACCAGAAAAAAATTGGAAAATTAGACCAGTAAAAGTAGGGTTTTACTCATTTTGACAACCTTTTTGGGTTCTCAAGAGGGGGGTGCCGTCCAGAGTGCTACCCCTGGAAGGTAGAAATGAATGATTGATTTAAAAATTTTAAAGAAAAAATCTCCATCTTCACCCGTGCAAGGCTGGGCATATCGGCTAGTTTATTAATAAAGATGTTTTATGTCAACCTGTTTTATTACACTTTTTTCATCTTTTACAATATACGAGTCAAACTTAGAACATGCCAAGGGAATAATAAACTTCTGATCTTTACAGTTTTGTGTTTTAGTTAATAACTTTTAATTGAGACTTCCAATAAAATGAAAAAAAAAACATGTTTTTTTTGCTTATTAAACTTTATTGGTCGAATAATATCTCAATGTTTTATAAAATATACAAGTTTATAAAAAAAGGAAGCTTTTAATATAGTTACAGGAAATCGGGGTTCGTGAACCTCTCTTAGCATGGTGGTAGAGTATCCTATTTCAAACCCAAAGGTTGTCAGATCAAAGCCCAGGTACTACTGTAGTGCATTTTACAGTTAAATTAAATTTTTAATACAGGACATTCAATCAAACACTTTGACCAGTAGTTACTTCCTAAATGACCTTGATGGCTCAGTGGTTTGAGCCACTCTCCTAGTGTACAGAAGGTACTGGGTTCAAACCCCACTAACTTAACTTCCAGTTTTAGTGCATTTTGCAGTAAAATTAAATTTAAAAAACTGACAATTCCACTATGCATATTGCCCACAGTAGCTGGCTACGCTGTGTCCTTGATGGCTCAGTGGATTGAGCCACGGTCCTAGTGTACAGAAGGTACTGGGTTCAAACACCACTAACTTCACTTCCAGTTTTAGTGCATTTTACAGTAAAATTAAATTTAAAAAACGAAACTGACAATTCCACTATGCACTTTACCCACACAGTAGCTGATTATGAAGTGTCCTTGATGGCTCAGGGGATAGAGTCACGGTGCTGGTGTAAAGAAGGTACTGGGTTCAAACCCCACTGACCTAACTTCCAGTTTTAGTGCATTTTAAATTTAAAAAAACTGACATTCCACTATGCACTTTGCCCACAGTAGCAGACTACAAAGTGTCCTTGTTGGCTAAGGGGGTGGAGTCACGGTGCTGGTGTACAGAAGGTAGTGGGTTCAAACCCCACTTACTTAAATTCCCGTTTTGGTGCATTTTAAAGTAAAATTAAATTTAAAAAACTGATAATTCTACAATGCACTTTTCCCAATAGCTGGCCATGAAGTGTCCTTGATAGTTCAGTTGGTAGAGTCACGGTGCTGGTGTACAGAAGGTACTGGTTTCAAACCCCACTAACGTAGATTCCTGTTTTAGTGCATTTTGCAGTGATATTTAATTTAAAAAACTGACACACTATGCACTAAGACAAATAGCTGACATGGAAGTGTCCTTACTGGCTCAGTTGGTAGAGTCGTGGTCCTGCTGTGGTGAAGGTGCTCGGTTCAAACACTACTATCCTCTCTCTCTCTGTCTCTCTCTCTACCTGATATCACAGCTGACCTGTTGAGAAGCTGGTGACCGAGTCGAGTCCGTTCACCCGTCGAAGATGTCGGGGCTCGGACGAGAGGAGGTCATCCTGTCGGATCTGATCTGCTCCCCGGGGGGTCGCGGGCTTAGGGGGTTCTTCGGATAACCCCCGAAAGCCCCTTCGCCCTGGGGGCCAGCAGAGAAAGGTCCGGCAGGAAGCCAGTTTTGCTAAAATTTTTGTAACAGAAAACAATACGCAATTTGTGAACGGTCCCATAACGGGGCGCAATATGGAGACGACCCCCCCCAGTTTTGAGTTTGCAAAATTTTGACTCCATTACCCGTCTTTGGCACCCCTGTAAAATAGGCCGAGTTACCGACTTTCAAGTTTTAACTGTGACCGTAACTGTGAGTTAGAAAAAAAATTAAATCTTAGATAAATCTGTTGTCGGAAGCAAGGAATCGAACCTGCAACCTTCGGCTCCGCAGCCTGGAGCAACCACACCAAGCCATCCGTACCTGCATCAGGAGCAGTTCGCTAATAAATTTAAAGTTGACATATCCCTCTGACAGTTAAAATTAAATCAAAATTCAGTGTTCCATCTAAGGCAGGGGATCGAACCTGCAACCTTAGGCTCTGCAGCCTGGAGCAACCACACCAAGCCATCCGTACCTGCATCAGGAGCAGTTCGCTAATGAATTTTAAGTTGACATATCCCTCTGACAGTTAAAATTAAATCATAATTCAGTGTTCCATCTAAGGCAGGGAATCGAACCAGCAACCTTAGGTTCTGCAGTCTGGAGCAACCACACCAAGCCATCCGTGCCTGCATCAGGAGCAGTTCGCTAATAAATTTAAAGTTGACATATCCCTCTGACGGTTAAAATTAAATCATAATTCAGTGTTCCATCTAAGGCAGGGAATTGAACCAGCAACCTTAGGTTCTGCAGTCTGGAGCAACCACACCAAGCCATCCGTGCCTGCATCAGGAGCAGTTCTCTAATAAATTTAAAGTTGACATATCCCTCTGACAGTTAAAATTAAATCATAATTCAGTGTTCCATCTAAGGCAGGGAATCGAACCAGCAACCTTAGGTTCTGCAGTCGGGAGCAACCACACCAAGCCATCCGTGGCTGCATCAGGAGCAGTTCGCTAATAAATTTAAAGTTGACATATCCCTCTGACAGTTAAAATTAAATCATAATTCATTGTTCCATCTAAGGCAGGGGATCGAACCAGCAACCTTAGGTTCTTCAGTCGGGAGCAACCACACCAAGCCATCCGTGCCTGCACCAAGAGCAGTTCGCTAATAAATATAAAGTTGACGTATCCCTCTGAGAGTTAAAATTAAATCATAATTCAGTGTTCCATCTAAGGCAGGGAATCGAACCAGCAACCTTAGGTTCTGCAGCCGGGAGCAACCACACCAAGCCATCCGTACCTGCATCAGGAGCAGTTCGCTAATGAGTTTTAAGTTGACATATCCCTCTGACAGTTAAAATTAAATCATAATTCAGTGTTCCATCTAAGGCAGGGAATCGAACCAGCAACCTTAGGTTCTGCAGTCTGGAGCAACCACACCAAGCCATCCGTGCCTGCATCAGGAGCAGTTCGCTAATAAATTTAAAGTTGACATATCCCTCTGACGGTTAAAATTAAATCATTATTCAGTGTTCCATCTAAGGCAGGGAATCGACCCAGCAACCTTAGGTTCTGCAGTCGGGACCAACCACACCAAGCCATCCGTGGTTGCATCAGGAGCAGTTCGCTAATAAATTTAAAGTTGACATATCCCTCTGACAGTTAAAATTAAATCATGATTCATTGTTCCATCTAAGGCAGGGAATCGAACCAGCAACCTTAGGTTCTTCAGTCGGGAGCAACCACACCAAGCCATCCGTGCCTGCACCAAGAGCAGTTCGCTAATAAATATAAAGTTGACGTATCCCTCTGAGAGTTAAAATTAAATCATAATTCAGTGTTCCATCTAAGGCAGGGAATCGAACCAGCAACCTTAGGTTCTGCAGTCGGGAGCAACCACACCAAGCTATCCGTGCCTGCATCAGGAGCAGTTCGCTAATAAATTTAAAGTTGACATATCCCTCTGACAGTTAAAATTAAATCATAATTCATTGTTCCATCTAAGGCAGGGAATCGAACCAGCAACCATAGGCGCCGACTTTTATAAAATATTGGGGGGGCCTATATATATATATATATATATATAAAATTTTTATAAATATTTTAAATATATAAAAAATATAAATATATATATATTTTTTAAGGCAATTTATGACGACTAATTTTTAATCAACTTTATGGAGCTTTGAAGAGATCCTCTTGACTTTTTTTAAGTATTCGACAGATTTGACACTTGAAATTACAACCTCAAAATATTTCAGAAATCGTCTTAACTCTTTAATATTCGATAGATTTGATACATAAAATTACACCTTGGAAAAGGTTCAGTTAAATATGAAAAAAAACATTAAAATTTAAAAACACTTCTTTTTATCTAAAAACCTCTTAAACTCACATTTGTTTAAAATGAAAATATTTAATTTGAAAACCTTACTAAAATTTGGAAAAACCCTCTTACTTTTAGAATAAATTTACTTAAATACTGAAAAAAAATCCTTTTTAGTTTTAAAAAAATCCCCCTAAATTTTGAAAAAAAAACAGGGATTTATTGAAAAAAAAAAACGAGAAAATCCAATCTACTATAGTCTGTTCATTTAGAACTGGCGCCTGAATAAAAATTTTCCGATGAAAATGATTAATGGGAAAAATTGGGTAGTTTCAATTTAACTAAAAATTAGATATAAATTGAGATATTTAAGAATAAAATAAGTTTTTCTTCCCATTAGTTAAATAACGAATGCTAATAAAAAAATAAAGATAGCTAGTTGTCTTTCTTATTTCACAGTTTTTCAGAGCAAAAGTAAAATTGACGAAATTTATGTATTAATTTTCAATTAAAAATATTAATTTTCAAGGAAAATTAATGTCTATCATAAAAATCATTATTCCTTTTACCCAATTCGCTATTGCTTTTTGAGAAAAATATTAGAAAATGAACTCATATAATAAATGGCATCCCGGTTCAACTTTTATCAAAGATTTCTTTTTTATCGGATAATTTTCTCCCCTCTGATACAGAGACTATTAATTTTCCCTACAAAAATCAGATATATCGTGCTCTTATTATATCAGTTATACACCGTATTTCCGTTTATTGAGAAGAGAGCATAAACGCCCCAACGACGCGTTGTGGCACAAATTAAAACAGCCAACACTTAAGATTACTAAAATGTCAAAATTCTACTATTTTCCTTTGAAATTTAAAATTCAATCCGTTTAAACGATGTAAGAATTCTACTTTTTATTTTCGGCCATTTCTTTAAAATCGAAAATAAAAATTCCGGATTTCCCCCTTTAAGTTACAAACTTTCTTTGAAAAACCTTTAAGGGTGATGAGTTTTGAAAACCACAAAAAATATCAAACCGAAAGAAGCCAATAAAAAAATCCATTTGCCAAAAACAACATTTTGCCTTGACAACAATGTACAAAAATGAAATTTTAAAAAGGAGGGGAGAAAATAGTGTAACTTTTTTGAATAGTATTTTTTACATCAAATCTTAGTACGTTTGAAGGTAAAAAGTATTTTTAATTAAAAAAGCACTTAAAACCCTTTTGAACCGAAATGTAAAATGGGAGAGCTTAAAAGTCACATGTCATGCAAATAAATATCGCTAATTTTATTAGCAGTATAAGTCCAAAAACCTTAATTGGATCTGATATTACTGTGATCTAAAATAATACTGTATTAAGCTGTGAAGATATAAATTAAATGTGCCATGTCAATTTTTAAATACATACACGTTTAATCCAAATGAACACCAATTACATAAAAAAACCGCTCTGTGTGTCCGATTTCTATTAGTACTTATTTCTATAAAGGAAACTTAAACATTTTAAATTATAATACCTAGAAAAAAAATAAGACAGAAATTTCTTTTAACTTAAAGAAAAAAAGCTAAATAAAGTCATATAATACAAGCAAAGAAAGCAAACGTACACTTCAAAAATCATAAAGATAATATGGATTAATTTTATTCAACTCTTTCAATTTTTAATCAATATTTTGAAAGACTTAAAATCTAAATTAAAAGAAACTTTTAAATTTCTTTATTTATTTTTTATCTTATAAGATTCACAACAAAAGATATAAATAGAAATAATAATCTGTCAGTTTAAAAATGTACGTAAAATAATACGTTTAATACAAAGCAAGCAATAATATCAAAGTATGTGAGTTTTGAAAATAATCATACACGAACTTATTAGCAGTGGACATCCCCAAATTTCAAAAGGAAGAGCTTATTTTGTTCATTTTGAAAAAGGCACAAGTCATATTGTCTATTTTTTACCCTAATTTTATTCTTGCAAGCCTACTATTTCTCGCAACCGCTAACATATTTTCATTCTTATATAAGCATATTCTAGAACTACATAAAATAATTCAATAAAAAATAGAGCAATATTTTTTAATTTAATTAAACGGAAAACATTAAATACATATCTCGAAACTATAAAACGTGGACTTATAGTACTTTCAAAATCAACGGTATATATTTGCTCCCTTCACTTTTTCAAATGAAAAGGTATAAATCATTCTTACCTTTTTGGGAAACTTAAAAACTATTAATGCAATTCAGCAATAGTGCACTATGATAGGAGAAACAGCGACGTTCAATAGCACCACAACTAAAGTTCAACTAGCTGACCTCTACAAAAATGCAAATTTGCCATTCCCTTCTCAGTCACGTGGGGTGTGGTGTCGAATAGGACGCCAATAACGAAAAAAGGAACAATTAAGGGTTCACAAAACGATATGAGACTGCAATACTTTACAAACGTTTGCTTTCATTTTACCGACAAGGGGTCGTTTTTTGACGTTTTAATGCATCACCCTCCTCCCACTTCCGCAATCGACCCTGGCCGGAGGAACTTCTGATAAGAAACAAAAGAAGGCCCACTCCCTCCTGGAGCCAAACCCCAAGCCAGGGGTCTGCGCGCTAATGACTGATGGCTTCCTGGAAATCGGAACACTTTGAGCACCGGACACTTTGGCAGTCAAGTGATAAGTGGGATGAATAATTGAACCTCCCGAGGCTTGAGGTCGTCGTTTCAGAAGAACATCAGAGAGGATGCTCGAATTAAAAATATTAGGAGCGAATTGAAAATATTGGGGGGGCCTGGCCCCCCTATTTTCAACATTGGGGGGGCTCAAGCCCCCTCAAACCCTATGGAGTCGGCGCCTATGCCAGCAACCTTAGTTTCTTCAGTCGGGAGCAACCACACCAAGCCATCCGTGCCTGCACCAAGAGCAGTTCGCTAATAAATATAAAGTTGACGTATCCCTCTGAGAGTTAAAATTAAATCATAATTCAGTGTTCCATCTAAGGCAGGGAATCGAACCAGCAACCTTAGATGAAAGGAGAATTTCACCAATTATTGCTGGTTAAGCGGACAATAGGTGTAAACTCACAACTCTCAAGCGTCAACCAACCGTGGACCACGGTCCACGGTTGGTTGACGCTTGAGAGTTGTGAGTTTACACCTATTGTCCGCTTAACCAGCAATAATTGGTGAAATTCTCCTTTCATGTACCTTGCCTTTCTGGAATTAAATCTGTCCTAGGAAAGCCATTGTCTTTCCAGCAGATGAGTGGAGGACTAATCAATAGTCACCACTTTTTCAGTTATAGTCGGCTAGACTAGTACTTGCCCTCCTCTCTCTTGCGTTACCATCCTATACCGTGCTGATGAGTCCTAACAAGGACGAAACCGGTCCACGGTTGGTTGACGCTTGAGAGTTGTGAGTTTACACCAGCAACCTTAGGTTCTGCAGTCGGGAGCAACCACACCAAGCCATCCGTGCCTGCATCAGGAGCAGTTCGCTAATAAATTTAAAGTTGACATATCCCTCTGACGGTTAAAATTAAATCATTATTCAGTGTTCCATCTAAGGCAGGGAATCGAACCAGCAACCTTAGGTTCTGCAGTCGGGACCAACCACACGAAGCCATCCGTGGTTGCATCAGGAGCAGTTCGCTAATAAATTTAAAGTTGACATATCCCTCTGACAGTTAAAATTAAATCATGATTCATTGTTCCATCTAAGGCAGGGAATCGAACCAGCAACCTCAGGTTCTTCAGTCGGGAGCAACCACACCAAGCCATCCGTGCCTGCACCAAGAGCAGTTCGCTAATAAATATAAAGTTGACGTATCCCTCTGAGAGTTAAAATTAAATCATAATTCAGTGTTCCATCTAAGGCAGGGAATCGAACCAGCAACCTTAGGTTCTGCAGTCGGGAGCAACCACACCAAGCCATCCGTGCCTGCACCAAGAGCAGTTCGCTAATAAATATAAAGTTGACGTATCCCTCTGAGAGTTAAAATTAAATCATAATTCAGTGTTCCATCTAAGGCAGGGAATCGAACCAGCAACCTAAGGTTCTGCAGTCGGGAGCAACCACACCAAGTCATCCGTGCCTGCACCAGGAGCAGTTCTCTCATAAATTTAAAGTTGACATATCCCTCTGACAGTTAAAATTAAATCATAATTCAGTGTTCCATCTAAGGCAGGGAATCGAACCAGCAACCTTAGGTTCTGCAGTGACTAGTGGTCAAGGAGAGGCTCAAAAAAGGGGTAAAAACCGCAATTTTGTACCAACTGACTAGTGTTTCACCCTAAAATAATATCAAGAAAAAGTTGCATGGTTTGACCAATGGTCAAGAAGTTGTATTTCAAACGGCCAATTGACCAAAAGTGAAAACTCCCCCAAGGTGGTCAACCAATATGCCAAAATTTTCGTCTATGAGAGCAGAGTAGGATTATGCAAGAATTTTAGCTCTCAGCCGCATAGATCAGGCACAATACACAAAAAGAGCAGTGGTCAAGCGAAATTTCAGACACCCTTAGACAATTTAAAATTAAGAAGGAGACCCGAATTTTAGTAGGTAGGTGGGTAAGGGTTCAGGCTAACACCAAAAACAATCTGGATGACCAGGGATAATCGAGGTTTGAGTTACAAGGTAAAAGTATAGTCAATAGGTATTGGCCAATGGTCAATTTTAATATATTATTAAGAACAAAGGACTCAGAAAAGACACCAAACACCACCCACCTAGGATCAATATTTACAAAGTTAGAAATGGGGTCAACAAAGTGACCAGGGGTCAATGTGAATCAATTTCATTATGTTAGCGGAGTATGCTACCCAAATATCATCCCAATTAAAGCATATGAATTAGAACTAGCCAATTCAGAAAATTGACCACACTTGACCACAAGTCAATAGACCACCACAAACCAATAGCTATATAACGTTATATTTCAGTCAAAAGCAACGGAACACCCCAGCATAACACTATCGATTCACTTCAGATTCAATTTTGATACGTTCGGTCAAAAGTCCTGTCGGTCAAACGTCCTGTTCGGGCAAGTTGTCTTTCGGTCAGGTGGCAGTCGGGAAAGAGGCGCTTCGGTCTGAAAGATTTCGGTCTATTGGGAGCGACTCATGAAATAGCACCCCCTTGGACCCAAAAAGGTTCTCAAAGTGAGATAAAGACCTACTTTTACAGGTCAAATTTCAAAATTTTTTCTGGACGAGGACCCTCATACCCAAGGGGGGCTTGTCTGGAAAAGTGCCCCCCCCCTCTCGGAGCCGTGCTGGATTCGCGCGAATCACCCAGCGACGGTGTTACACACACCTTTGAACCCGTTTTCCTTCAGTGAGTTTGGGTTTCGGTTTCTTCTGTTCTTAGGTTTCGACGCTAGGTGGCGCTCGGGAGAGGAGGAGCGGTTTGCCGGTGAAGAACGAAACTCGCCGCGGGAGAAATGCTTCCTCGCGCCGCTAGACGATTCCTGCCAGCACGTTGAATTTTCCCTTTCTAGTTTATCATCCAAGTCCTTTAGAAGCATAGTGACGGGCTTACCTGGATAACTTGCAAACAAAAACTTTTCCTAATCTTTCAATTCCTTTTGGAACCAATTTATTAAAATTTAATTAAATTGACATTCTTCAATACTTTGAAATTCCTTTGAATTGTTACGTGACATAGTAGGTATTTATCTTAATCACAAATTAATGATAATCGTAAATGATTATTGATTCAAATAATTATTTATCAAAACGTTAATTAATTATCAAAATACCTACTAATTGGTGAACAAAATTAATAATAACTATCTGTAATAATCAGTGGCGGATCCAGGGGGTGGCACTCAGGAAAGTGCCCCCCCTTAAAATATAGATGAAAAAAATCGAGAATTACTGAAAAAACTATTTTATTTGTATAATTAGTTGTATATCATGAATAATATTAATTATTTTGCATAATTATTTATTTATTCTATCATTTATTACAAAAGGAAATGTGGATTTTTTTAGGCACCCTACGGGTTTTTTTCACCCCTCATTTCAAAGACTACCGTAAGGTTTTTACAGCATCAAAATCTGCATAACTAAATCATATTTTAAGCCAAAATTGACATTTTCTATTTATTCAAAAAACTAAGTAAATAAACGGTTCTTTGACTTGTTTTTACGTTCTCTGCCACTCTAAGGCTAAGCGCGCACCAGAGACTCTTGTCTCGGCGACAAAGACAAAATTGTTTCCCTGGCTATTGCAAGAAGCTAGAGAGCGCGCACATGGCGACGAGACCAAGATCACTAGGCCAAGAATTTCCTCATAGAAATGCATTGCTCTCGAGTGACTAGTGTTTACAGTCGCCGCGACATAAGTCTCTAGCGCGCGCTTAGCCTAAATGGCATAGAAAGACAGGGCAAATGAGAATTTAAAATTATATCAATTATTTATTTAAAATATCTCGATGGGTTTTTTTAGGGTTTTGGAGTGGTTTTTTTTAAAGGACAGCACTATACCTTTATTTATTATTATTTTTGGCTAGAAACAAAATAAATATTTTGAAGAATTTATTTACTACAAATTACAAAAAAAAACATAATAATACAGATAAAGGGTTAAAAAAGAACGATCCTCTTAAGTGTGCCTTCGCATGTGTCTGTTGAGGTTTCCCCTGGTACTGGTGGCATAGTGGCACGCGCCGCACCGGAAGGGCCTCTCCCCCGTGTGGATGCGCGCGTGTACCACAGAGTCCCCCTTCCTGGGGGTGAAGTACCCGCAAATCTCGCACACATACGACCGCTGACCATCGGACATCATCACTTTCGTGTAAGGAGGATCTGGGAAAAAAAGAGAAATTCCGCTCACGTTAAGCCACGGTCACAGCGAGCGCAGAATCAGGCGTACTATTAGGGTTCTAAATGTTTCTGAAAGAATCGATTTCGGAATCGAATGCCTTGAAATCGATACCAAGGAATCGAACCTTTGAAGGAATCGAATCTTAGGAATCGTACTTAATTTTAACGGTACATTCGTATTAGCCCGTCCATTCGCCAACAGGGGCGATAAGTCGCCAAGTCTGGTAAACCCCGCAACACTACCGTTGATTCTGGTAACCCTGGAAAACGTAGCGAAATCGCTCTAGTTCCGATCGCTGCGCAATCGCGCGCAATTTGAATCGGAACGCCCATGGGTGAAATAATGTGTGCGCACCACGCAGGTTGTTTTGAACGTAAATTCAACAGTGTTTACAAGGTAAGAACGAAGACTGCATCTGAAAGGTAGGAGTCTAACGCCCGTATTCTACTCCATTGAGTTTACGATGTTGTAACCATACCACATGATTCCGTGTTACGACGTGTAGTATAAAAATTGATATTCTACTCCATCTGTTTTGCATCTGGTAAACTTACTCGGGTAGTAAGTTGGCGGCCGCATGTCGTAAAATTGGCGATAAAAATAAGAAGCTGTGATTATTAACTAATCTGACTATTATAAGGTAGTTTCAATAATTATAACATATTTCATGAACTTAAAAACTCTTCAAACAATAAAAAAACTGATTTTGGTACAGAGAATATTGGTTAAAAATTAAAACATTATTTATTTCAATCAGCAGTCGTGCTGCCATCTGTAAATCAGAAAGCTAAATGAAATCCCTTCTGATTATTGGAACTCCGGCAGACTATTTTAAATACATTAATATAACCTTTAATCTTCTAAAAACACTTTTTTACAATGAAAGAAAAAACTACTTTCAACTGTTGCTTTATTGAAGCGATATCTGCTTCGGAAGTTGAATTCGTCCATTACATCCAGATCCTGTATTCTAGATGAATGAACAAGCCGAGACCGCCGATCGACGTAATCTAATAATTGTAAAAGAAAAAATGTCATCAATGTCATCTTCGATGTCAAACACGGAACTCCTAAAACGACTGAAATCCATTTAATTTTAATTTTAGACTCCGATAAGTTTAAAGATATTTTCAATTCCATTGCAAGCGCCTCCATTGAAGTTTACGGCTTCAACCAATGAGCGTCATTCTCGCCAAATGTCGTCTTTATCACGCATGCCCAGGAACGTCGTAATTCAACTTACCGCCCGAATTTACGAGATTAGGTTTACCACCATGATTTGTGGTTTTATGGGAGGAGTAGAATACGAAAAAGTCCTAAAATCACATGAAACCACATGATATTGAGTTACGACGTTTGTGTAGAATACGGCCGTAAATGCTTTCGTGTCGTTCCACGGTGAACTTTGTTGCGCCGTTTTGCCGAGCCCCTGAGTCTTTCAATGTTTTGCGTGTGCACGCCGGTCGACACAGGATCGCCGGTAGAAGGATCGCCAGTTTTGAATCGCCGGTAGTAGGATCGACCATTTTGCAAGTAAGTTAGTGTCTTACCGAGTGATATCCGTAGTTTTGGTACATCCAAGAATACCGATTCCCTTTTATCTGAATCCTTACTGTTTCTGATACCCCCACAACGAGTTTGGTTATAGACAGGGCAGGGGGGGTTTTGGGGGGGCGGCAGCCCCCCCCCCAACCACATGAAACTTTTATTTTTTATTTTCTGATGTTATAAAGATGTTTCTGATGTTAAAAAATGTGTTTTTCGGCGATTCTGATGAAATCCCGTATTTTGGCGAAGTTGGTGAAAACGATGGACGGGCTAATACGAAAGTACCATTTTAACAATTAATAACGATAATTATAAACAATTTTGTTCACTAATTGGTAATTAGTATTTTGATAATTAATTAGTAGTATTATACAGCAGGAAACGATTATTAGGAATCGTATACTTTATTTTCTGATTAATACCCAGATCATCATTAAAAATTTTGTTCACTAATTAATTAGTATTTTAATTATTAATTAATATTTTGCTTGTTATTAATTAAATTAGTAATAATTACTTATTATCTTTGATTTGGGATTGAAAAAGATTAGTTCGATTCTACTTTTTCGATACTGGCTCTAAGGAATCGATTCCAGGTTGGAATCGAACCTCAAGAATCGATTCCGGAATCGAACCGAACGATTTTTTATATCCCTAGACGTATCAACAGGCGGATCTTATCGGGCAGAGGATATCTACCCCGCTCTTTTGTTCGCTAATTGACCTCACCCAACCACACAAAGATATCGAGGAGATACGCCTGATCCTGCGCTCAGGGTGACTGTACCCTTAGTAATGGACGATATTCATGCCACGCCCATTTAATCACGTGATGGGGAAAAACAAACTCCCTATCATATCTCCCTACAAGTGGTAACCAATTGCAAGCTCAGTAGGTCACATGATGGGTAAAATGTGACGTCAGACGGATTTAGTCCACATGGTCCTTCCATAAATTAATGAGGTCACACTTTTTTTTTGAACTCCTTCGTCACATGTCAAGCTCTTAAGGGGCCGTTCAAATATTATACATAAGCACCTTAGGGGGGAGGGGGTTTGCTCTTTGCTTATTTTTCCTGACGAGGGGGGATATGAGTGATGCTTACATATAAGATACTGCATTTTTGAAAATATCTTGTTTCTTGCATAAATAATTTCAAAACTCAACCAACAATAAATTAAACAAAAAATTGAATTAGGAAATCTGACGTGAGCACTTTTTTCTGGGGATGGATCCCCCACACATTTTGAAATTTTAACTCCAAAAAGTAGTGTATCGACTCATTTTTGAATCCTTACACCCAAAAAGGACAGCTACTTGTCTGTCACCTAATTTTTCAAGGAGAAAAAAAACCAGTATACTTATTGAAAGGGATGTCAAAATTTCGGGGGGGGGGGGGGGTCCGGCAGTTTCTTACGTAATTATGATGGGGAGGGGGTTGAGGTTTGCTTATCTTTGCTGACAAGGGGGGAGGGGGGTTAAAAATGACAAAAAAAGTGCGTATGTAATATTTGAACGATCCCTTATTTCAAGACTGCCTTTTCCAGTTTCGTTTTTTAAAAATAGAGGCATAAAACCCCAGAAAAAAATATATTTTCTACCAATGAGATTTACATACATTTTTGACAAATATAGGAAAGAGAAATATTTGCAGACAAATGATATATAATGCTCAAAAGTAGATAAACAGAACATATTTTTGTTCTTCAAATTCAACACCTTTATTAATTAAAGAAACTTGTGCAGAGTACAACTATGGGAGGTAAACCATTTACCGAATTTCTAAATCCAAACCTAAAACAAGGCAAAACATTTTGAATGAAAAAGCATAAGGATTATTTGAACACATGAAATGATTGTAGAGAACAAAAAAGCAAACAAACAAAACAGGTTAAATAAACATTTCGTACCACACATAATAAACATTTCCTTTCATCAGTAGAAATTTTATAAGCTTTGAATTCAAGGGTGCTATTTACTGACAACAGAAAAAAGCCTATAAGAGGACGTCCATAAATTACGTGAGGTCAAAAAGGGGGAGGGGGGGTCCTTGCAAAATCTCACCTGGGGGAGGGGGGAGTCACTTAAAATCTCACGTCAACTTTTAATTTAGAAAATACACGTTTTTTCTTTAAATTTTTTAGCAAAACTACTGGAAAATGCGAAAATTAGTCAAAAAGTGATTGAAAAATCTCACGAGAGGGGGAGGGGGGTCCAGCGAAATCTCACCGAGGGGGAGGGGGGAGTCCAGAATTTGGAAAAAAACACCTCACGTAATTTATGGATGTCCCCTAACAGAGGGTGAGTCACATCGCGAAGAACAGAAAATCTATATAATAAAATAAAAGAAATTTAGAAACTTGTATGTAGAAACCAACCATAAATAAACAAAAGGAAAACCTTATCTAATTTTTGGTCTTTCAAAGTCTATTTTTCTTATTCCTTAATTTTGTAGGTACCTTTTCTTTCTTCGTGGGATTTGAAGCTACGTATTTATTTCAAAAGACAGTAGAAATCTTGGGGAGGCATTCCCCCCTTGCCTCCCGAAATGACGTCGATTATTTTAATTCTTATCAGCATTTAATTTTTAAAAAATTGAACCCCATTTCGCGGTTTTTTGTCAAGCCCGAGATTTTTGATAAAACCCGAAATTCATACAGTCAAAAAAAACCTTATTTCCAGGCCTAACCCGGAGATGTATCACCCCTGAATTATTTGTCAAAAACAAACTTCCCTTTTGGCCTGAACGAGAGCCTTAAGCCTAAATTCGGAAGCCGTCTCTCGTCTCCGGGAGTATATCCTCCGCCACCCGCGGAGTGCTGCGGATGCTCCGGCTGAAGAAGCTGCGGCAGGTCCCGGCGAACGCAACGGCACTAAGCGTTTTGTTCCGGAGCCCGAGACTTTTGGAAAAACCCAAACGCTTACTTATCCAGCACGGCTCCAAAGGGGGCGGGCACTTTTCCAGACCTTGTGAAACAATATGTTGGGGGTTTTCGATATATGGCAAATATTTCAATTTTCAAATAAATTAAAAATAAATAAGCATATAATTTGAGTGGTGACTGTTAAATTGTTTGAAACTGAATATGTCTGGTGTTTCAAAATTGAAAGCATTGGATCGTCATATTTGAAGCAAAAATTTCATACCAAAATGAGAACATCGATTTACTCAAATTTGAAACTGTTATTTCTCTCAGTACACTGGGGGCAGGCGTGGATGCAGGGGGTGGCACTATGGAAATTGCCCCCCCCCTGGAGACCCAAAAAAGGTTCTCAAAATGAGTAAAAACCCAACTTTTACAGGTCTAATTTCAAAGTTTTTTACCCCATTAGTAAAAAAATGGGGTATTTCGTGTTTATTTTGAGGAAATACCCAAAATTTTGACATTTTGGGTCAAAAAGTAAAAGGTAATATAGAGTTGAAAAGTGCCCCCCTTAGTCTCTAAAAGTTTCTAAAAATGAGTTAAAACCCTACTTTTACAAGTCAAATTTAAATTTTTTTTCTGGTGGAGGACCCCCATACCCCTGATGGTACCACAAGGGGATCTTGTGTGGAAAAGTGCCCCCCCCCTTGGAGCCGTGCTGGATCCGCGCCTGACTGGGGGGGGGGTCCAGAAATTTTTTTTTGAAATTTGACTTGTAAAAGTAATAAGGGTTTTAACATTCACTTCAAGAATTTTTTTTGGGTCCAAGGGGACACTGTCCAGAGCGCCCCTCCTTGGATCCACGCCTGATAAAAACCAGGAATGCATGCTATAAAAAACCCGAGTTTTCGGACATGCCCTGATGGGAAAAGTAGCATCACCCCCTGGTGAAATTCGAATATATTCTTTATTAGCTTATATAAAAAAAGAAAACCGATTTTCACACGTAGTGTTGCCTCCGCACGTGCTTGTTGAGGTTTCCCCTGGTACTGGCGGCATAGTGGCACGCGCCGCACCGGAAGGGCCTCTCTCCGGTGTGTATGCGCGCGTGCACCACCGAGTTCCCCTTCCTAGGGGTGGAGTACTAAGGTACGTCGAACCGCACTTATTTCAGAGGACCAAATCGTAATAGTGCGGAAAACTTGCCTACCCATAACAGTAAATTGTGTGTGAAATTTTAGCCCGATCAAATAATATCTTCTGTTCTGTTTTTTGGCCTAAAGTTTTGACTTTTTACCAAAAATTTGCTATTTTGTAGTATTTCTTACTGTTATGTGGCCTTCTGATGCTCAGATTTTTTTCAGGAGGTGTGTTAGAGGTCTAGGGTGATTGTTCCGTGAACCCCATTCTCATACCTCCCTTTTCTCCAACGGGAGCTGGGGTTTTGAGGGCGAGCGCGCTGCTAGTAATGTTGGCTTTCCCTCCAAGCGCCAACCCTAAACCCTCCTCCGTTGCCTGTTTTGTGCATCAGAATCTCACGCAACCAAATTGTTTTCATCAAAGTGACCCAGAAACTACCACTGAGTGGTATCTTTCCATCAAGTTCCCTGTATTTATTATTATTTTTAAATTTTTCATTTACTTTAATTCAAAACTTGCAAACAAGTTTTTTTTTACAATAAAAGCTTTTACAAACTGGCAATTGCCATAAGGAAGTCTATGGTGATGCAGTGCGTCTAAACTAGTGCTATTTTACAGTCGGATTTTGTTTTAGGCATTTCTTTAATTTATTTAAGAGATAATCTGACGGAGTCGTTCTGAGCAGAATCACCACTCTATGGTATAAAGCCAAAATAAAATTCCGGAGAAGAATATTTATAATTCAAGAAGAATTTGAGTAAATTTCTAGTGTTTTCTGTTTTAAAATAAGGAAATATGTCCCCATTTATTTCTTGATTATGCCCGTGGCAACACACACCTTGCTGGAAGCTCTAGTAACTACTTTTTTTCTCCACTGACGGTGGTAACTTCAAGAACTCCCACTTCACACTGTCCTGTGTGAACCTGTGTGAGCATTGTCCCTGTCTCATTGTCCTCATGATTCAGTTCCTAAGAACTGGTAAAACTGTAATCTAAGCACTGTCCATATAATATCATTTCAGCGTGTCGCTTTGAAATTGTAACTAAGAAAGAATTAAAATTATGCCTAAGTTGTGACCACTTTCAACCAATTGCTTGACAAAATTTTAAAGCGCATTTTCTCTATGATATCACCTGATTAGCCATCATACTAAGCAAGATATTTTCTGGTAATGCAAAAAATGAATTTCTAATGCATTTGTCGAGAATTTCCCGAAACTGAAGAGGTAAATACCTTGTGCGTATGACAGAATAAAAGAAATGCTGCAAGGCGTCTTTAATGAATTTCTGAAATATGATACTGAATCATAGTGGAACATACCCAGTAAGGAGTAAGTACATGGCATAAACGGGGTCGGACCCAGATCTTCCGTCGGTGTTGAGGCCGATACTTGTGTATCTAGTCTAGATAAAATAAAGTTGAAATTTCTAGAAATAGTAATAGATGAAAATAAGTTTCTTGATTTTACCTCTTCTGTTTTGCCAATCCGCATGTAGTGATCTAGACATCACTCTGAAATTACATGGTGTATGATCATTAAGTACTCCCACTCACTTTCAAAGTGCGTACTTTTCCCTTCGCATACCCCTATATTTTCGAAACATACAAGGGGACAGTGGGGATACTGCTACAGCTAAACAGATAGTATAATAATCTTAGTCCTAAATTTATCTGATTGGTTTTTCAGGGAATGGGTCATTCAAAAATCACGTTTTACGATTTCCGAGTGGGGGTTCCTTTTTTTCCGCCATCTAGCCACATATATATGCATTTTGGTTATCATAGAAATATGAGCCACCGTTAAATAAATGAAAGAGCTGCCTAAGATGAAATCCGACTGTATAACAGCACTAGTTTAGACGCACTGCATCACCATAGACTTCCTTATGGCAATTCCCAGTTTGTAAAAGCTTTGATTGTAAAAAAAATACTTGTTTGCAAGTTTTGAATTAAAGTAAATGAAAAATTTAAAAATAATAATAAATACAGGGAACTTGATGGAAAGATACCACTCAGTGGTAGTTTCTGGGTCACTTTGATGAAAACAATTTGGTTGCGTGAGATTCTGATGCACAAAACGGGCAACGGAGGAGGGTTTAGGGTTGGCGTTTGGAGGGAAAGCCAACATTACTAGCAGCGCGCTCGCCCTCAAAACCCTAGCTCCCGTTGGGAAAAAGGGAGGTATGAGGATGGGGTTCACGGAACAATCACCCTAGACCCCTAACACACCTCCTGAAAAAAATCTGAGCATCAGAAGCCCACATAACAGTAAGAAATACTACAAAATAGCAAATGTTTGGTAAAAAGTCAAAACTTTAGGCCAAAAAACAGAACAGAAGATATTATTTGATCGGGCTAAAATTTCACACACAATATACTGTTATGGGTAGGCAAGTTTTCCGCACTATTACGATTTGGTCCTCTGAAATAAGTGCGGTTCGACGTACCTTAGTGGAGTACCCGCACAGCTCGCACACGTACGACCGCTGACCAGTCACCAACACCTTTGTGTACGGAGGATCTGTGGAGAAAGAGAAACTCCGTTCAGAGGTGATGGAAATGAAACGTCACAGTTTGTGAAAAAGGGGAAAAAGTCCAAGAAAATCCAGGGAAAAATAAACTGCGGGAATTTTCGTTGTACAACCACCAAATTTGTACTGTTTATTCAGGGCACAATTTAGAGTACAGAAAAATTATCGAAACAAATATACAGGGTGTTCCACGAAAAGTGGTCCAACCCCTTTAACTTTTGAACCCCTACAGATATAGTCATGAAAGTGGGGTCTAGGTACCATAAAGTGGCCAAGCCCTATTCGACGAGACAACTTTTAACGGCCTTTAGCGTAAACTTTAGGAGTTATAATTTTTATTTTAAGAACTAAATGAGGTATATGAATAAAGTCAGTGACTAAGTTGTAGAGCAGCATCGATTTAGTAGGAAAAGATACCTTAAGCAGAAAAATATCTTGAATAAAACCCCTAAAACGCACGCTCAATTAGGTTGAATTTACGTAGATTTTACGTCTCAAAACGCTCCTCACAAGGAGAAAATGAGAAATTTTTAATTTTATGACTTCAGTAAATGACTAAAAGTATTCTTAGTTCATTAAATTGAAAATTTCTCTTTTTTGCCTCGTGAGGAGCACTTTAAGACATAAAATCTACGTAAATTCAACATAATTAAGTGTGCTTTTTAGGGGTTTTATTCAAGATATTTTTCTGCTTAAGTTGACTTTTTTCACATACCTCATACAGTTTTTAAAATAAAAATCATAACTCCTAAAGTTTCCACTAGAGGGCGTTAAAAGTCGTCTCATCGAATATTGGGCATGTGTGTGGGTCAATTTACAATACCTAGACCCCACTTTCATGACTATATCTGTATAGGGGTTCAAAAATTAAAGGGGTTGGACCACTTTTCGTGGAACACCCTGTATAAGTACCTTTAAAAGTATTTTACAGTTGAAAAATATTGATGGACTTTTTTGGAACAATGACACAAATCTTAGTTACTTAAAATTGAAATTCAAGGCATGGGATCATCCAAGAGTGAAAATATGTGGCTCATCAGGATTTAATTACCCTAACAATATTTTACAGTATAACAACATTTTTTATAAACAATATTTTACCCTGTATTTATATTTATACATTAATAAATACAGGGCCAGATACAGTAAAAAAAGATAATTACACTTTCTTATTTTTAATAAAAATAAAATCAAGCTTATTTGAACACTTGAACTTTTTTCTCCATATGAAGATTCGTTTAGGTCCATTTAGTACATTGAATATGCAATAAAAACATAGGCTGCTTTATTAACATAATTTATTCAAGGTTTTATATTTTGTACCACAACACCATTATACTTACACACCATTTTCCTTGATGCATCAAATTAAATTACCCCTTATCTAATGAAATTGAATAAAATAAAACTGAATCCAAAGTAAAGAGAAAACCTTTTTACAAACCCTTTTTCTCAAGAGGTTTGAAAACAAACACAAAACAGAAATATACAGACAACTACTACAGCCTTGTACAGAACATTTCCGAAATTATTAATATTGTATAGGAACTTTTAATTACTACTAACAGCACCTGTAGTTTTGATTAGTTCTTTCATTTTGGTGTATATTGAATTACTTTTTAAGAAAACTAATAAGTAGTTGAAAGTGTCATATAACTTAAAATATAAACACCATTGCCTTCAACTCTGGAATTTCTACTGATTATCCCTTTCAAAATTTTCAATCAAAAACACTTTTAAGGGGGTTCAAGGGTTCTTCCTTGAGAAACTACAAATTATTGCCCCAATTAAGGGTTCTCCCCTTAAAAAAACTTGAAAATTAGACCTGTAAAATGGGTTTTGCACTCTTAAAACGACAGTCTCTCGTTTTCATAAATGAGTATATTCTTGTTTTCAAATTTGAGAACATTCGGATCTGAGCCAGTTTGAGTATTATTTGTCTACGGTCGCTTGGCGGAGAAAAACCGGTTTCTCAGCATTGTGGAAGGCACAGAAAACCGGTTTTCCTCCGCCTTCTGACGGTAGACAAATAATACTTTTTACTCAGTTTTGAGACTGCCATTTTAAGAGTGTATAAAGTGCCATATAACTTAAAATATAAAAACTATAACCTTCAACTGTAATTTCTACTGATTTAAGTTGTATGCTTACCATATTTTCTCGGGTCCAACCCAGGACATATTTTTGAAATTTCTTAATAAGTGCTCTATAAAACTACCAAAGATTACAAACTAAGAAAACACTATTCAAACCAATAAACGTTTATCAGAAATATCACATTTTATATAAACATTACTTTTGCAAAAATTAATTGATTGACTTAATTTAAATCACAAAATTCACTGAAAGTAACTTTTTTGAAGTAGTACAGACGTTAGAAAACGTAAACCCCCCCCCAATTTTAAACAGATTGGTCAGGACTTTTTCATAAAAATGTCTGGGAAATCTTAAATGTATGAAACCCAGGACATTTCCCTGGACAGCTCTAAAAACCCCTGGACGTATGGTAAGCCTATTAAGGGGGTTCAAGGGTTCTCCCTTCAGAAACTATAAATTACTGCCCTAATTGAAGTGCTTTAACCCTCTCGGCACCAGAACATCATAAAAGTGAAAAAACAATTATCTTCTTCTCAATATACATCCGAAATGCCCCTATAATTTGTCTGTAAAAATTTTTTTCCTTGTGTGCACTCCTTCCTAGTTTTTTTTCATTTTAACAGATAATACTTATTTTAGAGCTTATTAAAAGACATGGGCATAATATTAGAAGGTTACGAAATAAGAAAATATCTATAAAAATGTTCTACAGAAGCTAGAATCTAGCTAGTATTTTCTCTTCCCAAGCATCACAGCTTAAAATGTAAACATTGAGGTATAAATCATCTTGCTGCCATTTAGGAACGAATTCAGAAACCATGTACAAGTCTCATATGTGATCTATACATGAATCAGTGAAGTCACTGATGAAAAGAAAACAAATTTGCGTGTTTACATCATACCAAAATTGAGCTCATAAGTAGGAGCCTCCTATGAGGCCCACACTCTTAAAACGATTGTATCAAAACTGAGTACTCAAAAAGGCTCTGATCCAATAAGTACTCAAATTTGAATATATGAATATACTCAAAAATGAAACATCTTGAGCTTGAACTCAAGAATGAGCTCACGATGTTTCATTTTTGAGTATGCACGTTTTAAGAAATGAGTATAATATTCATGTATCCAAATTTGAGTACTTATTGGATCGGAGCCTTTTTGAGTACTTTTATACTCAGTTTTGATACAATCGTTTTAAGAGTGCAGGGTAGCGAGAGGGTTAAGGGTTCTCCCTTTAAAAAAAAACTTGAAAATTAGACCTGTAAACTGGGTTTTGGGTCATGGGGGTCATTGAGGGCAGGTCACTTTGCTGCTGGCTTTCGAAAGTCGAAGGTGCGGAATGTTGCGATGAACCACTGAGTGGCTCTTGAGGTCCTTCTTGACTGAAAACCGCTTTCCGCAGACGGGACACAGGTGTGGCTTGAGCCCGGAGTGCCGCAGTAGGTGGGTCCTCAGGTTGCCATGGAAGTGGGTGGAGTAGTCGCAGAGGCCGCACTTGTGTTTCTTGGCTGCACCGTGCGTTGCCAGATGCGTCTGCAGGTGGGCTCTACGGCCGCTCGCGTAGCGGCAGATGCTGCAGCCGTACAGACGGGCTCCAGTACGCTCGCACACGGAAATCACCATGCTAGCATCTGGAAGAGGAATTTTTCATCAAAATCATCAAAAGGGGAAGAATATATAATAATTGAATTGTGGGTTTGAAAAAGGTAATAAATCGAAAAAACAAGTTCTGAGGGAAAAAAAACTATAAATATTTGGAATTTTCGTTGTATAACAGGGGTTTTCAAATCCTAAGTACTCGCGGGCCGCAATCGAAATCACAAGTCAAGTGGCAAAACAAAAATAATTTTTTGGGGGGTGAGTCTTCAATATGAAACTTTTCCAGCAAAAAGAGGAACAAAGGTTGTTTACATATTTTGAATGTATGCACTACTGTATTCCAAAATTCCAGAGGATATATGAATTTTTTTACCCTTTTACAACTCGTAGCATACTGAATTTACTCAATATTCTGAATATTACTGAAATGGAAAGAAAATGTTTGTAAATTTTCCTTAGAGGATTGTTTTACCTAATTTTTGGATACTCCCTTTTGTCCTTCCTCATGATATAAAGGTTATAAAAGCCCTCATACCCCTTGCTACGCTCAGGGAGAATTTCAGGTTTTACAAACGACCTCTCGAAACTTCAAACTTTTACTTTTCGCACCATAGAAAACGATCGAAGCTAATTCATAATCTAAGAGGTACTGTTAAACCAACGATAGTAAAAGGGTCAAGTGACTTTGACAAGGCTGGAACTAGCATTTCGGAGGGAAGACAGGTGGAAGTTGAGGGGATCGAAAGAGACATTTGCTTGTATATAGAAGCAAGACCCCAACTATCACTGGTTACCTGACTATCGGCTGTGCAAAAGCTGTAAAAATCATGTGACCCTTTTACTATTGTTGGGCAAACAGTATATGGGGGAGTTGAGGGTTTTCCCCCCCAAAAATTTAGAATTTTAGGGTGCTAAAAAGTGATTTGAAGCTACTTTTTGGAAAATTTTCAGAGAGCTTTGCGGGTCGCCAGTTGGAAACCCCTGTAGCATAATGCATAACCACCAGTCGAAATTCAGGACGAAATAAGTCGAAATTCAGGACCCTATTTAGAAAGAAGGGCAATGATCAAAACAAATTCAAGTACATTCAAAAGTGTTTTACAGTTGAGAAAAACGTGTGTGTGATGGACTTATTCCATTTTTCAACCACTTTTTTCTGGAAGAGAAACATTCATGCAATTAAAATATTAAAAATCAATCAAATATTTAAAAGAAATTAGCAAAACAAGGAAAACACATAGTAATTGGCAAGGGGAAAACCTGTTTTGGGGATAGAATAATTACAACCAGATAAATATCCTTTGCGTCAAATGCAAAATAAAAGAGAAAAATAGAATAATAAGAAAATAAAATTGAAAAAAAAAGCAATGTGAAAAGACACATATAAAATGTAAACACCCTTACATCAGCTGTTTCAGAAGCTGAAATGGCTTCCTTTGTCAGAGGTAAAATACGTCTTATTAGACTGAGTGAACTTGTGATGCCACAGTAAAACAACTAAAAAAAGGGCAGTTGGTTGTTTGGTTTTCAGTTGCGAGAAACCCACAAGAGGGCAATGAGCACCAAATCACGTTACACTTACATTAAGTAGGAGGTAAACGGAGAACAACTTGGTATATACAGGGTGGTCCCGAATTCGTGGTACAAACTGGGTAGGGTAGGTAGAGTACATCAAGACATAGAGTACATCAATTGGTATAGGTTAGGGGGTCGCCAGTGGATTTTAAGGGGTGAAAATTAGCAAAAAACCTCGCATATCTGGCCAATAAGAGCAATAACTGTTCGATTCCAACATTTATTACATTCAACCAATTCAAATTTTTCATGTAAAAATGATATTTAAGTGTTTATTCTAATAAAAAACAGACTAATAAATGCAACAGGCATGCGTTGAAGAGAGATTTAATTTACAATTGTCCCTTGGTCAGACTTTAGTTCCTTGCACTTTATAACTCCAAGAAAGCATGCAACCAACCAACAAGACTCTAGTATTACAATGTTTTCGTCCTGTCACTTTCTATTGCAGTCTATCTACCTATAATGTATGCCTGTTGTATTTATTAGCCTGTTTTTTATTAGAATAAACACTTAAATATCATTTTTACATGAAAAATTTGAATTGGTTGAATGTAATAAATGCCGGAATCGAACAGTTATTGCTCTTATTGGCCAGATATGCGAGGTTTTTCCTAATTTGCACCCCTTAAAACCCACTTAGGACCCCTATACAAATTCTTGTTTTTCTTGATGTACTCTACCTAGCCTACCCAGTTTGTACCACAAATTCGGGACCACCCTGTATGTTACGGGCAAAGTGATTAATCAGGCATTATTAATAATGCCTGAAGTGGAGGAAGGCAATGTGATCAATTCAATGGCATTTATCAATTAAATTTATCACTTTGCCCTCCTCCACTCTGGGCATTATTATAATGCCCAATTAATCACTTTGCCCGTATCATATACATAAAACAGTTCAACGAAAAACATAGGCTATGTTTTGAAAAAATTAAATGACTCTTTGTATGATTACTTTGTTGATGTAGTTTGTGATGCATTGTTACAAAGAACACATAATAAAAAAATAATAAGTTTTAAAACGAAAAACTAGATGTTAACTCTATATCAAAATCAACTTAATAATTTAATTTAAAAATTTTCAAAACTTTAACTATAGTTTAAAACGTTTTAAATTTGAGCGTTCGACTAATTTCTAAATAAAAATTTCATGAAACAACATTGCTTTTAAAATAGTCTCAGTGGGATGTAAAATCAAAAGACAATCATGTGGTTTAAGAAAGTTGTTTAAAAAACGAAAAAAAAATATTGCATGTCAACAAGAAAATATTATTTTTTTCTAAAACTGCATAGTGGATTTGGTTATTGAAGGATTTCACTGGAAAAAATTAATTAAACTCCAGGGAATTAATCAAAGGGCTCTAAATGAGCAGAGGAAGAAAATTTTTTCTAATATTTTTATTCCATTTTTCATGGGGTTTAAATGTGAAACTTAATACCACAGTTTTGCAGACAATACCAAGCCTAAGTAGAAGGATATTTAAAAATTAAATTTATTAAAATAAGTTGGTGTGAATATCTATTTACACTAAACAGCATATGAAGTATTTAAACTATGAATGGAAATATAATAAAAGGCGAAATTTACAGTTTTACATCCCAAGATCAACCATGACAACATTATTTAAAGAATAACACGAATGATTTTTATAAGGAATAATGGAAAATCAAAATTACAATTCTCAAATCTAAAACATTCAATAATTTAAAAAGTAAAACTTCAAAATATTATCAAGCACTAACACAACATAATGAAAAAACACGATTCCATATAATTAAAAAAAATGATGAATATAGTATACAAGTCATAAATATAGTTTTTTCATTCTTCATTGAAACAATCAGAAAAAGCATTGCACCAGAGTCAAGGTCACTGTATCAAACGTTTAAAGGACTGGCGTCCAAAAATTAAGGACAATTTGCTTTCATGTTAGTAATGATACAAATCTTAGTTCCTGTAAAGTAATTTTCCCTTCGGGCATAAATCGATACAACAGTGGCATTTATAGAAATTCATTTAGGGAGGGACCTAAAATTGTTTTTCACCCCATCCCAAGCAAATTTATTAATGAACAATGTATTTCTAACATCCTAGGTAACTTTTTATACATTTTTTGTTAAAATATACATATATAAAAGAACTTATTATATAAAAAAAGTTGCGAGTAATTTTGTTCCAAGTACCAAAGGGGGATCTGGAGGTTCTCCCCCAGAAAATTTGACTCTTAAATACTGGTTTTTAACTAGTTTTGGTACACATCATCAGAATTTTTTATTTATAATTTTACATAGGATTAGGATTTTGACGAAATTATAAAAAATATTTGGAATAATAAAATTCTAATCAGAAAGGGGGGTTTGGGGGTTCTCCCCCAGAAAATTTTTCCCTAAAGAGCAGGGTTTTAGGTTGTTTTGGTACACCAAGTCTGTATTTCGGGGGGGGGGCCTCACCCCTTCTTATACAACACTGGCTAAACAACTTCTACATGAGCATTTGTGTTTCCGTTCTGAATATTGCACGGATCATTATGAATAGATGTTGGTCCTAAAACTATTGTGAGTGTCACACACACTCTTAGAAGAAATGAATTTCATTGATAAGCAACTAAAATTCGTGTCATTGTTCCAAAAAAATAGAACTATCCTTAATTTTTTGTGGACACTAGTTTAATTTTCAAACATAATTAGACAGTTTAGTTCTTTCAGAAAGGCCAAGAAAAACTGAAATAAAATTACTGCACTAATAGGAGTTCCTTCAACAGGATTATGCCATCAGAAATATTCAATAACATTTATGAGTCACCAGTGAACATATCAATAGAGCCAATGATAAAAGTTGTATAACAGGGCAGTTTTAACAGGGTTGTTAAATATTTAACAAAGCATAAAAAGTATTACAAGTATTTTTTAACAAGTTGCAATTTGTGCAACAGTAACCATTTTCATGTGTGTGTGTGTGTGGATCACTCAGAGTCTAAAATGGTGGTAAGATTTGTGTGTGTGTGATTATTTCTTTGGAATTGATTTCATACTTAAGTTGTTTACTGTGCTGTAATGATGCCTTTGTTTGGTTTGATAAAAGGCTGTTTGTTAGTGTTGGGAAATAGACCAACTATTTATAAAGAACTATGTTGAAATCATTTTGAAAAACCAACTTTCGTAAAAAAAAAAATTTCGTATTTTAAAGTTACTATTTTAATAGTTTTAACTAATTATTTATTTTTCAGATTATTTTGAGTTGGCTATAATAGTATTAATGTTCTAGAAAAAGATTTTTTTTTGTTATTTATCGAGATTTTCAGAAATTGTTAGAAAAAAAAGGGTTTATGTAGTGAGTCAGAAGTTTTAAGTAAATTGTCTATGAAAAAATAATTTTATAGATTTTTATTTAAAGTTTAATACTAACTGTTTGTCTTAAAGTGTTAACATGCCCTCTTTTAACAATTTCAATTATTAATAATAATAATTAAGGGAGTAATTTTTAAGAGCCAGACATTTGCTTGCTATGTTCAGAGATGAGACTGAGAAAAAGCAAACAGTCTGAAAACTGCAAGAATTGATAAGAAGATCGTAAACCAAACCAAATGAAATTATTTATCTGCCTCAGATATGAAACTTTACCATAGTTAAAAAAAGCCTCATAAATCAAGAACATTCGCAAAAAAAATAAAAATATGTAGTTTTTAGTGTTGAAAATCCCGGTTTATAAGCCGTGATTTTTCCCCATTCAAAGTCTGAAATTTTTGTTGAAAAGGTCGAAAATCCTTCAAAAGTCTAAAAATTTTCATCCCTGTATATTAAAAACAGATTGGAATTCTAAGAAACAGGGATACCGATGAATTTTGGGAGGTTGTTGAGAAAAAAATGTGCCACTTAAATTTATTCAGGGTTGTTACATTAAAAAAACAATGTTAATTTTTTTAGCAAGTTGTTTGTTAAACAAGAGAAAAGCAACCTTCGGGTAATCCAATTATTAATTAAAAATAAAGGAAGAAAAACTAATTTAAATTACAACTTAAATAAAAAACTACAGTGAACTGACATTGATTTTTGCAAAATTTAAAGGCATGAAATGAATAATTTCAACAATGAACATATTTTAATTTACCCTGGTCATATTTTGGGGGATTTTAATAACTTTAAACTTGCATTAAACTTAATGTTATCCAGATTAATACCTCTATACATGGAAATGCATACAGTGGCAAATCCAGAAGGGGGCTGTGGGGCTGCAGCCTCCCCCAGGAATAAGACATTCAAGTTTTGGTAATAGCAATAAAGCCAAAAAAGAAATTTCAACACGTTGCACACATTCGGTGATAACCAAACTACGAAGCCAAACTACAGAACCTATATACAGAAACCAAATATATTTGGTTATATATATTTGGGGCATATACCAAGGAGGTATGTGCCCCAAATGCAATCGGGACAAAAGCACTTATTATTGCTCACCAACTAATATAATTTTCATAAACTTATATATTGCATTAGTAACTACGAAAATATCTTTATCTACATATGATTTTGCATAGCACAGAATTTAAAAGGTAAGGTAGTCAACCAATTGCTTAGTTACTAGAATATGCATTTCGTTACAAGCATTTTACATTTAAGTGCATGCAAAAAAAAGGTTTTTGTGTTGGAGAAGGGGCAACAATATCCCATCTCATAGTCTCTAGAGCAGTGTTTCCCAACGTGGGGCGCACGCCCCACCGGGGGGCAATATCATTTTCTAGGGGGGCAATTTGAAAATTTTCAACCAAATTGCCCCCCAGGTGGGGCCAATCCAGGGGGAAAATTAAAAAAAAACTTTTTAAAAAGAAGTTTATCAAAATCTGATCCTATTATCCTATCTGAGAATGTATGTCTGAAATCTGGACCAGTTTGTATCAAAACCAAGTTGAAACCCTGATTTTAGTCTAATTTCCAAACCTTTTCTGGGGGATGACCCAAGATCTCTTTGTTTTTGAGCGCTTATATTTGAAACATTTTTACATTAGGTTTATCAAAATGTAAATCTTACCTAAAAATTTATATCCAAAATTTCCCAACTAGGGGTGCCAAACTAGTTAAAAACCTGCTTCCTTAGAGTCAAATTTCCGAAAATTTGCTGGGGGAGGACCCCCAGACCCCCCTTGGTACTTAGAACTTAATTACTCATAATTTGACTTGGTTCTTTAGCATGCAAATTCTACCTAAAATGTTCTGAAAAGCTTCATTAGACTTATTAAATATACATAGGAGGGAGGGGCTAAGAAATATTTTTGGCTCCCTCTCAAAATATATTTCTATATATGCCACAGAGACCGGGGGGGCATGGAAAATTTAGAAAGGCTTGGGTGGGGCATGGACCGAAAAAGGTTGGGAAACACTGCTCTAGAGCCAAAACAATTGAGGCTCAGTTAAAATTCAAGGATTCTCAAGGCTAATATAGGGTAAAATACGCTTTTTCAAGGCCTTGAAAACGAAATTTTGAATTCAAGGACTTTCAAGGTTTTCAAGCCCATATACGAACCCTGAAAACAAATGAAACACAAACGTTTCAATCAAAACGCTGTGAAGTCTTGGTGGACTACAGAATGCTTTTTGAGGTACGCTTTAACCGCGAAACTTTTACCACACTCCTGACACTTGTAGGGTTTCACGCCGGCGTGTGTTGCCAAGTGGATCTTCAAGTTCCCTTTCAGATGCGTTGAGTAGTCGCAGACATCGCACTTGAAGGGCTTCAGACCGGTGTGCCACAGCAAGTGGGACCTCATGTTGTTCCTCGCGTACGATTGGTGGCTGCAGACGCTGCACCGGTACAATTTCATGCCGGTTCTTTCGCAGACAGAAGCTACCATGTTCTGCGCAACATCTGAAAGAGATTAGCACAGGGTTCACACTCCATCTCATATAGTAAAATTCAGGATTTTTTTTCAGGATTAAATTACGACTTAAATCTAGAAGTGGGTTCGAACGCCAAGCGAAGTAGTGGCGCCAAAGTGTAAAATGAAGTTGGCGACTAAAAATTCGCCAGGAGGCGCCAACCCGAACCCACTTCTAGATTTTTACCGTAAATTACTAAGAAATCTCTTCATAATAACATAGCTGCCAAAAAATTTCAAATTTTGTTGAGCTTTTCTCATGCTTTTATAGTTGGAATGAGCTACAAAATCATCCAATTGTTTTCACACAAATTACATTTTGCATATTAAAATGATACATTAAAAACAGCTGTGTAATTTTACCACTTAATTTAGACTAGAAAAGTCAAGTAAAAGCTCTATATAAAAACTGGAATATTGACAGCTATGTAATAAAGAATAGATGAACAAGATTATCTCCATAAGTCAGATTGTAATTAATCTGAATATGATTGGCACAACACCAGAAATTAAGTTTCATTTAATCTTTTGAGATCTTAATAACTAAGCAAAAAATGAGGGAGAAAAATACAATAGGATGACTGTTCCACAATCATTTTTATTTGTACTTCTAAGAAAAAATATGCTTTGTAAAGACTTAAAAGCATAAATTATAGAATTAAGAAGAAATTTTGATGGTATCTTCAAAAAGTATTTTCTGGGGAAATATTGGGGCTTGGAACACTTTCTGCATCTGCTTTTGTATTCCTGCGTTTGCGGACATGGTTCCTCAGGTCGTGCCTCTTCAGATTTCGACGCTTGTCCGTCGAGTAGTTGCATTTGTCGCACGCGTACAGCTTCTCGCCACTCTGGTACCGCTTGTGTCCGGTCGCCTGGCAGACTAACATGCGCCCGATTGCAAGACCATCTGGAAGAGAAAATAAGGAGGTTGCGTGTGTCAGATTTTCAAAAACAAACAAGTGTTCCGTATGGTTTTTTGTATGGCAGGGATCTGTCTAGGATTTTTTGCCAACCACCCATTTTGTGAAAATTTAAAAATAATTTGTGAAAATAAATTACGCGTAATAAAATGAATTGAAAAATATGTTTTTAAAAATCACTTTTCATATACATTTTAAGGGGAGTTAAAGTTTTCAAGTATTAGTATTATTAGTTTAGTAATAATTTGTGAAAATTCAGTTATAAATTGTGAAAATAAGAAATTTTAAATTTGTGAAGCAACCGTTTTACCGCTCAACAAATTTGTGAAGCTACCGTAAAACGGTAGTAAATTTGTCCTGGACAAATCCCTGTATGGTAAAATGAAATATCTAGTCAATTTTTCAAAAAAAATGTACAGGTAATTAAATTCTCGGTCGGTGAAGAAAACAGGTCTTCTCCTACAGACACAGAGGGTCAGAATGCCGATTCCGACACTTGTCAGTCGAGAAGTTACATTTGTCCAGGGTTGGCCAATGGGTTTTAAAAAAACATGTGAAAAAAACCCACTTTTTGGACCCATTTTTGGGTTTTTTCAAGAAAAATCAAGATTTTGGCAGTTTTAATATTGAAGAAAAATATTTAACGAAATAACATACCAAGAACTGCAGTTGAGTGGGTTTTTTCTAAAATTTTAACCGGGTTTCAATAATTAAGGGTTTTTTTCATTTATTGAATGGTTTTTTTTTAATTTAGGAAGTTCAAAGTTTAAACTTTATAAAAAATTAAGGAGGATTTTTTAAAAGTTTCAGTGGTTTTTTTTCAAAGTTAAATAGATTTCTTTCAGTATTGAATGGGTTTTTTCAAATTTTGGGATATTTTTTAAATTTTAGTGTTTTTTTTTTCAAAATTTAAACCAGATTTCAATAAATAAGGGGTGTTTTCACAAGTTCAGAGGGTTTTTTCAAAGTATAAAAAGTTTCAACTTTGAAAAAACCCACTCAACTGTGGAAAAACTGACATTATTTTGATAGAACACATTTAACATAAAAAGAATTCGCTAAAATTTGAAAAAACCTGCCTACTATTTGGGAGAAAACCACTTAATTTTGAAAAAACCCAAACTTTTTCAGAAAAAACCCAGTTTTAGGTTTTTTTTCAGGGTTTTATTGAAAAAACTCAACCCACTTGAGTTTAAAAAAAACCCCGGGTTTATTGGTCACTGCGCTGACCCCTGAGTACAAACAACCCTATTAATATTTTTTTTCTCTATTGTTTATAGTAGATATGTATTCTTATGTACATTTTTAGTTTCTGTGTTTTGTTTGTTATGTTCAATTTTTCTGTGTTATGTTCAATGTAAAATTGCTATATAAAATAATAAACGTTATGTTTATGTTCTGGCAACCCTGCATTTGTCGCACGCGTATGGCTTCTCGCCACTCTGCACACGGCCATGGATGACCAGACTGCACCGGCAGTTGGTTTTGTTGCACTGGTACCGCTTGTGTCCGGTCGCCTGGCAGACTAACATGCGCCCGATTGCAAGACCCATCTGGAAGAGAAAATTTGGTGAGAAGTTGCAAGTTCCGTCCTAAACATTGGTCACAATCATGGTGAAAAAAATAGCAAGTCTGAATGGGCGATACCATCAATTTTTTGAAAACAGAAAAAATGCATTTTTCCAGTAAAGGAAATAGATCTAAATCCAAAAATCCACATGAAAAGTTTAAAAAAAATTTAGTTAATTAAATACTTAAAATCAAAATCGCCAAGCCCCTTGTCTTTGTTTAGGGTAGAAGTACGTCTCAACTGATTCATACCGACTTTAAAGTGAAACCCAACAATGACTTTGATTTGTTTAAACAATTAAAAGCATAGTCTAAAATCAATGTATAGGATAGAACAGTGTTTCCCAACCTTTTTTGGTCCATGCCCCACCAAAGCATTTCTGAATTTTCCATGCCCCCCGGTCTCCGTGGCATATATAGAAATATATTTTGAGAGGGAGACAAAATTATTTCTTAGCCCCTCCCTCCTATGTATATTTAATAAGTCTAATGATCACAGCATTTTTAGGTAGAATTTGCATGCTAAAGAACTAAATCAAGTTATGAGTAATTAAGTTCTAAGTACCAAGGGGGGTCTGGGGGTCCTTCCCCAGTAAATTTGACTCTAGGAAGCAGGTTTTTAACTAGTTTGGCACCCCTAGTTGGGAAATTTTGGATATAAATTTTTAGGGAAGATTTTGATGAACAAAAAAGTTTCAAATATAAGCGTTCTAAAAACAAAGAGATCTTGGGTCATCCCCCAGACAAGGCTTGGAAATTAGACTCTAAAAACAGGATTTCAAAGTTTCAACTTGGTTTTGATACATATTGGTCCAGATTTCAGACATACATTCTCAGATAGAATAATATAAGATTTTGATAAACTTTTATTTAAAAAGTTTTTTTTTAATTTCCCCCCTGGATTGGTCCCATCTGGGGGGCAATTTGGTTGAAAATTTTCAAATTGCCCCCCTAGAAAATGATATTGCCCCCTGGTGGGGCGTGCGCCCCACGTTGGGAAACACTGGGATAGAAGTACGTCACATTGGGAAATTAGACGATTTAACGCTCTTTTTTAAAGTCAAACTTTGAAATTACATAAGAAATAATCAGCATAATTAAAAAAATTATGCTCATATATTCCGCTCTAGGGTACTTCTATCGAATAAAAAAATAAATGGTGGTATAGCCCATTATCCACAGAGAGTCCAGAAAGTATTTGTGCACCCAACAAATTAGCACTAGTATACCATTCAAATTCCATAGTTGGATTTGATTAGAAGAAATAATAGTGCAGGTGCACTCGAGTGTCAGTTTTTTTGATGGCATCTGCACTTTTTGATATGGACCCCAAGAAAAACATTGCCTTCAGGCACTGTTAATTAAGGATTAAGAACAAAATATTCTTTTCAGCAATGTGAAGTCTATGGAAATGGTTTCCATAATAGTCTAAGGGTGTGCGAATATTTGTTGGGGCTTTGTAATTGCTTCACCTTTTTAAATAATTTTTTTCTAACTGTCTAGATAATTTTTTGGTAGATTATAAAGAAAAATAACATATACTATGTTAGGATAATTTTTGTTGAACTTAGCTGTATAGTGTAAATTTGTTGGGTGTCCGAATACGTTTTGGACTCACTAGTAATTCATTTTACCCAGTTTTTTCAGTAGAATTTTCAGAAACATGTTGAGTAGTTTGATAAAATTATTAATTACGCAGCATGATTCTGCCAAAAACCCCATTTGGCCAGTTATTAGTCATGAAAATGTTTCAATTTCATCAAGAGAAAATCTAAAAGTCAGTAAGGAGCAAAATACACAAGGTTAGAGCTGGAAATCGGTACAAATCTCGGCCCATTTCAAAGTCCCAGATTTTATTAAATCCAGGATGGAATTCTGGTCACATATTTTTAAGAGGACGGAATTGCTTGGTAGATGAACACTGTGTTATGGAAACCTGCAAGAAATATCATTAATCAAATGATCTTCAACATAAAGTACTACAGCAAGTTTATTTAGCAGCATGTACAGTAGGGTGTATCGAAAAAAACTTTTTTTCGATTTTGATGACGTAATAGTGCGGAAAAGTTGTCTAAGGTGCCAGAGAGTACCTGTGAATTTTTTCAGAATTTTTGGATAATTTCTTAATGTGCCACATTGGCCCTGAAGTTCCCCATGTTAATCCAATGGGGCGCGCCGCCAAAAAGGCCGAAAATCGGTTTTTCGCCCCTCATTTCTACCCTAATCACACGACGAATGTCTCGTTTCGAGTTATGGACTCTATATGATCTAGGCTATCCGAAAAAACTTGAATAATAGCCTAAATATCTATATTACGTTTTTTTGTATGCTCAAATTTCGTCGAAAATCGCGTATTTCCTCGTTCAAATCAGAGCAATAATATAGAGATTTAAGTTATTATTCAAGTTTTTTCGGGTAGCATACATCATATAGAGTCCATAACTCGAAACGAGACATTCGTCGTGTGATTAGGGTAGAAATGAGGGGCGAAAAACCGATTTTCGGCCTTTTTGGCGGCGCGCCCCATTGGATTAACATGGGGAACTTCAGGGCCAATGTGGCACATTAAGAAATTATCCAAAAATTCTGAAAAAATTCACAGGTACTCTCTGGCACCTTAGACAACTTTTCCGCACTATTACGTCATCAAAATCGAAAAAAAGTTTTTTTCGATACACCCTAATGTACAGGGGTCTGTTAAGAAGAAATTGGGGTCCGTTTTCGGACCCTTCACAAAATGTTTCATTGTAAAAATGGACCCTTCACAGAGTATTTTACCTTAAAAACGGACCCTTCACAAAGTATTTTAGCCTTTAAATGGACACTATTTTTCACAATACTGCAAATTTGTGAGCTTGTTTTATCAAAAACAGGTCCTGGCTTAAAAGATCTATTTTAACACTAACTAAAATTCACATAATTATGAGAAGATTATTAATTTTTATGAAAACAGGACCTTTCACAAAAAGTCTGACCAGACCCCTGATGTATCTCTGATCTCCTGCCGAGGCACCAGCAGAAGGGGTTTATATACAATCAGCAGAGACTCCAACTTTCAAAGATGGTTGTCAGTAGTCCTTATGAGTAAGGAAAATCTTTTTGGATGTTGATCCTAAAAACAGGGTTGTTTTATACACCTAGTCCGATTTTTTTAGGGGTGGATCCCCTGCCACCCCCCTTGATGTCATATCTGAAACATGTTAAAATCTAACAAGATTTTTAAAAATACTGCATTAAGCTTCAGAGTGATCTATCAGTAAAAATTTACAACTTAGGAAATCCTTAAGAAAAAAATTAGTTGAAAACACTGACTAAAATCGATATAAACGCGATCTGAGAGGTATCACTGGACTAATTAGGCTCCTCTGGTCAATGGTCATGCTTAAATTTTTCACACAGTCATTACAATGTGAAAAGAAGCCAGCTTCAACTACGCGCCGGGAAAACGGTACTTACGCGAAAAATCGCTATTTTTCCACTTTTCCGCCGAATGCGGTCCTAAACACCGGACAACGGCTTCTAACCGCTATAAAGTTGTTTTTTCCACATCGCACTATAACAACGCAAGAAGAAGCCGATTTCAACTCGCCGCCCGCAGCTGCGCCGTCCGAAAGAAGTCGAGGGAAGAACGGAATACCCCGCACACGAAACCCGATCGCTCGCCACCCGGTTTTATGAAGACTAAAAATATCCTAAAAATAGAGCATAATTGGGAAAAAAAACTTGCGCTTTTAAGTGCTTCTTATGATAGATTTCCGATTTTCCGTAGCTTTTTCGATGTTATCCGTAGTTTAACGACGGTATTCGTAGAAACTACGGAGAATCCGTAGTAGTTGGAGTCTCTGAATCAGAAAGGCTTTAAACTGTCGCCACAAAATAAGAACATAAACATAGAATTAATAAACCTCGCAATTCAATTACAACATGAGCATGGGTGACACCACTCTTCAAAAATTGAACTTCATAATATCCTTTTAATCATTTTCCTCAGTTGAGTTGATTTTTAATTAAAAAAACATTTTGAGAAACACTGAAAAAAAGTCTAATGGCTTTAAGTTTCAAAAGCAGAATATTTAAGGTGGCCACTGGAATGTTTTTTTCAGCCCGCATGTATACGGCTTGGGACCAGAATGTCTCCTCAGGTGGACTTTCAAGTTGTCCCTCACTTTAGTTGAGTGGTTCCATGCATCAATAGACAGCGGTATATTCCTCACAGAGGGATGTAGATGATCTAAAAGAGAAATATCCTTAGTGGGGATAAAATAATTTTTACATACCAATAGTTGGAATTTATTATTTGAAAATGCTGTAAAAACACCTACTCAGAGTCCATGAAAATTTTCTACCATACGAACCCTTTATTGGGAAATTTAAAATTCGAAATAAGCCCCTCCCATTTGACCAAGGTTTCTACAAAGAATCTACAAAATATTATCATTTTATGACCTACTATTAGGGGAGACCGGGGATGGATGTGACACTGGGTAGGATTCATCAATCCGTTAACACTCTAATGTCAGGACCTTCACAACACAGTAAAATTTTTAATATTAGTTAACATATAACACCCTTGCTACAAAAGTGCCACAAATCAAAAATTGTAATTTTTGAGTTATGACCGCCATTTGGGCGTAGTTTTCACGTCTCTACCAATCTTCAAAAGAGTCAGAAGTTGCATTGAAAAATCAGCCCCCAGATGGCAGTAATGGCATTTTTTTGTTATCAAGATGGTTCTATTATTCCTTCCATCAAAACAGTCATAACTTGAAAAATTTGAGTTTTGAGTCGGAAAGTTGGGAAAACTAGAACAATGGCTAACGATCATAGTTTGAGATGCATCGTTCTTCGTATTGACAAATTCAAAAATACTAAATTGTGCCTAGTCAGCCCGGAACAGTTTTTTGTAATAACTGGAAAACAGTTTTTTGAGTTGTGGCACTTTAGCAGCAAGGGTGCGATATTCTATCAATAAACTCTAAAACAGAAGAACAAAAAAAAGTTACTTTCGTAAGCCAATTCAGAACACATGAAGAAATTTAAGCATGCCAAACAGTTGAGCTGGTGATATTATTGCTTTAGACAGAACGTTTTCATAAAAACAATGGAATAAAACTGAGTATGACCGGAAAATTTATAGTAACCAAACTACAGAATAAAATAAAAAGTACTCAATATTTCTACCGTAATTAAGGATTAATCTCCTATTTTAGCATTTGAAAATTCGATTGTTTGAGTTCTGTTCCCACTGTAGACTGTTAAAAAGAGATAACAACTAACAAGGCTGCGGTCTCTCGTCAATAGTCAAATTCAAAACAAAAACATAAACAGAGATCAAGGTCTGTAGCCGAGTTAATATCATCTCATTGGTCTGAAATAGTCACGTGGGACAAGTATTATTTCCTACCATGTGCATTTTAAGACCTTCAAAAAAGAATCGAGTGATCTCTCTGCACTCAAAATCCAAAAATAACCAGCAAAACGGGGCGAATTCTGGATCGATGCTCTCCTTATCGAGTTATTTTAGACAGATCGAATATTAATGAAGAATCGATCTCCTAGGACTTTGCAAATAAAAGGAAACTTTTTAAACCAATGAGATCTAAGATTTTAACTGTATTTAGAGATTAGAATGTTAGAAAATCTCCAACCAGAGTTTCTCAAAGATAAATATTAAGATGCGAAAGCTGGAAAAAATTGGGTTTTGATAAGTGAATAATTAAAATTTATCAGGAGTCTTGGGAGGTTTGATTAGAGGCATGGAAAATTGGCGGAAATGGGTCCTCAATTTTATGGTTTAGCTCCACGAAAGTAACCAATTTTCGTGGATATAGCAGGATAAATTTTATCGCTCTGGTTTGATTTCGAGGCTTTACTTTCGCATAGTGTAAACAGAAGCAAAGAGATTGAAAGAGATTTTAGAAGTTTCGATTGATTCCAGGAAGTCTACCGAACTGCAGTCTTACCCGAGGAGTCTGTACTTTATTTCAGTCGACTTCTAATAAGTCGAAGAAGTATACCTGGATTTGAACCATGAAGTACAGGTAATTCTTGATAACGATTTTGGTACCAGGTACTACCTACTTAACCACTCTTCTGAATCTTTGACTCAGCGATTTTTTTGCCCTTTCTTCCTCGCACAGTGTTTCCATCTTTATCACGCTGAGTTTTCAAAATGTCCCTGAAAAAAACTTGGTTTCTAGATACCTAATGGCCTGAATTTCGACGGCTTACTTTTCCCACCAAGAAAAATGTTGAATTTTAGTTGCATAAAAAAAGAATCTTATTAGTAGATGTGCAGTTTTTTTGTACCTTTGGTACTTGTAACCATTATTATAACTTTATTGAATATTAAAATCGTCAAAAAAACATACTCTTCTAGAACACAGGCGCAAATCTCGCCAAGCAGATTATTTAGCGACAGCTCACACATGACCTTCCGAAACAGAAACAAGGGTTACCAGCGGATGCATCATTATTGGTGACTTCATCGCTTGCTCCGGAATTCTGGAATAGTACCAAAAATTCTACCCTAAAATCTACATCTGAAATTTACTAGATGAGGCAAAGCAAAGCTAGTTAAAAAGTGGGGTTTTTTACTTAAATTTTCAAATTTTTCAGACATAACCGATCATCAGGGTTCTCGTTGTCATGGGAGATTATTTGTATTCTATATTTGACCTTATTAATAAGAAGGAAGATTTGTGATCAACTGGTGAATATTTGGTTGGTTACCTTACAAGTTTGGGTCTGACCGTTTGGATGTAGAGACAAGACAACATTGTTTGGAACAACATTGCTAAGTATCTTTTCTTATTTGAAACCATTTCTACTTTTTCCTGGGCTTCTTTAAAAGTATCGCTAGCTAATATCATTCAGGATTTAAAATTGTTAGTTGAACATTTCAGAAATAATACTTGTAGATAAAATTCTGATTATAACTCTCAATATCTACCGATTTAATATCTCCCTTCATTTTGACCTTTCGCATAAAAATAACCTCAAGTAAGAAAAATAAGACTTTTTAATATGCTGAAATGATAAAGTCTTATTGTCCTCAACTGTAGTGTTTACTGATGCTACTATAATTAGGCTTACCATATTTTCTCGGGTCCAACCCAGGACATAGTTTTGAAATTTCTTAATAAGTGCTATATAAAAATACCAAAGATAAAAAACTATTCAAACTAATAACCCTTAAACAGAAATATCAGATTTTATATTTTCCTTTAACATTACTTTTTCAAAAAATGTTCTATTTACTTAATTTTTATCACAAAATTAACAGAAAGTAAGTTTTCTGAAGTAAAACAGACGTTAAAAAGTGTAAAAAAGCGTAATTTTAAACAGCTTGGTTGGACAAAAAGCAAGGGACAGAAGGCTTTGGCGGAAAGTTGTTGGAGAGGCCATAGTCCAACATGGGCTGGAATGCCAAAGAGTTAGTTAGGTTGGGACTTTTACCTAAAAATGACTGGGAAATCCTAAATGTATGAAACCCCGGACATTTTTCCACCCAGGATATTTCCCAAAACAGCTCTAAAAACCCCGGACTGTCGGGGGTAAACCTGGACGTATGGTAAGACTAAATATAATGGGCCTTTTGATTTAATGGGCAAAAACACTTCTAAAGGTGTTCCCCTGAAAAATTTTGAAAATCAGAAAAATGTGTTTTTTAGCCCATTTCAGTAAATTACAACAGAGATTGAAATCTATTCTACTTACTTTAAACAAGTTTTCAATTTGGCGCTGAGTGTCATGAAAATCTGTGTTTGAGGGCCGCAGGTTGGTCCTACTGCGTTATGATTCGCTACATTTTTTTTGTGCAAATATTTTTCGAGTCACTAAATGGAAAATTAAAGGATATCCATGATAAATACAGTCGAGTCCGCTTAATGTGATCGCAATTGTCCGAGACTAAACTGATAACATTATCCGATCGATAACAATAAGCGATCTCGTATAAAAAAACAGCAAACAGTGTTACTAGATTGTTTGCTTTAAAATCAAAATCATGTAATCGTAATAAATGTATTTAGAACTCTATTGAAAACTAGGAAAAATTTTAAGGGGAAAATATAAGAGTAGTTCAGTTAATAAAATTAAAATAATCGCTTACTTTGTATTTTTATAGAAAGGTCTCTTTTTCCGCTCCATTTACATAACCGTTTTCTTTCAATATAATATGGGGAATGTTTTATTTTCTTATTCATACTGAGTTTTTGAAAAAGGAATCGCCAGATGTTCTCATGGAGCACATGTTTACTTGTAAAAATTGACCTTCAAAATGAATCTCGAACTCAAAAGCGGTCGTTTTAAAGGGGATATGGACAAATTTTGATAATATTAAGCGGAGTTATTATTAGTTGATCCCATTAAACGATTTATTTTACATTAAATTAAATAGGAATGATCGGGACCTGTCGATTTCGATAACATTATCCGATTGATAACATTAACCGTGATCACATTAAGCGGATTCGACTGTAATAATCATCTTTGGACAATTTAATACACTAATTAATTAGATTGATACTTATGAGTACTGTCGGTACACTGAGGGCTTAAATATTCTCACAATACAAAAACCATGGCTCTTTTATTGCAGTCTTAAAAACTAAAACACTTTACTTCTGACTACTTTTTTGCAGGAATAAAAATGACGGAATCCAATCGAAAGCACAACTTCTCACTTTTGAATGTATCCATGCCTTTGCTGCCTTTTATCCTGGAAAAGAGTGTTCCAGCAAAGTATGGTCAGTATATTCGTACGAATGGTTATTCTATGTAATATTTTAAAGTTGTAGTCAATAGGTTAATTTTATGTGACTTTTAAATCTTGTTTGTTAAGGAGTTTGTTTACTCTTCCATAGCTGCCAACTCTTCCGGTTTAGCCGGAAGATTTCAGTTTTTTATTTGATTTTTACTAAAAAAGATATCCATTCCTGCCATGTATTAATTGACCTACTTGATGTAACTATGATAGGTAACCAAATTGGCTAACTCAGATTAAGAAAAAAAATGCTTCTGGTCTTGATTTTTTAAAATCTTCCGTTTTTTATAATTCCAATGTTGGCAGGTATGCTCTTCATAAAAAAGAAGTAAGCTTAAATTAAACCAATGTGCTATGTTACTACTTTATGGGTTCACACAAGTTTAATTGTTTGCTAAGATTTAAGATTGTTTTTGTTAAGATCAAATTTTGAGCTGGGTTGTTCACAGGGTTGGCAAAAACTCAGGTTTTTTTTTTTTTGAAAAAACCCAAGTGGGTTGTGTTTTTTCAATAAAACCCTGAAAAAACCCATATAAAACTATGTTTTTCTGAAAAAGTGTGGGTTTTTTTTTCAAAATTTTAGTGAGTTCTTTCTATCTTAAATGTGTTCTGTCAAAATAATGTCACTTTTTCCATAGTAAGTGGGTTTTTTCCAAGTTGAAACTTTTTATATACTTTGAAAAAACCCACTAAAATTGTAAAAACACCCCTTATTTATTGAAACCTGGTTTAGATTTTGAAAAAACCCACTAAAATTTAAATAAACATACTTTGAAAAAACCCATTCAATATTGAAAGATATCGATTTAACTCTGAAAAAGACCACTGAAATTTAAAAAATCCTCCTTCATTTTTATAAAGTTTAAACTTTAAGCATCCACAATTTTGAAAAACCCACTCAACTGCAGTTCTTGGTATGTTATTTCGTTCAATATTTTTTTTAAATGTTAAAACTGCCAAAATCTTGATTTTTCTTGAAAAAAAATCCAAAAATGGGTCTAAAATGTGGGTTTTTTCACATGGGTTTTTTTGATTGAAAACATTTTTGATTCTTAGGTTTCTAATGCAAATTTATGTAAATACAATGAATTTGAGGTTTTTCAAAGGGGAAATTTATTTCAAAACTGAAAATAAATTTTATAATACAGTAAAGGACCGTTTATACGTCTTTCAAGGGACCGACGTAAATCGACGTATAAATGAAAAAACGTATAAACGAAAATGTCCTTAATATTAGGTTTATAACGCTCCTAATGCAGATTTACAAAAATACGTTAAATTTTAAGTTTTTCTAAAGAAAAAAATTACTTCAAAACAGTCTATAAACTGAAAAATATTAACTAATAAACTTTAAAATAGTATTAAATATTTTAAAATATTAAAACATTTAACATAAAAATTAAAGAAACCCTACCTTTATAGTGATAGGGTTATATATATAACGGCAGTTTTATGGTCCCGCTTTCTTTGTGGGGTCATTTAGCGATCAAAAGAATTCTTCTCCTCTGCAGGGGGTGCTGGAGACCCCCTAACCAGAGATAAGGGCCATAAAACTGTAGTGTAGTTCATCCCGTTATCAGTACAACGAACTGCCCTTTTTCTCACCTCCACTCCATTGGTCATGCCCCCAACAATGACCAAGGAATGCAGTGCTCTTCAACCTTTCCTGGGGAAATTTTCCCACGGAATAACAACTGATACTGGATATTTTCGAATTTTAAGACAGCCGAAAACGACGTATAACCGATATTGCGCGTCGTATAAACGAAGAATTTTTGTATTAAAAAGAATAGGAATGAATTGGGACTTCGCGAAAACGACGTATAAATGATAAAGTCGTATAAATGAGAAACGTATAAACGGTGCTTTACTGTACTATTAAAACATTTAGCACTTAAAAGTGAGGCAAACCATATTTTTATAGTTTATCCTAAATATTTATTATATTTTTACATATTGAGTACTGTATTGCACATCCTAAACACTACATTAGAATACATTGCATTCTATACAGATATCAAAACATCAATTTATTATAAGTTTTCTTTTTTTGGAAAAATCCTTCAATCTGACGTTGATATCGTCCTATAAGTCTTATATTTTCAAAAAACTTGAGTCTAAATTTTAATTTGATGCCTTGAATATCCAATTCTTTAAAAATATTTTTTAATATTGGGTTGTCCCAAAAGTTCTGTTACTTTTTACAAAGTTTCGTGTTTGAAAATATTTCATGAAAAACTGGTGATAGGTGGAGATTTTAAACAAAAGGGATTTTGATATATGGATATTTATGAACATAATGTAGGATTTTGGTAGTTCTGGTGATGTTGTTTCTTTTTAAAATGGCGGTTTGAAAAAAAACCTTAAACGACGATTTTCGCATAACTTTTTCTTTTGTTCAAAAAAACTAGGAAGAAAGCATTATTCATGGCAAAAAAAGGTTTTACTGTATAGTTGAAATGTTTAGATTAAGATGTCATAGTTTCAAGATGATTCAATAAGTTTAAGGTAGGAAATTTTGGCTTTAAAACTTCATATATTGATAATTTCACGTGTTTTTTAAAGTATACATTTTTCTGAGCAGCTGGTATGAAGCAAATGCTTTTTTATCCATAATGCTTGTTAAACATTGAAAGTCTCTTTTCATAATATCGTTGAATTGATTTATTTCTAAACTCCAACGAGTTGTTTTTATTATAGTGTTTTCGTTTGAAGCAAAGAATTCCTTTGTTTGCATAGTGTTAGTTCAGCGAGTGTAAATAATAGTCTGATAAGCTAAAACATGTGCTTGAATTGTGCGCACTGCTTTCTGAACTTAATATACTGCATATATTGAATACTTGGGTCTATCTGTGAGTTTTTTTTATTGATTTTGATCCTTCTTTTTCATGAAAATTTCTTTGAAATAACTAACATTACTGAGGTAAGTTTTTTGTAATACGTGTTATGTTTGAGACCAAAATTTCTACCTTAAACTTATCTGATCATCTTAAAACTATGAAATTGTAATCTGTAACAAACTCCTTATATTCCTAAAGGTAGATGGCGCCTTGAGCACCTACCGCCACGCTCAATGCGGGGAATCCCCTCCGCTAAACTTTAATCTTGGACGATACTCCCTAAGAGAGAGACTCATTAATTTTTTTCTCCTTTTTATTTTGTGTATTTTGTGATGTTAGTGTTTGTCCCCTTGTTTGTAACCTTTAGTGCTTTTAATATAGTGATTCAAAATTTGTTCCCCGAGTTTTATTCCTTTATCCAAAGGTTAATTTTATTTGAGTTAGCTGGACGAATACAAATCTAAACATTTCAAATATACAGTTGAACCTTTTTTAGCCATGAATTATGTGTTCTTCCTAGTGTTTAGAACAAAAGAAAAAAAATTATGCGAAAATTGTCGTTTGCAGTCTTATTCAAACCGCCATTTTGAAAAGAAATAATACCACCAGAACTTCCAAAATCACACATTGTGTTCATAAATATACCAAATTCAAAACTCCTTTGGTTTGAAATCTCCACCTATTACCAGTTTCCCATAAAAAATTTTAGATGGGCTTATAAGTATAACAGGTTGTCAACTGATTATGCATGTCCCCTTTTGGGTAAACTTTTAGTTTAGAAAATACACGTTGTTTCAGATAAGCGTTTCATAACTTCTAAGAGGGGTAGCTGAGGGCACACCTAGAACGACTCAGAACCACCAAGGAATAGGGGGTTAGAAATGCACCCCTAACAAGCGAGGGGTTTTTATAAGTGGGCATGGGGAAGTTGTAAAATTCCCTCTGAAAATTGACTAATCACATAATGACAGTGGTTCTTCAACTGTGGTCTATGGATCCCTTTGGTTCCGCAGCGCCTTTCAAGGGGGCCAACCAAGATACCTTTTAGCGATTTCCAAAGATTTTAAAAATGAAATAAAACACTAGTTTGAAGGGGCATATTTCAAATAATGGTTAATAAAGCGAATCCGGTCCCCTCTGAATTTTAACTTCAATTTACAATTTTCCCTTGAAAATTCTTTGGTTGATAAGAAGCTGTTCTCTTTGGGTGTAACCAAAAATGTCTCCAAATGAACTAAAACTTTTTGAGGCAAATTTTAAAATTTTTTCTGAGGGAGACCCCCTCCCTTTATTACTTTCAGTGATTGTAAAATTTAGGGGTATCTTATTTGGGGGTAAAAAAAAATTGGGGGGTATCTTAGGAATAACGTTGATCGTCGAGTCAACAAGTTTAACAAGTTTGGTTGCTGCTCTGGTGGTTCAAAATCTTGGGGGGGGCCTCAAAGTCTGGCAGTTACATACGAGGGGGCCACGGAGACCGAAAGTTTAAGAACCACTGCCTTATGAGATAAAAAACAGATTCAGGTATTTATTTTAAAAAAACAATTAAAGAACTGAAATTTCATTGGTTTGATTTTTATGTAGAAAAAGCTAAAATTGATCAATTATTGCTGTTTTAATCCAATCATAAAGGCTTACACACCCTGTATATTAATTTTTTTAGATTGTAAATAAACTAATTGTGTATCAGCTGTTTTTTACTTTTGTATAGTGATTCCATATATTAACTTAATTTTTTATCTGTTGCTCAATAATTAAATTTTGTTGTCTTTATTCTTGTAGACAATTTTGATTTAAAGTTTTGAACTTTTTTTTAACTTGAAAAGGTTCTTAGCGCCCCACACTGACAGATAAGTGATCGATAAGACAAATTTGTTTGGGGATTAATTTTCAAAATTGATTGGTGTGTTTCAATAAGGTAATCATAATAGTATCTAAGAATTTGTTTTTTTTACATCAGACCTTTTTTTACAGGGGTGAAAAGGAAACCTTCAGGTCTGTCTGTTATCTTCCATTTTGAAAAAAATTACAGAAAAAATTATTGGTAAGTTTCCACTATCACTTTTGTTTATAGTTACACTTCTAAGATTTTGTCTTAAATTTGAAGCAAATGGAGTCTTGTGTTTAAAATGTCTCTTTCTTAATCTGTGTAATTTGTTATAAAACTTTTAATGCAATTGATTACCTCCTTGAATGTTAAGGCACCCTGTTTGCACTTTCACAGACTTGTTCATCAGACTCGTTCATCGGTTGTTCATACTTACCAGGTTTAGTAGATACCACAGAGTATAGGTCTTACAGAGATTCCAAACGGAAGTTTTCCCTCTTTAGATACTTAATTTAATTCCTGCTCCGAGATCACGATTAATTTCACTAGCAGCCAATCGGAGAATGCAAAAGTGATTCCTGATTGGATATGGAGCTTCTATCAAGCTGCATTTTAATTTCATCGGTGTTATTTTTTTCCTCCACTTTCGATTTGGATTTGAGTGACAGCTTCAGTGGGCGAATGACAGATAATTAGCAGGAATGACGTAGTATTAAAGGAGGCAGTCCAATGTACATGAAGTTTGTCTATGGGAAAAGCAGTGTTTAAAAAGTTTCCATTAGCGTCTATGGAGATGAATCCTGTGTTAAGCTCTATACTCTGTGGTAGATACTATTCAAACTTAGTTACCATGGCAACCTAATACATTTACTTAACAAGAAGTACTTTTTTTTCACCATTGTAAGTTTCATGTTTGGTATTCAAAATGTGCCATCGAAGAAAAAAGAATCAAATCGGGGATAGACGTGGCATTCCAAGTTTTAATTGGAGGACTAGAGAATGTATGTTGAGAATTTTGGTTCTGAAAAAGTAAAATCAAATTTAAACAAAGTGGACTGAAAGTTATCTAGAACTAATATTTGTTAGATTCCAACAAAATTTAAACCCTATAAATGTGCAATAAGTAAATATAGAGTGAAGGGTGTTTTAAGGGTGTGTAGAACAACAATTTCAAGCTTTATCTAAAAGCTGTTTATGTTTATCATTTGCACCTCTTAGCAAAATCACTTTCAAAATCTTAAGGTATTTTACCTACTGTGAAATCCTTCCAAAGCCTGTTGCCATAGTTTTACACTAATTTTTTCACATCTTAACCTTTTTTTATTTGGTTATTTGAAGTTTGTAAGCTTTTTCATTAATTTTATGGCTAATTGTGTTATTAGGGATCCGATTTTTTGAAATTTTATGTTCCGCTCAGTTGTGTGCGGAAATAGTTTTTCAAAGTGGGGAAAAATCTGAATATTTCGCTTCCATTAAAAAATTTCCATTTGAAGCAAGTAACGTCATTTGAAAGTACTATTAAATCAGTTCTATCTTATCAGTTCTATTATAGGAGGCGGAGTGTGCGGGTAAAGTGTTGATATTTAATTATTTTATGCACACTGAAAATTTCTGGGAGGTTCCGAGCTAACATAGTATGTAGCAAAACGAGTTAAAACTCTGTTTTAAAGGGTCAAATTTCAAAAAATTTCTGGGGGAGGACACCCAGACCCCCTTTGGTTTTCATATTTCGAGCATTCACAATTTAATTTAGATTGAGATTAACAAGATGAGAATCCTATCTAAAAATACATTAAAAACCTAAATTGAACAAATTGTATGGGAAGGGGCTTACGAATTTGGGCCTCCCTCCCGAAATAAATTTCTATACCACTGTAACTAATCTTGGACATTTCTAAAAATTTTCAGCTAATTTTTTTCTTGAGCAATCACATGCCTGACTATAATTAGAGGGTGTTAAAAAATACTACCCACAATACATGAGTGAAACATAAACTTTTATAAGTTTGAACCAAACCCTCCTCCCCTCGAAACAAAAAAAAATGCCTGACTGAAAACTTATAATTTTTCTTGGGGGCCCCCCTTGAGTTTTAACATATGGGGGCCCATGTTGTAAACTAATATTTTTAAGCTTATGTTTGTTTTTTCAATGACAGGAATTTGTAATGTTTTGCATATTATTCAAAGTTAAAAACTTGTAATTAAAAATATTCCATCTTTAATTCTAGATTCAGTGAATGATTAAAAACATTAGTTTCCGTCTCTGTTCAGAACTTGTTAAATTGTGATTAGAGTATGGTTTACTACTCAAAGGACTTCTCTTGGATAAAAACACTTTTTGTGGTTCTGGTAATTAAACAATGGAGGCAAAAAAAAAATAGAAAACTTTCAAACTGAAATAGTTGAAATTCAAAATACCCACATTTTTTAACATAAATTTAATATAGAACTTTTACAATCAAGCTATGCAGCTTGCACTGCATGGGATTAATTAAAGCTGTTTTGTTTAAAACTGTAAGTGGAAAAAATAAAGTAGAACTTGAATTACTTATTCTGCTGTGAAAAAAACTACTTTATTTTCATACTTAATTTACCACTTTGAAATTTTCAGAATAAGATTCAGCTCATTCCTGGCTGAATGTTGGCAACAATATAAATTTCTCCCACATTTGTTTAAATCACTTTTTTTACCCTTGTTAAGATTTTCATTATTTTAGTGTTCTGATTTCTGCCTGCGATTCTCCCCTTTTCAATCTGATTGGATATAATTCCCATGTTCGAACCTTTGTTTTAATCTACCACATTAATAATACTTTTCTAGTATTAATATATTTTAATAAAAATATATTAATTATTATTAAATTAATTATAATTAAATTATTATTTTAACATACAATTTTACTTGATTGTTATTTTCAATGAGACATAGCTGTGTAATAAATTTTGCGCTTGTTTTTATAAAGAATCATCTATTAAAGTAATGTGATAAAACTTGTGCATTTATTATGCACTTAAAATATAGACAAAACTAAGTTGCATTAAAAATTCACAATCCTTTTGTACAACAGTAAAGAACAGTTCAATGTTTAAATCAATTAGTGTGACATAAAATACTTTTAACATCTTGTAAAACATAAATAATTTCATTTGGTGAATAACATTCTTTATAAAGAATTCCTCTTTTTTTCTTTAGAAAGGCCCTGAATGTTAATGAATTCACCACCCAGTGAAACATATACAAGGGTGTTTCAAATAAGTGTTTCATAACTTCTAGGGGAGGTAGAGTACATCAAAATGAACAAGAATTGGGGGTCACAAGTGGGGTTCAAGAGGTGAAAATCACTGGTCAAAATTAGCAAAAAATCTCGCATGTCTGAGCAGAAAGAGTTACAATTGTTAGATTTCGACATTTATTACATTCAACCAATTCCAATGCTTTGTGTAAAAATCTTATGAAATGTATATTCTATTCAAAAACAGACCTATAAATGAAACAGGCATGCGTTTCAGTTAGATTAAAGTTAAATCATTTTAATACCATTTTCACATTAAATTCATAATTTTTGTTCCTTGGGCCATACAACTTAAAACACCCAACCAACTAGACTCTTGTATTAAAATGTTTTGATCTTGATATTTTCTATTGGCAGTCTATCTACCTACAACGCATGCCTGTTGCATTTATTGGTTTATTTTTTAATGAAATTAACATTTTCATAGGACTTTTATATAAAAGCATTGGAATTGGTTGAATGTAATAAATGCCGGAATCGAACAATTGTATCTCTGCCCAGATTTGCGAGGTTTTTTGCTAATTTCTCCCCCTTAAACCCCCTTAACCTATACCAATTCTTGTTCGCCTTGATGTACCCTAGAAGTTATGAAACACTTATTTGAAACACCCTTGTATGCAAAGTGTGCCAATCTTCTGGTTTTTGTTGAGCTTTTATCATGCTTTTACAGTTGCATTGAGCTACAAAATCATCCAATTGTTTTTACACTAATTACATTTTGTTACATTAAAACAGCTGTGTGTAATTTAACAGCTTATTTTAGACTAGAAAAGTCGAGTAAAAGGTCTGTAAAAAGCAGAAGATGTGGGTCATTGTATTGATCCACACCCTAAGGGTAAAAAATATTTTAAAACTTTCTAGCATTAATTTTAGAATTATCTTTTGAAGGTATGTGTTGGGTAGGCATTAAATTAAAGCATTTATTGGAAACAAAAGAGTAAAGTTTAAGCACACTTCAACTGAGGCGAACATATCTGTATAATCGCTTATTTACTCTAAAAATCACACTAAACTGTTGCCAATCACAAAAACACTGATGAAACAAGAGTCACCTCCCAGTACTAAAAGGATTAAAGTTTTTTTTTTTTTTCATTTTGTAAGATCACACAACAGTATGAATACAACAATTTAAAAGATGTTTGAAAATTATCATTTTGTGCTTAGGTAGTAGTGAACGTTATTTAAAATTCAAAGATATTCTGGAGTATCATCAGAATATATACTTCTGTAATATATGTATTTGAATTGTCTTTGGTCAAGTGGTTCAAAGCAATATTGTCTGTCCTAATTAGTTCTAAACATTTATCTTTTTCATACATTTCAATACATCTATTTCAATTGAAATTGTTTTAACTTTTAGTTATTAAAACAACCTATTGAAAAATCAGTTGATAAAATGTCAACATAGAGCATGTAATATAAAGTGGATGGCATATTGTATCTCTGCTATTGTGATGTCCACCACTCCAATTTTGATTGGTTTGAATTATAATAGTATAAAAATGGTTTTCTTAACATTGTTAAACTAAGATTTCAAGTATGTTAAGTTTTACAAATGCATCATAGTTCTAAGCTTTGGATTTTTTAATTGCAGATAAAATGGCTGCCAAAAACTGACTTTTTTTGCTGGAAAATATCTGCTTCAAAATGACATGGAACACCTTGATGGCGGAATCTCAGTCTGAATAAAGTAAGAATAGAAAGAATCTGAAAAGGAAGTTTATAAAGTAATGTCAAAATTTTGAATTTATCTAATTAATCTATTGCTCTAATCATCTTTATCACATCTTAATTACCTATTAATTCATTTGTGCACTGTTTTCATAGTCTTCAAAGATTTGAGTCCACAGATAGAGTTGGAAACTTCTTAAATTTAATTTTAAACTTTTTAATTAAATGTGATCAGAACCAAACATTATATTAAATACAAAATATTTTTTTTGTTTACTTATGAATGTATTTAAAGGTTTCACTTGTAAACCACCAAATAGTTTTGTAAGATTTTTAAAAAAATTGACACTTTTAACTTTTGTTTTAAAAACCTTTTTTATAACACAAAGACACATCATTGGGTTTTTTTACCAGGAATTTAAAAATGTTCTTTAATCCTACAAAAAATGTTGAATTAAAAATATTCCTTTATTTTACTTATTACAAAGACCATTTTAACATATGGATTAGTCCATTAATTTCAATTGCATTGCTGGAGGAGAGTTCTTCAAGTAAAAAATCTCGTTTCTTTATGCCCGAGAAGGTTCAGGAAATTGTTCAGTTTTGCCCAAAACCTGGAAAATGATAAATTTTTAATGTTTCTGTCTGAATTGTGGCCCTAGGAAGTAAAAAGTTGACTATGTATTGAAAATCATATGTTAAAAGATGCAAAAATAACATGAAGCTCATCAAAAATAAATTGGTTCTTGTCATTTGTACCTCTTATGGTTCTTATTATTTGTAAACCTCTTTTTTCAGAATTCACTTCTAAGACAATAAATAATTACATTAATAGGGAAGAAGGAGGCACAGATTAGATTAGAACAACTCACATTTTCTTTGTTAAAAATTTGATGGAAAAATCTGAAATAAGCATATCATAGAACCATTTTTTGCCTGAATTTTCAGAGCAGTGGGCCCATAGAACCCTTAATGTTTGAAACTTTCTGCTTTGTAAGGTACAAAGTAAATATTTCGTTTATGGTTTTTGTGTGAAAATCCAATCAAGAAAGTTTTCTATAGTTTGCATTGCCTTTGTTCTATTGTGGCATGTCCAACAGTTTTGTTTCCCAATTTAATTAACTTATTTTTCCTCTCAAAGTTTGAGATGGGGTAGCTTTAAATGTGCCTTCAAATTCTGTTCCTTGATTTTGAATGCTCTTTTAGATATTAAATGTAGTGTTTTCATCTGTGTTAGTTAAATTTAATCAGTTAAATTATTTCAACTTTAAAATCGAAGCTTTTATGATTTCTCCCGTTTTACTACTACTACTGACACACTACTTTTCGGGGTTAAAAGTTCAAAATGTTTGGGGGTCCATTATTACCCTCCTTTAGCAACCTTATTTGAATGAAATGTATTAAAACCATCTATATATCTTAAGCAGTATAATTTTTGACATTATCATCATAGCTGCCAACTTTTCCGTTTTAGCCAGAAGATTTCCGTTTATATAGAGAATCTTCAGTCATCCGTTTTTCAATCAATTTCTTCTGGTTTTTTTTTGCAGATAAAAAAATTTTCTCATCAGTTATTTCTTTGACTTGACTAAAGGTTACAAACAGTTGTTCTGCTGTTGAAAATATTGAAAAGCTAGATTTTTTTGAAGAAAGTAATAAATCGCATATGTGAGAAAGTGGTTACCAATGCAGAATGCATGTCAATAGCTTTTATAATTTGCCACTCGCTGATCACATTGGACAATTGTTTCGAAAAATGGTTCCAGACTCCCACTGCCAAGAGATCTGCAACAACTAAAAAAAAATAATAATTTATTAACAATAAATAATAATATACAAAACAAACAGACAAAAGAAAAGAAAAAGAAATAATACACTAAGGGGCCAAGGGCCCTTCCAAGTGAAAACATTTTGTTAGTTCAATACATATATGCTAAAAGAGAAAAAAATTATAAAAAGAAAGATTTATACACCAAATAAGAAACCAAACCACAAATAAACACACATAAATATATACATTTTCAAGATAATTAACAAAATTAAATATGGCAAAAGACAGAGCACAAGTATAATTAATCCCTTTTTTTGGCTCTGTATAACATCACATAACAGACCAATCTCTCCCTTTTTTCATTACACAATAAAAAAAATAACTAGGTGGAAAATCAGGACTATACAATATAAATAAAAAAAAATTTCTTAAAAAATATCTTGTTTGTAATTGAGGTTAAATAATATGGGAGTTGATTATAAAGAAGTGGATAAATATATATATTTTTAAAAATAGATGTTTTTCTTTTCAGTTTTTTTTTACTGAAAGATATCCATTTATGCCACCTGTTGAGTTGGGTAGAGCATGGAAGTAAACTTATTGACTTATTAGTGTATAAACATGCTGTGAGTATTTTGAGTTTCTTTTTTATAATCCCAATGTTATGCATTATTTTGTTTTTATAATGACAAATATACACACAATGACTTTAGTTGTATAAGATGTTCAGGTGGTGTATAATCACTATGAAACTTATATCAAAAAATAAATTGGTTCTTGTCATTTGTGCCTCTTATCTTCTATATCTATCATTTGTACCTCTTATGGTTCTTATTATTTGTTAACCTCTCATTTCAAAATTCACTTACAAGACCATTCAGACATTAATAGTGAAGAAGGGGGCACAGATTAGATTAGAACAGCGCACATTTTCTTTGTTAAATTTGATGGAGAAATCTGAAAAGCTTATCATAGATGGAACCTTTTTTTTTGCCTGAATTTTCAGAGCAGTGGGCCCATCGGATAACCTTCCTGCTTTGGAAGGTAAATATTTCTTTTTGTGTGCAAATTCAATCAAGAAAGTTTTCTGTAGTTAAAATTTTGCATTGCCTTTGTTCTATTGTGGCAAGTCCAAAAAGTTTTATTTCCCAATTTCATTTTTCCCCCTCTCAAAGTTTGAGATGGGGTATCATCAATAATCCAAATGTGCCTTCCTTGATTTGATTCTCTAGCTATATAAATTTTCACAAATCTCCTGAAAAACATAAATGGATTCGTTTTCTGAAAAGGTAATTTAAACTTGTTACTAAATGAATATTTTGACAGGTTAGGATTTTAAAAGTATGGCTGCTAGAACGAGTAGAAAAGGCTGAAAGGAAATCCTTACAATACATCCTTTATCCATTTGCCATGATATCCTTTGTTATGAATTGTGTGTATTTTTAAAAACTCACTTTATTGTCCACTTATTAATGCTTTTTTAAGACCTGAAAGTAGTATAAAACACCTTTATAAAGCAGGAGATTTTCTCACTTCAGACTTTATTTGATTTATAAAATTATATTATATTAATAGTCCAAGATCCCAGAGCCCCCAGACGTTTCTTATTTTCTCACAAATAAAATATATGGGATAATGTAGTGTTTGTATAAACTTTGAGTGTGTGCATACCCGCTAACTTTGCCCGCCGACCAACCCTAACAATGACATAAAGCTGTATAAGTGCATTGTAACTAGTGAGAAGTGACTAGTAGTGAACCGACAATTTCGTTTGCAGCTTTATGCGATCGTAAGGGTTGGTGGGATTGGCTGCATTTCTCGCTATTCAACACTATTAGTACGTCTGGGGGATGTTTGGTCCATCTGATTGGTCTGGCTGCTTACAAAAAATATTGAAATAGTTCACCGAGTATCATCCTTAAGAAAAGTGAGCACTGTTTTTACCTACCTTTAGCACCTGGTACCTGTCAATTGGCCAAGTTAGCGGGTATGCACACACTCAAAGTTTATACTAACACTACATTATCCCATATATTTTATTTGTGAGAAAATAAGAAATGCCTGGGATTTATATTATGTTAATTTATATTATTTGATTTAGGTGTTGAAATTTCCTTGACTGGATGGTGTTTATTCTTGTATGAGCATTTTAATGACATCAACTATAAACACTTTTCGGTCGTTCTGAATCGCCAGTGTTCCCAAAATACCCAATTTTACATTTCTTTGGATTAATGTAAGTGTTTTCTCTTAGCTTTATTATTATAGCAGACATGTATCTGTGTTGAAATACTTGTTTGTTTTTATCAAAAGTAGATTTAACTCTGTCTGTGTCTGTTTTTAAAGTAAGTCTTATGTGCGGAAGAACTTTGCTTGACTTGGAAAATATAACTGGTCCTTCATACTACTAAGTAAAACAAACTTTTTGTTCTGCCATAATCATAATAAGTGTTGGTAAAAAATTCATTATTTTATAAAAATGCTTCATGGTTTGGTAATGTTTTATAAATGACATACGCTATTTAGTAATTAAAGCTGTTATAATGTCTTATTTCTTTCGATTTTGTTGATTACTTTTGTTTTTAATTGCCTTTTCTACAAATGTACTCTTTTAGTGCAGTTTTTTTTAAATTTTATTTTCAAATGAATGGTGGAAGTGGAATTATGCTGTAAAAATAACAGTTAAGTAAAGAGTGATTTTTAAAGAGTGATTATCAAATTTGCATTACAAAGTTACGGTGAGTAAATTAAAATATTAAGTTGTTATTATCCCCAGAAATTAAGTAAAAAAATATTGAATTGCAGTGGGAATAGTTTTATGGGTGTCTTTGTTATATTCCTCCTGGAATTTTTATTTCTGATATAGGGGGGGAATTCATGTCATTTCCAATCTGTGCTATTTAATATTAAGTTCTAATTATAAAAAATAAAATCTATAAGAGTTTAAAAGGTATTTCAAAATTTTTTTTAATCACAAAAAAAAGTACAATAACCCTCTTATAGGGTAAATTTTGGATTTCGTCAGCTAGAGACGAGCATTTTTTCAGAAAAACACTTTTTACTTTAAAAAGTTCAGTGGAAGGCCTAATTACTGTTATTTCACTGGCCTTTATAATTTAAATTTAAAACATCAATTTAACACCAAAATGGCATCATTTGAGGGAGTTCCTTTGAAGAAAATTGGAATTTAATTACTTTCATCCACTGTAGTACATTATATAAGCTTTGATGAGCGCAACATCTCTGATACCCTTTACTCTTAAATTATAGGCACTATAGGTACAGTTAATAATATTAAATAAATATAAACCATCTAAAACCACCTAAATTACACATTTTGAACAAGTTTTACAACAATATACGTATATCTAAAAATAATATTTTTTATTTATGAAAATTGGTAATTTTTTCCATTTTTTTTTCAAACTTTGGGGCTCTATGTCAGAGCTAAGTTCATACAATAGTTATAAATGACATACGCTATTTAGTAATTAAAGCTATTACAATGTCTTATTTCTTTTCTATTTTGTTGATTACTTTTGTTTTTAATTGACCAGCCTTTTTTTCTCCAAATGTACACTTTTAGTGCAGTTTTTTAAAATTTTATTTTCAAAGGAATGGTGGAAATATGCTGTAAAAATAACAGTTAAGTAAATTTGCCTTTCAATTTAAGTTGTGGTGAGAAAATTAAAATATTAAGTTGTTATTATCCCAGAAATAAAGTTGAAAATTATTGTATTACAGTTGAAATAAATTTGAGGGTGTCTTTGTAATATGCCTTCTGATCCATTCGAAGGCAATGGGTGAGTTTATATAGAGGACCTTAAACCACCACTAAAGCTCGCCACCCTGACTGGCAGTCCTCTTTAATAATGCATCAAACCATATGAACTGGTGACTATATATATAACTTTGCGCTCAATGAAACTTTTGCAAATTCATTTCTAAAGACAGCCTCTTATGTCTGGATGAATAAAACCTAAGATTATTGGACAATAATTTATAAGACATGCAAATATTTTACTTAGTTTAAACAAAATACAGCAACGTTAGTTGACCTTACTATAACAAAGAAATTAGTTTTTCCCATCGCAGTGCGTCTGAATTTCGAATGAAACCTCAATTTTAAAATACGATTATTTCGTTAAACCCATGTATGTATGTGTCTTTTTATCACACTTACCTAAACTCCTCCTATCAACCCAACAGGCTATGTGTTTGACCACTTTCTCCTTCCGCGTAGTGATGTATTGGCTTCAGGAAACGTTGCTGTGAAGCATAGAAATTTTATATTTTAATCTAAAATAAAGTTCAAAATGGATTACTCAAGATGGCGGTAAAGCTTCAACTCCCACTGAATCCTTGCTCCATGTGCTCGACCGTATAGGGGTAGCTGCCCTCCCCCCATAAATCATGTGTAATTTACTTTTACTTCAAACCCTGTTTTTAGAATCAAATTTTCAAAGTTTTTCTGAGGAAGCCCCCCCCCATTTGTATTTAAACCTTTTATATTGTTTATATTTTTTTCTGATATGTTCAGCAAAATCAAAATCCTACCTAAATGTGTATGTCCATAAGTTTAAAAGAACTGTTACTTGAAACCTTGTTTTCAGAGTTAAAATTTCCAACAATTTTTTGAGGGAGGACCCCCAGGCCCCCCTTTGATACTTGAACATTTATTATTAACAACTTTTCATATACAGGGTGTTTCAAAATTGCGTTGCACGGCTTTTATTCGGAACCAACGCCTCCTAGGGTCGTGGAAGTAAGGTCTACCCCTAGGTAAGTGAGCCTGGAGAATACACTGAAATGATTTACAGCGCCCCTAGCGGCGAAATTAAAAAGTTAAAAAAATTAATTTAAAAACTAAAAGAGATAGAGCAAAAACCTCAGTGAGAGTATGGTTGCCAACGTCATGAAGAACTCACTGTAAGAAAATTCATGAAAATATGTTGAATATTCGCGGAGATATTAGCATGTGAAAATAGCACTTTTTCAGGGGTCAAAAAAGAAAAATCTTGCATATTTGCAGCTTTTTTTGATTTTTTTATTAAATTTTGGTTTCTTTAAACTAAAAAACACAAAACTACAAAATAACACTAAAAAATTTGCAAATATGCGAACTTTTTCTTTTTAGACCCCTGAAAAAGTGCTATTTTCACATGCTAATATCTCCGCGAATATTCAAGATATTTGGATCAAATTTTTTTCAGTGAGTTCTTCATGACGTTGGCAACAATACTCTCACTGAGGTTTTTGCCTTTAGTTTTTAAATCAATTTTTTTAACTTTTTAATTTCGCCGCTAGGGGCGCTGTAAGTCCTCTCAATGGATTCTCCAGGCTCACTTACCTAGGGGTAGACCTAACTTCCGTGAGCCTAGGAGGCGTTGGTTCCATATAAAAGCCGTGCAACGCAATTTTGAAACACCCTGTATATTAAGTTCTCCTTTAGACACAAATTCTACCTTAAATGTGCATGGAAGGGGCTGACTAATATTTTTGGGCCCCTCCCGCGAAATAAATCCATATTCGCCAGCACCGATTAAAAATTAAAAATAAGAGCTCCCACCCATGGCTGTAACAATTTTTTAAGTTATTGTGAATGTTTATTATGTTGCTTTTTGCCTTGAAAATTCTAAAGATTATACAAGGAGTGATCCATCTCGAGTAATCCTAAATGGTCCAAAAAGTGGTCACAAATTCTACTTTTTAGGGTCAAAAACTTTTGGGGAGGACCCAGGGTTGGACAATGGGTTTTTTTAAAAAAAGAAGCTTGTGAAAAAAAACCTCAAAACGGACACATTTTTGGTTTTTTTCAAGAAAAATCAAGATTTTGGCAGTTTTAATATGAAGAAAAGCATTTAACAAAATAACATACACATAGAATAAATTTAGAATAGAACACATTTAACATATATAGAATAAACTCACTAAAATTTGAAAAAAAAACTTACTACTATTCAGGAGAAAACTAAACTTTAAAAAAACCCCACACTTTTTCCGAAAAAAATTTATTTTTACGGGTTTTATCAGAATTTTATTGAATAAACCCAACCTACTTGGGTTTTAGCCAACCCTGGGATGACCCCTCTTTGTTTCCATGCTGTCCACAAAACTTTGAAGTCGGTTTGGGGGCTCCAGAAACATAAAAAAGTCGACCCGGCTTGCCCCCCATTTAAGTGAAACCCTGGCCACGCCCATATTCAGAAGAATGATTTTTGGCACTGTATATTTGGACGGCTTTTTTTCAACTAAACTCTACTCTAACTTCCACGGCTAGGCGTTCCATTGGTTCCATCACTAAGCGCCGAGACTGCTACGTCATCACGAGACCTACAGCGCATGCGCCACTGGCCGTTTTAGCCGTCCAAATATACACTTCCATGATTTTTTCAGTGTATCTTCTTCATCGCTTTTGAAGCACGAGCAAAGAACGCGCGATTGGTTCTTCTAACGGCCACCAGATGGCGCTGCAAGCGGAGGTTTCGGTTTCTCCGCAAAAAGGGCGTTCGTTTCAAGTTCTTCTTTCGGAGTAAGCTTCACCTGTACTTCACGCTTCACTGTGAGGCTCCTCACTGTGCGGGGAAAACAACCCACTGATCACGTCTAATGAGGAAGTTGCATGATTTTTTATATTTTTTTAATCGACTAGGGGACTCTGCCCCCTGCTCGCTATCGCTCACCAACCCCCGGAACTGCTTCGCAGTTCGTTGAAGACCGCTTCGCGATCTTAGCGAGCAGAGCTCGCTTGTTTCATCTCAACTATCCAGTAAAACCTGGAACTTGTCGGCTTAGTTTATGATCATTTAAAATTGAAACTTCTATCTCTCGAACTTATCAATAACTTAATTCGGACCATATCTACAAAAATATCAAAATAAAACTGCAACTGAAATATCCTTGTTTTAACTTGTCAATAATTTAATCCAAATGTTTTTAAAATATCCAGCAAGTCTACTAATTATCATCAACTATCTTTGAGAAAAAGCATGCCATTAATATCTTTTAAATTTATAAAATGCACGTGTATCTAGTCCTAGTGAATCGTTGGAAATAAAAGAAATCAGACTCACATAAAAATCGGCTGTTTCTCTAGTGAACTACCAGAAAGAGATGAAAAAATTGAAACTTTGAATCTTAATAATTCTAAAAATAATTCGAATTTTTTAAAAAACGAAATGCAAATCTTTTTATAAAAAATAATTGTATGTGTGTTTAAAATATCATAGTTTTACTGTGATTAGTTTTTCTGTTATAACGAAAAAACCGAAAAAGGGTAAAAAATTTCGAAACTTTAGAATTTAATTACTCCAAAAATAATTCGAAATTCGAAAAAAGGGCGACGAGGTGCAAAACTTCATACCTAAGAGTATGTGTCTGCAAAAAATCATGTTTCTGCTGTAAATAGATTTTTCTGGGGGCGAACTCGCAGTCGAAAAAAATAATTTTCGACTTTGACATTAAATAACTCCAGAACTAATTATCTAATTAATTAGGTCTGGAAACTGAAATGACCCTCATACATTTGTCTACCAATGGTCAAAATTTCATAATATTCCTTCAAATAGTTTTTGCGTAGTGATAGTTCAAAGTGTTCAAAAATAAAATTTTCAAAATCTGCGGTGACGGTGACTACGGCGGCGGTCACTGTTACTTTTTTTTAATATAGAGAGATTCCTCTTGCAAAAATAAGCAACTACCCAAAATTTGAGGCCGCTTGAGAAATTTGATTGCAAAAAAAATAAAATAAACAAACATCCCCTTTTCCAAAGCACGCAAAAATACTAAGAGTTTGGGATGTGACGTCATCGTACGGTGACCATTGTTGGAAAGCAGGTGAGTTGATGGTATGATTGTTGACGTCATCGTACAGAGTTTTCAGTCAAGTGTTTTTTTCTCGACTTTTAAATTAAAATATTTAATTACTTGTGCATTTTTTTGAAAAATTGACTAGGTAGTATTCATTTTCACCATGGTCAATACTTTTTCAGTTATAGTCGGCTAGACTAGTATACTTGCCCTCCGCTCTCTTGCGTTACCATTCCTATACCGTGCTGACGAGTCCTAACAAGGACGAAACCGGTCCACGGTTGGAGGTGACGCTTGAGAGTTTTGAGAGCGCCTGTGGCGTGGAAGCGTGATGCGCTACCACTGCGCCACTGGGCTTCTACCTCCATACTAACGCGTATAATCGTATCACCAGTAGCTACTTCCTAATTGTCCTTGATGGCCAGTGGCGGATTTACAAATGTGCCGCCTATAGGCTGAACCAAAATTTGCCGCCTATATTCTTTACATCTTACAAAACTAAACAGGGGTGTCATTTCAGTTTTTGGTTGGGGGGTCATAGATTTTAAGGGGGTTTGGTACACGCCGTGACAGGACTTTTGGTTTCTTATTTTTTTGGGGGGGAGTGCGGTCTAACTGAACGTCTTCTTAAGGTCCCGAGTGTATTTTTACCTAGTGTTAAATAACTTAAAAGTAATGTTTTACACGAAATATTACAATTTTACAATGTAAGCTCGAAGTAAAAATGGGCGGTCTGGGGTGACCCCCAGAAATTTTTTGAAAACTTGCTTCTTAAAGAAGTGTTTCAGCTCATTTTGAGACCCTTACACAGGGTCGTAACTAGACTCTTTTCGGGGGGAGGGGTTGGCAAGAAATTTTCTTGAAACTTTATTTCGATTTTGTTGGTGACCTAGGTAAAAAGACAGCGGCGGATCCAGGATTTGGTATCGGGGAAGGGGGCTGAAAATTTTCAATATTAAAATCGTCTACTAATACAATAGAAGGGGGGGTTTGGGGGTCCTCTCCCAGAAAATGTTTGGAAATTTAAGTAAAAAAGCAGATTTTCAACTCGTTTTGGTACACCGAATTCGGATATCGGACATACATTTTCAAGAATTTAATTTACATTTTGGTAGGATTTTTGTGTTTCGACGAACTTTTTACAGAAAAGTGGTAAATAATAGGGTTCGAAATTTCAAAGGGAGGTCTGGCCCCACCCCCCAGAAAATTTCTGGAAATTTGACCCCATAAACAGGATTTTAACTCGTTTTAGAGTCGCTTTTCCCTTTATTACCCCCTAAGTTCCCACTTCCCCTCCTTTTCACAGTCAGTTCTTATTACTTTTGGGTAGGGGGCTAAAGTCCCCTAGCCCCCTGGATCTGCTAGTGTGATGAGTAGAACTCCTAACTCACGGCCCCTTTATGATCTCACTCATTTTTAGACTAACCCGAAGAGGATCACTCCTTTATGTCCCAGAATTTTCAAGCAACGACTGCTATAATATAGATTTCAAAACATCAAGGGGGATTGGGGGTTCTCCCCAAGAAAAATGTCTAAATTTCAGGGGGGGGGTTGAACCCCCCGCACTTGATACGGCCCTGCCCTTACAGTTCCTTTAAAACCACAGAATTTTCTGGGGGAAAAAGTTTTAACGTCAAACGGGGGCCAGAGGTCCTCCCCCAGAAAACATTTTCGGAAATTTCCCCCAAACTTGTGTTTATCTACTTTTAAACTCTATCGAGAGGAGAGAACGCCAAAAGGGAAAAGCTTCTTGTAGGCAGCATAATTTTCAAGGGGAAAACACTGGATAACAGATATCAAAATTTGAGAGGGGAGTTTGGGGGTTCTCCCCCAGACATTTTTTTGAAATTGTCTATTAAAGTTAGTGTTTTAGCTCATTTTGAAACCCTTTGGGTAACAAAGAGAACAGTTCCTTGAAAACTACAGAATTGCTTTTTTAAGGACGTTCTCGTCTGAGCTTATGCTTAGTGTTTCATTTCTCCTCTCCTTTTTTATTCAGAAAAAAATTATGCCGTCAAAAATTTGCCGCCTACTAAAATTTGCAGCCGTAGGCTATAGCCTAGCTAGCCTATTTAGAAATCCGCTACTGTTGATGGCTCGGTTGGTAGAGTCACGGTCCTGGTGAACACAGAAGGTAATCAGGTCAAACCCTGCTAACTTAACTTCCTATTTTAATACATTTTATAGTTAAATTGAATTTAAAACACAATTCCACTATGCATATTGCCCACAGTAGCTGGCTACGCTGTGTCCTTGATGGCTCAGTATATTGAGCCACGGTCCTAGTGTACAGAAGGTACTGGGTTCAAACCCCACTAACTTAACTTCCAGTTTTAGTGAATTTTACAGTAAAATTAAATTTAAAAAACAATTCCACTATGCATATTGCCCACAGTAGCTGGCTACGCTGTGTCCTTGATGGCTAACTAACTTAATTCCAGTTTTAGAGCATTTTACAGTAAAATTAAATTTAAAAAAAAATTCCACTATGCATATTGCCCACAGTAGCTGGCTACGCTGTGTCTTTGATGACTCAGTGGATTGAGGCACGGTTTTGTGTACAGAAAGTACTGGGTTCAAACCCCACTAACTTAATTCCACTTTTAGTGCATTTTACAGTAAAATTAAATTTAAAAAACAAATCCACTATGCATATTGCCCACAGTAGCTGGCTACGCTGTGTCTTTGATGACTCAGTGGATTGAGGCACGGTTCTAGTGTACAGAAAGTACTGGGTTCAAACCCCACTAACTTAACTTCCAGATTTAGAGCATTTTACAGTAAAATTAAATTTAAAAAACAAATCCACTATGTATATTGCCCACAGTAGCTGGCTACTCTGTGTCCTTGATGGCTAACTAACTTTATTCCAGTTTTAGAGCATTTTACAATAAAATAAATTTTAAAAAACAGACAATTCCACTATGCACTTTGCCCACAGTAGCAGACTACAAAGTGTCCTTGATGGCTCAGGGGGTAGAGTCACGGTGCTGGTGTACAAAGGGTACTGGGTTCAAACCCCACTGACCTAACTTCCAGTTTTAGTGCATTTTTAATTTAAAAAATTGAAATTACACTATATAGTTTGCCCACACAGTAGCTGATAACGAAGTGTCCTGGATGGCTTAGGGGATAGAGTCACGGTGCTGGTGTAAAGAAGGTACTGGGTTCAAACCCCACTAACTTAACTTCCAGTTTTGGTGCATTTTACAGTGAAATTAAATTAAAAGAACTGAGAATTCCAATATGCACTATGACAATTAGCTGATTACGAAACGTCCTTAATGGCTCAGTTGGTAGAGTCGTGGTCCTGCTGTACAGAAGGTGCTCGGTTCAAACCCTACTATCCCCTCTCTCTATCTCTCTCTCTCTCTCTCTCTCTAACCTAATGTCACAGCAGACCTGTTGGGAAGCTGGTGACCGAGTCGAGTCCGTTCACCCGTCGAAGATGTCGGGGCTCGGACGAGAGGAGGTCGTTCTGTCGGACCTGATCTGCTCCCCGGGGGGTCGCGGGCCTAGGGGGTTCTTCGGATAACCCCCGAAAGCCCCTTCGCCCTGGGGGCCAGCGGAGAAAGGTCCGGCAGGAAGCCAGTTTTGCTAAAATTTTTAGTCTCAAGGTACAATAAGCAATTTGTGAACGGTCCCCAAACGGGATGCAATATAGAGACGACCCCCGAGGTTATGAGATTTCAAAATTTTGACTCCATTACCCGTCTTCAGCACCCCCGGTAAAAGGGCTGAAGCACAAACTATTAAGTTTTCACTGTGACTGTGAGTTAAAATAATATTTTAATAAATTTGTTTTCTGGTGCAGGGAATCGAACCAGCAACCTTAGGTTCTGCAGCCTGGAGCAACCACACCAACCCATTCGTACCTGCATCAGGAGTAGTTTTCTAATAAATTTAAAGTTGCCATATATCCCTCTGACAGTTAAAATTAAACCATAATTAAGTGTTCCATCTGAGGCAGGGAATCGAACCAGCAACCTTAGGTTCTGCAACCTGGAACATTCACACCAAGCCATCCGTACCTGCATCATGAGCAGTTCTCTAATAAATATAAAGTTTACATATCCCTATGACGGTTAAAATTACTTCCTAATTAAGTATACCTTCGGAGGCAGGGAATCGAACCTGCAACCTTAGGTTCTGCAGCCTGGAGCATTCACACCAAGCCATCCGTACCTGCATCAGGAGCAATTCTCTAATAAATGTATAGTTTACATATCCCTTTGACGGTTAAAAATAATCCTAATTAAGTGTCCCATCGGAGGCAGGGAATCGAACCAGCAACCTTAGGTTCTGCAGTCTGGAGCATTCACACCAAGCCATCCGTACCTGCATCGGGAGCAGTTCTCTAATAAATATAAAGTTTACATATCCCTTTGACGGTTAAAATTTATTCCTAATTAAGTGTCCCATCGGAGGCAGGGAATCGAACCAGCAACCTTAGGTTCTGCAGCCTTGAGCATTCACACCAAGCCATCCGTACATGCATCAGGAGCAGTTCTCTAATAAATGTATAGTTTACATATCCCTTTGACGGTTAAAATTAATTCCAAATTAAGTGTTCCATCAGAGGCAGGGAATCGAACCAGCAACCTTAGGTTCTGCAGTCTGGAGCATTCACACCAAGCCATCCGTACCTGCATCAGGAGCAGTTCTCTAATAAATATAAAGTTTACATATCCCTTTGACGGTTAAAATTAATTCCTAATTAAGTGTCCCATCGGAGGCAGGGAATCGAACCTGCAACCTTAGGTACTGCAGCCTGGAGCATTCACACCAAGCCATCCGTACCTGCAACAGGAGCAGTTCTCTAATAAATATAAAGTTTACATACCATATAAATTAGAAGTGAATTTTTTAAAATCAAAGCATTATAAAGGCAGTCCTCCTATAAAAGGGTATAGAATCAGTATTCCCTAATTACTATTTCAAATCAAATTTCAAGGTGCATGGAAAATTTAACTAGCTTTTAATTTTTTATTTCAAAATGTGTGTATAAAATTCTATAAAATGTAAAAAAATTAAAGGCAATTCGTTAGGGGGCGATGGAAAAATATCTTCTTTAAAGATGGGGGGTGGTCCCAAAGGAACCTATCTGAAGGAAAGGAGTTTGGGAACCTATGTTCTACCTCGTCAGTGCCTTTCAGTGGGACCGAGTAAAACGGTGATATAGTTCTCTCTTAATGATAACTTGTAACATATTTTTTCCCAGTTAAGTCTTTACAACAGGAGAAAAAAATAAAAATAAAACGCAATAAAAATTTTATAAGCAAAAAAAATATGTTTAAAATGTTAGTCATTTCAACTAGAAAAGATAAGATTGTTTTCCATTGACAAGTTTAAAATTTTAATTGTAAACGCTTTAGAAAATATTTTTTTTAAAAATAATATTTCAATGACCCCTAACTGTCTTTCTCACTCACAATGACAGCTTTACTTTCTATCAAAAATTTTCCTCAGAAGAATGACTTTTCGGCGCAAGCTCAGACTTGCGTATGCGCCAAGTTTTTAGCATTAAAGATGACTAATATGGTAACCCTAACTCATGTTAAAAGAATAATTTGGCTTCTAAATGTGCCGCTAAACAGCCAAAATTCGCCAAGCATACGCAACTCTGAACTTGCGCCGACTTTTCAGACATCCTTTCTGGATTATTGAAGCTCAAGCAATGAACGCACGATTGTTTCTTCCCTCAATTAACAGATGGCGCTGCAAACGAAGGTTTCGGTTTCTCCGCAAAAAGCGCGTTTCTTCGCAGGAGGCGCTTCTTTCAGAGCTCTATAGTAACTTTCTGGCTTACAAAGGCAGGTACAGAGGGGAGGGGGCTGGTCCTTTCCGAGAAACCATATCAAATATAGCTTAAAATCTCTTTTACAATGGTAAAATTCAATAAATTTTTTGAGGATGAACCCCCAAACTTCCTATAAAACTGTGAGATCTATTTTATAGTTTTTTCCCTTAAAAATTCAGCCGCTTATTTAAAATAGTCCCCTTTTGGGTTTTCTCTACACAATGTCAAAATGGAACACCAACTCTTAAAAGGGAATAATTCAAAATTATTTCTGGAGAGAGTGAATACAATAATTTGGCGTCTATTCTTTCAAGATCAAAGATCAAGATCTATTAGATCTCAAAATCAGCTGAGAAACTTTACTCTTAGACTCTTAATTTCACGAAACTTTCTGGGGGAGGAACCCGACATCTCCTTTCCTTTGGAGGAAGCATTACCAGAGAATACAACTTTTAATACTTTAGCATAATTTTGCGTTTCTGTTTATGTTAGACTCTGAGAAGACCTCGGAGGGGCCTAAACACCTCTGGGTTTTGCCCCATCAAGCCCTTAGAAAGAAATATTTCTATTTCCTTTCATAAACATTAGTTTTTCCATGGTTTTTCTCCGAGTATTAAATGAGATACAAAAATAATTAATGTAACTGTGCAATGTTCAGGCGCGGATCCTGCACGGCTCCAAGGGGGTCACTTTACCAGACAAGATCCCCTTATGGTACCATTGGGGTTCCTCCCACAGAAAAAATTTAAATTTGACGTCTAAAAGTAGGGTTTTAATTCATTTTTAGGAACGTTTTGAGTCAAAGGGGGGGCATTTTTAAACACCATTACCTTTTGACCCAAAATATTGGAGATATATTGATCACTAAAGATCCCCTTGTGCTACTAATGGGGGGTCCTCTCCAAGAAAAAATTTTTGAAATATGACGTGTAAAAGTAAGGGTTTTTACTCATTTTGAGAACCTTTTTGGGTTCCCAAGGGGGGAACTGTCCAGAGTGCCAACCCCTGGGGTAATGTTTGAAGTAACTATAGACCCCTGAGAAGCTTCTTAAAAGAACTCTTTGCAATGCTAAAATTGAAAGAAATTTCTAAGGATCCTGAAATTTTTTCCCATTCATTTTCATTTTTCCATTCCATTTTTTTTCCTTCTCTGGCAGGGTTGGGGTTTTCCCGTCCAAAACTAGTTATCCCATACCACTGGGAAAAACTGGTAAATACCGGGAAAAACTTCCAATTGACAAAATAAAGGAAGTATTAGGTTATGGCCTTTTTAAACATATTATAAAACCTTTTAGTTAAAAATGACATTTTTTGGGAGGGGGGTTGAAGTTATTAGGTGGGAAAAATATAAGTGAGCAAGAGAGTTTTGACATTTAACATAAAATTTGCATATATGAATTTCTCAAATAAAAATAGAGAATATTTTAAAACAAATTTACTTATAATATCTGTGTCTTTAAGAGAAGCTTTATATATAGTTTTTTAAATGTTAATAAAAACATAATTTAAATAAATAAAACGTAAATGTAAATCTTGATTGCAAGATAACTTTTTTGAAGTAACAAGGTATGATAATGCGATGAAAAGGGCATAACCATCAAAAGATGACATTCCTCAGACACATGATAAAAGCCATACTCATAACATAGGATAAAGCTTATTTAAGGTCATTTTTCTAAAAAAAAGTCTGTATAAACTTTTAAAACATTCATCTATGAACAGAATAAATTCAATAAATAATCAGTTTTTCCCACTTTTTCCCAGGACGGTAAATACCGGTTTTTACCATGGTATTTACCGGGGGTGGGAAAAACCTTGCCAACCCTGATTCTCTGGTCCCAATTGAACATACTTTGTTTGTATTTCTGTGGAAAAATGCACACCCCGACTTCGCTCGGTCCCCCCTACAATACTGAAAACATTTTTACAGTCGATGGACTTACCTTTTAAAACACACGAAATCTCAGCTGAAAGAAAACCACTTAAATTGACCAATAAATTATAATTCTGCTTACTTCACAACAACAAAAGTAAAAATAGAGAGACAAAGTTAAAAAGTAATACTCTTCACTTAGTCCTTTTAAATGAATATCAATGGGGTCCCAACACATTCAATGATAGGTTGGTTGTTTGGATTTTTTTGGCGCAAGGCCCAAATCAGGGCGCCAGACTAAGATAGATTATATTAAAAACCACAGAGAAAAGAACGTTAGTCTGAACACATTCAATGAATTAACCAAAATGTAAAAACACCTTTAAATCAAAGACTGACTTTATTTTGGCTTAGTTTTTTACAGCACAAAGAATAAGACAAACTAACTTAAATTACAAATTAAATAAAAAAAATACAAAGAATTGACATTTATTAAAGTATTACTTTAGAAACTAAAGTGATAATTTCTTGTTTATTAATATGGTTTTGAATGAAATTAATCAATAAGTTCAAATTCAACCGTTTCAAAAAAATGTCTATTAAGAAATGTAGTGTTCCAAACAGGTGTTTCATTTACCCCTATAGTATTTTCAAGTCATTTCAAGTAGAAAACATTTTTTTAAAACATTTATATATTGTACAAAATATACTCCTCCTGAAAAGCAGGATAATATTTCTTTCTGTTCAAAATTGCTAAAAATCAAAACATAACTAATCAAGTACTAAAAGGTTTTCATGAATACAAGCACATATTCTTTAATTTCTTCAAGCCATTTAAAAAAACTAGATTTAGATAAAAATAAAGAGGCAGATTCTACAAGCTTTCTTGCAGTTTCTTTGTAGACACATTTTAAAACACCAACATGATAGTATTGTAACATTAACAGCTCATGGGTGTTTAATTGTATTGCAATTTTTGAATAGCCTATTCGAAAATTGCAAGACTGGACTATCAATTGCAAAAGAACCTATCATCTGAACAATTCAATGTCTTCTTTAACTTGGAGTTAAAGCTGTATCCGTGTAAAAACAGGCTCATATCTTGGCAAATAGTGAGATGTAAGTACTGAGTAAATCTAGGACAAATTGCTGCCAATTTCACGTTTTGTACCTTCACAAACGGAATTCCCTTCACAGAACTTTTAAGCAGATGAAATTCCGACCCCAAGACTGAAGTTTCTTGACATGAAAAGATAAAAATAAAGTAACAAATCCTTTCAAGCAGTTTCTTTTTAAAGATGCACCTAAAAATATCAATTTCCTGCTCTAAATTTTTTAGTTACTTATTTACAACATGTGTATTTAGAATTTCAACTCTTAATCTTATAAAAGGCTATTCTTGACTAATATTAGTTTAAAATTGTGAAAATGGGGAAAGATAAGAGAAAAACAATTAAAAGTAGAACAGAACCCTAAAATAAACAAATAACGAAGACACTTGGTTCTAGTTAATAGAAACTTGAACTTTTTAAGATAATAATGATTTGGTAAAATGTGCTTCGCGTAACCTAAATATAAAAATATTGCTTATATTGGGTTGTCCCATAAGTTCTGTTACTTTTTACGAAATTTTGTCTTTGAAAATTTTTTATGAAAAACTGGTAATAGGTGGAGATTTCAAACAAAGGGGATTTTGATATATGCATATTTATGAACATAATGTGTGATTTTGGAAGTTCTCATGATATTATTTCTTTTCAAAATGGCGGTTTGAAAAAAAGACCAAAAACAACGATTTTAGCGTAATTTTTTTCTTTTGTTTAAAAAACTAGGAAAAACGCATAATTCATGGCTAAAAAAAGTTTTACTGTATATTTGAAATGTTTAGATTACGATGTCATAGTTTCATAATGATTCGATAAGTTTAAGGTTGGAAATTTTGGCTTTAAAACTTCATACATTTGTAATTTCACGTGTTTTTTAAAGCACGCCTATTGTTTTTCTAAGCAGCTGGTATGAAGTAATTAAAGGCAGGTGTTTTTTGAACCATAATGCTTGTTAATGCATCGAATGGATGTCATTAATGCATTGAAAGTATCTCTTCATAATATCATTCAATTGATTTATTTGTAATTGCCAAGGAGTTGTTTTTATTGTAATGTTTTCGTATGAAGCAAAGGAAATTGCTTTGTTTGCTGAGCGTAAGTTCAGCGAGTGTAATTGTGATAGGCTAAAACGTTGCGCGCTTGCATTGTGCGCACTATTTTCTAAACTTCAGTTCAGATATAATTTAATATACTGCATATTTTGAATACGTGGGTCTTTCCTAAGCTTTTTTATTGATTTTGATGCTTTTTTTCATAAAAATTTCTTTGAAATGACAACATTACTGAGGTAAGTTTTTTGCAATAGATGTTACGTTTGGGACTGAAATTTCCCAAGTTAAAGTTATCGAATTATCTTGAAACTATGACATCTTAAACTAAACATTTCAAACATATAGTAAAACGTTTTTTAGCCCTGAATTATGCGTTCTTCCTAGTTTTTTAAACAAAAGAAAAAATGTACGCGAAAATCGTCGTTTGTGGTCTTTTTTTCAAACCACCATTTTGAAAAGAAATAATATCACGAGAACTACCAAAATCCTACATTATGTTCATAAATATACATATATCAAAATCCCTTTTGTTTGAAATCTCCACCTATTACCAGTTTTTCATAAAAAATTTTCAAACACAAAACTTTGTAAAAAGTAACAGAATTTATGGTACAACCCAATATTTTCAAGTCATTTCAAGTTAGAAAACATTTTTTCACAACATTTATATATTGTACAAAATATACTCCTCCTGAAAAGCAGGATAATATTTTTTCTGTTCAAAATTGCTAATATTCAAAACATAACTAATCAAGTACTAAAAGGTTTTCATGAATACCAAGCACAAAAATATTCTTTAATTTCTTCAAGCCATTTAAAAAAACTAGATTTAGTAAAAGATAAAAATAAAGATAGGAGATAAGACAAAAACAATTACAAGTAGAACAGAATTCCAAAATAAACAAATAACTAGACACCTGGTTCTCTAGTTAATAAAAACTTGGAACTTTTTTTTGTAAAATGTGCGTCTCGGACCCTAAATATAAAAATAGTACTATACTTGAATATATAAAATTTTTTTCAAGAAAATACAGTAATTAAGGAGTTGCATGTGGCATTTTCCTTTATACAATTACAACAGGACAATTTGGGAAATTTTAGTAAACACGAACACTATTAAAGAGAGGAATCTTGATGATATAACATTAATGAAACAAATTACACTACAAGGTTTTTGTAATTTTAAAAATAATGGTGCAACAAATCTCTGTTCCTTATCAATGATATCCATGTCACAGAATCTTCTAGGAGTGAGAATATATGCCTCAAGACCAAATTACCCTAGAAATTGTTTTGGGGGTAAAATTAAGTTCTCCAAATAATGCTACAGACATGGATGTGTGTTCCAAATGTGCCTGTTATAAATGGAGGACCCCAGTATTCCCTTCCTTCAATTATTGATTGAATAACTTAATCAAGGGATTCCCACCCTGGAATATTGCATGACATGAATATCATCGATCAGGAACTGATATTTGTGTACAATTATTCTTAAGTTACAAACTATCCTTAATTTTTGGACACAAGAGCAATTGACTGATAAATAAGTAAATTATGTTGGAAATTCACTTAAAGACACTCTAGGTTTCATGTGACTAAGTTAACATATTTTACTTTATTCATTTGGAGGAAAATTAAAAAACTCTTTTGGCTATAAAAATGCAAAAACACTTCCTATATAATTTTCTCACTGGTTAAAATTTTATATCAAATAGACTATAATCTGTTAAAGCAGTTGTAAGAAGTAGCACTTAGCGTCAGATAATATTTGTAGAACTTTTCTATTGGGTCATTTTTCATTGGAATATCAAGAGAAGGATATTTTAATTTATGAATGAATTCCGAATGTGAACTACTTTCTGGACCATGAGTGAGAGTACACAGAAGATGGTAAATAACAGGTTGAAATGTATCAAAAGCACAATTAGGTCTTGAATTATAAAACAAAGCTTATGAGATTTCTCGTAGAGATGATACACAAGCAGTTTGTCTCACTTTATCCAAGTCCAGCATCTTTAGCCAAGGAATAAAGTCCTTTTGCAGTTTATGTGTTTTTGCTCCTTACAAGAGGAACAGTTTCCCAGGAACCTACCTAAAATGGAAAATTAACCTTATTACAAGTAGAGAGAGTTCAGAATGAATTATTGAACAAGAAATTGTGAAAGAGGTTAGAATTTTACATTTCAACGGAATTGCAGGGATGCAGAAAATGTGTTTACTTTCAAGATTTCCCTCAATCCATACAAAAATTTCCCCAAAATTTAAAAAATGATAAAGACCTTCAAAAATTCTGAATTATTGTCAGTATCAGAAATCTGTTAAAAAGTAGTGACACGAATAGCCGCGTAAATTTTTATTACTGTACTAAAATTCAATTCAATAGTATACTTTTCCACGTAATTTCCCCAGATGGCTAAAATTTCCCCCGATCCTAGATCGGACATATTCTGCATCCCTGCGGAATTGTATAGTTAAAAAAATATTTTCAACCAAATCAACAATAAACCTTCCTTCCTAAATAATGATTTCTTAAATAATAATAATAATCCTAAATAATGAGTTTTTTTGACGATCCTTAAAGAAAAATAAAGCAAATCTCGGGAGTTTTTCATGAATTTCAGGCGTGCAAATTTCGTATCAATGGCCTTCATGAAGTATTTCTTATTTACATTTCAATTTTGATACTCTTCCTAGCAACAGGCTTTCTCTTTACTCAGTATTTATTCCCTTCCGTGTAGTGACGGTCGGGAAACATTGCTGTCTTGTAGAGATTTTTAGAATTCACAAAACGAATTTTGGAAAATACGAATAAAAATTAAGCTGCAAAAAGGTTTTATGTTACTGCTGGCAACAAGAGATAAACTCGAATAATCGAAGTCGGGATGGATACTGTATTCTAGAATGCGCCAAAGAGGAATTACTTACAGCCTAATTTATTCAACAAGTCATTGACGCCAAAACAAGGGTCAAATCAATTCCACTGGGAACAACAGTTATCATCCTGTAACCTTATGAGCACTGAAGCTTTTCTTCTTTGATTTCACACCTGCAATTTTCTTCACACATCTTAAAAATAACAAAACAGTTCTCTCCTGGTTTGGGCAGCCAGCTGGAACAAAAAAATTAGCCTCTTTTTGATAGAGATTGAAAGACCTGCTTTTTTGCTTTAACAAGCCCATTAGAATTCACCCTCTACCTGTTTACCACGAAAAAGGTCTTTGGCAACGCTGCTCATACTGTATCTATCCTGCTTTCGATTATACGAGGTTATCTCATGATGTCAGTGTTTTACGGGATGTTGTTCTAGATTTACAAGATTAAATTGTTAGTACTTGCACTTGCAGTAGAGGCATCCTTGAAAAAACTTTATGGCACACTTTGTGATCCGCATATTAGTAGAGTTGACCTTAACCAGAATCAGATGAAGAGAATCCAGCCGAGGAGATTTATCGCTCAGAAAGGTTGGTTGGTCCAAGTACCAACTGATGGCTGGCATCACAAACGGTGAATTGGCTCCTTACTCGATTCCATACCTGCAAAGAGAAAGTGGCGCAATGTCTAGTTATCTCAATAAAGCGATACAGAAATATTTTACTAGAATATATTCTCATTTGTAGCTGACAAAACAGCAAAACCTCTGAAAAACTAATTTTGTGAACAAAAACTCCTATTAGTTTCTACGTGCATCTTTCAATAAATTTTTAGATTGATTTTTGGCATATAGGTGACAGTAACAGGATAAATTGGGTAGAATAAAGTTACAAATTGGGGTCTGGGGGTCCCCAATTTCCGCGTTTCAACGGAAACACACACGGAAAATTGGGGTCTGGGGGACCTAATCCTGAAAACTTTTTGGGATTGGTTGACCCAGACTTGACCTAAACTTTAAGACTAAAGAGGACTGGAAAGACGATTTGGAAAATCTATAATAGTTCCAAATCTGCAAGGGGGTTAGGGGGTCTTCCCCCAGGAAATTGGATCCTAAACACAATGTTTTTAGCTTAATTTTGAGCAACTTTTCCAAATTTTTCTGGGCTTTGCCTCCCTTTATGTATGCCATCAGAATATTTTTGTAAAAATCTGAAATAGTTTGAAAATCCAACAAAGATTAGAAGAATCATAACTAAATGCTTAGCTGTCTTTTAATCAGTGAAAGACCCAAGAATTTTGTATTCATTTCTTACCTATCTTTTTGCTTGTTTCAGTTGTGTGCTTGCATCACTAACACTTTAGTTGCATATCTCAGAGTTCCACAAAATAATGATTGGATCATCATCCTCTATGAGAGTTCCTCGTGGAGATAGATTAGATTCCTAATTTTTTTGCCATCTTCAGTTTCTCAATTTTGAAAGTAATCCTTGCATTATAGCTTGAAAGTCTTTTTTGAAAAGAATATTTATTTTCTGCCACTTTCTCTAAATCTTCATCAGAAAGCTTTTTAAACGAATCTTCAAAATTTTAAGACTGTGGTGACAACTTCTTCAAATTCGTTATTAATCTGAGATTGAGAAGATGCCTCAGATTTCCGTTTTACTCCACCTATCTGCGCTTTTTGTAATCTACTAAATGATTCATTGTCCGAGTCAGTACTGATGTACTTCACTTCAGTACATTCATGACTCACAAAGTCTGAATGACGAGTCTCCTTCAGTACTAATAAGTATTCATCTATATCAGAAGACACAAAGTTTTTTCCACTGTTTTCTTCAAGTTTGCCGTTGTTATAACGATACTTATTTTCTGTATTATCAACTGTAATTTCATCATTTACAAAAACCATCTTTGCTTAACACAGGGTTGAGGAAAAAAACAGGCATTTTTGGTTTAAACCGGTTTTTAAACAATTTTTTCCTACCACATATGAATATAACTATTAAATCTTTTTTAGATGTCGAACCAATACTTGGAGTTTCATAATAATAAAGCAATCAACTAAAATTTTCAGCAAACGGTTCTTTTAAATCCATCGGTAAACATTTAACATTACTTGGTTCAGTAAGCAATAATTATCTATTACTCTGTTGATTTAGAATAAGCGCCTGAGACGTAATGTATTAGAAGCAGTTACTCATGTAATTATCTTGGGAAAACTTTTCTTGTACAATGACAAGGTAGCATAAACAGTACTAGTTAAAATATACAGTAACAAATTAATGAAGTTGTGTTATGAGCGCTATTAAGCGTCTTTGAACCCATTTCTGGTGCCTATTCTAAATGAACAACTTATGTTCAAAGTGTTTTATTTCATCTCTCACCATTTTTCCCTATTACTTCATAGTATGTGTTACTTCCTCCAATTCTGTAATATGAAGTCTCTTAGCTGGACTACTATCACCCTCTGCTACACTTTTTCTTTTATTGTACCCATTAATAAAATCATCCAACAGTTGAAAGAATTTATCTTTCTTTTTTGCAAATTCCTCTTTTGTACACCACTTTAAACGCTCCTCAAATTCCTCTTTAAATTTTATCATTTCATCTTTCGATGATATACACTCTCGAATAAAGAACTGTAGTAAATCCCACTTATCACGACGAATTAAATTTTGGCAAATTTCTTGCCCCCTATCACTGAAAATAATTTTCCTTTTTTCTATAAGAGTTGCATCTTTTAAAATTAGCTTAACATTCTCTATATCTTTAATCACAAGTAAACCTGATAATAGAAAATTATATTTAGTACAACATTTATCTATAACATATCTTTTAAGAGCATTAGGACTTTTCTGCCAAAACTCCCTAAAAAGCTTTTGGTAGTCGTAATCTTTGTAGCTATTCATCACTTTATTGAGGATATCTAACAATAACCACTCATAATACTCCCCAGGAAGAAAGTCCCACATACGATTTGCCGTTTCCATGAAGAGACTTTGCCAAGGACAATACAGCAAACATTTTAGCACTTGACCAGGGCGTCTTTTAAATACCTTTATTAGTTGCTCTCCGTCCATTTGCGAGAGTAAAAAACGTAAAACATCAGCCCTAGAGTGTGCTGCAAGGTTAAAATACTTTGCAACCTTACCCGCAGTTCTCACCAACGACTCTTTTCTTTCCCTGAAAGTTAGTTTTTGCAAGAAATACTCAGTTGCCACTTTGTTGCCACCAACTGCTGCAGCAGTCTCAAATGCATATTGATAAGGAGAACACCTACTTCTTTCGTGTTGCCACCACCTTCCTTCCAAACTATTATTCAGCTTATTCACTTCCTCTTTTATACTATACATCCACAGAACCAGTAAATCCTGCTGCTTAACCTTTATCGGGTCTTCATCGCTATAAAATAATTTCCTGCGATTTTCAGGTATTTTGTTCCACAGTTCCAGAACATCATCTTCTAAGCAGTAAGTACATGCTAATCTGTAGCGGCTGGTAACATCCAAACTCTCGTCCTTAATTAAGGCTTTTGCCGTTTTCTTTAAATCTATTGTTCCTTGTGGTGTCCAACAAAGCTCACTTGGCAGACCTATACAGAGGCGGTTTTTTTCGTGATGATATTCCAGCCAATTCAATATTCGTAAGCCTACAGGTTTAATAAAACCTAGTATTTCCTCCTTTAAAGATTTAGGTAGTGAAAGCTGTGGTACTTTCTCTATTACTTTATTTTCTATCTCCTGCCATTTTTTATGTCTTTCAAATTTTAAATTAATGTCAAATTTTAATTTGATGTCAAAATTGTATTTTGACATTAAAGATCTATCATCTTGATTCCACAATGTTGTGGCTACCTTTACTAGAGCTATATGTTTAAGCGATGGACAATTTAAAGTGTAATTCATTGTTCACCCCCTACTGAAATACTTACACTCTAACAAGAAAAAGACAGATTGCAAATAACGCTATAATAACCTTTTAAAACGCTTTAAATGGCTATCTTGTTTCTATTACACTTCATGCACGTCGGCAAACGAGCCAATTAGAGAAGCACAAGTTGTTTACTAACTCGCGTGCACTAAATTTCCTCGAAGCTGTGCCGATATTTATAATTTCACAGCTAAACAGAAGAAGTAGGGATTTTTCAAACCTCGTGAATGCACAACACTTTGCCCTTGTCCTACATCATAAGCAACTACCAACGAAAAGAATCTGGAGCAATGAAACAATTAAAAAGGCAGAGAACTTAGGGAAATGCGTCGCTATGTTGGCCTATAAAAATCTGACGTTAATATAAACAAAAAGAATGTTGCCAACTATTTTCGAAAATTCTTACAAACTTTGCGACTTAATTATTAGTTGCTTGGTTGGTTGAAATAGTAGGTAAAAAACAACTCAACTCACTGATTTCCTTTGTTATTGTTTACTTGACTTCGATTCGAAGTTGAAATTTTCGAATCGTTTTTTTTTTCTTTATTCAGGCACAGGAAGAAATGATTTTCTAATCTAATAGTACTAGAGATCTCTAATGATGTTCTACTAATTATTATTATACGATTTATTTTAAATAGTCAAGCACAGTACAGCCGGATCTAATAATAATTAGATCTGGAACACAACCAAATAGATTTATTTGAGTTGTGAGCGAACATGGCAGCTGGTCGACTCTTATCGTAGCTGTGCCTTAGATCTTTATGATAGTCGGTCATTTGACCTATGGATAAATATTACGACTGAGAGACTCTTTCTAAAGCTGTACCAGATTTGAATGATTGTAGGTCCCCCATGATGGCCACAACTTTGAAACGGCCCTGTTAATATCGACAAGCTGTTTTAAATGTTTAAGTTTTAGAAATGTTGTCAAAAATTACAAACCTAGTAATAAAATGTAGTCATATCAAAAAGTCTGAAAAACTGTGTGAACGATATTTGTTAAAAAAAAACTTTGTTCTTACGTATTATCCTGTGGACCATACCGCTTAATCAAAAACCTCATCAAAACCCATTGACTTTTCTATTGATGTGCCGCTGAATTAAATGGCCTCTGAACGGTCGAGGGTATAATTAACGTGACCAGACGACGTCTCGTTTTGAACGGGACTGTCCCTTTTTAGAGTTACGAGTCCCGGTGTCCCCGAAATGAACTCTGGGACGCAAAATTGTCCCGTTTTCTGAAAATTCCCGTTTAATTGTAAAGGAATATATTGACTTAATAAAGATACTGAAGTTTTAGACGAATTTTCGTTAATTTGTAACTGCATTACATTGCAGAAAGTAACCCGAATGGAATAATCTGAGAAAACCCAGTTACAAATTTCAGTTCTAAAGGCGATGTTGATAATTAAGACGAATATCAGGGTTCCCACTCAATTTTAGAAATAAAATTCCCTGACTTTTCCCTGATCAATTTTTTTAGATTATTCGGGTAAAAAAATCTAGCAATTTACGGCATTTTTCGGATACTTCTTGTATTTTTGAACACATAATTTTAAAAAAATTGACAATTTTTTCACTTACCAGAGCCAAAATTGACACGCAAACATAAAAAATTTTCTTTTTCCAGGTATTTTTCATGATTTTCCAGGTTTTAGGCCAAAATTACCATATTTCCTTGATTATTCCCCGACTTTTTAGGTGAAATTTAAGCAAAAAAAAAGAAACGTTCCACGAGTTTCATTCTTACTTAAAATAATCACCAGCTATATTAAAGCAAATGTGTTCCTTTGATAAATATAAATATATAACAAAACGTTTCGGGTATATAGTATATTTTTTAATTCGTAACTTTTAAGCCAACTGACTTTTTCTGAATAAATAACTTTTAAAAGTGTTTTTTTTATTGACTACCTGTTAATTAACCTAAATAAACCAATGTCCCGTTTTGAGTCAGAAAATAAATGGTCACATTAGGAATAATACATAATTACCAAAAACTCCTATTAATTTCATAGGTTCCAATGTATCTTTTTAATAAATTTTTAATTTGATTTTGGGCATATATTGGGTCATCCTGAAAGTTTTGTCGCTCTTGGGAGCTTCTGTATATAAAATATTTTTGACACTTTTCCATTATGTGATACCAATATAAACTGTAACTTTATCTACCATCAACTTGGCATCTTGGCTGGATTTTGGGGACTGATCGACAACTAGGCTTTCTTTAAATCCATGATAATATGTTACTTCATTTCTGTTCTTCTCAAAATTTTGCATTTTTCCTAAAGTTGAGTTTTTTAAATTAAAATTAACTGGATACTTCCATAAAACAATTAAAGTTTTAAGTATTTTTATCGAGTGTGGAAAATTTAACTTAGATTTAAATCTTTTCTGAGGCATCTGGAGAGTTTGATCACCATCCTTCATATTAAATTGCTGGATTGCTACTCCTAACCCTCTATTAGAAAAGATCCGGATGATCATTTGCAGGAATCTAGATCGCTAGAAATTCTACCGCCGCTCTTCAAAAGTAGTATAAAATGAGTTTCAATTTATGAAATAAATAAGATCTTCCGTACAATCTTAGTAGGACTTTAAATTAAAGTTAAATTCCTTTGAATTTTAATTTTGAAAGTTTTCAATTAATGGCAACTTGAAGTAAAAATCGTAGAAACTAGGAAAGCTGGAAAAGTGAGCCAACAAAAAAGACCCAAAATTCGCCAAGTTGGCTTTTGATAGAAGTAGAAGTACTTTACTGGTTTACCGTAATGGAAAAGTACCTAAAAATACACTGTATACAGATGCTCCCAAGAGCGACAACTTTCGGGATGACCAATACTAGATGACAGTAATATGAAAAATTGGGTTTAATAAAGATCTCCTGAAAACTTTTTGAGATTTGACCTAAAAAACAGGATTTTATCCGTTTTCATAGACCTAAATTTTGGGGAAGACTAGAACTATAGTATAATATAGAAGACTCAAAATTATCACAAAGCTCATCAGTAGGTTCAATACAGTTTTCCAATACATTTTTAGGTAGAATTTGCATTTAATGAACATAAATATGATTTTAAAAATAGAGTTTAAGTACTAAAAGGGGGGTTTGGGGTCCTTTACCAGAATTTTTTTTTTATAATTTGATACTAAATATCAAAGTTAAGCTTATTTTGGTACAACTTGTCCAAATTTTTTTTGGGGTTGGGGACTTTGCCCCCTAGAAATATGCAATTGGGAAAAGTCTGAAAATTCGACAAAAATCGGAAGAATCTCATGCCTCATTACTGTAGGGTAGTGTGTTTGCTTACAACTCTTAATTTTTTAAGGTAAAAAGAAAAAATCTGAAGAAGTGATGTCGTGGTAAAACAAACAAATTTTTGTTGGAAGTTCTCAGGACCCTATTTAGAAAACAAAAATAATCATCGAAAAAAATATAACCGATTCAAAATTTTTGCACAGTTGATGGACTGATTCCATGAGAACATGCGATATGGACAAGCATGTGAAATTAATGCTGAAAAAAAATCGTAAAAACCACTTAAATTATAATTCTGCTTATTTCACAACAACAAAAGTAAAAAAATAGAAAGACAAAGTTAAAAAGTAATACTCTTCACTTAGTCCTTAAATGAATATCAATGGGGTCCAACACATTCAATGAATTTTTAAAAAATGTAAAAACACCTTTAAATCAAAGACTTTATTTTGGCTTAGTTTTTTACAGCACAAAGAATAAGACAAACTAACTTTAAAAAAATACAATTAAATAAATGATTTTTTACCAAATTCAAGGGCCTATATCTGCCTTATTATTAAAGTATTACTTTAGAAACTAATGGGATAAATTTTTGTTTATTAATATGGTCTTCAATGAAATTAATCAATAAGTTCAAATTTAAAAAAGGGGTTCCATTTACCCCACTCAACAATATAGTATTTTCAAGTCATTTTTTCACAACATTTATGTATTTTACAAAATATTCTCCTCCTGAAAAGCAGGATAATATTTCTTTCTGTTCAAAATTGCTAAAACTCAAAACATAAATAATCAATTACTAAAAGGTTTTCATGAATACATGCATGTTCTTTAATTTCTTCAAGCCAAAAAAAACTAGATTTAGTAAAAGATAAAAATAAAGATAGGAGATAAGAAGGAAAACAATTACAAGTAGAACAAAACCCCAAAATAAACAAATAATCATACCAGGGTGCGAAATTTCCGCTCGCCATTGGCGACCAAAAATTTAAGGCTGGCGAGAAAATTCTTGTCCTTGAAAAAAAAATGTTGAGTTTAAAATAAAAAATGTGTCCAAATAAAGGAACCTCAATCCAGCAGCTCTCAGGGGCTCTGTAACAACTTCTAAGACCTGATATCAAATATAGTTAGTTTTGTTATTTTTTGCAGTGTATTTTATTGTTACATTCTTTTAAAGTTTTACTTTCCATCATGTTTCTGCAAACACTATTTTTTAAAATGAAAAAAAATATATGAATCCAAAGTAGTGGCGAGTAAAAATTTTAGTCTGGCTAGTACCTGTAGAGCTGAAATTTCATGCCCTGAACTAGACAAGACCTCTGGTTCTAGTTAATAGAAATTTGAACTTTTTAAGATAATAATGATTTTGTAAAATGTGCGTCTCGGACCCTAAGTAAAAAAATATTACTTGAATATATAAAAATATTTTCAAGAAAATTTAGGAGTTACATGTGGCATTTTCCTTTATACAATTACAACAGGACAATTTGGGAAATTTTAGTAAAAACAAACTCTATTAAAGAGAGGAATCTTGGTGTTATAACATTAATGAAAAATACACTACAAGGTTTTTGTAATTTTATGAATAATGGTGCAACAAATATCTGTTCCTTATTCAGTTCTGTTTAGTATTATTTAGTTCCTTTTTTAGATTTTTTGTTATTTAGTACAGGCACTGAACATTATCAATGATATTCATGTCATAGTTTTATCCAGGAGTGTGAATAAATGCCCAGAGATCAAATTACCCTAAAATTAGTTTATGGGGGGGAACAATTAAGTCCTCCAAATAATGCCTCTGACCTTAAAAGATGACAGTGAAATAATTAAGAATTAACACAGAGCAATGTTAATGATAAATGAATTCCGAATGTGAACTACTTCTTAACCATGAGTGAGAGTACAGGGCAACAAAAGACAAGCTGAAATATATCAAAAGCACAATTGGGTCTAAAATTAAAACACAGCTCTTATGAGATTTCTCGCAGAGTCCATACCAGCCAAGCAGTGTGTCTGGTTCCAGCTTTGGTCAAAGATTTGGTAACCAATTGAAATTGGTTACTTTGCAGTGCAGTTTATGTGTTTTCGCTCCTTGCATTTTTACAAGAGGACTGAAGCAAGCAAATTCACCCTTTGAACAGTTTCCCAGGAACCTACCTAAAATGGAAAATTAACCTCATACATATTACATTTATTACATATTACAAGCAGAAAGAGTTCAGAATGAATAAGTGTACAATAGGGTGGCCCTTATTTTCGAACTTTCGAAATGTTAAGCTCCCACCCCCTAACTTTGTTCCAATGTGCAAAAAAATGATATCTGAAAAATTATAGCCAAATCGGATAATATTAACCCGACCCGCAAACGCCTTAAAGTTTTGAGTTTTTGGTCATTTTTTTGAAAAACTGACAAAAAACCCAAGATAAAATCTTCACAATTTTTTCGCAATTTTTTTATGATGAACCACTATTGTTTAGAATATATCGCCACAGGTTTCATGTTTTTATCAGCCCTCATTCGGGAGTGGTAATTTTTTAAGTGTTACGCAAGTAATGTAAAGTTGTTTTTCCTGCATTCTACAAATAGCTATTACTCTCCAACCCCTCAACTTAAACACATAAATATGGGCTTATTTTGTTCGTATTTTTATTCTCTTTAATGTTATGTTCATTAAAAACAACTACCTTTTCAAAACATTTCAAAAAATTGAAGAAAAGGGGAAAAAATAAATAAAAATTATAATTTTTTTTAAAATGTTGAAACAAAAAATTTTATTGCATTTCACCTTCTATAATATACATTGATACCAAATATCAAGTCTAAAATTGGATTTAATCTCATTGAAAAAAATTAAATTCCCCGTAAATTTGGTAGGTCCCTTAACAACCCCCTAATTCCCGGTAAAAGAATGATAAACTCAAAAAAAACTCGTATGATTACTTGAAAAGGCTCGTATGATTGAAAAACATGCAAAAGGTCTAACAACCATAAGATGTAAAGCGTTTTTAGGCTAATTTTCTCTAAAAAAACTTAGATCTTCCAAAAAGAGGTTAAAGCTTTTTTTAAATTAACTACTATCTATTTTGAATTCCTCATAATTATTTTTAGGCATATCTTTTTTTACTATTTAAAACCAGAATTTTACTTCTTAAATAAATTACGAACTAAATTAGAATATATTTTGATTCTTAAAATAATACAGTATGAATGAAAATTGATTTTCCAAAAATATTACTGCTATTCTATAAGAAGTAATTTAAATTCGAACTTTTTTTATGGACTTATTCCAGCTTAAAGGCTTTGGTGGATCCCCTTAGAATTCCCCAATTCAAGGGTTTATTTTTGTTTATTCGAAAACATCCAATGTGGCTATGCTAAGTGGATGGTTAAGGCAATTAAGATACTATTTCTATTAAGTATGTTTTTTTTTAATAAAACTACTTTTTGGCTTGGTTTTTAAGGATGGCCTTTAGCTATATATTAGATTTTTAAAACTTAAAAATATGCACCTCCCATAGTTCCATTAAACAACAAACAGATTATGTGAAATTCAGTCGAATTGGGGAATTACAAAGCGATCCTCAAACGCCTTGAGAAGTTTGCAAAAATCATTAAGAACCTGAAAAATATAAAACGACATTAAGTTTATTTTTCAATAGAAAACTGATTGCATAAAAAACTAACTTGTATTCCGTATATTAGCACCTATTGTATCATAACATACAATAAAACAATAAATATTTAACAGAATTTTTCCCTAAGGGAAGATTTAGTGGCCGATGGATACTTTTTTTGGTCTTCAGCAACAATTTGTAAAACAAACTGTTTTTCCGTTTCATTTTTCGTAAGAATGTTATTGTATTCCTGGATCAGTTTTACACCTCGTTCTGCTGCATGGTTTACAACAAAAACGTTGCCAAGCTTTTCAATTCCATTTATATAAGAAGGATCATCTTTTCAAAAGGAAGGGTCTTGGTTGAGGAATTCGGCACTGATTTTAAATCTTGGGAAGAAGGTCTTTGTAAGAGGAGTAAATAAAGATGCAAAGTCGTTGTTTATAAAGATAGAAAAATCATTTTGGTGAAGAATATACCTTTTAGGATGATTTTTTTCCTCTCCAAGTTCTTCATCTGGGTCTGTTTCAAGCATTACTTGAGCAATTTTTTTCTTGACTAACAAGGAAACATTCTTAGGGTGAACTCACAGATATGCACAAAAATTTTACAGGCATAAGAAGATGACTCAAAACACTTACTGTGAAAAAATTAGCTGCTGAATTTCAATAGGAGAGGAGTTATTTAAATTTGAAATTTGGGTTCTGAGTTGCCAAGCACATTCATTTAGCACCACTTGGCGACTTTCCAATCGGATGGAAAGAGAAATTTGATTCGAAGTGTCTAAATCCACGAAAGTTGGCCCGTGCTAAAGTATTAGCGAAATTTGTTAGAGTTGAGTTGTTACTTTCGTGGATTTAGACAGTGCCATAAAATATATAGTTTCCAATGCATTTTTAAAAAATATGCGGCAAACAGATAACTCCTAAAAATTAAATACTAAATAGATGCTGGATTCTTTTTAATTTGCATATAATTTTGTATTGCTTCATGCGTTATTTATTTTAATTTTCCTTCTTTAATTAATTTTTATTCCTGTTTTGCTTTTCATGAACTTTTTTTCATTCGCTCATTTATAAGTGGCAACAGAGAAAACGCGGCCAGTTCATTCTAGCATTTGGCGTTCTCTCTGCGTTTCTCGCCTTGTAGGGTTACATTTGGCGTTAAATATGACAATTTTCAATAATTTTTTACAGCTTTTCTACTGTAATTCAGCTGCTAATTTTTTTACAGAAGGTGTTTTAAGTCATATACTAACCCCTGTAAAATTTTCGTCCAATTCTGTGAGTTCATCCTGAGAATGTTTCCTTGTAAGCTTGGAACATTATCATCGAAAATGGACAGAGCAATAGTTTCGGGAGCTAGGTACCAGAGATGGTTTGAAAACTTTTTTAAAGCAACCTTGCTTATTTCTGCATCAACTTCCTGATAATTTATCAGTTGACGCATAAATTGGAAATCATGGTAAGGTGCTTTAATGTAAGGTTTAAGGTAAGGACCTACCAAATTTACGGGGAATTTAATTTTTTTCAATGAGATTAAATCCAATTTTAGACTTGATATTTGGTATCAATGTATATTATAGAAGGTGAAATGCAATAAAATTTTTTGTTTCAACATTTTAAAAAAAATTATAATTTTTATTTATTTTTTTATTTTTCCCCTTTTCTTCAATTTTTTTAAATGTTTTGAAAAGGTAGTTGTTTTTAATGAACATAACATTAAAGAGAATAAAAATACGAACAAAATAAGCCCATATTTATGTGTTTAAGTTGAGGGGTTGGAGAGTAATAGCTATTTGTAGAATGCAGGAAAAACAACTTTACATTACTTGCGTAACACTTAAAAAATTACCACTCCCGAATGAGGGCTGATAAAAACATGAAACCTGTGGCGATATATTCTAAACAATAGTGGTTCATCATAAAAAAATTGCGAAAAAATTGTGAAGATTTTATCTTGGGTTTTTTGTCAGTTTTTCAAAAAAATGACCAAAAACTCAAAACTTTAAGGCGTTTGCGGGTCGGGTTAATATTATCCGATTTGGCTATACATTTTAGGATATCATTTTTTTGTCCATTGGAACAAAGTTAGGGGGTGGGAGCAGCATATTTTTAACTTTTTAAAAACCCCATACTGTTAAGGGCCACCCTAGTGTACAAGAACTTATAAACACTTTAAATTCACAAAAACTGTCCTTTGGGTTTTTTCTCCTAAAAAAATAAGATGATGGCTATTACTCTTAATTTATTACAAGTTTCTAATGATTGTGTTACAGCCATACCTAAAAAAGTGTTGATTTCAAAGTTTCTAGAATTTCCCCCCAAAAAACACTAATTTTTCAGGGTTCGATTCCGTGATCTGTCCCACTAAATAACACTGTTTTAGATTCCAAATATTAGAAAATAGAGAAAAATGCAAACAAATGGATTAATGTCAATGAACAAATAAAATTTGCACTCTCAGCTTCTCATTTTGGCTTTTCTTGGATACTTTTTAATGCTTATTATACTGCCGTCCTAAGCGAAAGTGTACACTAACGCAATTTCTCACAGATTTACTTTGAGAAAAATCTCGCCAAAAGAGCATTTGGCGGATTTTCAATTCTATGCGGCAACCTGCTTACGATATCAGACCGCCAAGATTAGCATTGAAACTAGCTCTTTTCACAGCAGCCAATGAAAAATTAGAGCACTTTTTTCGTTATAAAAGAAAAACTAATCATGGTAGAAGTACAGTATTTTAAACACATGTAGAATTATCTTTTACAAAAATATTGTCGTTTCGTTTTTTAAAAAAATCGAATTAGTTTTAGAATTATTAAGATTTAAAGTTTTAATTTTTCCCTTTTTAAGTTTAACAATGGATAGCAGCAACCCTTTAACAACGCCAAAACCACCAACAAAACGAGCAGAATGAACGACTAAGCTGCGTGAATTTCCCAACCATTCTAATAGAAGTAGCGAGATACATTCTCGCTACTTCGCGCGTACATTTCGCTTAGGACGGCAGTATAGGGTACAGATGCATTTACTTCTGTTCATTTTAATAGGACAGTCCCAGTTAAATGCAAGAAGAGTAAACAAAACTTGATTGTTAGTTAGTTTTCAAAACTTTGAAGGAAAATCCTTAACCATATGGTATTGGATCAGAAGTATTGAATTGGTAGGTTTGAATAAAAAAGATAATCACTGTTGAGGGAAGAATTATTTCCATTACATTTAGCTAAAATGTTTAATAACCTTTATTCCAAATTCAACATAAATTTCCCTTTATGAAACAAATTTTACAATTAACATTGAATAACAAAACTATCTTATGATTTGTCTTTTTTTTTAAAATGAAAAATATCATTAAACACTGTTTTAAATTATGATAAAAAATACAACTGCATTTAAAGTAGCTTGTACAGTAGGGTGGTCGCTAAAAATGAAAGTGCAAATTTTTTTCGCGGCACCCCCGCAAAAGGTGCCATTTGATGTCAAACTGATATTCTGAAAGTTACAGACCAAAAAAATAATATTTTGACCCGGCGCCCAGCCGTCAAAGTTTCGAAAAAACGCGATTTTTCGCAAAAAATTGCGCATTTTTCACCATAAAATTATAACCGGATACAGTAGAAACCAAACTAAGGATTCATTCTTTAGATAAGTTAATAAGCTTTAACTTTTCTAATTGAAACCTTTTTGTGTGACCCTTAGATCAAAAGATACAAAGGGGATTCCACACCCCACCCCCAATATCAATTTTTTAAGGAGACCACGGGATTTTATCTTATATTCATTAGATATTGTTTACTGGTTTAATAACATGAAAGAAATCATTTTTCAACCATATAAGTGTGAAATTTTAGGATGTAAAATGAAAAAAATTTTTTGAATTTTAATTTTTTTTATTCCAGATAACAGTAAATAAAAAATACACTTAAAGTCACAAAATATATTAACAAAAGCACACATAGCATACAAAATTAGGATTATTATTCACACAACAGCTTCACATTTGAATTTAAAATTTACAAAATATAAATAAAAATTAAAGAGGCAAGGGTTTAGAAATAGTATTAGTTTTTTCTTTTACGCCCGGGTATAATTTTCTACCATAGACCTTAGAGAGAGATATAGACGGAGCAGGGCATACCCGAGAAACCGGTTGTTATGTTCGAAGATCGTGTCCCTGTAGGTCACATGACTGTGGGCAGCTTCCAGGCTTCATTCCCTCCTCTCCCATAGAAAAGTAATGGTGAACAGCTTCGTTGCTTACAATTGTTCGGTTAGAGCCGGCCAAGGATATTCATTATTCTCGTAATTATTATTTTAAACCTTTTACTTTACGGTATATTCATTTAAGTTTACTTTAGTATAAAACTTCCTTTGATTAGGAATGAGTTAAAACGAAAATAGACCCAATCAATTACTCATTCACATAACATCATCGTTTGTTTACAGTGTAAGATTTAATATTTAGAAAATATAATAACTTTTAATTAATAAAAATTAAGGAAATTATATTTCTAAGTAGATTTTGTACTTTAATGTGGTATATTGGATTAGAATGGTCAACAAACGTAAGATGTATAATTCATGATTGTAGTTCCATCTAAGTTAATCTGTGTCAGAAAACTAAAAATATGTTAATGAAGTCTTTTTTAATTTAGATTAAAAGGCAGTACTTTTATCCTTGTTTAAAAGTACAAACGTTGTTTGAATTTTTTTTCAAGGGGGGGAATTTTTTTGTGATGATGAGTGACGTCAAGTAATCCAAAACAATGTTCTTAAAATTCAAAGCGAATGTCGATTTTTATTTTAAATTATTGAATTAACTAATTTTTTAAGAACTTTCCGTGTTGGTATTTGAATTTAGATCCTTTTTACTTGAAAAATGCGGGAATCCTCATTGACTGAATGATATAAAATTATATTGTTGAATATTGTTTAAACAAAGAGCATTTCTCTGATCAGTATGAGTATGACCAAATTATGTTGCTTTTCCAATCTTGTGTCGTAAATGTTAATGTTTTGTATTTTTCAATAAATTTTTTTCTCTTAAATTGTTTTGTTTTGTCATTGGTCTTGAATGTATATATATTTTAAGTTGTTTTGCTTAATTGTTAATCAAAGATGAAGGCAGGCCCTATTAAGACTAGGTGCTTTTTAATGAAATAAAAAAAATTCGAACTAAAAAATTCAATTGTAATATCGAAATTAAAAATTCATGATGTAAGTATGTATGATGATGAGTGATTAATATATTTCTAACAAATTAATTTTAAGAATATTTCATTGATTTTTAAATTTATTTGATAAAGTTTGTTTATTGAGTTTGGGGAAGTATTTTAATTGGGTACTCAGCTCAAAAGACAGTTCTTAATAATGTTAACCACTTGCATATATCATTCTTATTTTTTTATCTATGCAGTAATGAATGGATTTGATTATCATAGAATCAACAATAAAAATAAGGAAGTACCTTCTTCACAGTCTTAGTTAAGAGTAATGTATATATGAGCTTTTCAAAATTAAATGTATCGAAATTATGCTTTTTGATTTGTATTCTAAACTTCCAGTTAGTTTTTTATTTCATTTATAGTTTAGAAGTACTTTCATTTCTAAATTTTTAAAAAAGATTATCAACAAAAAGTAAAAAAAAAGTCTTGGACCAAATTGGGATTCTCCGGCTTGTGTGTTTCTTTAAAAATGTGACTGTTCTTACCGAAATACATCGTAAAGCAAAATATGTTAACGCGCAAAGTCCGCGCAGAACATCGGCCCCGCAAAAGAGCGCAAAAACAACGACAGAGGTCACGTGATTGTGGGTCGCTCGGCTTGACATGTTCGAACACCGGTTTTCCCCACTTGCTCCGTCTATCTCTCTCTAAGGTCTATGTTTTCTACACTCAGATACAACTTGTAAAAGGTATTGCTTTTGTTCTTCGTCTTTAGTTATTGATGTATTGAATTCTTCCACTAGTTTAATACCTCTTTCAGCAGCATCATTAACCACTTTCAAATTTTTTACAATATTAAATCCTTTTTATAAACTCCAAGTAAGTGCACCACTCATCTGGATCATACTTAAAAAACTGTGTCGAAATATTAAACATTTTAAAAAAGTTTAATGAGTTATTAATTTATTAAGCTATCTAGTTCTTCGCTAAAAAAAAGAATGTCCGTCATTTAAATGCACTTTCAACTTCACTGTTCTATTTTCTTCATTATAGTCTTGGTCCACATCATTTTTGTAAGACAATACTTTTAAAGCCATGTTAATTTTTATAACTTTATGTAGGCTTTTATCAAAAAAACCAAATCCAATTATTTGGGCTTAAAAGTGGTTTATAAATTTAATAAGTGCAACTTCTTCACCATCTGTTTTTTATAATTAATTAATGATTTAATTAATTTTAAATCTTGATTCGGAGCTAATGGGGGATCAGGAGCGTTAAACCACTCTTTTACATAAATATTTATGATGAAAAGACAGATAGTTCTAAAACACAGTTCAAATCATAGTTCTAAAACACAGATAGTTCTAATTGCTTCCCTCTCTTGGAGGGTTAAATGAAACTCGTTTCTAAAGATAAAAATTTTTAAGCAATAGATTGCTTTACCTTACCCATCCATCTAGCGTGATGCATAGCACCGGGAGCTCTAAAGGATATTTGATGTGGTTTTGAAAACCCAATAAATAAATATTAAACCCAGAAGTAACAGTTCCCTGTAGTCTTCTCTAGGAATATATTTTGAGTTTTGCAACTACCCGGTTATGAAGCTCCCGACCTCTTCCACGTCGTTTATTTCTTTCTTAACCTTTTCATCTTCGATTCCAGGTTTATATTTATTTTTATCAATTTCAGACCAATTCAATTTAACTTCTTAAAAATTTTAGGTTGAAGACCTGTAGTTGCCCCCATTTTAATATCGAAAACTACCTTAAGCACTATTTATAAAATGTGATGACGGCTTACGAGATACAGGAGATCTTTATTGAGAATTTGCTCTAACAAAACGCATGTACCTTTCATACGGCCAGTATTTACAGAAGTTGTGTCGAAACACATAGCTTCAATTTTTTTCTGCAGCTCCCCATTTTTGCAAGTCTGAAAATACAGCTTTAGCTTGGGTAGATCCTTTACTATTTTCTAGTAGTGGAAATCCTATTAATTGCTCTAAATTTCCTAGACTAATTAAAACAGTAATCTTTCTACTTCTTTATTCAATAGATGATGTAGCAATTTCTCATCCCAGTGTAAAACAGCTCCTTTCAATTCAAAATTTTCGAACATACTTTTAATTAATTACATTCTTTCTTCCCTAAATTTCTGTCTGCGGATTGTTATAGTGGTCTTAACTTATAGATAACTTATCTACACACAGGGTGGTCTTGTACAAAAGGATATCGGTTGCTATACTCCATTACATGATAGTGTACAATTTCACATTTAAGGAAACCTTAAGGAATTACAAAGGTAATTACTACAAATGAGTTTTTAATCTTAATCCTTTAAAATATTTACACTTATCTAAGGATCACATATTATAAATTATAATGCATTTAATAAGAACACATATATAAAATAACCTCGTAAAAACACTGTAAAGGCTAAAATTTCACAATTATATGGTTGAAAAATGATTTCTTTCATGTTATTAAACCAGTAAACAATATCTAATGAATAAAAGAAAAAATCCCGTGTCTCCTTAAAAAATTGATATGGGGGGGGGTGGAATCCCCTTTGTATCTTTTGATCTAAGGGTCACACAAAAAAATTTCAATTAGAAAATAAAAAGCTTATTAACTTATCTAAAGAATGAATCCTTGTTTTTTTTTCTACTGTATACGGTTCTAATTTTATGGTGAAAAATGCGCAATTTTAAGTGAAAAATTGAGTTTTTTTGAAACTTTGAGGGCTGGGCGCCGGGTCAAAATATTATTTTTTTGGTCTGTAACTTTCAGAATATTAGTTTGACATCAAATGACACCTTTTGAGGGGGTGCCGCTAAAAATTCAACGAAAAAAAAATTTCCCCATGTTATTAGCGACCACCCTATTGTACAGTAAAGCACCGTTTATACGTCTTTCAAGGGACCGACGTAAAACGGCGTATAAATGAAAAGACGTATAATTGAAAACAATTTTGATTATTTGAATGAATTGGGACTTAGCGAAAACGGCGTATAAATGTAAAAGACGTATAAATGAGAGACGTATAAACGGTGCTTTACTGTATTAAAAAACCTAACTTATTCTTGCTTAAAAATACTTTATTATGTAAAATAGTATTCTTAATCAAGTTTTTAATGAAAAGCGGTATAAAAATCCTTTCTGTTTGTCTTTGTTTATACAGCTCTGTATAATCATCTGAAATTAGCATTCTGATTGGTTTAAAATGTAAGTACCACCCCCAGTAGTGATAAGCATGTTAATTTTTGAATGATTTCTACATTTACAACATGCTACCCATAAAAATAAGTTTTTTTTCTCCAAAATATAAATTCAAATAACTTACTTCAATTGGAGTTCTTTCTTAATTTTAGTGAAATTGTTCAATACTTGAAGCCTGTTCCTGCAATTTAAGGGAAAAGTACATTGTATTTTCTATTTGGAAGAATCAACAAATAATAATAGTGTGAATGGTTTTTGTTTTTTTTTGTTACCTACTCAATTTTCTTAAAAGCTACAATAAAATGGTTAATCTTTTTATTTTACAACTGTTTCCATGGAGACTATTTGAACAACAATATTATTGCATAAAACCTTTTTATTTTAAAATTAGGTAAATTATTAAATAAATCAAAAAGCTATTTATATGCATTGATTTAGGTTTCTAAAATATTGGTAGGATTTTTAAATAGACTTGTAGATAGTTTCTCTTTTAAAACTTAAGTTATTTTGCACATTGTTTTCTTTGTAACAATGGGGTGAGCATATCTCTTATGGAAGAGAAATAAAGCTGTTCAGCAAAATGACCATGAAAAGAAAATACAATCAAAAAACATCGTACAAATCAAAATGCATCTAACAAAACAAATCAAAACACAACTTAAGTTTTTTCCTTGGATTTTTTTACTTAGTTTGGTGCAGGATTGGAAGAAAACAGTGGATTTGTAGTATGAAAGACAAACATTGACTTTTATTATACAAGATTATACTGAATTTCATTTGAAAGGTTTAAAAACAAAAGTCTTTACACTTAACAAATTAAATCACTATTAATGTCCATGAAATTAAACCAAATTAAGGCTACAAAAAATTCTAAATTCCATGCTGATTTCAAGAAAAGTATGTTTTATTTCATGACAAATATACTGGATGTAATTTTATAATTTGGTTTTAAAAAGCTAAAGTAGAGAGTATATAGATGGTTATTTCCCCTAGTCAGTGGCGGATCCAGGGGGGGGCAACAGGCCTTTTGCCCCCCCCTTGGGCTCAGGTACCTTTTTTAAACATTACGGGAAGAAAAGGAAAAAACTAAAATCGGACAAGGTATACAAAAACAAGTTAAAACCCTGTTTTATTGGGTCAAATTTCCAAAAATTCTCTGGGGGAGGACCCCCAGACCCCCTTTTGTATTTGGAACTCAAGTATTCACAACTTCTTTACATTCTGCTCATCAAAATGAAAATCCTACACGAAAATGTATACCTGAAATTCGGGCTTGAGGTACCAAAACTAGATAAAAACCTGTTTTTAGAGTTAATTTTTCTAAAAAATCGTATAGGGGAGAGCCCCCAGTTCCCCTTTGGTACATCAAACTAAATAAATTACTCACAACTACTCTTATTCTGTACATCTTTAAGACGCAAATTATACTTAAAATGTGTTACAAAGTTTCATTAAACCTATTAAATATGAATGGAAGGAATAATTTTGAGCCCCTCCTGAAATAAATTTCTTTAGTATACGCCATTGAAGGGGAATGTCCACGAGACCAAATAATCATTTGTTAAACCTGCCCATTGTTGTTTTTTGGTAAACATGATAATGACTAATTTTTTAGAGGATATATTTGAAGATTCTTTCCAAATAAAAATCTATATACGCCTCTGGGGTGATAAAAAAAGAGAGGGAAGAAAATTGGTGACCTGGGGAGCAATCAGCCACATAAGGTCCGGGCCCACCCTGAAAATCGGGCTTTGGCTTTGGGTACCAAAACGAGATAAAACCCTGATTTTTAGGGTCAAATTTCCAAAATATTCTCAGGGAAGCCTCCCAGATCCCCTTTTTAATATTCAAAATATACTTTTCTTTATTTTGTTTTACATTTACATTTTTATACTACAAATATACTATCCATCAAAATGCGAATCTTTTGCATTAAAAAAGTACATAAAACCTATGAGGAAGCTTAGGAACAATTTTAAGTCCTCTCCCTCGTTGAAGAAATCTAGCTTTTCGCCAGATAATAAATCTTTTGGAGGATATTTTGGTTCCTTCAGAAATAAATTTATATTTACGCCACTGCCATCTAGAGCGGTGATGACCGCTGATCTTAAGGGTCTCTCTGGAAGGATGGGACGTTAAAATGCTATCCTCCGATCCCATCTTAAATGTTCAAAAATGAGACAAAATACTACTTTTTATGATAAAGTTTCAAAAAAAATTTCTGGGGGAGGACCCCCCAGACCCCCTCTTTCCTCGGGACGTCATCCAAGGATTTTCAATAATAGACTGAAATTTTCAAAATTTTTCTGGGCAAGAACCTCCAACCTTCTTAAAATGTGGTTGCCCCCCCCTTAGGTCCAGGCTGGATCCGCCACTGCCCCTAGTATTCCTGAAGCTGAACTTGGGAAAGTTTATTATTAAAATTTTGATTTTAAAAGCAATCTATCAATTTTCAATCTATTTTGTGTTTGTGGAGAACAATTTTAAAGCACAGTAAGATTTGGAACCATATCAACATTTTTGTTCCGATAGGGGGTTTCATGAAATCAATGCATTAGTTTTAATTAACCCTTAAAGTAGGTTCTTTAAACCCTTATCCATAGTTTTGTTTTGAGACAGTTTTTTGAACTTTCATAAAAATAATTGTTTGCTATTAGTTAATTCTTTGGTTTTTTTTAATGGTTGGTTTGTTTTTTGGCCCCTAAAAAGCAGTATTGTGACTTATTTTTGGACATCAGACACCATTTAAGTGATACTCGAGGTTCATCATTCATTCCTTGTACTCTTCACAATTTTCACAACAACATATGAATAGTAAAAGATTCTAGAAGGTAGGCTTGCCATACATTTGGGATTAGTCAGGAGTTTTAAAAGCTGTCCGGGGTAACAGAAATGTTTGGAGTCTCATACATTTAAGATCTGAGAGGCATATTTAAAAAAATATTCTGATCAAAAAGTTTAAAATTGCATTGTTTTACTTTCATGACATATTTTTAAGTGAATTTTATGAAGTTAAGGCAAACATTTTTTTTAAAAATGTCAAATGAAAAATAATTAGATAGATTGTTTTCTCCCTTCAGTTTATAATATTTGATGAATTAATGGTATTATGGTTTTGAATTTTACTTATTAAATAATCTCAAAAATATGTCCTGGGTTGGAAAATATTGTAAGCCTATGAGAAGGGGGGGTCAACTCCCTAAACCCCTTTTGGATACGGCTTTGGGTGGCATCCCTCATTTTTAAATCCTATTTGACATAACTCTAGTGATCTGAGTTTTCAAAGTTCTTCTTTTTGAAATTTAATTTTGAAACACATTTAAAACAAAGCATTGTTTGAAACACATTTTTAGCTCACTAACTTCATGCAACAAACTCATGTGTGGATCACTCAGAGTTTAAAAGTTGGTGTGTCAATATAAGGCTTGGATACAAACCACCAAATTGCTACAATACCTATGTTACAATGTATACTATATGTAAGTTAATCTAATTTCAATTTAAAAATCAAATTTAATATTTGAAAAATAATAGTTTTTTATATTTAAAAAAATACATTACCCATTCTTGTGAAAGTCTTCATTCAAAAGGAGAAAATTTTTCTTTGCTTCTACTTTATCAAACAGCGAAATTCACCTTACAGTTGGTCACGCATGTTCACAATGCTGCAAAAAGCAAGACGGAAATGGTTTATATACTTTTCAAACATTCAAGAAAACCTCTTGAGGGTTTTTTAAAGTATTATTTTAAAAATCAATTTTTGATAATCATAATATATATTTAAACATAAAATGCACATACTTTATCAAGCATCAAAAACAAGCTAAACTCTTTCTTAAGGAGAACAGTTTTACATTTAAGAGAAAATTTCTTTTCCCAAATTGTATGTTATGAAGAAAGATAGTTGTTATGGTATAATCAGTTCAACTTTGGGCACGTTTTCGTTGAAATATGCACATGGTCAAAAATTATAATTTTGATTTAGTAAATAATTAAATGTTATTTTGAATCAATTATCCGAAAACCATACATCCCCTGTATACTAAATCAGCAATAAGGGTTGACATACTTATCAAATATTCATTTAAGTCATAGGTCTTTCAAAGGTACACCTATTTTAAGTAAATTTAATAACAACTAGTTAGAATTTTAAAACATGGGCTTAAATCTAGAAGTGGGTTCAAACGCCAAGCGAAGTAGTAACGCCAAAGTGTGCCTAAGTATCAAAGCGAAGTTGGCGACTAAAAATTCGCCAAGAGGCGCCAACCTGAACCCACTTCTAGATTTTTACCTAAAACATCAATAAGGACATCATTTTTTAAGCAGCTAAATGCTTAGTTGTCTTTTTATCAGTGAAAGACCCAAGAATTTTGTATTCATTTCTTACCTATCTTTCTGCTCGTTTCAGTTGTGTGCTTGCATCACTACCACTAGTTGCATATTTCAGAGTTCCGCAATATAATGATTGGATCATCATCCTCTATGAGAGAGTTCCACTTGGAGATGGATTAGATTCCGAATTTTTTTGCCATCTTCAGTTTCTCAATTTTGAAAGTAAGCCTTGCATTATAGCTTGAAAGTCTTTTGAAAGGTTTTTGAAACGAATCTTCAAAATTTTAAGACTGTGATAATAACTTCTTCAAATTCGTTATTAATCTGAGATTGAGAAGATGCCTTAGATTTCCGTTTTACTCCACCTATCTGCTCTTTATGTCATCTAAATGATTCATTGTCCGAGTCTCCTTCAGTAGTACTAATGTGTATTCATCTATATCACAAGACACCGATTTTTTTCACAATTTCTTTAAGTGCGTCCTTGTTGTAACAATATACTTATTTTCTGTATTATCGACTGTAATTTCATCATTTACAAAAACCATCTTTTCCAAAAGAAAAGCACAGCGAAGAAAACAACATATGATGTCAGATACTACTTCTACCTTTCTATCACTCATTATTTTCATCCCCTGCTCAGTACTGTGCTTAACACAGGGTTGGGAAAAAAAAACGGTTTTTTTGGTTTAAACCGTTTTTTAAACAATTTTTTCTTGCCACATATGAATATGACTATTTACAACTATTAACTCTTTTTTAGATGTCGAACCAATACTTGGAGTTTCATAATAAAGCAATGATCTAAATTTTTCAGCAAAGGGTTCTTTTAAATCCATCGGTAAACATTTAACATTATTTGGATTAATTGGTTCAGTGAGCAATAATTCTATTGTACTCTGTTCATTTAGAACAAGCGCCTTTGAGATGTAATGTAATAGAAGCAGTTACTCATGTAATTATCATGGGAAAATGTTTCTAGGGCAATGACAAGGTAGTCTAAACTGAAGTAGTTAAAATATACTGTAAAAAATTCATGAAGTTGTGTTATGAGCGTTATTAAGCGTCTTTGAGCCCTTTTCTGGTGCCTATTCTAAATGAACAGAAATTATTTTATCTCTCACCATTTTTCCCTATTTTTTCATACTATGTGTTACTTCCTCAAATTCTGTACAATGAAGTCTCTTAGCTGGACTACTATCACCCTCTGCTACATTCTTTCTTTTATTGTACCCATTAATTAAATCATCCAACAGTTGAAAGAATTTATCTTTCTTCTTTGCAAATTCCTCTTTATGCTCGCCAAATATTATACGCCCCTCCAATTCCTCTTTAAATTCTATCATTTCATCTTTCGATGATATACACTCTCGAATAAAGAACTGTAGGGAATCCCACTCATCACCAATAATTAAATCTTGGCAAATTTTTTGCCCGTATTCATCACCGAAAATAATTTTCCTTTTTTCTAAAAGAGTTGCATCTTTTAAAATTATCTTAACATTCTCTTTATCTTTAATATCAAGTAACATTGATAATAGAAAACTACGTTTAGCACATTTATCTATAACATATCTTTTAAGAGCATCGGGAATTTGCTGCCAAAACTCCCTGAAAAGCTTTTGATAGTCGTAATCTTTGTAGCCCTCCTTCACTTTATGGACAATAACTGACAATAACCACTCATAATTCCTCTCAGAAAGGAAGTCCCACATACGATTTACTGTTTCCATGAAGAGACTTTGCCAGGGCCAATACAGCAAACATTTCAGCACTTGACCAGGGGATCTTTTAAATACCTCTATTTGTTGCTCTTCGTCCATTTTCGAGAGTAATAAACATAAAACATCAGCCATAGAGGGTGCTGTAAGTTTACAAGACTTTGCGACCTTACCTGCAGTTCTCACCAACGACTCTTCTCTTTCCCTGGAAGTTAGTTTTTGCAAGAAATACTCAGTTGCCGCTGTGTTGCCATCCTCTGCAGCATACTCAAATCCATATTGATAAGGAGAACACCTACTTCTTACTTGTTGCCACATGTCTCTAAGTCGCAACCTTCCTTCGATCATATTATCCAGCTTATTCACTTCCCCTTTTATATCATACGTCCAAAGAACCACTAAATCCTGCTGCCTGACCTCTAATGGGTCTTTTTCACTATAAAAAGATTTCCTGAGATTTTCGGGAATTTTGTTCCACAGTTCTAGAACATCATCCTCTAAGCAGTAAGTACAGGCTAATTTGTAGCGGCTGGTAACATCTAAACTCTCGTCCTTGATTAACGCTTCTGCCGTTTTCTTGAAATCTACTGTTCCTTGTGGTGTCCAACATAGCTCACTTGGTAGACCTGTACAAAGGAGGCTGTTTAATTGATATTCCATATATTTAAATATTTGTAAGCCTACTGGTTTAATAAAATCTAATATTTCCTCTTTTAAAGATTTTGGTAGTGAAAGTTGTGGTACTTTCTCCATTACTTTATTTTCTATCTCCTGCCATTTTTTTATACTTTCATATCTAAGTAATGCCAAATTGAACTTTGACATTAAAGCCCTAATATCATCTTGATTCCACAATGTGGTGGCTATCTTCACTAGAGCTATATGCTCAAGCGATGGACAATTTAAAGTATATTTCATCATTTACTCCTTACTGAAATACTTAGTGTATCTATTACTAATGCAAGAAAATAAAGAAACTTTTTTTATTCTATTTTGGTGTCTTGAATCACTCAAAGAAGAAAACGATTTCCATGTAGATTTGCTTGGCTTACACTTAATACTCTGTTCACCAGGGATTTGGAAAAAAGTAGGGATTTTTCAAACCTTGTGAATGCACAACACACAGCCCTTGTCCTACAGCATTAGCTACTCCAAACGGAAAGAATCTGGAGCAATGAAACAGCAAATTTGGCAGAAAACTTTTGGTCCAATATAAATTCGATTGAAAATCCAAATTATATTCACAATCTCAAATTCATTCTCGTTCCCGCGTGGGTTAAATGTAAATAAAAGAAATAAAGAATGTTGCCAACAATTCTTGAAAATTCTCACAAAATTATTAGTTGGCTGGTTGGTTGAATTTTTACGGCATTTCTATTAATACAAAATAAAAGAAAAAATATGTCCAAATTATAAATCATTAAAGGGGGTGCATTTAATTGAATTCCCATCAACTAACTTTCCATATAAAATGTTAAATCGAGTTTATAATTAAAAAATATTATACTATCAAAGAGTTTTTGGTTCATGGAAAACAAAAAACAACTCAACTCATTGATATCCCTTGTTATTGTTTACTTGAGTTTGATAACAATATTATGACTTTTAGACATCTGCGTTCGATTACTGTAGAATGATCCAGAGATAGTTCTATATGCTTCTCTCTATTATATAAATCTATAATTATTGCAGTATTTTAACTTCCCAGTCATATTTTTTATCTGTTTCTTTAATATCCTGATGAAATAACTAGTTAACTATGTGCTTTACTCACAACTCTTAATTTTTTAAAGTAAGGAAAAAAACTAAAGTAAAGTAAGACAATAAAATCTGAAAATGTGTGATGGAGTTTTCATTGAATAATAAACAAATTTTTATTTCAGTGTGATAAGTCTAGGACCTTATTTGTCATTCATTGTAATTTCCTTTATATATTTCAGGCAGTGGCGTCCCTCGTACCCCAAGCAGTGTCAACGAAACTGGTTTGCGAGGCCCTTAATACCATATTTAATGAATTATTGTAAAAAATTTTTTTTTTTTTATAATTAATAGCTTAATTAATTAATAACTTAATTGTTTTTCATTAATATAAATTAGGGTTTTAATTAGTTTAAAATTAAAATATAGTACTTTAGGATAATCAAAAAGCAAATGCAAATTTTACTCACAAATCTTGTAAAATTAAACTATTAATTTCAGAAATAAATATTTAAGCTGATTTATTGTTTTTTTTTTACTTTTTATTACATCGAATGTAATTTCAAAAATTTGAAATTTACGAGTTAGTCCATGGCCAACGTTAGTCCGATTGGATAAATTTGTGCGCGGTTTAGAAAAGTGCCCAATATTTATTTAGATACACTTTTGCTTATAATAGAAATATCAACTTTAGAATTAAATGAAAATTTTAAACATGAATTACTTTTAGTATCACATAGTTATTTACATGATATTAAAATTAGTTTCAACCTTACTAGATCAAAAAGCTTCTTAAATACAGTAATTAAATTTTAAGTTAAAGTAATGAAGTCAAAATCAAGCAAGTATTGAACTAAAATATTTTATTTACAGCAAACATTTCCTAACGCCAGTAAATAATAATGTACTAACAAAATACAGTGGCGAATATAGAAATTTATTTCGGGGGAGGTCATCCTCCTCCATAGAAAATTTATTACTATTAGTTATTACTTATTAGTTTTTTATACATTTTTTGTTAGAATTTTACATCTAAAAGATCTTAAACTAAAAAGTTGTGAATGATTTAGTCCCTTATACCAAAGGGGGGTATGATGGGGGTCCTCCCCCAGAAAATTTTCGAAAATTTGACTCTAAAAAACTGGTTTTTAACTTGTTTTTTTAACTTGTTAATCCAAACTTTGGACTTATATTTTATGATAGGATTTGCGTTTTGGTGAACTTATGTAAAAAAAAGTTGAAAATAATAGAAATCAAAGTAGAAAATCTGAGGGTCCTCCTCCCAAAAATTTTTGGAAATTAACCCTTAAAAAGGTTTCAACTTGGTTTTGATACCTAGACTTAATTTTGAACATATATTTTTAAGTAGGATTATGATTTTGATGAACATATTATAAAAAGTATTAAATAATAAAGTACAAAGAGGGGGTCCTCCCCCAGAAATTTTTTTGAAATTTGACCCCAAAAAACATGATTTTAGTCTGTTTTGGTACACCAAGTCCGGATTTTGGGGGGGGCAGGGCCCCCCCTTATATACGCCACTGAACATAAACCCTTGTTTAGAAGTTAGATTTTTGATGGTTTCGAAGAAAGCGAGGTTTTATTTTGGTTAAGAGCTCTTTTAAAAAAATGTTTAGAGAGAAGATTTTCTGGAGGGTGCTGCACATCAACAAAAGAATTATGGGGGGTGCTTGAATACCCCGCAGTTGGTACCCCTGTATAATGTACTACTAAAAGAGGCCTCAAGCTTGGACTCTAAAAAGGCCTCGCGCACGGACTCCAGAAACATAAGACATGAAAAAATGTAATTGAACAGAAAACTCAGAAATCAATAGTTAAACTCAGAATCAAATAATTTAAATTTTTGCGAGGCCTTCGGAGGAGGTTGCGCCTGATTTCAGGCTATTTAGAATACAGAACAATCATTGAAAAGTAATACTTTCTTCCTTACAAAAACTGCCTCTTACACCTCTTACAGGGTTCCCACGGTCCTTGAATTTTTAACGCTAAATTTAGGTACTTGAAAGTCCTTGAAAATTGTTCTACTAGGTCCTGGAAAAATGACTTAGGTCCTTGAATTTTCACTCAGCCTCTAATCGAGCTTAATTTTTTCAGATCTTTCTTTGTTTTTTTTCTTAAAATTTTCTTTATAACTACTCTTATGAACATAACTTGCGACCAGTTTTACAAACTGACAGTGAAGAGCGACTTCTCCTCTCGTTCCGATTGTATGGGGGGGAAATGTCTTGAAATACGACTAATTTTTAAATATCTGCGAAAAAGGTCTTGAAAAGTCCTTGATTTTCAATGTTTTCAAAGAGTGGGAATCATGTTCTTAGAAAAGGTGAAAAAATATAAAAAATATCTTAATAAAATAAATTCTGTTTGATTTATGTTCAGAAACATACCCACGCTGTTAACTCATAATCCCCTTCAAACAGAGAATAAAATGACGATTTTAAATTTAAGCAAGGATTACAAATTGTCAAAGGATAGCTTCAAACGAAGAGCGGGTTTTTAAGAAAAAACGAGGCATAGAAAAACTTTTACGTGTTATGAAGAAAATTTAAGGGAGAAGAAACAGGCTTCTATGTTCAACTTTTTTAAACCTTCCTTATCAAAACAACTTGGATAATGATATTAAAAGAGAATAACACATTAATACCGTATCTTTTTGTATTTTCTGAGATTAATAATTGAATAATAGTCTTCAAAAATTCTATTTTTTTTTCATCTATATTCCCAATTGAACACAATTTGTTTGCATTTCTGTGACCCTGACTTATGCAGTTATCGCTCTATCCCCCTACCGTGTAAGTCCGGGTATTATACTGTACACAATACAAAAAAATCTCAGTACAGTTGATGGACTTGTTCCCTTTTCAAAACACATGAAATCTCAGCTGAAAGAAAATAACTTGAATTGACAAATAAATTATAATTTTGCTTATTTACAACAAAAATAAAAAATAGAAAGACAGTTATAAAAAGAATTACTCTTTACTTAGTCCTTAAAAGAATATCAATGGGGTCCAACACATTCAATGAATTAACAAAAATGAAAAAACACCTTTAAATCAAAGACTGACTTTATTTTGGCTTAGTTTTTTACAGCACAAAGAATAAGGCAAACTTAAATTACAAATTAAATAAAAAATATACCTTCATTCATTTCATTCAGTGGGGTGTTTCATTTACCCCACTCAACCCTATTTTCAAATCATTTCAAATTTAGTTTAGTTCAGTTAGTTTAGTTTTTCAAATTCACTTTTAGTTTAGGAATGTTTTTTTTTTACCTATCTTAGCACACAATTGGCTTTTGCGATCTGTAGATCTTCAATTCACCAGACTTCTATGTTCAACTTTTTTAAAGCTTCTTTATCAAAATAACTTGGACAATGATATTAATAGAGAATATAACATTAATACTGTATCTTTTTATATTTTCTGAGATTAATAATTGAATAATAGTCTTCAAAATTCTATATTTTTCATCTCTCAATTGAACCTAATTTGTATGCATTTCTGGGGGAAAATGTACCCCAACTTCACTCGGTCCCCCTTACTAATTACCCCCTTACTTATTCACTCTACTCATTAGTAAACTACAAACAATACTAAAAATCTTTGTACAATTGATGAACTTGTTCCATTTTTAAAACACTCATCATGAACACTTTTGAAATCATGGCTGAAAGAAAACCACTTAAATTGACAAATAAATTACAATTTTGCTTATACTTCACAACAACAAAAGTATAAAATAGAAAGACAAAGTTATAAAAAGTAATACTCTTCACTTAGTCCTTAAATGAATATCAATGGGGTCCAACACATTCAATGAATTAACAAAAATGTAAAAACACCTTTAAATCAAAGACTGACTTTATTTTGGCTCAGTTTTTTTACAGCACAAAGAATAAGACAAACTAACTTAAATAAAAAAATACAATTAAATAAATTATTTTTTTCCATAAATTCAAGGGCCTATATCTGCCTTATCACTAAAGTAATTCTTTAGAAACTTGTGTGATAAATTTTTGTTTATTAATATGGTCTTCAATGAAATTAATCAATTAGTTCAAATTTAACTATTTCAAAAAAATTTCTATTAAGAAATGTAGTGTTCCAAAAAGGGGTTCCACATTTCCCCACTCAACCCTATAGTATTTTCAAGTCATTTCAAATTGGAAAACATTTTTTCACAACATTTATATATTGTACAAAATATACTGCTTCTGAAAAACAGGATAATATTTCTTTCTGTTCAAAATTGCTAAAACTCAAAACATAACTAATAAAGTACTAAAAGGTTTTCATTAATACATGCACATTCAGGGTGTCCCAAAAAAGACTGACACATTTAAAAAATTTTTAATTGAAAAACTAAAAAAGATAAAAGTACGCGGTTTATTGCATCCTACTCGTAAGACCTTAGAATTTTATGACACAAATTTTCGTAAATCATTGTTCCCAAATCCCTCGAGAGGGCATAAAAGTATCAATCTCCCCATAGGAGATAATGGAAAATAGTGCTCCCACCTGTCGGGGGATTTTTGAACTACAATTTACGAAAATACGTGTCATAAAATTATTTGGTCTTTAGAGTAGAATTTAAAAAAAAGCTTATTTTTATCTTTTTGAGTTATTGATTTTTAAAATGTAATGCGTCAGTCTTTTTTTTGGACACCCTGTACATGTTCTTTAATTTCTTCAAGCCATTTAAAAAAAACTAGATTTAGTAAAAGATAAAAATAAAGGTAGGAGATAAGAAGAAAAACAATTACAAGTAAAACAGAACCCTTAAATAAACAAATAACTAAGACACCTGGTTCTCTAGTTTATAGAAACTTGAACTTTTTAAGAAAATAATGATTTAGTAAAATGTGCGTCTCTGACCCCAAATATAAAAATATTGCTTTTATAAAAATAGTACTTGAAGTTATAAAAAAATTTTCAAGAAAATACAGTTATATAGGAGTTACATGGGACATTTCCTTCATACAATTACAACAGGACAATTTGGGAAATTTTAGAAAAAACACGAACACTAATAAAGAGAGGAATCTTAAAGATATAACATTAAAGAAACAAAATACATTACAATTTTTTTTGTAATTTTATGAATAAAATGCAACAAATCTTTGTTCCTTTATTTAGTTCTGTTTAATATTATTTAGTTCCTTGTTTAGATTTGTTATTCAGTATAGGCACTGAACCTTATCAATGATATTCATCTGATAGTTTTATCCAGGAGTTTGAATAAATGCCCAGAGACCAAATTACCCTAGAAATAATTTAGGGGTAACAATTAAGTTCTCCAAATAATGCCTCTGACCTTAAAAGATGACAGTGAAATAAATAAGAATTAACACAGAGCAATGTTAATTACAAATGAATTCCGAATGTGAACTACTTCCTAACCATGAGTGAGAGTACAGGGCAACAAAAGACAAGCTGAAATATATCAAAAGCACAATTGGGTCTAGAATTAAAACACAGCTCTTATAAGATTTCTTGCAGAGTCCATACAAGCCAAGCAGTGTGTCTAGGTTCCAGCTTTGGCCAAAGATTTGGTAACCAATTGAAATTTGGTTCCTTTGCAGTGCAGTTTATATGTTTTCGCTCCTTGCATTTTTACAAGAGGACTGAAGCAAGCAAATTCACCCTTTGAACAGTTTCCCAGGAACCTACCTAAAATGGAAAATTAACCTCATACATATTACATGCATATACATATTACAAGCAGAAAGAGTTCAGAATGAATTATTGAACAAGCACTTATAAACACTTTAAATTCACAAAAACTGTCCTTTGGGTTTTTTCTCCTAAAAAAATAAGGTGTTGGATATTACTCTTAATTTATTACATTTTTCTAATAATTGTGTTACAGCCATGCCTAAAAATGAGTTGGTTTCAAAGTTTCTAGAATTTCCCCTCAAAAAAACACTAAATTTTCAGGGTTCGATTCCGTAATCTGTCCCACTAAATAACGCTGTTTTAGATTCCAAATATTAGAAAATCGAAAAGAAAATGCAAACAAATAGATTAATGTCAATGAACAAATAAAATTTGCCCTCTCAACTTCTCATTTTGGCTTTTTTTGATTACTTTTTAACGCTTATTATAGGGTGCAGATGCATTTACTTCTGTTCGTTTTAATGGGGCAGTCCCAGTTAAATGCAAGAAGAATAAAAAAAACTTGATTGTTAGTTTTCAAAACTTGGAAGGAAAATCCTTTAACCATATGGTATTGGATCAGAAGTATGGAATTGATAGGTGTTTGAATAAAAAATATAATCACTGTTGAGGGAACAATTATTTACATTACATTTAGCTAATGTTTAACAACCTTTATTCCAAATTGAACATAAATTTCCCTTCATGAAAAAATTTTACAATTTCAAATATGACAAAATGAATAACAAAACTATCTTATGATTTGTCTTTTTTTTCAAATGAAAAATATCATTAAACACTGTTTTAAATTATGATAAAAAATACAACTGCATTTAAAGTAGCTTGTATAAAAAAACCTAACTTATTCTTGCTTAAAAATACTTTATAATATAAAATAGTATTCTTAATCAAGTTTTTAATGAAAAGGGGTATAAAAATCCTTTCTGTTGGTCATTGTTTATACAGCTCTGTCATCTGAAATTAGCATTCTGATTGGTTCAAAATGTCAGTAGTGATTAGCATGTTAATTTTTGAATGATTTCTACATTTACAACATGCTACCCAAAAAAAGGTTTATTTTCTCCAAAATACAAATTCAAAAAACTTACTTCAATTGAAGTCCTTTCTTAATTTTAGTGAAATTGTTCAATACTTGAAGCCTGTTCCTGCAATTTAAGAAAAAAATATATAGTATTTTCTATTTGAAAGAGTGCAAATAATAATATTGAGAATTGTTTTTTGTTTGTTAACCAACTTTTTTAAAAGCTACAATAAAATGGTTAATTTTTTTAAATTTTACAACTGTTTCCATGGAGACTATTTGAACAACAATATTATTCCATAAAACTTTTTTATTATAAAATTAGGTAAATTATTAAATAAATCAAAAAGCTATGTATATGAATTGATTTAGGTTTCTAAAATATTGGTAGGATTTTTAAATAGACTTGTAGATAGTTTATCTTTTAAAACTTAAGTTATTTTGCACATTGTTTTCTTTGTAACAATGGGGTGAGCATATCTCTTATGGAAGAGAAATAAAGCTGTTCAGCAAAATGACCATGAAAAGAAAATACAATAAAAAAAACATCTTACAAATCAAAATGCATCTAACAAAACAAATCAAAACACAACTTATGTTTTTTTCTTGGATTTTTTTACTTAGTTTGGTGCAGGATTGGAAGAAAACAATGGATTTGTAGTATGAAAGACAAACATTGACTTTTATTATACAAGATTATACTGAATTCCATTTGAAAGGTTTAAAAACAAAAGTCTTTACACTTAACAAATTAAATCACTATTAATGTCCATGAAATTAAACCAAATTAAGGCTACAAAAAATTCTAAATTCCATGCTAATTTCAAGAAAAGTATGTTTTATTTCATGACAAATATACTGGATGTAATTTTATAATTTGGTTTTAAAAAGCTACAGTAGAGAGTATATAGATGGTTATTTCCCCTAGTATTCCTGAAGCTGAACTTGGGAAAGTTTATTATTAAAATTTTGATTTTAAAAGCAATCTATCAATTTTCAATCTATTTTGTGTTTGTGGAGAACAATTTTAAAGCACAGTAAGATTTGGAACCATATCAACATTTTTGTTCCGATAGGGGGTTTCATGAAATCAATGCATTAGTTTTTAATTAACCCTTAAAGTAGGTTCTTTAAACCCTTATCCATAGTTTTGTTTTGAGACAGTTTTTTGAACTTTCATAAAAATAATTGTTTGCTATTTGTTAATTCTTTGGTTTTTGTTATGGTTTAATGGTTGGTTTGTTTTTTGGCCCCTAAAAAGCAGTATTCTGACTTATTTTTGGACATCAGACACCATTTAAGTGACACTCGAGGTTCATCATTCATTCCTTGTACTCTTCAGAATTTTCACGACAACATATGAATAGTAAAAGATTCTAGAAGGTAGGCTTGCCATACAACTGGGATTAGTCAGGAGTTTTAAAAGCTGTCCGGGGTAGCAGAAATGTTTGGAGTCTCATACATTTAAGATTTGAGAGGCATATTTAAAAAAATATTCTGATCAAATTGAATTGTTTTACTTTCATGACATATTTTTAAGTGAATTTTATGAAGTTAAGGCAAACATTTTTAAAAAAATGTCAAATGAAAAATAATTAGTTAGATTGTTTTTTCCCCTCAGTTTATAATATTTGATGAATTGTTTTGAATTTTACTTATTAAATAATCTCAAAAATATGTCCTGGGTTGGACCCAAGAAAATATTGTAGGCCTATGAGAAGGGGGGGGGTCAGCTCCCTAACCCCCTCTTGGATACGGCTTTGGGTGGGATCCCTCATTCTTAAATCCTATTTGACATAACTCTACACTCTAGTGATCTGAGTTTTCAAAGTTCTTCTTTTTGAAATTTAATTTTGAAACACATTTAAAACAAAGCATTGTTTAAAACACATTTTTAGCTCACTAACTTCCAGTGGCGGATTTCCAAATGTGCTGTCTATAGGCTGAACCAAAATTTGCCGCCTATATGCTAAACTATACTTACAAAACAAAACAAGGACATCATATTTTTGTCTGGGGGGGCTGAGTTTCACAAATAACTTAATTGCTATTATGGGCTGTTCAATTATTAATGTAAGCAACTGAAAGGGGGAGGAGGGTTGCCAGTGCCATAGCCCGATTTTTTAGGGGGTTACTTGGGGTCTTTTCTGTGGTCTAATCATAGGAATACTAAGTTTTAGGTGAAATGACTTCGTAACGTTTCAATTTTGGTGCTCTAAATTTAAAAATTTCATAAAAATGTCAACTCCAAGTAAAAGGGGGATCTAGGGGTCATCCCCCAGAAAAATTTTTAAAATTTGCCCCTCAAAATAGTGGTTTATCTCATTTTGAAGACCACTCATTGTAAGCGGCAGAATTTTTAAGAAAAAAAGTTTATAGTATTATGAATTGGAAAATTTCTAAGGGGTTTAAGGGAATTAATTATTCCAGAAAAATTTTTGAATTTTGCCCCTGAAAGTGGCATTTTAACTCATGTTGAGACACTTTAGATTACATCAAAGAGGATCACTCCTTGTAAATCCCTAAAAGTTCAAGGAAAAACCGTACTTTTTAGATTAGATATTTCGAGAGCCTTTGGGGGTTTCTGGGGGGAAGGGTTATAAAAAAGGATAACGGGGGGGGGCAGAGGTCCTCCCCAAAAAAATAATTTTGGAAATTCCCCCCGAAGTTGTGTTTATCTACTTTTCAAACTTTATGGAGAGAGCACTAAGAGGGAAAAGTTTCTTGTAGGCGGCGTAATTTTCAAGGGAAAAACACCGTATAACAGATATCAAAATTTGAGAGGGGGGCTTGGGGGTTCTCCCCCAGAAATTTTTTTGGGAAATTGCCCATTAAAGTAGTTTTGTCTCATTTTGAGACCCTTTGGGTAACAAGGAGAACAGTTCCTTTAAACCACATAATTGCTTTTCTGAAAAGACGTTCTCCCTTTTTCATACATGTGATTAATCTGACAAGAAATTGGCGGAAAATATTTAAAAAAAATTCGATGGCACCTAAATTGTCCTTCATTTTAAATAGAGGGGTTCCATCAGCTTCTACTTCTCGAGATTAACAATTCGATATGTTAGAGTCATATATTTTAGCTTAAATTTTAACTGCTTTTCATATTACTTCGATATTTTTTCGATTTTACTTTAAACTTATAACTAGGAAACCTTTGCGACCAGAGTTTTCAGTAAAAAAAAGATTTGGAAAATCTAAAAGTGGAATTTGAGTGGAGTTTTGCAAAGCAAATTGGCGGATTTCCGCCAATTGGCGGAAGAATCACATGTATGCTTTTTCCAATGCTTATGTTTAGTGTTTCCTTTCTCGTCTCCTTTTTTATTCACAAAAAAAATCTACTGCCGAAAATTCGCCGCCGTAGGCTATAGCCTAGCTAGCCTATTTAGAAATCTGCTAACTGCTAACTTCATGCAACACACTCATGTGTGGATCACTCAGAGTTTAAAAGTTAGTTCCACCACCAAATTGCTATGATACCTATGTTACAACGTATACTATATGTAAGTTAATCTAATTTCAATTTAAAAATCAAATTTAATGTTTGAAAAATAATAGTTTTTTATATTTAAAAAAATGCATTACCCATTCTTGAAAGTCTTCATTCAAAAGGAGAAAAGTTTTCTTTGCTTCCACTTTATCAAACAGCGAAATTCACCTTACAGTTGGTCACACTTGTTCACCACAATGCTGCAAAAAGCAAGACAGAAATGGTTTATATACTTTTCAAACATTCAAGAAAACCTGTTGAGGGTTTTTTAAAGTATTATTTTAAAAATCAATTTTTGATAGTAATTATAATAGTATATATTTAAACATAGCAGTAGAGGCATCTTTGAAAAAACTCCATGGAACAATTTGAGATCCACTGTATTAGAGACCTTAACCACAGCCAGATGAAGAGAATCCACTGAAGAGAATCCAGCCGAGGAGATTTATCCAGTGGCGGCTCGTCCATAGGGGCTGCGGGGCTGCAGCACCCCCAATCAAAATTCCCCGAAATTCCAATTTTTATTTGCTTTACAATATTTAAAAATTATCTATTTCCCCCTTTAATCTTTGTCCTTTATAATCCCTTTTCAATTAACAATTCTCTGCTCAGGGGCGTAGCCAGAGGGGGGGATTTGGGGATATATCCCCCCCCGAAACTCAGGAAATTTCCTTTTTGACCATAGAAAACCACTAAAAATACCTCATATCCCCTCCCGAAATGTCAACATCCCCCTCCGAAATTTTTTTCTGGCTACGCCCCTGTCTCTGCTATGCCGTCTCGACAACAGATTTCCTTCCGGGTCGGTCAGCCCCCGCAGATGTACCAATCGTAGTATAAAACACTAGCTCTATCATATCAAATGAAAATATCAAGAATTTAGCATGCGAATCTGTTAGAAGAAAAGGGGCTGCTTTTCAGCAGCCCCGACCAAAGGAAAAAATTATACCCTTTTCTCTTGAGAGAGCTATAAAAAACGAACTGAGGGGAAAATAAAAATAACGATTTCTACTACTAATAAATCACATTGGCTTTTTAGCTTTCATTACTCCAACTCCAACGCTGTTTTAATTTTTTATTTATAGCTTCTTTTTTTCTTTTCAACAGAGAGAACAGAATCTTTTCTGATGTTTGCAAGTCAACAAAGATTTATGTTTAATTTTTTGTAGCCAAGTTTTTATTTCTTTTTATAATGAACAGATTGAATTCAAAATGTTGATTTAGGGCCGTATTCTGGAATCTCGAATATTCGAACTCACCTCGAATGTTCGACCTCACCGTTCGAGTTAAAAATGCTATTCTGACTCCAAAAATCACACCGGTGAGATGGGAGGAGACCTCACTTATGGGAGGAGACTTCGCTTATTGGTTGATTGGCGCCAAAGTTCTTGGCCAATTAGGAGACGCGTGACAAGTTGGGAATGATTCCTCCACGTGTTTTTCAGCTGAAATATGGTATACATCTCGCGTCCAATAGTGCTAAAATGTCGTTTTGAGATTTGATATGTGTTGCAAAAAATAATAAATAAATTATAAATGTAAAAGAACGCATGTCTCTATCGTCAACAACTCAAATTTAAAAATTAAAAAATCCTGCTTTAAACGAGATTTTTGGACAGTGGTGGTGCCATCTCCCGCCGGCCTTACAAACAAACAACTGTGACAACGATACATCTATCCCATAGAACGTAATACGTAACTAGATTTTTTTAGTATATTCTCAGTAAAGTTTACAATTTTAGCGTTAAGGCAAATAATATGTTCCACTCTGGGTAACTGTTAGGAACTTTTCCCTCATTTTTTGTTTGCGCAAATAGTTCCTCCCGTAAGCTAAACCGTCGGTTATGGCTCAGAATTGACGTCACGGAAGGCGCCTAGCCAATCAGAGACTCACTCGAATGAATTCTCTCGAACACTCACCAGCTCCTCGGCTGGTGAGGTTCGAGCGTTCGAGTTCGCCTTTCGATGGGGAGATTTTGACAGTCAGAATACGAAATTTCATCTCACCATTCGAACTCACTAGGGAGTTTCCAAAACTCGAATGTCAGAATACGGCCCTTATTTCATTTGCTTTTGAGATACTAAATGAAATAGACTTCATATTTGATTCTTTATATTCGTAATAATCTGCTAAATATAGGTAAGTGACAGTTTTTGAATGCTTATTAAATGTGAAATGAAAATTTTATATTGTTCCCATCTTTTCATGTTTTTGTGAAGTATCATTTGACATATCGCTTAAAATACGTTGCCAACTTGGTACCGCCGGAGCAGCACCCCTTATAATTTTACCATCGAGCCGCCACTGGATTTATCGCTCAGAAAGGTTGGTTTGTCCAAGTACCAACTGATGTGGAGCAGGCTGGCATCACAAACTGGCTCCTTCCTCAATTCCATACCTGCAAAGAGAAGGTGGCGCAATGTCTAGTTATCTCAATAAAGCGATACAGAAATATTACTATACAATATATTCTCATTTGCAGCTGACAAAACAGCAAAACGTCTGAAAAACTGCATTCACGACATTTTGCGAAACAAATAACTCCTATTAGTTTCCATGTGCATCTTTATATAAATATTCAGATTGGTTTTTGGCATATAGGTGACAGTAACAGGATAAATTGGGTAGAATAAAGTTACAAATTGGGGTCTGGGGGGTCCTCATCCTGAAAACTTTTTGGGATTGGTTGACCTAGACTTGACCTAAATTTTAAGACTAAAGAGGACTGGAAAAAGACTATTTGGAAAATCTAAAATAGTTCCAAATCTAAAAGGGGGTTTGGGGGTCTTCCCCCAGGAAATTTGATCCTAAACACGATGTTTTTAGCTTAATTTTGAGCAACTTTTCAAATTTTTTTGGCTTTGCCTCCCTTTATGTATGCAATCGGAATATTTTTAAAAAATCTGAAATAGTTTGAAAATCCGACAAAAATTAGAAGAATCATAACTAAATGCTTTGTTGTCTTTTTATCAGTGAAGGACCCAAGAATTTTGTATTAATTTCTTACCTATCTTTCTGCTTGTTTCAGTTGTGTGCTTGCATCACTACCACTAGTGTAGCATATTTCAGAGTTCCGCAATATAATAATTGGATCCTCTATGAGAGAGTTCCACTGCAGACAGATTAGACTCCAAGTTCTTTTTGCCATCTTCAGTTTCTCAATTTTGAAAGTAAGCCTTCCATTACAGCTTGAAAGTCCTTTTTGAAAAGAATACTTCTTTTGCGCCACTTTCTCAGACAGCTTTTTAAACGAGTCTTCAAAATTTTAAGACTGTGGTGATAACTTCTTCAAATTCATTATTAATCTGAGATTATATCTGCTCTTTATGTAATCTTAATTATTTATTGTTCGAGTCTTCTTCAGTACAGAGTTTTCATGACTCAGAAAGTCTCTCAATACTAATGCATATTCATCTATATCAGCGGTTCCCAAAGTGGTCCATATGGACCCCCAGGGGTCCACAGCAACTTCCAGGGGGTCCACGGGCATGAAAATGAAAATTGGGGGTACACAGACTCTTCTAGGGGGTCCACAGTGACTTTCTGAGGTCCACTGGAAAAATTTCATCAAAATGAAAAATTTTGACCAGTTTCAAAACTTTTGTCTTTGTTATAATCAAATTTTAGTAATATGAAATGTTGGTTATCACGGAGTCCTTATAGCTAAATAGTGGCGAATCCAGAAGGGGGGCTGTGGGGCAACAGCCCCCTCCAGGAATAAGACATTCAAGTTTTGGTAATAGCAATAAAGCCAAAAAAGAAATTTCAACACTTAGCGGACATTTGGTGGTGTTAACCAAAGGGTCTCAAATTGAGTCGGAACCCTACTTTTAAGGGTAAAAATTACAAAAATTTTGTGGGGGAAGACCCCCAAACCCCCTCGAAATATTGGAATATAATAAGTACGGTTTTTCCTTGAAAGGGAGGAGAGATCTTTACAAAGAGGGATCCTTTTGGATGTAACCTAAAGTGTCTCAACATGAGTTAAAATGCCACTTTTAAGGGCAAAATTAAAAATTTTTTCTGGAATAGGAACCCCTAAATCACCTAGAAATTTTCCAATTCATAATACCATAAACTTTTTTCCTTGAAAATTCTGCCGCTTACCATGAGTGATGCTCTTTGGGTGGAATAAGGCTTCAAAATGAGCTAAAACATTATTTTGAGGGGCAAATTTTCAAAAATTTTCTGGGGGAGGACCCCCAGACCCCCCTTTTACTTGGAGTTTACATTTTTCACAATTTGGAAATTTAGCGCACCAAAATTAAAACCTTAGGATGTCATCTCACCTAAAACTTAGTATTACTAAGATTAGACCTCGAAAAGATGTTGAGTAACCCCCCCTAAACAAAAATCTGACTACGGCACTGGCAACCCTTCTCGGCCCCTCCCCCTTCAGTTACTTATAATAATAATCCTGAACAGCTTATAATAGCAATTAAGTTATTTGTGAAACTCAGCCCCCCAGACAAAAATCCTGGAATTCGCCACTGTAGCTAAAATTTTTTGTGTCGTGAAATGGTAGTGATATTACTATAATTTTATATTTGTTTTTTTAATGTTTGATTACTATAATTTCCTTAAAAATATCAAGTAACCATATGAATGGCAAAATTTTTTTAAATATGTAAAAGTGAAAACAAATGATTATTATTACAAAATTTATGCGTGGTTTAGAAATATAAATATCATAAACATAACATTTTAGCTACTTTTAGAACGGTCCCTAAGACAGGGGGTCCACGGGGTACGAAAAATGTCGTCAGGGGGTCCACGGGCCAAAAAAGTTTGGGAACCCCTGATCTATATCAAAAGGCACCGAGTTTTTTCTCTTTAAGTTCATCGTTGTTGTAACGATACCAATTTTCTGTAATTTCATCAATTACCATTCTTTTTTTTTCAATCTCTTTCAAAAGAAAAGCATAGCGAAGAAACAACGTCAGATACATTGTTCATCGCTGTTTTAACGATACAACTTTCCGTCACTACCCTGCCCAGTATTTAGTGTGCTTAAAGGGTTGGGGAAAAAACAGGTTTTTTTGGTTTAAGGGGCCGTTCAAATATTACGTAAACACTTTTTTTGGTCATTTTTAACCCCCTCCCCCCTTGTCAGCAAACCTCAACCCCCCCACTATAATTACATAAGAAACTGCCGGACCCCCCCCTGAAATTTTGACATCCCTATATGTAATGTACTGTTTTTTTTCCTTGAAAATTAGGTGCCTTATACAAGGAGCTGTCCTTTTTGGGTCCCTAAGGGTTCAAAAATGAGTCGAAACACTACTTTTCGGGGTTACAATTTTAAAATGTTAGGGTGGTCCATCTCCAGAAAAAAGTGCTTACGTCAGATTTTCTAATTCAATTTTTTGTAACATTTAATTTTGGTTGAATTTTGAAATAATTTATGCAAGAAACAAGAGATTTTCGAAAATGCACCATCTTACGTAAGCATCACTCATATCCCCCCTTGTCAGCAAAAATAAGCAAAGAGCAAACCCCCCTCCTCCCATAGGTGCTTACGTAATATTTGAACGGCCCCTAAACCGTTTTTTTAAACATTTTTTTCCTAATACAGCCATGAACTAAATTTTTCAGCAAACAGTTCTTTTAAATCCATTGGTAAACATTTAACATTATTTGGTTTAATTGGTTCATTGAGCAATAATTCTATTGTACTCTGTTCATTTAGAATAACCGCCTGAGAGACGTAATGTATACTCGTGTAATTAACATGGGAAAATGTTTCTTGTGCAATGACAAGGTAGCATAAACAGAAGCAGTTAAAATATACTGTAAAAAATTCATGAAGTTGTGTTATGAGCGCTATTAAGCGTTTTGGAACCCGTTTCTGGCACCTATTCTAAATGAACAGCTTATGTTTAATGTGTTTTGTTTTATCTCTCGCCATTTTTCCCTATTTTTTCTTACTATGTGTTACTTCCTCAAATTCTGTACCATGACGTCTCTAAGCTGGACTACTTTCACCCTCTGCTACACTTTTTCTTTTATTGTACCCATTAATAAAATCATCTAACAGTTGAAAGAATTTATCTTTCTTCTCTGCAAATTTCTCTTTTTGCCAGTGCCATGTTAATTGCCCCTCAAATTCCTCTTTAAATTTTATCATTTCATCTTTCGATGATATACACTCTCGAATAAATAATTGTACTGAATGCCACTTATCACCAAGAATTAAATTTTGGCAAATTTCTTGCACCATATCACTGAAAATAAGTTCTCTTTTTTCTATAAGAGTTACTTCTTTTAAAATTAGCTTAACATTCTCTATATCTTTAATCACAAGTAAATGTGATAATAGATCACAATTTCTAGCACATCTTTCTATAACATATCTTTTATGATCATTGGGACTTTGCTGCCAAAATTCCCTGAAAAGTTTTTGGTAGTCGTAATCTTTGTGGCCCTCTTTCACTTTACAGACGATATAAAACAATAAAGTATCACATTCCCACTCAGAAAGAAAGTCCCACATACGATTTGCCGTTTCCATGAAGAGACTTTGCCAAGGCCATTCCAGCAAAATGTATAGCACTTGACCAGGGTTTCTTTTAAATACCTCTATTTGTTGCTCTTCATCCATTTGCGAGAGTAAAAAAAGTAAAACAGCCCTAGAGTGTGCTGAAGGTTTACAAAAACCTACTACATTTTCCGCAGTTCTCACCAACGACTCCTCTCTTTCCCTGGAATTAAGTTTCTGCAAGAAATACTCAGTTGCCGCTTTGTTGCCACCATGTGCTGCATACTGAAATGCATATTGATATGGAGAACACCTACTTCTTTCTCGTTGCCACATCTCTCTTTTGAAACGATCATACAGCTTATTCACTTCCTCCTTTATATTATACATCCAAAGAACCGCTAAATCCTGCTGCCTAACCTTTATCGGGTCTTCGCCGCTATAAAAAGATTTCCTGCAATTTTCAGGTATTTTGTTCCACAGTTCCAGAATATCATCCTCTAAGCAGTAAGTACATGCTAATTTGTAGCGGCTAATAACATCCAAACTCTCGTTCTTAATTAAGGCTTCTGCAGTTTTCTTTGAATCTACTGTTCCAAGTGGTGTCCAACAAAGCTCACTTGGTAGACCTGTAAAAAGGCGGCTTTTTATTTCATGATATTCCTTATATTTAAATATTTGTAAGCCTACTGGTTTAATAAAACCCAATATTTCCTCTTTTAAAGATTTTGGTAGTGAAAGCTGTGGTACTTTCTTTATTACTTTATTTTCGATCTCCTGCCATTCTTTTGTTTCATATTTATTTAATGGAAAATTGAATTTGGACATTAAAGCCCTAATATCATCTTGATTCCACAATGTGGTGGCTATCTTAACTAGAGCTATATGCTCAAGCGATGGACAATTTAAAGTATATTTCATCATTTACTCCTTACTGAAATACTTGGGGCCTATCTATTACTTATGCAAGAAATAAAGAAAAAAACACTTGTTTTATTCTATTTTGGTATCTTGAATCACTTAAACAGGAAAACGATTTCCATGTAGATTTGCTTGGCTTACACATAATACTTTGTTCACCAGGGTTTTGGAAAAAGTAGGGATTTTTGAAACCTTGTGAATGCACAACACACAGCCCTTGTCCTACATCATTACCAACTCCAAACGAAAAGAATCTTCAGCAAATAAACTGCAAGAAAGGCAGAAATCTTTTAGACAAGCGTCTTTCTGTTGGCAAATAACAATTTTGAAGTAAACAAAAATAAAAAGAATGTTGCCAACTATTTTCGAAAATTCTCACAAACTTACTGCGATGAATTGTTAGTTGGCTGTTTGGTTGAATTTTTATAGCCTTTTTGTTAAAACAAAATATCAGAAAAAATATATCCAAATTAAAAATCATTCATAGGAAGTAAATTTAAATGAATTCCCATCAAGTAATTTTTCAATAAAATTTGTAATCGAGTTTATAAATAAAAAATATAATACTATCAAAAAGTTTTTGGTTCATGGTTATCAAAGAACACCTCAACTCATGAATTTCCCTTGTTATTGTTTATGTTTACTTGACTTCGGAATAGAAAATGAAAATTCTGAACAAGTTTTTTTTTCATTTCTTCAGGCACAAGAAGAAATAATTTTGTAATATAATAGTACTAGATATCTTTATTTTGAGATGTAATACTACTTTGAGATCTCTAATGATGTTCTACTAATTATTATTTTATGATTTATTATAAATAATTTTATCTCTATGGTTGTCGGTCATTTGATCTATGATCTCCAGGATTTTCTTTTGAGGGGAACCACTGAAATTTTCGTCCTACCTTTGGGACACGGCAGTAACAAGACTTTTGGTTTGGGGGGGTTGACTGAACGTTAATTCTAATAAGGTACCCCAAACAAGTACATTCGAGTTAATTTTTTAATCACTTAAAAGTAACACTGTGGTTCTGGGGATCACCCCAGAAAAATTTTGAAATCTTGTCTAAAAGTGTTTTATCTCAATATTTTGAGAACCTTTGGGTTACATCAAAAGAGAACAGCTCCTTTAAATCCACAAACATTTGAAGGAACTAAATTATAAATGGACGTCTAAATTGCTAGAAGGGTCTTCCCCCGGAAATTTTTTATATTAACTTGAAATCCTTTGAAAAACACCCAAAGGTCCGCTTCTAGAAAGCGGTAGAATTTTAAAAGGAAAAACAATGCTAACAGACGTCAAGGTTTTGGGGGTTCTCTCCCGAGAAAAGTTTTGAAATTTCAATCTAAAAAGTACTTAACTCATTTTGAGACTCTTCCTAATGCACTCGAAAAGGATTTCTCCTTGTAAGTCGAGAATTCTTGAGTGATAAAACAATATAAATAACTGATGTCAAAATTACTGACTTGGGATTGAACTCCTAAAAACTTTCGGATACGGCACTGACCTAGAAAGCTATGATGCCATCAAAAACTGTTATGTGTATACTAATTTTGCACAATGAATATTTAAATTTTTACTTACTTTAAATATACTTACTTTACTTTAAATTTTCTCATTTCATGTCATTCATTATAATTGCATATTCATTTTTTTCTATCATCCTTACGAAAACTGCTTCTTAGAAAAAGTGAAAATAAAAGAATATATATCACTCAATTAAATGAATTCTGTTCGAGTCATGTTCTGAAACATTTCCAAGCTGTTAACTCATAATCCCCTTCGAACAGAGAATCAAAAGACGATTTCAAATTTAAGCAAGGATTACAAATTTTTAAAGGATAAAGCTTCAAACAAAGAGTGGGTTTTTAAGACAAAATGAGGCGCAGAAAAACTTTTGAAGAACCGTTGTGAAGAAAATATAAGGGAGAAGAAACAGACTTCTATGTTCAACTTTTTTAAACCTTCCTTATCAAAACAACTTGGATAATGATATTAAAAGAGAGTATAACACATTATTACCGTATTTTTTTGTATTTTCTAGGATTAATAATTAAATAGTAGTCTTCAAAATTCTATTTTTTCATCTCTCATTTTAACATAATTTCTATACATTTCTGAGGAAAATGTACCCTGACTTATCACTTGGTCAAAATACAAAAGTTTTTTTGTACAGTCGATGTACTTATTCCCTTTTTAAAACACACGAAATCTCAGCTGAAAGCAAATCACTTGAATTGAAAAATAAATTAGAATTTTGCTTATTTCACAACTACAAAAGTAAAAAATAGAAAGAAAGTTATAAAAAGTATTACTCTTCACTTAGTCCTTAAATGAATATCAATGGGGTCCAACACATTCAATGAATTAACAAAAATGTAAAAACACCTTTAAATCAAAGACTGACTTTATTTTGGCTTAGTTTTTTTACAGCACAAAGAATAAGACAAATTAACTTAAATTACAACTTATAAAAAAATACAGAGAATTGACATAGATTTTTTTACCAAATTCAAGGGCCTATATCTGCCTCGGGTGCTCTCGGGAGGATATGTCTATGCCCGATATTGGAACTCCAGACAAATAATGAAGCAGCTGGACTTGTGAACTACTTGTATTTTCTATTGTATTTATGTTTCTGACCTCTACTTTTTTTTTCTCTCATGTTTCTGACTTCATGTGTCACTGCATGACACATGGGGCCAATGAATGTATTTGTTCAAGTGCCTTGCAATTTAAAAAAAAATATCTGCCTTGTTATTAAAGTATTTTACTTTAGAAACTTCCTTCCTTCCTCACTGGCTCGACAGCCCAGGATGGGCCTTGGCCTTCTCTAGTAGTTTTCTCCAAGCTGTCCTTCCCCTGGCAATGGATTTCCAATTTTTTATTTTCAATGTAGAGAGATCTTTCTCCAGGGTATCTAGCCATCTGAGACTTGGCCTGCCCCTTCTACGTGTTCCAGTTGGTCGGGCATTAAAAATCTTTTTCACAATACGGTCTTCATCCATCCTTACTATGTGGCCTGCCCATTTTATCTTTTGAACCTTAATGAATCTTATGATGTCTGGTTCATTATATGATCGATAGAGTTCTAAATTTGTTCTTCTCATCCACTGACCGTTTTTCTTGATTCCTCCAAAAATGCACCGTAATATCTTTCTTTCAAATATGCCCAGCATGTCTTCATCTGCACGAGTCAATGTCCATGTTTCACATGCATATGTTAAAACTGACCTAATAAGGCTTTTAAATAATAATAGCTTTGTTTTTCTCTTGATTACATTTGATCTTGAATACTTTCTTAATCCATAAAAGCACCTATTAGCTGCTGTTATTCTCTTTCGTATTTCTGCAGTCATATCGTTCTTGTTATTTATTTCAGAGCCTAAATACGTAAAGCTGTCCACAACCTCGAATGAGTATCTCCCAACTTTTAGATGGGTACTCTTGTGTGCCGTTTTTGTACAAGGCATATATTTAGTTTTATTTTCATTTATTTTTAGACCCATCTTCAAGGCCTCTTTCTCTAAAGAAATGAAAGCCTGTTCCAGTGCTCTCGGTGTTCGAGCAATAATCCCTATATCGTCAGCAAAAGCCAACAATTGTATGGACTTATTAAATATAGTTCCTCTGTTGTTGATTTTTGAGTCTCTTATTACCTTTTCCAAAGCTAGATTAAAGAGAAGACAGGCTAAGGAATCTCCCTGTCGTACTCCATTCTTTATTTCTAATGGATCTGATAAACAATTCTGTATTTTTACCATGATTTTAGTTTCACTTAGTGTTAGGTTGATCAATCTCACCAATTTTTCTGGTATTTTAAACTCTCGCATTGCTATGATGAGGGCTTTTCTGTTAACACTATCATAGGCGGTTTTAAAGTCAATGAAAAGGTTGTGCAGATCAATTCCAAAATCTCTCGTTTTCTACTTTAGAAACTAATGTGATAAATTTTTGTTGATTAATATGGTCTTCAATGAAATTAATCAATGAGTTCAAATTCAACCATTTGAAAAAAATTTCATTAAGAAATGAAGTATTCCAAAAAGGGGTTTCATTTACCCCTTTTAGTATTTTAGAATTAGTATTTTCAAGTCATTTCAAATTGGAAAATATTTTTTCACAACATATTGTACAAAATATACTAAAGAAATTTTTACGTTATTTTCCTCTTAATAATCTTTTAAATGCACGTCAGTTGTATGTTCTCAATTGCCTTATTTTTCTGAAGAAATATCCTGGCTATGCCACGATAAACCAAAATTTTTCCTATAACCTTCGCAATCATAACTACTATAATATACCTATTCCTCACAAGAAATATACAAAAAACACTTCCAATATCTTTCTGTCACTTTTTTTAATAAACTTCCAAGAGAAATTCAATCTCAAACTAACATTAAATACTTTAAGAAATTGTGCATTGCATATATTTTGAATCTAAATAGTATTGAGTCCTTATTCTAATTTTGTCAGGTTTAAATATCACCATATATTCACTTTTTTCTCTATAAAATTAGAAATTGTCAGCCAAGCCATTTTGTTTTCCTTTTCTTATTTTTTTGTTCTTGTATTTACAATTCTTTTTAAGTGTCTAGTGTTAAAGCAAAATAACTTCTTAAAAATCAAACCAAGTCGATTTTTTTTTTGATCTTACTTGTAACCATGATATTCTGTGACCCCATGGACGAGCGGTAGCTCCTTTGGGATATTCATGTAATGGATCACTTGTATCTTTTCTGTTCTGTTCTTGTTTGTTTAATAAAATTTATTTATTTATTTATAAGTAGAACAGAATTCAAAAATAAACAAATAATACACCTGGTTCTCTAGTTAATAGAAACTTGAACTTTTTAAGAAAATAATGACTAAATATAAAAATACTCCTTATACATGGTTCCCACTCTTTGAAAACATTGAAAATCAAGAACTTTCAAGTACTTTTCAAGGACCTTGACAAAATTTTTCAAGAACCTTTTTCGCAGACATTTAAAAATTAGTCGTATTTCAAAACAAGATTTTTTTCCTGCATACAATCGGAACGAGAGGAGAAGTCTCTCTTCACTGTCAGTTTGTAAAACTGGCCGCAAGTTATGTTCATAAGAGTAGTTTTTAAGAAAATTTCTAGAAAAAAACAAAGAAAGATCTGAAAAAATTAAGTTTGATTAGTGGCCGAGTGAAAATTCAAGGACCTTCCAGGACCTAGAACGTTTTTCAAGGACTTTCAAGTACCTAAATTTAGCCTTAAAAAATTCAAGGACTTTCAAGGACCGTGGGAACCCTGTTATATAAAAATAGTACTATACTTGAATATATAAAAATATTTTCAAGAAAATACAGTAATTTAGGAGTTACATAATGCATTTTCCTTTTTAATATTACACAACAGGGCAATTTGGGAAATTTTAGTGAACACCAACACTATTGAAGAGAGAAATTTTGGTGATAGAACATTAATGAAACAAATCACACCACAAGATATCTTAAATTTTAAGAATAATGGTACAACAAATTAATATCTGTTCGTAATATTCAGTTCTGTTTAGTATTATTTAGTTCCTTGTTTAGATTCATTGTTATTTAGTACAGGCACTGAACCTAGAGTGCATAGTTCTAACACAATTCAATATTTTATCAGTCAACTACACTTTTGTCAAAAAATTCAGGATAGTTTTGTAATATTCAGAATAATTAACATAAATTTCTGCTCCTTATCAATGATAATCATGTCATAGTTTCATCCAAGAGTGTGAATAAATGTCCCCAAAAGACCAAATTACCCCAGATATTCATGTCACAGAATCTTCCAGGAGTGGGAATATATGCCTCAAGACCAAATTACCCAAGAAATAGTTTTGGGGGTACAAAGGTCCTCCAAGTAATGCTACAGACATGGATGTGTGTTCCAAATGTGTCCGTTATAAATGGAGGACCCCAGTATATTACCATCCATAAATTATTGATTGAATGACTTTAACAAGGGATTCCCACTCCTGGAATATTGTATGACATGAATATCATCGATAAAGAACTGATATTACTGTAGAAATATTCTTAAAGTTACAAACTAATCTTAATTTTTGGACACAAGTGCAATCGACTGATAAAATAGTAAATTATGTTGGAAATTCCCTTAAAGACACTCTAGGTTTGATGTGACTAAGTTAACATATTTTATTTATCATTTGGAGGAAAATTAAAAAAACTCTTTTGGCTATAAAAATGCAAAAACACTTCCTATATAATTTTCTCACTGGTTAAAACTTAGTATCAAATAGACTATAATTTGTTAAAGCAGTTGTAAGCATCGTGTGAAATAAGATAACCAGCCCAAACAGAAGTAGTTAAAATATACTGTAAAAAATTGGGTCACTGAAGTTGCGTTATTAAGCATTTTGGAACCCGTTTCTGGCGCCTATTCTAAATGAACAGACTATGTTTAATGTGGTTTGTTTAATATCTCTGCATTTTTCCCTATTTTTTCATACTATGTGTTGCTTCCTCAAATTCTGTACTATGAAATCTCTTTGCTGGACTACTATCACCCTCTGCTTAACTTTTTCTTTTATTGTACCCATTAATGAAATCATCTAACAGTTGAAAGAATTTATCTTTCTTCTTTGCAAATTCCTCTTTACGCAATACTATACGCCTTGTTAAACGTCCCCCAAATTCCTCTTTAAATTTTACCATTTCATCTTTCGATGATATACACTCTCGAATAAAGAACTGTAGTGAATCCCACTCATCAAGTTGAATTAATTCTAGGCAAATATATTGCCCGCCATCACTGAAAATAATTTTCATTTTTTCTGTAAGAGTTGCATCTTTTAAAATTAGCTTAACATTTTCTTTATCTTTAATCTCAAGTAAACTTGGCAATAGAGAACTATATTGAGCATCTATAACACATCTTTTAAGGACATTGCGACTTAGCTGCCAAAACTCCCCGAAAAGCTTTTGATAGTCGTAATCTTTGTAGCCTTTTTCCACTTTATTGACGATATTTCTCAAACAAAAATAAAAATTCTGCTCAGAAAGAAAGTCCCACATACGATTTGCCGTTTCCATGAAGAGACTTTGCCAAGGCCAATCCAGTAAACATCTTAGTACTCCATAAGGGCAGTATTTAAACACCTCCATTTGTTTCTCTTCGTCCATTTGCGAGAGTAAAAAACATAAAACATCAGCCACAGAGTGTGCTGCAGGTTTATAAGAATATGCTACCTTTATTGCAGTTCTCACCAACGACTCTTCTCTTTCCCTGGAAGTTAGTTTTTGCAAGAAATACTCAGTTGCCGCTTTGTTGCCATCCTCTGCTGCATACTGAAATGCATATTGATAAGGAGAACACCTACTTCTTTCGTGTTGCCACATGTCTCTTATGGATCTATGATCCAGCTTATTCACTTCCTCTTTTATATTATACATCCAAAGAACCGCTAAATCCTGCTGCCTAACCTTTATCGGGTCTTCCCCGCTATAAAAAGATTTCCTGCGATTTTCAGGTATTTTGTTCCACAGTTCCAGAACATCATCCTCTAAGCAGTAAGTACATGCTAATTTGTAGCGGCTGGTAACATCCAAATTCTCGTCCTTAATTAAGGCCTCTGCCGTTTTCTTTCTATCTACTGTTCCTTGTGGTGTCCAACAAAGCTCACTTGGTAGACCTATACAGAGGCGGTTTTTTTCTTGATGATATTCCCTCCATTTTTTTATTTGTAAGCCTACTGGTTTAATAAAACCTGATATTTCTTCTTTTAAAGATTTTGGTAGTGAAAGGTGCTGTACATTCTCTATTACTTTATTTTCCACCTCAAGCTGCCAATCTTCTCTTCTTTCATATGAACATAATGGAAAATTGAATTTTGAAATTAAAGCCCTGATATCATCTTGATTCCACAATGTGGTGGCTATCTTTACTAGAGCTATATGCTCAAGCGATGGACAATTTAAAGAGTAATTCATCGTTTACCCCCTACTGAAATACGACTTAGTGCCTATCTATTACTAATGCAAGAAATAAAGAAAAAAAACACTTATTTTATTCTATTTTTGTATCCTGAATCACTCAAACAAGAAAAAGATTTCCGTGTAGATTTGCTTGGCTTATTTCTAAATACTTTGTTCACCAGGGTTTTGAAAAAAGGTAGAGATTTCAAACCTTGTGAATGCATAACACACAGCCCTTGTCCTGTAGCATTAGCAACTCCAAACGAGAAGAAACTGGAGCAATGAAACAGCAAAACAAGACAGAAAACTTTTGGTCTTTTGGATCATCAGAAATTCGAATGAAAAGACGATAAGAAAATCCAATTTCATTTCAATTCAATCACAAATTCATTCCCGCGTGGGTATGTAAACAAAACAAATAAAGAATGTTGCCAACAATTTTCGAAAATTCTCACATTAAAAGGATTTGCGACCACAGTGTTTGCGACTTGGTTGAATTTGTATGGCATTCTATATTAAAAACTCTGGAAAATAGTACTTTTATTTGAATTCTCATCCAGTAATTTTCCAAATAAAATGTATAATCGAGTTCAAAATTAAAAAACATTATTATAGTACTATCAAAATTTTTTAGTTCTAGGAAGTCAAAAATCAACTCAACTCATTGATTTCCCCTTTGGCTTGTTATTGTTTACTTGTTTACACTTCGAAATTGAAAATTCTGAATCGTTTTTTTTTCTTTTCTTCAGACACAAGAAGAAATAATTTTGTAATCTAATAGTACTAGAGATCTTTATTTTGAGATATAATAGTACTTTGAGATCTCTAGAGAGATGTTCTCCTAATTATTATTTTACGATTTATTATAATTAACTTGGTCTCTATGGTTGTCGGTCATTTGAGCTATGGGTGATCTATGATCTCTTTCTACGGCTAGAGGACTAAACTATACGAAGAACGCCAATTTTAAAATATGATAAACCAATGGTTAAGAATAGGAAAAGGATCAGAAGCTAGAGAGAACATACTAAATACTTAAAGTAAAATGCTAACTGTAGAATGATCCAGAGATAATTCAATATGCTTCTCTCTGTTATTATTATCTATTATAAAAATCTATGATTATTGCAGTATTTTAACTTCCCAATAACTTTTTATCTGTCTCTTTAATATCCTGGTGAAATCAAATAGTTAACTTAATTCTTTACTCGCAACTCTTAATTTTTTCAAAGTAAGGAAAAAATCAAAAGTAAAGTAAGACAATAAAATCTGAAAAAGTGTGATAGAGTTTTTATTTTGTATTACAAACAAATTTTTACTGGATGTTCAGGACAATATTTAATTGTCATTTCATGTCATTCATTATAATTGCATATTCACGAATTGCATGTATACGAAAATAATAATAATTCTTATAGAATACTTAATAGAAAAGGAGAAAATAAAAGAACATCACTCAATGAAATAAATTATGTTTGAGTCATGTTCTGAAACATATCCAAGCTGTTAACTCATAATCCCCTTCAAACAGAGAATCATATGACGATTTCAAAATTTAAGCAAGGATTACAAATTGTCAAAGGATAGCTTCAAACAAGGAGAAGGTTTTTAAGAAATAACGAGGCTTAGAAAAACTTTTAACCTGTTACGAAGAAAATTTAAACCTTTTTTAAATTAATTTAAAAAATTTAAACCTTTTTTAAATTAATTAAAATTAATTTAAAATTTTAAACCTTTTTTATCAAATCAACTTGGATAATGACATTAAAAGAGATTAACACATTAATACCATATCTTTTTGTATTTTCTGAGATTAATAATTGAATAATAGTCTTCAAAATTCTATTTTTTTTCATCTATATTCCCAATTGAACACAATTTGTATGCATTTCTGTGACCCTGATCTACGCAGCTATCGCTCTATCCCCCAACCGTGTAAGTCCTGGTATTACTGTTCACAATACTAAAATCTTTGTACAGTTGATGGACTTCTACCCATTTTCAAACACATGAAATCTCAGCTGAAAGAAAACCACTTCAATTGACAAATAAATTATAATTCTGCTTAATTACTTCACAACAACAAAAGTAAAAAATAGAAAGACAAAGTTAAAAAGTAATACTCTTCACTTAGTCCTTAAATGAATATCAATGTGGTCCAACACATTCAATGAATTAAAAAAATGAAAAAACACCTTTAAATCAAAGATTGACTTTATTTTGGCTCAGTTTTTTACAGCACAAAGAATAAGACAAACTAACTTAAATTAAAAAATAACTAAAAAAAATACAGATAATTGACATTGATTTTTTGCCAAATTCAAAGGGCTATACCTGCTTTATTATTAAAGTATTACTTTAGAAAATAATGTCATAATTTTTTGTTTATTATATGGTCTTCAATGAATTTAATCAATGAGTTCAAATTCAACCTTTTAAAAAAATTTCTATTAAGAAATGTAGTGTTCCAAAAAGGGCACCACTATTCAAAAATTGTAAGACTTAACTTGGAACTATTATTTGCTAATTTGTGTCTCTTGTGAAATTAATTGTGAAGTGAAATAAAACCAAATGCTCTAAAAATATAAAAAAACAACTTATCTTTTCAGAACATTTTTTGTTCAAGCTGAAAATTTTTTTTATTTCAATTTATATGGTCCTTTTATTTTGGCGTTTTCTGTGTCTTGACTTTCGTCTCACTAGCTACTAACAAATGTCTCAAAATAGTACCCCTGCTGTGATCTACTGGCAGTCTAAAGTGCTAATACAATGAAATGTTATATCTATTGTACTAATTGCATGGTGTTGCCGTTTGGAAATGAAAGTTTGAGTAGTAAATGGGGAAAAATGTCGTTGTGCCAAATGGCAACAGTATGCACACTGTAGGGTTAACTTTAAGTTAAAACTGAACAACAGGCCCTGGGCAAAATGTGAGATGTAAGTACTGCAAATAAAATATCACAATTTGATGCTTTAAACTTTTTAGTTACAGCATGTGTATTTAGAATTTCAACTCTTAATCTTATAAATGGTTCTTCTTGACTAACAACAATTTAAATTTGTAAAAAAAGAGGTAGAAAAGAGAAAAAGCAATTACAAGTAGAACAGAACCCCAAAATAAACAAAAAACCAAGACACCTGGTTCTCTAGTTTATAGAAACTTGAACTTTTTAAGAAAATAATGATTTGGTAAAATATGTGCATCTCTGTCCCTAAATACAAAAATATTCCTTATATAACAGTAGTACTCGAATATATAAAAATATTTTCAAGAAAATACAAGACAATTTGTGAAATTTTAGAAAAAACAAACTTAATTTAGCGAGGAACCATAACCATGGTGATATAACATTAATGATACAAAATACAGTACAAGTTTTTTGTAATTTTATAAAATAATGATGCAACAAATATCTGTTCGTAATATTCAGTTCTGTTTAGTATTATTTAGATTCGTTGTTATTTAGTATCAGGCACTGAACCTAGAGTGCATTGTTCTAACACAATTCAATATTATATTGGTCAATTGCACTTTCTCCAAAAATTAAGGATAGTTTTGTAATTTTCAGAATAATTGTACACAAATTTCTGCTCCTTATCAATGATATTCATGTCACAGAATCTTCCAGGAGTGGGAATAAATGCCTCAAGACCAAATTACCCAAGAAATAGTTTAGGGGGTACAAAGGTCCTCCAAGTAATGCTACAAAAAAATGTAAAATGTTCTAAATGTGTCCGTTATAAATGGAGGACCCCAGTATTCCCTTCCTTCAATTATTGATTGAATAACTTTATCAAGGGATTCCCAAGCAAGGGTGGATATTGTATGACATGAATATCATCGATAAGGAACTGATATTTGTGTACAATAATTGTTCTTAAAGTTACAAACTATCCTTAATTGTTGGACACAAGTGCAATTGACTGATAAAATAGAAAAATAATGTTAGAAATTCGCTTTAAGACACTCTAGGTTTGATGTGAATAAGTTAACATATTTTTCTTTATCCATTTGAAGGAAAATTAAAAACTCTTTTGGCTAGAAAAATGCAAAACACTTCCTATATAATTTTCTCACTGGTTAAAACTTTTATCAAATAGACTATAATTTGTTATCGTGTGCAATGACAAGGTAGCCTAAACAGAAGTAGTTAAAATATACTGTAAAAAATACGGTCACTTAAGTTGTGTGATGAGCGTTATTAACCGTTTTTGAAAATTTTTTGAAAATTTAATTGTGCCATTAGATTAAGCTAACAAGAAAGCCATAAACTGAGGGGAAAATGTTTTTTTTATAATTTTTATTTTTGGGAACACAATAACAAAATGCTAAGCATTTTTCTTAAAAAATGTCAGTCAGTAACCCGTGGAATTGCCGTTTTATAACTCAGGCTTATGTTCAATGAGTCTTATTTCATCTCTCACTGTTTTTCCCAATTACTTCATAGTATGTGCTACTTCCTCAAATTCTGTACTATGAAGTCTCTTAGCTGGACTACTATCTACCTCTGCTACACTTTTTCTTTTATTGAACCCATTAATAAAATCATCCAACAGTTGAAAGAATTTATCTTTCTTCTTTGCAAATTCCTCTTTTAGCTCGTCATATCTTATACGCCCCTCAAATTCCTCTTTAAATTTTATCATTTCATCTTTCGATGATATACACTCTCGAATAAAGAACTGTAGCAAATCCCACTCATCACCAAAAATTAAATTTAGGCAAATATTATGCCCACTAACATTTAAAATAAGTTTCCTTTTTTCTGTAAGGGTTGCATCTTTCAAAATTAGCTTAACATTCTCTATATCTTCAATCAAAAGTAAACTTGATAATAGAGATCTGTAACCAATACTACAGTCATCTATAACATATCTTTTCCGAGCATCAGGACTTTGCTGCCAAAACTCCCCAAAAAGTTTTTGATAGTCGTAATCTTTGTGGCCCTTTTCTATTTTATTGACCATATGTGATAATAAATGACCATACCCGTAATCTTGAAGAAAGTCCCACATACGATTTGCCGTTTCCATGAAGAGACTTTGCCAAGGCCAACACAGCAAACAGGTTAGCACTTCACGAGGGCGTCTTTTAAATACCTCTATTTGTTGCTCTTCGTCCATTTGAGAGAGTAAAAAACATAAAACATCAGCATAAAAAGAGTGTGGTATAACGTGATAAAATTCTGCTACAATTTCCGCAATTCTCACCAACGACTCTTCTCTTTCCCTGGAAGTTAGTTTTTGCATGAAATACTCAGTTGCCGCTTTGTTGCCATCAACTGCTTCTGTCTCAAATGCGTACTGATAAGGAGAACGCCTACTTTTTCCTTGTTGATAACACCTTCTTTCGATCATATCATCCAGCCTATACCCTTCACCTTTTATATCATACGTCCAAATAACCACTAAATCCTGCTGCTCAACCTTTATCGGGTCTTCATCGCTATAAAAAGATTTCCTGCGATTTTCAGGTATTTTGTTCCACAGTTCCAGAACATCATTCTCTAGGCAGTAAGTACATGCTAATTTGTAGCGGCTGATAACATCTAAATTCTCGTCCTTCATCAAGGCTTCTGCCGTTTTCTTGAAATCTACTGTCCCTTGTGGTGTCCAACAAAGCTCACTTGGCAGACCAAGACTTAGTAGACCTGTACAATGGCGTCTTTTTATTTGATGATATTCCTTCCATTCTAATATTTGTAAGCCTACTGGTTTAATAAAACCTAATATTTCCTTTTTTAAAGATTTTGGTAGGGAAAGTTGTTGTACTTTCTCTATTACTTCATTTTCTATCTTCTGCCATTTTTTTTCTATTTCATATTCAGTAAACCGAAAACTGAATTTTGACATATAAGCCCTAATATCATCTAGATTCCACAATGTGGTGGCCATCTTAACTAGAGCTATATGCTCAAGTGATGGACAATTTAAAGTATATTTCATCATTTACTCCTTACTGAAATACTTAGATGTATCTATTACTAATGCAAGAAAATAAAGAAAAACACCTATTTTATTCTATTTTGGTATCTTGAATCACTCAAACAAGAAAACGATTTCTTTTCAGATTCGCTTGGACGAAGCTGGGCTGATATTTATAATTTCACAGCTAAACAGAATATTTCATCTTTGTTCACCAGGGATTTGAAAAAAGTAGGGATTTCAAACCTTGTGAATGCACAACTCACAGCCCTTGTCCTACAGCATTACCAACTCCAAACGAAAAGAATCTTCAGCAAATAAACTGCAAAAAAGGCAGAAATCTTTTAGACAAAGCGTCGTCTTTCTGTTGGCAAATAACAATTTTGACGTAACCTTGATTTTGACGTAAACAAAAATATAGTGTGTCGACAAAGTGCTAAGATGTGGAAGTCGAGATAAGAATTCTCGCCAAATGGTCGCCAACTGTGATGCTAACTAGCCAAATATGATAAACAGTTATGGGTTATATGATTATTCTAAAGCGAATGATCTTTAGATCGAATCGCGAAATAGATCGGCGGGTTTTTCTAGTCAGCATCGTCACCGTCAGCAATCTTTCATTGTTAGTAAATATGTCGTGGTGGATCACCGATTCGGATTAATTTTTTAATTTGGACTGAAACTGAAATTTGTACGTGTCCTATCGTACAGAGTAGATTGCAAATTTAGGTAAGCTTCTTTTTTATTGCATTTGTATAGGGGTATAAGATAATGATAATATCTATATAGAATATGTAATGAGTATAATTTGCCCCTTGCTATGACACTTGACTGCAATCTGCAATGTTTGCTAAATATTGGTAATATAAAATTAGCCGCCTTTGTTATGGATTATTTTATAAAGTTATCCTTAAAGAGTACACGAAAACTAGAACTTGTTTTTTGAACATTTTGTTGTCACTCCTGTCCAGGGTTGCTGATTTTTTTGATTTAAATCGGACTTTTTTATTTAAATCAGATTTTTTTTATTTAAATGAATTACTAGTTCTGAACTTTATGAAACTGGTTAATAATATTCTGATATTGTAATTTCAATGCGATATAATACTTTAGCATTACTTAATTACCTAATTTTAGTCTACTTTATACATTAATTAATTGAATTAATTAAGAGAAGCAGTTCCCTGGTATCTCACCGATGAGAAGCCCATTCGAAAAGGGTGATTGTACTCAATAACTAAAATTTTTATCCTTCTTTCTATAACTATTTTCGCCAAATTTTGATATTAATATTAGGTTTGAAAATAAATTGTGACAATCATTACTAAAAACATCATGCCTCATTTTTGTGTAATTATTATTATTTTGTGTTATTAAAAATTAAAATCAATCTTTAAATTATATTGATTCAGTTAAATTAATTTTAATCAAAGAATTATGTGTTTATTTCTTTAAAATAATAATTAATTAGTGATAAAAATGAATATTCAGTAATTAATAATTGATAGTAGCCATGCACACAGATATAGAGCCCTATTATCTGTAGTTTTGTGTATGAAAAAATAAGTTGGGAAAACATGACTAAAATTTAAAAAAGAGCTTTTAATAAAACTCATCCACATACTTGTATTTTAAGATTTGATACCAGGTAAAAAAATAAGATTTTAACTCTTGTTTAGTTAATCACAATTATTGATTACAAACCCTGCTATATTTACCCCTTGTTGCCATAAACATTTTTGCCATTGGTGGCAAAAATTTGATCTTGAAATTGCAGGCAATTTTATGTAGAATAACTTTAACCTATCTCTCCCAGTTACATATCTAGCAGATAAATTTTTTATTTAAATTGTGGCAGTTTGACATTTTTGATTTAAATCAATGATTTTTTTAAAAAAATCAAGTGATTTAAATCCAGCAACCCTGCTCCTGTCGTGTGTTATAAGTAATTTATAAATTAAAGCATCGGCTAAATACCCTTTAAAATCCTACTTATGGATTATTATATATAGTTCAAACTGATTGTTTGAGAAACCTCAAATATTTTGATTCAAAAGATGTAGATGGTATCCTTCAAAATAGGATTTTAACTTCAAAAACAAAATTATTTTACCTCGACAAAAATGATGAATATATAGCTTTAAAACAGACTGCAGGGGTCTGTTTAGAAGAAATTTGGGTCCGTTTTCGGACCCTTCACAAAATGTTTCATTGTGAAAACGGACCCTTCACAACGTATTTTTCCTTAAAAACGGACCCTTCACAAAGTATTTTGGCCTTTAAATGGTCACTTTTTTTCACAATACTGCAAATTTGTGAGCTTATTTTCACAAAAACAGGCTCCTGGCTGAAAAGAACTAATTTAACACTAACTAAAATTCACAAAATTATGAGTAGATTTTCACAATTTTTAAAAAACCGGACCCTTCACAAAAAGTCTGGACAGACCCCTGGACTGATGAATCATACAAACTTGAAGATTATTTATGTTTTTGTGTATCAAACCACTAAATTTGTAAACTCATTAAGTTAAAACTTCAATTCCAACAAGGCAAGTAGTTTTCTCAGGGGAAAGTTTTTTTAAACGTAAGAAAAATGCAGCTACAATCATGATTTATTTTCATAATATAATGTATTAGTCGGCTTACCTATTTTTATTTTCAAAATTTAAAACAACCATATATTATGTAGGGGAGACCGGGGAGCAGGGTTGGCAAGTTTCTTCCGAAGTGGAAAAAACCACGGAAAAAAACGTCCGGAAGAAATAGGTTTCTTCCATGTGGAAGAAACCTCTTTTTTTTTAAAGAATTAGCTTTAAATTTTCAGGTTTTATAAATATTTGTCTCACAAACACAATATTTACATAAAAACTTCCAAAATGTCATTAATTATATGCACCTATTAGTTAATGATTAAATTAGTAAATGTAGGTTTCTTCCAAACTATGAAAAAAATGCTATTAAATAATTTGAAAAAAAAAACCCTTTAATAAACAATATTTACTTTGTAGTCTAAAATTTAATTAAATACTCAAAACTGTTATAAATACCTATTGCATGCATGTATTAAATTATTCCAGTAATTTTACATTAATTTCTTCCTAACAGAAAAGTAGTTTTGAATAAGTCTGAGAATTACATAGTATTGGATGAGTTTCTGTCTACAAGAAAGTATAAAAGTTAAACAGAAAAGACATGTTTTAATAATCTGAATTTTTCTAGAATACACAATCTTCCATATAGTAATAAAACAATATAAACCCGACACAAAATTTAAAACAAAGTATTAAACTTGAATATTTCTGACAATGTCTGGTGGCCCCCCAAGGTGTCCCACCTAAATCCACACATGAAAGATCACCTCTAAAAGAAATAATTTAATTAACCGGAATTAAAAGTTAAATGTACATTTTAAAAAAATTAATGACTGTAATTATAATTAAATTACATTTATGAGTTTTTAAAATTATGGTTTGATTTATTCAGTCAACAGATTTAAAATTAAATTTAACTAAGAGGAATTAAAAGTTAAATATATATATATATAATTTTCAAAAATTAATTACTGTAATTATTTAATTAAATTATATTTATGAGTTCTTTAAATTATGGTTTGATTTATTCAGTTAACAGATTTAAAATACTAATAAAAACTAACTGGAATTAAAAGTTAAATATGTTATTTTTAGAAAATTAATTACTCTTATTAAATTTAATTAATTGTAATTACATTGTAAATTCATCTTTATCCTACTACTATTATAATTGTGAATGTTTGTCTGGATGTTTGTTACTCTTTCACGCAAAAACTACTGAATGGATTTTAATGAAATTTTACCATAATGTAGCTTATACATCAGAATAGGACATGGGCTATAATTTATAAAGAGAAAATCAGTCCTTCATTCTTTTTTTCCCGTTTTTCCTGCTTTTTTTTCACTTATTTTTCCGTGTTTGAAAACCTGTTTTACCAGTCATACAACGAGTTAAAAATAAAACATTGTTTCAAATGAGACACAGATCACTAGACTTTTTCATTTACTAGATCTTTTATTTTAGTTTTAAACACTGGTTTTAACACTGTTGTTATATAGCTCAGTGGGTTTTAAATTTCTTAATTTGTTCACTAGACATACTAATTTACTAGACTTTTTACTATGGTTTCAAATTTTTTATTTTATAAAGGCACCAAGATATTAAACATTATCAGGAACATCGGCAGGGGCGTAGCCAGAGGGGGGGATTTGGGGATATATCCCCCCCCGAAACTCAGGAAATTTCCTTTTTGACCATAGAAAACCACTAAAAATACCCCATATCCCCTCCCGAAATATCAACATCCCCCTCCGAAATTTTTTTCTGGCTACGCCACTGAACATCGGGATGGAAAAATTACCGGGTTATGAAAATTACCGAGAACACTCGGACAGGAAATTTACCATAAAGACACCCAGAATACCAGAATATAAAAATTACCGTAAACACTGAGGTAGGAAAATTACCGGGAACGACGGGATTAGAAAAATTACCGTGACCACCGGGATAAGATTACCGGGAACACTGGGATAGGAAAATAGGCGCCTGGGATACCGGGAACACTGGGATAGGAAAGAGGTTCCTGGGATACCGGGATGATTTGTAATATTGCTAATTTACAAAATTATTAATGTATTTTAAGAAATATTTTAAAAAATAAATTTATACACCCCACCCGTGCAAGGCCGGGTATAACAGCTAGTTCTAAATAAATATGTTTTCAACTGCAATACTAATCAGTTTCAAAACAATGGTATCTAAAGAATTGTATGCAATAGCTTGTATTCAGGTATATTGAGAGGAATTGGGCATGTCCTCAGGGGTATGTTTAGAAGAAATTTGGGTCTGTTTTCTGACCCTTCACAAAATGTTTCATTGTGAAAATGGACCCTTCACAAAGTATTTTACCTTAAAATATGGACCCTTCACAAAGTATTTTGGCCTTTAAATTGACATTATTTTTCACAATACTGCAAATTTGTGAGCTTATTTTCTCAAAAACAGGCTCCTGGTTGAAAAGAAGTAATTTAAAACTAACTATAAATCACAAAATAATGAGTAGATTTTCACAATTTTTACAAAAACCGGACCCTTCACAAAAAGTCTGGACAGACCCCTGGTCCCATCCCATCCCACCCCAAGTCATGGTGTCCCATCCCACCCCTGTAGCAACAGTTTTTAAAAAAAATAGGTTCTTTCAAAAGAACTGTAGCTTTTAGGCTTAACTCAACTATATATTCATAATGAATACATTATTCTGTTTTAAAAACAATATAAACCATTAAAAAAGCAAAAAAGAATTTGTTTGAAAATTCACTTTGAAAAGTGTTAACACTTAGTTACTTTTGCTATATAGTGAAACCATCTTTTTCATTCAGAAACTTGTAGGAGCTTGCAACTAAAATAGTAAACAGCAACAAGTATGAAACCATGGTGGCTTTACCTGGTGGAACACTTAAAAACTAATTTTATTTATAATTTTAAGATTTATGAGGGTGTCCCATCCATCCCCCTACTCCCTACTAAATAGGCATTCAAGAAAATATAGAACTGATTCAGGTTATTATTAAGAATTTTATTTTATTAATGACAGTTAATTTATGCAGCAATGCAAACTATAATTCAGGAAATTTGAAATAATTAAGGTATTTGACTTATTTAATACACAATTTCCTTTGATTACATTCCATGTAAATTTTCATGTGTTTCTTAGGAAAGAAATTTATTACTCAAAAGTTGTGATAGCACCCATTGTATTTTTCATCTTTATATTAAAGAATATCGGGTTCAATTCCTTTATAACTCCCGCTAAATATCGTCGAGCCAATCACTTTTGGACACTATAAAGTATAAATATTGCTAAATAATTTCAAGCTCATAGATTAAAATGTTTAATTAGATCTATAACTGTTCAGTTTATCATTAAAACTTAGAAAAATTTGTTTACATTTGAATATTGAGCGTTCGAAAGAGATAGGCGAAAATTTCAAATCCCTTTCTAAGTGCATCACAACTGTTTCCTGAAATTTTCAGAGAAATCTGAGATGGTGGGTTACATTTTCTTCTTTTTCTGGGTGGAAAGACCCTTCAGTCAATTCATTTGAAAATAAAGTTAAGCTAGTAAAATAAAAGATAAACTAAAAAAGCAGAACATGCTCTTTACTTAATATTCATTTGAAATTAAAATATTGTGCTCTTACCTTACACATTATATCATCCATTACAGTGTTTACAAGAACTAATTAACATTAACTGGTCGTTGTAATATAATGGGTGCTATATCAGGGAGTTATTTTGGATAGGTCCTACTGTAGTAAGAACTTATTTAGGTAAATTGTTATAAATAATGCTTAAAGTAGCTTTGAGTTTGGTTGGAGGATGACATAAATGTTCTATTGAGGGTGTTGAACAAATCTGACAAAACTCTGACTCATAAAGATTCATTTTGAGGTGTTCATAAAAATGTTCAAAGTATTTGTACTCTACAGCATTTTTCTTTTTGAACAATGTGCTCTCCTATCATATAAAAACTTAAGTATTTTACTCCACTGTGCCCACATATGTGTACACTGGATATTTTACCATCTTAGGTTAGAAACAAAACACTTGTATATAATACTTGAATAACTTGTCATGCTCTAAAAAAGTTTTTTCTGAAACTAGATAGGGCGTCATGCTTTTTCCTCTTTTTTTTCACTTTTCATCATAGAGGTATATTTCTAAGGGCATATTTATCATACATGTGATTCCTCCGCCAATTGGCGGAAATCCGCCAATTTGTTAGCAAAATTAAAATCCCACAATTCCATTCGCAATACTGTAATTCTACATTCATTTTTCCCCTTAACCGTTTTTTACTGAAAGCTCTGGCCAAGAGTGTTGCCTAGTAATAAATTTTAAGTAAAATCGAAAAAAATATCGAAGTAATATGAAAACTAGTAAATATTTAAGCTGAAAAATATGACTATCATATCGAATCCAGTAGGGGGGGCTGTGGGGCTGCGGCCACCCCCAGGAATAAGACATTCAAGTTTTGGTAATAGCAATAAAGCCAAAAAAGAAATTTCAACACGTTGTGGACATTCGGTTTGTTACTCAAAGGGTCTCAAAATGAATCGGAAACCGACTTTTAAGGGTAAAAATTCAAAAATTTTTCTGGGGGAAAACCCCCAAACCCCCACGAAATTTGGAATCTAATAAGTACGGTTTTTCCTTGAAACTTTAGGGATTTTCAAAAGGAGTTATCCTCTTAGATGTAACCTAAAGTGTCTCAACATGAGTTAAAATGTCACTTTTAGGGGCAAAATTCTAAAAATTTTCTGGAATAGGAACCCCTAAACCCCCTAGAAATTTTCCAAATCATAATACTATAAACTTTTTTCCTTGTAAATTTTGCCGCTTACAATGAGTGGTGCTCTTTGGGTGGAATCTAAAAGGCTTCAAAATGAGCTAAAACACTATTTAAGGGGCAAATTTTCAAAAATTTTCTGGGGTATGCCCCCAGACCCCCCTTTTGCTTACAGTTGACATTTTTACACAATTTTGAAACTTAGTGCACCAAAATTAAAACCTTACGAAGTCATCTGTCATCTCACCTAAACCTTAGTAGGTATTCCTAAGATTAGACCTCAGAAAAGATGTTGAGTAACCCCCCTAAACAAAAATCTGGCTAAGGCACTGGCACCCCCCCTCTCCCTTTCAGTTACTTACATTAATATTTGAACAGCCCAAGTTATTAGTGAAACTCAGCCCCCCCCAGACAAAAATCCTGGATTCGCCACTGATCGAATCTTAGATGATCTCAGGAAGTAGAAGCCAATGGACACCCTCTACTTAAAATGAAGGAACATTTAGGTGGCATGGAATTTTTCACAAAATATTTTCCGCCAATTTATTGTCAGAGTAATCACATGTATGATTTATGTATTACTCCCCTCATAAGGAAACTAGCTGTGGTCCAGTTTTGAAATCTAATATTATATTTTAATTTTAAAAAGTCTTGTTTTCACAAGCAGGGGTGACAGTTTCCCTTGATGATATTATTAAACGCAGGGGTCTGTCTAGGATTTTTTAAGAGGCTACCTATTTTGTGAATAATTAGTGCTAATTTGTGAAAATATTTCTGTGAATTATTGAAAATTTAAGTTCAAAATCACATGTAAATAGTTTAACATTAAAAAAGAGAAAATTTAGTCTAGAATGGATAAAAATTTAACTATTAAGAGGATATATAGCTTCCTGAAGAGCTTTTTTTTTCAAAAATGTATTTTGTGAAGGTACTATTTTACTAAAACTGAATTTGTTAAAGTACCTATTTAACAAATGGGGAATTTGTGAAGGTACTGTAAAACTAGTAAAATTGCCTTGGACAGACCACTGCAAGGGTAGCGTACAGCTGTAAATGAGTTTTCAACCTTAATTTTCCTAATTAAGTTAATAACATTGATTTTTTTATTTTTATAGTCTCATTTTGTTGTTGCATGTTAATTTTCTTTACAGCCTTTAACTTCAAAGCTGAATGAATATTTATTTTTGTATGTCTTTAAAAAAAATAGACATCATTAATAATATTTTTTCGGTTGAAGTTAAAGAAGAATTTCACACAGGATATCTTGAACTGTTGTTCTACCTAATTGGATTTAGAGGCAGTTCCAAGTTCCAATATATCCTAATCAAGCAGAGCTAAGGGTGAGAGGCTTTCTGTATTTGATTTTTTTTGCTGACAGTGGGGAATGGTGCCAAGCAAGGTTGCTATGAGTGATGCTTTATGTTAAACCTTAAAACCACTTATTTCTGGGGAGTGTCTATAGATAAAAATTTCAATGCTGTAAGGATTTTGAATAATAATATTTAAATGAACATTTTGAATTTCTAAAATAAAAAAGATCTTTGGGTAGTTAGTTAACCTAATTATATATGTGAAGGGATTTGTAATTTTAATTTTGTTGACTAGGAACAGGAAAAATTATCAAAACCAAGCCTGTTTGAAATAATTTTAATGTTGTAAGTAATTAGACTATATAGGCAGTTAGTTTATGGTCCATTGCGGCAGTAACAGAAGGACGTTTTTACTCATAAATTACATGTTTTCCAAATTTGAAATTCAGGATCTCAACCTTTTTGTAGCTAGAAGCTAAAAATGCCAAAACTAGGAATTTTTAGTCAATGACTTTTTTAAATATTTAAAATTTGGTAAAGGAAAAGGATGTTTTTACGACATGGGTTTCCAGGTTTTACTTCTCCCAAAAGTCCAGCCAACTAAAACAGGAAAAATCTGAAAAAATTAGAAGACATAACGGGATGTTTAATCAGTTATAAATTGACCTTTGTTTCTGAGTTACAATTAAATTAAGTATTAAAATAAGGGGTACTTCTTTAAAAACATATGGTAAATAAAAATAATTTTTTGGGCTAATTTTTATTGGCTAATATTAAAAGCTATTGATAAAATTACATTTTTTTTGCATTTAGCTTTTTATATATTATTTTAAATTATAAATTTAATAAGCTAAACTATTTTAAATTTGTAAGATTTGCAGTGTGTCACTATGTTACAACAAAAAAAATTCAGATTGGACCACTAAAAATGTAATCAGAAATTTATGTAGTATTCTTAATCTGGGAATCCCCTTAATAGAAAAAATGTTTCAGTCATGAAAGTTTCAGCTAATCACAGTAATTTTACAAATGTGTAGGTAAGTGAAAAAACTCTCATCCAAAAAGTGTCACACCGGTTGAAACATTTAATAATAAAAGTGTAGTTGAAATTTTATTTTTGCTCAGAAATTAAAATTAAATGTGTGGCAAAACATAGTAAAAATATTTTCAGAGATGAGTTAATATATCCCCCAAAGTTCAGATACAACCTCTAAAATTGTGTGCAATTTAATAATTTTTCAATAACATATTTTCTAATTCTCCATTATTTGTACACTAATTTTTCCTTTTAGATGAATGAACTGGTGAAAACAAGTGTATCAAAGGAATTTCATAATTCAGCAGGGTAAATACTAGATAATAAACAAATGCTGACACAAACAGATAGGAAAGCATCAAATATTGACCAGTTTATTTCTAAAACAACCTTAAAATTGTAAAATTTACAATTTACACTGTCACCAGTGTAAAAACAAAAAAGTTCTTATTGAATTATTGAAATGTATTAGCAAATTTGTGTAGTAGTTAATAACCTTATCTGACTATATTTAAAAGAGAGAAGGGAATGATTCAATCGTGAAAGTTTCATATATTCACAAAAATTTTACAAATGTAAGTGTCACTTATTTACAAATGTAAATAATCTGAAAAGTGTCACACCTATCACATCATTTAAAGATTGTAAAACATTGAAGTTTTATTTTTGCTTAAATATGGAAATTAAATGCATGACAAAATACAGTAAAAATGTTTTTCAGGGATGAGTTAATATGTCCCCAAAGTTTAAATACAATCTTTAAAATTGTGTCTTAATTTTTTACCCATCACAGTGGAAATCACCAAAAGAAAATTAATTAGGGAGAAGATATATCAAGTCCAAACAAGAAAACTAAGAATTGAATTAAGATTTTTAGTATTGGGGCTTATTTACTAAAAGTTGCCTTTATACACATAATAAGAATTTCATATAAAACCGTTATGCTCATCAGTAAATCTAAAGGTTTTAATAATAGAAACTAAATTTTATTCATCAAAAATTTCCCAAAGTTAATGTTTAGGTAAATTGCTTAAAACCTTTCCTAAATTGCTCAAAACCTATTTTATTTTGAATACAGAGATCACAGATCAGCAAATTCCAAAAATAAGTTCATCATTCACTCTTCAAAAAGGAATTTACTTAAATATTAAATAACCATTGACTTACACTTATTGATTTTTCCTAATTGGTTTCAGAAAATTGAGTCCTTTTCATATATATTTAGGAAAGTAAAGTATTTTTGAATAAACTCAAAAATTTTGTTGTGTGAAATAACTCTGTCTCCCCTAAGTATATAATTTTACCCAACTGTGGAGAGAGAGAGAGAAAATATGTTTCTTAAATTTTAAATATCCAGTCCTTTAATTTTATTTTTATAATCCCTTTAATCGTTTTTATGAAAACAATTTTACTAAACCCTCTTGTTTATTGAAAAACATCGGCTTTACAGATAAAAATAATGTAGTAACTTTAGTTCTAAAACAAGCACTTCTCGGAAATATTAAAATAATGAAGTCCCTTTGATTTCTAAGTACTATACCTAAATAAGCATGCATCCCTCCAAGTATTTTACATTTAAAAGTACAAGTTAACAGGCTTTATAAAATAGATAAATAATTAATGTCAGCTTATAAATTAGTTAAATGTGATTTTCAAATAGTTTCATTAAGTGCATAGAATTAAAAAATTTCACTTAGTTTTTAAATTAAAAGTAAACTATGCTGTAGTTTAAAAGATTTGAGTTTTCTTAAATCACATTTTACATTGGTTACATTAAGCTGCATTTGTGTTTATGTAAAGCCAAAGTAAATTTTATTATTTCTGGGTTAATTTCAGGGGAATGAATGATTATTGTGCCAAACATTTTTTATTTTCTTTGAAACTCCCATTTGAAACTAAACTACTGATATTCTTTAAAAAAATTATTAGCCTAACTTTAAAACTTTTTAGAATCAACTAAATTACTGAGGATATGAATTTTGATTTTATGCATTAATTTTTTAAAATTCTTTTGAATATTAGTTTATTAGAAGTCTTAAATAGAAAATGTAGTTTTTTATTTAGTGCTTCCGTCGACTTACCGGGGGAAAGTCTCTCTCACCCCTTCTTAGTTATCCAGCACCAATAAGCTAAGCCACGCCTTAGGATGCAATCCATTGGTCAAGGTGTCACATTATGCTCCCCAAATGCCAACATACCAAACAAGCTTGAGGGGAAGCATACTTTCACTTTCCAAGCCTTGAAAGGGGACAGTTGACCCCGTTTGACCTCAAGGTCGATTTGGGTTCTGGGAACGGGGAATAGCTTCTCGTTTTTAAAAAAGCAGAAATTCTACAACTATAAGGCAGTGCAAAGCATTTACATTAATTATATTGTTAGCGGGTAATCAAAAATACGAATATCGTTCGCTTTTTTTATCAATAACACAGGTGTGCAATGAAAAGGCTGTTTGAATAATTTTAGCGATTTCCTATGTATGGAATTTATTTAAAATTCCAAAGGTTTATTATAGTTCATCTATACAGTTGGGTAATAAGAAAAGTTACCAAATATGTAGAAGGTATGAATTGTAATAAACATTTAATCTACAGAAATTTCACGACAGAACTGCAGTTGTGTCTATGTATTTAGAACTCAATTAGGATAATTAAAACAACCTAACCTCTTAAAAAATCCTCTCCTTCGGATATTATACTAATTTAGATATAGATTTTTTACTTGTAAATCAGTAAAATCTTTAGCACTTCTTGCTCTTTCATTTTTTAAAACGTTGTGAATCGATTATTTTCTAAGAATGCTTATTAGCTGTAGACTAATTTTTCTTTTAATAATAAATCTTTCAACTTAAAAAAATAATAAATAATTTGTTTTAATTTTAAATTTTATAAATAGGAACATCATGAAAAATCATCATCATGAAATGAAATGAAACATCATGTGTTTATAAATTGTAATAAATAAAAAAGTAAGTTAATGAGACCCAGACAAAATTATTGCGTTGTTTTTTAAATGCAAGAAAGATAATTCTTTAGTAAAATACACCTTAGTAAATCTTTTTAAATGAAGTATGTTCCAGTGTTGAAATATTAGCTTCAATTGCCTTTTTAAAACAATAAACTGCAATTTTTACTGTCTCTGTCACCCGCCTCCCGATAGAAAGTTTAATTGGCACTCGGGTAGCTAAAAAGTTTTGACCACACTGAATTAGAATAAAAATTAATATTTTTAAGAAGAAGAACATTTTTATTTGAAAAACAACAACAATTCATACAAGATTAGACACATAAAAAACAAGAAATAAATGACAATAAATACAGAAAATTTGATGTATGAGTTGCCCAGGAGTCAGAGACCCATATAGGCAGCCTATTGAAAATTATAATGTGATTACTAACAAAATAAAACAAATACATATAAATTAAAATAAAGAATTGAAAGTGATCGCAGGGCAAGCTTCAGATTTACTTCCATTAAATTAAGATCCAAATGAGCGTTTGATTACAATTTAAAAAAAGTCTTCGATATTTTCAATTGTAAAAATGTAGATCTTTAATAATTTTTTAAACTTAGAAGGAGATTTCTCGGATTTAAGATTTTCGGGTAAAGTGTTAAAGAATATTTAGGTGATAAATATACATAGTTTTTATGGAAAATTTCTTTTTTTGCTTTAGGTACTAGATATAAATGTTTTGAACGTAAATTATAATTTAAATTACGTAAATCAGAGCTATTAACTTGTTTAAAAAAATAAATAACTACTTTGTAGAAAAAAAGGTGCCGAAGAGGTAATATATTTAGTTTTTTGTAGAGATCAAATAAAGGAATTCAAAGGAAGAATACTTTTTTACATAAAAAATTGCCCCATATTATTAAAATGTTAAAAACTGTGGTGTCTTAAAAATCAAACGAGGTCATTTTTGTATTCAGCACGCCAAAAAACATCAAAAAATTATTTTCAGGTAAAGTTTGAATTTAAAAATAATATTTTTAAATATACTTTCATTTTTCTTGAAAAAAAATTACCTTTTTTCCTAAATAGCTAGAAAGGTAAAGTCCTATGATAAAACAGAGGTCAGTTTTAGATTCAGCACATCAAAAAACATTAGAAATGATATTATGGGAAAAACTTGAGTTAAAAATTTAGTATAGGTAATGAGCCCATTTTCCAAAATTTTATGGAATTTCAGAATTAAACATTAAAACCTGATTTGTCAGAAAACGTATGTGTTTTTTTACGTATGTTTTCCAAGTTTATGGTAGATCGGAGGATAACTAAATTTGTATAAAAGACACATGCAAAAAAATACACACATTGACTTTTGTTATATAAGATTACAACCCCTGATATTGTTAGAGTACCGCCATTTAGAACTCGTTTCAATTAAAAAATGTAATAGTCCAGAAAAGAAAATTACATTCAAAAATGTAAGCACACTACCAAATATGTAGTTTGAAAGAGTTTCATATAAATTACGTATATCCTTACGGTGAGAATCAAATTTTTTAAATCTAGGTGATAATATTTAAAAAGAGTTTTCACAGTTTATATTTCTGAGATAGATGGGATTTTTCCGACGTTTTTAACACGAGTTGATTTTTTTACTTGTCTACAATATTCTCTATAGATAGAAAATTCTCATATATTTGTTGAAATTTAATAACACATCTTAAGATTTTCTAAGGTTTGCAGCCTGGAAATAAAAATGCATATCGGAATATTTGAACTACTTGGATTTTATAATTGGTTTGACATTTCAACATCATATTCATTCTACTATTTTTTAAAGTACCTATTTGTACATTTTTAGTTTTTGTGTTCCTTTTTTAATGTAAAAAAATTTAAGTTTAAGGCAGTCTAGTTAGTGATTCAAATTTTTTAGTAGTTTGAAATTATTTATATTAATGAAGTATACTGATGGTGATAAAAATCTTGCAGATCTTTTTTGGAGTTAGCAGTTTCTTTATCTTTTTTAAGTTTACTTTATAGTCTCCTCCGAAAATCGTAAGACCGTAGTCAATCTGCGATTGCATGCAAGAGTGATAAGATTAATGATAAAATTGTTGCTCACTTATGACTTAAAATGGTAAAATTTCAACATTATTACACGCAATTTTGTCCGCAATATATTTACAATGAGATTTCCACTTCAAGTTAATATCAATATAGAGTCCAAGATATTTAATTGTGTCGACTTTTTTATTTAATTTACAATTGCAATATTTAATAAAATCTAATAATAAATGTTTAGGGCTAGTAAATGTAAGTAGAAAAGGAGGCACATTTGAACAAAGAGTTCATTTTTTAATAATTTCCGGTACAGGATATTGAAACACTCAAAACCTGATTAATTTATCAATTTCCACTATTACTGCAATTTTTGTGCTATTTTATATTTTATCACGTTTATCCTCATTCGGAGAAATGAGGATTTCTTTTCACATGTGTGAAAAAATCTTAAACGCTTGATTTTTAAATTTAATATATTTGAAATAATTTAAGTAAATTTAAAAATTCTTAAACAACTGCATTTAACGTCTAAAATAATTGCACTCAAAATCAAGAAAAGGAACTAAAAGGTACATTTAAGCTGTTAAAATTTGACCCAACGTTTTGTGCTCAAATGTGTCCTATCTACCATCCTAAACAAAAATGTAAAAAATATTTATTTGTAATTGAAATTTATTAACAAAGCTTTTTTGGACTTAACTTTATTGATGCCACCATAGAGAGCAAGGAAAAAATTTTATACAAAAATCTTTCTTAACTGATTTTTTACATAAATAAAATCAAAATAAATTTTACTTAGCACCTTCAAGACGAACTGATACAATTGGTTACTTTTTCAGATTTGTGAATTTATTTTAACTTCGAAGAATGTGAAATGTGTTCTAATGTGCCTCCCCCCCATTGCTTTTGGCACCTAAAAGGTTTAATTTTGCGAAAAGTTTTCCGTTCACTCGATTGATTAATTGATTTTGATAATCAGCATAAATATGAAGTGTAAGGAATGAGACATTTTTTATCGATTTTTCCTATCTTTAGAAACGGTGGTAATATTATGAATAACTTAAAAATACGCTTTTATTTATTTTAATAATTAACGATCTGGAACACTTTGCTTTTAAGAAATATCAAAATCGACCATTCATTCCAGAAAGCATGGAGAGACAGGAATGAATTCTTCCACACCGCAGGTGGTCTGTGAAGAGCAGAGAAAACGGTGATGGTTGTAAAAATCAATCAATGTCACAACCTGCTCTGCTGACACCGGAAATAGGGGAGATACTGTTATCTTTATTTCTCACTGGGATCAATTTTGTGGATAATGTGTTTTTGAAGAGCTGGTATCGAGTGTCTATAGTGATTAATGGCCATGGCCACCCATTAAAACTATTTACGCTACGGTCAACATTGAAGAATTTGTCTGTGGTTTGAGTGTTTCAACCCTGCTTCTTGCCCCCAACCTTTTCATAATATTTCAATTAAAAAATTATGTTCAAATTTGTTCCACTGGATTGAATGCCTGCATAAATATTATGCATTTAAAGTATGGAATCATTTAATTTAAAGTACGGCAATCAATTAAGCTGGAAATTTGGTAGTCTTGAGATTTTTACATGTAGAAAAAATTTCAACGAATTTTTACTGCAGAGGAAGTTTAATGAGGACAAAGTGATTTGAAAGAAAAGTTTCAGTGAATATACTGCTCATGAAGAAAAATTAATGCATTTTTTTATTTCAGTTTCTGAAAGTGAGCCAACTAGCACAACTCTATCTCCTGAAATAGATAGTTGGGATACTTTTGGTAGGATATCATAGTAAATAAATTATGTTGGTTTTTAAATGATTTTCCTTCAGTCTCTTTTTCTTGTTCGTAAAAAATACACTTTTTAAATATATAAACCTTTATGTAAAGCTGGGTTCTTTTTGACTGACCTATTACTTCAAACTTATTTTTAAAAGAAAAAATGATCTATTCGGATACATTTGTTCTACAAATCAAAAGTAATAGTAATTAATAACAAAAGTTTGGGAAAATAATAAACGTTCTTTTATTGGATAAAAAAATCAGGGATAAAAAAATGGTCTTTTAAAACAATTCTAATTTTGTTGATAAGATACAATTTTGATAAGATTGTTTTTGTTAACCCGAATTAGTTTAATAAAATACAAAGGTATATGTATTGGGAAAACCATAAACTGGTTAGTTTTTGACCGTTTGCTGTGGTAGTGCTATTTTGTCACTGTTTTTAACTAATATTTTTTTAAATACAGTTATTCATTTTGCTACCCCTATTAAAAGCATATGGGCAGTTAAAGTGTACCAATTTGTCCTGTCAGTTATTCTTCAAAACTTCCTTCATTTTAAAAATAGGTAAGAGTTTTTTTAAATTAAATATCCCCTTAATGACCTATCTTTTGCATAATAACTGATCACTGTATTTAAAGTAGATCATACATTTACTTTAAATTTACTTTTATATTTTACTTAACTTTCTTATGACAGTTTCAGAGGAAATAAATTAGGTTACTTTCATTAAAGCTTATAAATTTTTTATTTATACATTTATAGGTATTGAAAGAAACGCAATGGCTTCGATTTTTTCCTCTATGAATAAACAGATAGCTTTTCTAAAATGGATTAAACAATCTATAGGAGAGAAAAAATCAATTGAGGTAAACCTACCAACAGGGGACACTTGAAGATTTTTTTTGTTAATTGTTCACATATCTCAGGGTGAGTTAATAACATTGAAAATTTAGGATGTGTAAATGTGTGCTTAATGTGCAGTCGGCACTAGGTCCATTATGGTGGCGATTCCAATACTTTTTTTCCTATTTTGATTCTTTTCAAATTTATTATCTCAAGCAAACACATCAATACACACAGGAGGAACTTAAAAGAAATCAAAGAACTTGGTATCTGAATAGCAACACCATAATAAAACTACTTAATTTCCATATATTTCTATTGGGGGTTACTGGATATTTGTTTTGTTTTCTGCAAAAGAGAATGTCAACTGCTGGTTTTCTGTTAGTTACTGGTACGTTTACTTTACCTCAATTTTTTTTCTAAGGTAAAAATGTCAAAAATTTATTCTAAACCAATCAGGGAAAAAACGAATTTAAAACTTTACCAATACTTAAATAGTTTAAATAGACATAGGTATATAAAAGTAGTTTAATAAATGCATGAGTTATAAATGCTTCTCCAAAATTAACTATTTTTCATCTTTCATTTAATCAATGAGATTAATGAAAGAATTTAAATGAAGAACTGGGTTAGTTCCTAAATACATAGTGAATGGATTATTTTACTCAGAGGCGGATCTGAGCAAGTGGGGGGCTAACATAATCCATGAATATTAACTAGTTTTGTCAAATATAACTAATTAATATATTAGTAATTTTATCAATAAATTATTAAACTTGTATCAAAATTAATATTGATGGTGTATCAACCAAAAGTTTTACGATGATTTGAGCCAGATCGTAAAAAATAATAAGTTTTTTACTGTGCCTTTATTCATTCCCTCTTAATCGAAAGAAGGAAAAGAGATTACTACTAAGCCTTTGAATGAGCTTAACGCGATTTTTGTTTCGGAGAGGTTTTGTCCCATATATTATTCCAAACCATCTTAATTACATTATAGATAACCTTCATGTATTTAATTTCAATGTTTAGGCATTAATATCTATAGCCCCAAGCATAAAGGGGTCTGGGGTCCTCCCCCAGAAATTTTTTAAATTTGACCTTAAAAAGTTAAAGTACATACAAGGTAGCTACAGAATCTGAGGAACAAATTTCCCTGACTATAATTTTAAAATTTATCCGATATACATCTAAGTTTTACGGCTTTTCCTAATATAAATATGCGAACACTTTTAGCGTGTTATTTTCTTCTTCAAAGAAATACCTCTATCAAATAGATTTTTTAAATTTTAAATAATTGTTTTAATTTTTTAAGAATACCTAATGTATGATATCCACGAAACAGGACATCACCGAAAAAAAGACATGCCTCTTTTGTAAATTCTTAAGACAAACTACAAAAAAACATCCTTTTGATATTTTTTTACAAAAATTTATATGGTGATAGTTTTTGTTCTACTTTTTTCGCAGCCTTTTTTCCATCATGTTCTCTTCGGCAAAAACTTGTTTCGTAAAATAATTTTTGTAATTCCAATCACTCAAATAGCTTGCGTTATTTAGATTGATTTGCTAATTCATGTTTTTTATTTTTAATTGAAAGGGTTTTTTTAATTTTAATATTATTTTCTTTATTTTTTGCAGCTTTACATTTAGATTTAGACTACTCAAATGTTTAAAATGTAAAATTTTGCAGCAACCCAGATGAGGATGAATTTACCATTGATGAAAGAAGTAAGAAATTCGTCTAAGTCAAGAAACTGTTTTTGCCAGCCAATTTTTTTGCTACTAAAACTATGTGTTAAGTGTTAATTAATGAATTGTTCCACCTGAAAAAAATATCCTGTTGCAATATTGGGTTGTCCTGTAAGTTCTGTTACTTTTTACAAAGTTTCGTGTTTGAAAATTTTTTTATGAAAAACTGGTAATAGGTTGAGATTTCAAACAAAAGGGATTTTGATATATGTATATTTATGAACATAATGTGGGATTTTGGTAGTTCTCGTGATATTATTTCTTTTCAAAATGGTGGTTTGAAAAAAAGACGACAAACGACGATTTTCGCGTAATTTTTTTCTTTTGTTTAAAAAAACTAGGAAGAACGCATAATTCAGGGCTAAAAAAAGTTTTACTATATATTTGAAATGTTAAGTTTAAGATGTTATAGTTTCAAGATAATTCGATAAGTTTAACTTAGGAAATTTTGGTCCCAAACATACCATCTATTGCAAAAAACTTACCTCAATAATGTTAGTCATTTTAAAGAAATTTTTCCGAAAAAAAGCATCAAAATCAATAAAAAAGCTTAGGAAAGACCCAAGTATTCAAAATATGAAGTATATTAATTTATATATGAACTTTTAAGTTCAGAAAATAGTGCGCACAATGCAAGCAAGCACGCAACGTTTTAGCTTATCACAATTACACTCGCTGAACTTACGCTCAGCGGACAAAGCAATTTTCTTCGCATCATACGAAAACATTACAATAAAAACAACTCCTTGGCAATCTATCTATATATAACTAAAAACGTTTGTGGCTATGTATGTGGGTATGTGACACATCTCCTCCAAAACCACGCCGAAGGCGTGGTCAAAACTCGGTACATAGACGTATCTCGAGGTGTCGATTGTCACTGTCAAGTTTTCCAAGCTCGAAAATCGAACAATTACGAGTAATTAACGAATTTATAGCCAAAAACGCTTATTTCTCCATTTCTCTACTAGAGTAGATCTGCTCGACTCACTATTGTAAGCGAGATGAAAACCTTCAAAAATTAAATATTTTAACGGGAAAAACTCGATAATTGTCCATTTTAAAACTATATCAGCTATGAAAACATCAAAATAAATTCAAATTAATTATTTTCAAACGTTATTTTCCTTTATTTTAAGATTTTTCTTTAAAATTTAAATATTTATGGAAAAGTGAAAATTTTTTTTCATGGAAAACGACTTAAAAATAAAACATTGTTTCAAATGAAGCGGTTCACTAGACTTTTTAAATTTACTAGATATTTAGTTTCAATTTGTTTCTTAATAAAAACACCAAGATATAAACATAAACAGGAAAACCGGGATTGTAAAAAATATCGGGAACACAAGGATTGGAAAATTAGCGAGAACATCAGGATAGGAATAATTACCGGGTTATAAAAAATATACCGAGAACACCGGGATAGGAAAATTACCATAAAGACACCGGGAATACCGGAATATAAAAAATTACCCGAAACACCAAGATAGGAAAATTACCGGGACCACCGGGATTAGAAAAATTACTGGGAATACCGGGACATTTAAAATTGCCGGGAACATCGGGATAGGAAAATTATCGGGAACATCGGGATAGGAAAACGTACCGGGAACACCGGGAAAGAGGAAAATTACCGGGAACACTGGGAAAGTGGAAAAATATTGGGATCATCGGGATTGGAAAATGATCGGGAACATCGGGATAAGGAAAATAACCGGGAACATCGGGATATGAAAAATTACCGGGAACACCGGGATAGGAAAAAGGCGTCTGGGATACCGGGATGATTGGTAATTGCTGATTTAAAAATTATAAATATATATTTTGAGAAAATTTAATTTAAAAAATTTATACACTCCACCCGTGCAAGGCCGGGCATATCAGCTAGTATATAACTAAAAACGTTTGTGGGTATGTGTGTGGGTATGTAACGCATCTCCTCCCAAACCACGCCGAAGGCGTGGACAAAATTCGGTATATAGGCGTATCTCGAGGCGAGGACGATCACTGTCAAGTTTTCCAAGATCAAAAATCGAATAATTACGAGTAATTAGTGAATTTATAGCCGAAAACGCTTATTTCTCCATTTCTCTACTAGAGTAGATCTTGACTCACTATTGTAAACGAGATTAAAACCTCAAAAATTAAATATTTTAACCGGAAAAACTCGATAATTGTCCATTTCAAAACTATATCAGTTGTAAAAACACCAAAATAAATTCAAATATTTAATTTTGAAACGTTAGTTTCCCCTATTTTAAGATATTTTCCTTTAAAATTTAAATATTTATGGAAAAGTGTAAATTTTTTTTCATGGAAAACGACTTAAAAATAAAACATTGTTTCAAATGAAGCGGTTCACTAGACGTTTAAATTTACTAGATCTTTTATTATTGTTTCAAATTTTTTATTTTTGTTCACTAGACTCATTTATTTACTAGGAAACATTGCCGTGAATACCGGGAAAAGAAAAATTACGGGAACATCGGGATAGGAAAAAGTACCGGGATTACTGGGCCATAAAAATTACCTCCATCATCGGGATAGGAAAACTATCGGGAACATCGGGATAGGAAAAATACCGAGAACATCGGGATCTGAAAAATTATCGGGAACACCGGGATATGAAAAATTACCGGGGACACCGGGATAGGAAAAAGGCGTCTGGGATACCGGGATGATTGGTAATTGCTGATTTAAAAATTATAAATATATTTTGAGAAAATTTAATTTAAAAAAAAAATATACACTTCACCCGTGCAAGGCCGGGCATATCCGCTAGTTAGAAATAAATCAATTGAATGATATTATGAAAAGATACTTTCAATGCATTAATGGCATCAATTCAATGCATTAACAAACATTATGGTTCAAAAAACACATGCCTTTAATTACTTCATACCAGCTGCTTAGAAAAACAATAAGCGTACTTTAAAAAACACGTGAAATTGCCAATATATGAAGTTTAAAGCCAAAATTTCCAACCTTAAACTTATCGAATCATCTTGAAACTATGACATCTTAATCTAAACATTTCAAATATACAGTAAAACTTTTTTTAGCCATGAATTATGCGTTCTTCCTAGTTTTTTAAACAAAAGAAAGAAATTACGCGAAAATAGTCGTTTTTGGTCTTTTTTCAAACCGCCATTTTGAAAAGAAATAATATCCCGAGAACTACCAAAATCACACATTATGTTCATAAATATACATATATCAAAATCCCTTTTGTTTGAAACCTCCACCTATTACCAGTTTTTCATAAAAAATTTTCAAAGAAAAAACTTCATAAAAAGTAACAGAACTAATGGGACAACCCAATATACATATACAATCATCCTGTGGGATTATTAATTAAACTAAGGAACAAGAAGTGAAAAGAGCGAATTGATGTGTCCACTGTCTAGTGCTGGAATATCTTCATGTCTGACAAAAACTTACGACAAAAGAATTCTGTAATGATTGTTTATTGCAGTACAAAAATAACAATAATCAGACAAACAATCTGAATTTATTTTAATTAAGAATATACAAGAATATTAGCTGTCCTTGCAATCTGGAAAAATGCTTTGTAATACTATTCTGAGTAATCTAAAACAAAATAAAAGAAAACATGCATTGCAGGGTAAAAATTTTTGCCTTTTTGCGAGTGAATATAATTTTTATATTACTGATAATTATTAATTGCATTTATTACACCCGTGCAAACATCCTAAAGGGGCAACTTGAAGTGTGCAGACCTTTGGTTAGGTGTCTAATTAATGAAAACTAACTATATTTTTGGATTAGGGCCCTTTTCTTTTTCCGAAGTATAGAAGTTGTTTTAATTCGTCTAACTAAATGGTCAACAAAAATGATACTCTTTATTTCCAGATACGCTATCAATATTTTGTCTTATCCAACCGAAGCATTCTAAAATTCCTTTAATTATAAAATTTAGCTTGACTCTTGTTTTATAAGTACAGACATATAATCAAAATATAATCAATGTCCCCCTTTACTAAGATAGGATAAATGAAATAAAAAGAAATATTTTAAAATCATTAAAAAAATCGCCTTCCAAGGGGGCTAACTCGGCGCCTTCTTCCACCCCCAGAGTGTCCAAAAATACATGGACCATGCCATCTGATCTGGTGTCTATCCCTTTCCGGGAAAACAAGCCCATAAATATTTCATTTGAAGGAGGTGGGTTATCTTAACGGGTTTATTGGGGGTGTTGGAAGAAGTCGGATAATTGGCCCCCCTCCCCCTTCACACGTGGGGTCTTGGTATTTTTGTGCTGTTTGTTGTATCGTTCGGATCTGTGGGGGATGTGACCTTGGACGCCGGGGATGACTCAACCCTAGAATCCTACGGTAGTGAAAACGGCGTGGTTAATTACTTGTACACAAAGAGCAATCAGTTTAACTTTAAGATACCAGAGTACAGGGAGCGTTTAAAATTTACTCGCAAAATCAAGAAGATAGTTTTTTTCTTGTTAAGGCATACTTAATTTGTCGACATATTGTTTTTCCTACTTTTAAAACGTTCCATACGCCCATTAAAAATAAAATTGGCCTGTATTGAAAATTGGTGGGAAAAGTATAAAATATTTTTGTACCAGTCATAAGATACAGCTTTTTTCAGTGTAAGTAATGAGCAACACTAGTTTTTTTTAAATTTTACTTAAACATAATATGCTTACATTTTCAGATGAATGTTTTTTTGGGAGTGTCTGTAATCACTATTAGGGGCCGTTCAAATTTTACGTAAGCACCTAAGGGGGGAGGGGGTATGAGTGATCAGGCATGTGATTGCTCAAGAAAGAAATTATCTGAAATTTTTTAGAAGCGTCTAGATAAACTTACAGTGGTATAGAAATTTATTTCGGGAGGGGAGGGGCCTGAATTCAAATCCCTCCCATACAATAGGTTCAATTTAGCTTTTTCATACTTTTTAGATAGGATCCTCATCTTCCTAAACTCAATCTTAGAAATTTTACGAATTTTGAGCCTTAAAAACGGGTTTAATTGTTTTGGAACACTTTATGCCTACTCAGGAAACAAAGTATTCAGATTTTCCATCGCTTTGAAATATTAATTCAGCACACAATCGAGCGGAATTCCGATTCTCAACACCTCCAAAATTAGCGAATCACAAGCCTGAGTGATGCTTACGTAAGATGGTGCATTTTCGAAAATATCTTGTTTCTTGCTTAAATAATTTCAAAATTCATCCAAAAATAATTATAACAAAAAATTGAATTAGGAAATCTGATATAAGCACTTTTTTCTGGAGATGGACCACCCTAAAATTTTGAAATTGTAACCCCGAAAAGTAGGGTTTCGACTAATTTTTAAACCCTTAGGGTTACACCCAAAAAGGACAGCTCCTTGTACGAGTCACCTAATTTTCAAGGAAAAAAACAGTACTGACTAATAGGGATGTCAAAATTTCGGGGGGGGGGGGTCCGGCAGTTTCTTACGTAATTATGGTGGGGGGGGGTTGAGGTTTGCTTATCTTTGCGGACAAGGGGGGGGGTTAAAATGACCAAAAAAGTGCTTACATAATATTTGAACGGCCCCTTACCAACTTTGAAACATTTTAAATATTTTGCATTACTTTCAAATACTTATATATGCTACGGGAAGACATAAACCGGAAAAAGATAATGCCCGAAGTGAGGCGGGTATTGTGATAAATTCAATGACATTTATTAATGAGTATTTAGTATTTATCATTTTGCCCGAAATACGCCGGCATTGGTATTATTTCCCGAGGCATCGAGGGAAAATCCCGTGAAATCAGCTACTCTTTTTAAAGTGGGTAAACAATAAAAATAACTTGATACAAATAAAAAAAATGACCTAAAAAATGAAATTTTACCTTTGCAATATTTCCATGATATCATAACATGATGAAATTAATGTTAAAATGACATAACTAAGATATTGTACAAATTCTGTATTAAATCTAACAATGATGATTTGTAACCATAAAAAATTGCTACAGTCCCACCAAGGTGAATTTGTAGCAGGTTTTATATTCATTGATGCTTCGATCCTTTTGACTTGTTGGTATTTTCTTCATTTGTCAATCAATCTTCTTCATTTACATCACCTTTTACTAATAAGGCTGCATACCAATTTAACCAGAAAAATCTATTCCCATGCTTACATTTATATTAGAGCAACATAAGAAAAACTAAATCCATGAAATCACAAAAAACTATGTTGAACAGGGGCTTAATATAGAAAAAGAATGTTCACAAATATCCTGTTTTTAAGGATGCAAAATAATGAAGGAATGATTTTCTGAGAAAAAATAAGTTGGTACTGTTCTGAACATGACCAAATTATGCATAAATTAGTACAGTAGAACTCCAACTATCCGAATCGCCGATTATCCGAATCGATTTCAGAATTAATAAAAAAAATTCCGCGGCGAATTTTGCCGTTTTTAATGTTCTTTTTCGTGTTCTATTTGACAGTTCTATGTTCGCTTTGTTCTTTTTTCGTGTTCTTATTCATTAGTTATTCAGGGCCGAATGCAGCTTACGTTCTGTAACGATTCAATGAACCGTAATTCCTTTTCATTTAATTAATAAACAGCTCTTTTTCTTTAAATATAATTTTTTCCTCCTATTTTTTAACTTGCATACAGCAATTAATTATAGTAAACCCCTTTTTTTTCGGAAAAAATCCAATTATCCGAATGGGGTTCGGTCCCAATTGAATCGGATAATTTGAGTTCTACTGTAATTAAATTGTAACAGATAGATCTAATGATGAATTTAGGTGTAGATTATTTACTAATCAAAATGTCTTTACTGGCTTAAAAATTTTTTTATTGATATAAATATTTTATATCGACTGAGAGCTCTGGTTAAAGCGTTAAAGATGCTAATTACTTGTGTAATGTTGCAGGTTTTGTAACAGATATAAGAAACTATCTGTAGAAATTAACATTTAGCAAATTAATTATGTTTTAACACCATAAAAAAGCACTGAGTTTTTCAAGTGATTTGCTAGAGCACTTGGAATGTTAACAAGTTAAGAATCCTTCTCATGATGTGATAATTCCTTTTAAACATTAGACAACTTGTGTAGTGGTGTCATGTAGAATTCTCCTTCCTTCCACATCCTGCTTTTCTTCAAGGAGTCAAGGTCAAACCTCCCCTTCCAGAAGGGGTGGGGGGAATCTACACAGCCAACTGGCGCCGTCCATCCGTTATCTCTCTCCCATTTTCATGGCGGATGTCAAAATCGCTATGAAGACGGACTTTCTTCTCTGCTATAATATCTAGTTTAGATTATATTTGAAAACGGATAATTAATCTAATTGCGTGGGGATAAAATGCATTCTAAAATAAATGTCGTGGGGAATTTTGTGATTCTAATATTGAGGGTTATTTATGGACTATATATGTATATAGAAATGAAAACAATAATCACACTATATAGTACTTATGAGGCTTATATGCTTTTCCTTTAAACTCCAAACTTTTTTCAACAAGGTAAGTATAAACGTACAGTACTTTTTTTATTATCATGACTTAAGTGTTTAAAGGAAAGTAGTACATCAGAATAATGTAATAGTTCAGATGAGTAGAGTAGCAGGTAAAGCCAATAAAATAATATATTCTTAAATTTTTATAACCAAATATATAAGTAACTTTAATGTGTTTGTATTTAATTTTTCATGTTAAGAAAATGTGTGGATAAGTTAATTCTATTCCTTTAAAACCGTATGAGTAAAATTTCAATCATTCCATTATATATTTATAAATAATTGAATAGAAAAGGTGTCCTAATACAAATTAGGCCTTACAATTTGAATCCTTTTAAATAATCCATACTTAACGTTATTCTTGGCTGACTATGGCTGGTTATTCTAGAAAAACTAAAAAACACTTGTGATTGATGCCACAGGGAGTGGTCATGGTCATCGAACACAAATGTTATTTAGTAGTCTGAAAAGAAAGTTTCACAGGGATAAAATAGATTAAATTCAAAATGAACGAGAGCAAAAGGGGGGAAACATATCGAACATTTCTAAGCCCATTCCGGCTTGCCTCCAGTACATTAAGTAGTTATGAAGCACATTCCAAGCATATTACATTAGATTAGACTATGTACAAAAAACGTTTTTTACCTGGTTGAGAAGTGAATTAACACAGCTGACACATACTTTATTGTTAGCTGACTGGATGGTACTTGTTGAAAAACTAAAAAACACTTGTGATTGATGCCACAGGGAGTGGTCATGGTCATCAAACACAAATGTTATTTAGTAGTCTGAAAAGAAAGTGTTACAGGGATAGATACAATACATTAAATTTAAAAAAATGAACGAGAGCACAAGGGGGGAAACATATCGAACATTTCTAAGCCCATTCGGGCTTGCCTCCAGTACATTAAGTAGTTATGAACCATTCCAAGCATATTACATTAGTTTAAACTATGTACAAAAAACACCTGGTTGAGAAGCGAATTAACACATCTGACACATACGTTATTGTTAGCTGACTGGATGGTAACTTCTTAAAAACTAAAAAACACTTGTGATTGATGCCACAGGGAGTGGTCATGGTCATCAAACACAAATGTTATTTAGTAGTCTGAAAAGAAAGTGTTACGGGGATAGATACAATAGATTAAATTTTTAAAAAAATGAACGAGAGCACAAGGGGGGAAACATATCCAACATTTCTAAGCCCATTCAGGCTTGCCTCCAGTACATTAAGTAGTTTAGTTATGAACCATTCCAAGCATATTACATTAGATTAAACTATGTACAAAAAACGTTTTTACCTGGTTGAGAAGTGAATTAACACAGCTGACACATACATTATTGTTAGCTGACTGGATGGTACTTTTTGAAAAACACTTGTGAACAGGGAGTGGTCATGGTCATCAAACACAAGTATTATTTAGTAAAAGTCAAGGGCAGAAAAGGAATTTTTTTACCAGTTTATGCTAATAATAAATTGGTATGCATTCTAGCCAGGGTTGGCAAGTTTCTTCTGTAGTGAAAAAAGCATCCAGAAGAAACCAATTTTGCTAAAGAATTTTACAAATGAGCTTTAATATAATACTAAATGCTTTGTTTAATTAATTTAACATTCAAAAATTTAATCAATTATTAAATAAGTACTAAGTTATTTAATAATTACTATAATGTTTTAGTGTCTTTCAAGTTTTGTATAGGAAATATAGCAACTCTTATAGCCATCACCTTAAAAAAATCTTTAGCAACCTGAAATTTAGAAAAATAAAGTAAATTCTTTTTCAAAAACTAATTAATTAACAATTAAATTAACCTTAACATTAGCTGACAGTGCTGACACTGTAGGTATTCTTCCATTACATAAAAATATTTTAATCACCTCACTATAAACCTAATGGGTTGAAATATTGTTTTTACACAAAGCAGATTTACTTCTCTTAGCCTGTCAACACTTTAATGCGATTTTATTTTGGAGGCTTTTTAATGATAACAGAAGGACATGTAGTAACTATAATTTGATTTGACCTTTGTGGAGTTTAAGGTTTACCTTTAGAGACTTATCTATAGGGGCTGAAGCTCATTGTGTGTGGGCCCTTTAAATTGTGATTTGAATCTGCCAAATCGCAGGGGCTAGAGATCATTAACGGGCTAAAATCAATTAAGTTTTGAACTAAACATAAACGGAAGAAGGCTAAAGCTCATTAACACTTTAAATTGTAAATAAAATCTATAAAATTGTAGGAGGCTTTAGATTTCAGAGGCGGCTTATGCTTTGTAGTGGTTAACATTTTTTAAAGCTAAGAACATACTTGTATAAAATGAAAACCTTTCTGCGAACTTAGATTTTCCAAAAAATTTTCTGCAAGAATTTACACATTTTTAAATCCCTCTCTCTCAAAAAAACAATTATTATTGAAATACCCAAATTGGGACTAATCATTTTTATCTGTGCTTACATTGATACTAATTTTTCATACTAGTGATTTTAAAACTTTTAAATAATTTACATTGTATTTTTCATCAGAATTGGAGATTCCTAATAACTGCTCTATCTAAAAATGAAAGAAATCTTTGACAGATCGGCAGGATTGAAAAATTTAATAAACTAGTTAATATACCTGACCTTGCATAGGTGGAGTATGGCTTTAGAATTTCTTTTTTAAATTTTTCAATATATTTTATACCTTATTTTACCAGGTAAAATGTATTAAAATCCATCCAATTCTGCAGAAAATTTTCTAAAAAGAATTTTTTAGTAGTTTTATTGCAGAAAAAAATCTAAAAAAAATTGTTTTCATATTTTTTCTGCAGAAAAATTTCTTTGTAGTTTTTCTGCAGAGTGCAAAAAGAATTGCATTCATATAAAAGCAGAGCTCAAGATCTTGGAGGGTGCTAAAGCTCATTAATTTTTGACCCAAAAATATAAAAGGGGCTAAAGCTAATTTTGTGACCCCTCTACATTCTGAATTGAATCTACAAAAACGCAGAATATAAGAATTTTCATGAATTAAATTAAATTCAGTGGTTATGACCCTCTTGCATCTCATTATTCGGGCTATGTCACCCAGATCATTTTTTCAATGATTTTATATAACTTCTGGATTAACCATTTTAAAGACTAAATGTAAACTTTGGCTTTTAGAGAATAATATGTAAAGTATATAGTATTTTTTCACATTTTAGGTTATTTTTAAATATTTAATCAGGACCTATTGTAGGTTTAGATAAGGAATAGGTATGTCTTAACAAGAACATCTAGTTTATTTACACTTATGGATTTTTAATAGATCCTAACACAGGCATGAGAATCTTCTGATTTCGGTTGTGTTTTCCGATTTGTTCCTCAACTACCTCAACCCCCCTTTTAGTATTTGAAACTCTCTATATTTCTAATTTACAGAGTTTTTCAGACATTTGCTTTTTTGTCAATCTCATCCCAACAAGATGTTTGATATGATTTATATTTACATAGATGAAAGGTTCTGTGATGTTCACAACAATTAATAAAAGTTCTGGGCTTACTCGTCTTCTCAAACTCAAAAAAATAATTTCAGATGAGTTAAATGAAGCAATATCCGATTAACTTTTCACTCTAGTATAACTTGTTTTTATGACACTCAGTTCGATTATGCTTACCGACACTACAGGATTTAAGTTTATCTCTAAGGTAGTTTGCTTTTAGCAATGGTCAAACAAATCACTTAACTTATTAAACACTCTGTGCTGTCCTATTATTATTATTCACCAAGACTAATTAGAAAGGCTATCAAGGACAAACCACTTGAAAAGCCAGATGAAAGGCATTCATGGGTTTTGTGACTCTTCTATACATAAGTATTATCAAGCTTTCATAATTTAAGATTTCATTCCTAAGGGTTTTTTCCATGCTGATCTGATACATTTTGATCATCTTCCATAATACTAGACTTTTAGCTAAATTTAAAATAATGCAATTGATTTAATTCTGTGTAGAACTAGTAAGAGTTAGCAACTCCCTCAAACATTATAATATTTTGACTTAAAATTTAAACTTCAAAAGCCAATGCTATTTTCTAATTTCTTAGTTATTGCATTTATTTTCAATTTAAACAGGGTTCCCACTCAATTTCAGAAATAAAATACCCCGACTTTTCCAGGTCTTTTTTTAAAAAGATTTTTCAGTAAAAAACTAGCAATTCACAGCATTTTTCGGATACTTCTTGCATTTTTGAACACTGAATTTCCAATAAATTTACTATTTTTTCACTTACTAGCCAATATTGATACAAACATTTTCCAGGATTTTGGCCAAAATTAGCAATTTTCGCTGACTTTTTAGGTGAAATTTAAATTCCCTGCCTTTTTCAGGTTCTCCCTGACCCGTGGGAACCCAGTTGCCTCTGGGGAAGAAAAAGCATCCGTGAAAAATCATTGCTTCTCTTAAGAGTGCCAATTATTTTGCAGCAACGCGAATTAGTTCTCATAAATTTTTTGGAATTTAACAAATTATGACTCAAAAAACCCATTTCTATTTTGTAGTCTTTTAGTTTATACTTTTATGTGTAATTTAACCCTCTCGCCACCCTGGGCTCCTACTCATGAGCTCAATTTTGGTATGATGTAAACACGCAAATTTATTTTCTTTTCATCAGTGACTTCACTGATTTATGTATAGATCACATGTGAGACTTCTACATGGTTTCTGAATTCGTTCCTAAATGGCAGCAAGATGACTTACACCTCCATGTTTACATTTTAAGATATGAACAGTTTTTTAATTAATTGGGGTTTCTTACTAAAGTTTTCACTTTACCAAACTTTAAGGGCTTGTATTTAATATGATTTTTTAAGTTTTTTCTTAATTCCCATACTCTTGGGAACATTTTCGGGAAAATTCCATCATGATATCTTATTAATAAGTTAAGTTATGATTTTTTTCTCAACACACGTCTTAAAAAACAGCCTTTGCCATGTCGATTATTCAATACGCTGTATCTAATTAGGAGGTACTGTAATTTCTGTAGCTACAGGCTTGGTTTCAAGAATTTAAGATTATTTAGAATGATGAAAATTGATTTTATGGTTCTTGATTTGAATGGTTTTACCATGAATATTTACTTTTTATTATTTCGAACACCTGCATTTTATTTTTATTTGTATCTATAAAAGAACATTTTCTGTAGTTGTTGGCAGAAGTTTAAGCTTTGGACTTATTTTATTCAAAATTCTAGATATTTTAAAAAATATCTATTCAAAGAACTTTCAAAGTTTTGAAATATTAACCCTTAAAAATTACAATTAACTTTTCAGCTCATAATTTTAAAACATTCATCTAAAGCCAGGCAGTTAGTTACTGTAAGCTCCATACAACGAAATTAAAATTGGTTGTAGACATATTAACTGACTTTACAGATTTTAAAATTAAAAATATATAACGAATATAATAATAAATATTATTTGCTACTACCACCTAGCTAGGATATTTAGAACACATCCTAAACGTATCATTCGCACATAATAGGTACTCAAAAGAAATGTTAAATTAAAGGAGGTGCAAAATGAAATATAAATCACTTACTGAATTCAATCCGCGAAATTTGACCCGATTTTATCCACAGGATCCGAAGCATTGCACTGCCTGTGCCCACGCCACATATCAAAATGGCGAAGCGTTGGAAAGCCAGCAATAATGCAATCCAATCCAAGTAGATCGATATAGAAGAAACACCGATCTAGATAGATCGAATCGCATCACATGAGTAGTTAATGTGGTTATGTCGCCAAACGAAATGTCGCCATCTCGCCAATCGTCTTATCTCGATTTCCAATCAGTAGCATTTTGGAGCAAATCTCACAAAAATAAAAAGAATGTTGCCAACTATTTTCGAAAATTCTCACAAACTTACTGCGATGAATTGTTAGTTGGCTGGTTGGTTGAATTTTTATAGCCTTTTTATTAAAACAAAATATCAGAAAAAATATATCCAAGTTAAAAATCATTATAGGGAGTAAATTAAAATGAATTCCCATCAAGTATTTTTCTTAATAAAATGTGTAATCGAGTTTATAATTTAAAAATATTATAATACTATCAAAAAGTTTTTGGTTCATTGAAGTCTTAAAACAACTCCACTCATTGATTTCCTTTGTTTTTATTTTTGTTTACTTACTTGACTTCGCCGCAATTTAAATATCTGAATCGTTTTTTTCTCTTTTCTACAGGCACAAGAAATAATTTTCTAATATAATAGACTAGATATCTTACTTTGAGATCGTAATAAAATCGGTATTACGTCGTTTTCGGATGTCTTAAAATTCGAAAATATCCAGTATCAGTTACTTCCGTGGGAAAATTTCCCTGTGTTACAGTGTTCGCAGGGAACGGTTGTCCACCTGTGTCTCAGGGACCCACTTAGGAAAAAAATGTGGGTCCGGAAACAAAAAAATTGAGTCCCTAAAATTTTATGGAAGACGTGTTTTTAAACAAACAAAAACACTAATAATATTCAACAAATTATTATAAAATAAGAAAGCATTGATTTATTCTTACAAATTCAATCTTTTGACAAATTTTTTTGTTTGCACTATAGCATTTTTAAATTTTCATCTTTTGAACCTGACCCTTGCAAAGATATAATCATTAAATATATATCATTAAACAGGGGTGCATCCAGGATTTTTTGCCAGGGGCCGTTTTTGGGAATTTTGTGAAAAATGGAATTGAATTTTGTGAAAATTTCAATTGTGAATTTTGTGAAGCTTTTATTTTTTTTTAAAATGAAGGTATATCAGATGTATCTTTTTTTTGGAGTAGCATAAAGCTAAGATAAAATATAAAACTTTTGAATCCATCATCCAGTTGTCAAAACAAAAAGATAGGTTTTCTATTATTTATTATTTGGAAAAATGAATGGAATTAGGGTTTGAAAAATTAAATGAACCCTAACATGAGGTTAGGGGGGTCAAAAAAGGCCAAAATCCTCCTTATGTAATAAATGAATGGCCCCTTAGGCTTATGAAACACTAAGTCCTTAAATGAATATCAATGGAGTGCAACATTGGCGTCTCCTGAATATGGGGGGGGACGCCGAAGGTTTCGGGATCCTCCCCAAATGTTTTTACAAACTATACTGGTTAACTAGACCCAAAATAATCTATTTTCCTTTTTGACCTGGTTTAAGAATTTAAAGGTGATTTTGAATCAACTAACTTATGTTGTAATTTTTTATAAAACGTTTGTAACTTTGCACTACAAATGGGGGGTCTGGAGGTCCTCCCCCAGAAAAATTTTAAAAATTTGACCTTTAAATTACAGGTTTAAAAACTCATTGTAAGTGTTATAAGATTACAGTTTCAAAGTTAAATTTTTTATGCTTTAACCAGTGTTGTAGCTGGATTTTTTTGAGGGGTCTCATTAAATTATTATTTTTTTTAGCCAGAAACATAATTTTTTTTGTTGTGATAATGTTTTCCCAATCTCTTACTTGCTTCAACCTACTCTAATTAATGAAATCGTGTTCTAAAAATGTGGTGTCCTTCTCCTTCTTGTATACGCCTCTTAAATTAGGTGCCATTGGTATATTGGCACTATCCTTTATGATTCAAAGTCATAGACCGGGAGCCCGCGACAAAAAAACATGCTTGATTTTATTCAGTTCGGGACTTTCAGATTCCATAGATTACATAATTCTAATGCGGAAAAGTCAATTCTTACACCTGGCTGGCGGGACATGCGTGTTCCACGCTATGTCGAACATGTCGATTTTACGAGTTGGGGTGTTTGATTTTATTCAGCGTAAAATTTTTATGAGAGGTAGTTTGAAGTATAAAGAACCAGAAAACCCAATTCTTACACCTGGGGAGCGGGACAAATGCGTTCTTACACCTGGTCGAACATGTCGATTTTTACGAGGAGGGGGTGTTTGATTTTATTCAGCGTAAAATTTTTATGAGAGGTAGTTCGAAGTATAAAGAGCCAGAAAAACCAATTCTTACACCTGGGGAGCGGGACAAATGTGTTCTTACACCTGGTCGAACATGTCGATTTTTACGAGGGGGGTGTTTTATTTTATTCAACGTAAAATTTTTATGAGAGGTAGTTTGAAGTATAAAGAACCTGAAAAACCAATTCTTACACCTGGGGAGCGGGACAAAGTCGTTCTTACACCTGGTCGAAAATGGCTTATTCCATTGGTAAACTAATTATTAAGCTTACATCACGGAATTTTTTATCCAAAATTTTATTACAGAAAGGTATCTGAGAGAAGTGTCACCTGGAAACTTTTCAGATTTTCATCTTACATAGGGACCACAGGAAAATTTTTAAAAATTTTGAAAAGTCCGTTAAGCAAGCCTACATAAGTAAGCAATGAGCAATAATTGATTGTTGTTTTGCGATCACCAACTTTCCCCAAAAAATACATTACGAACCTTGCATTACGAAAATCAACTTTGTTTCAGAAATCAACAGGATGTTGCCAAAAATGTTTTGGTTCATAAAATTTAATTTAAAGTAAGAATTTTTAGAAATAAATACTTTATTAATTTTAAAGCTTATTGCGTTTAGAACTAAAATATTTGCAAAATTTTCTTATCTGTGACTTGTGAGTAATTATATGACTTGAATAATAGTGAAACTAGTGTATTTCAATGTTATTGCTCAAATTAAAATTAAATAAATGACAATTCATTGAATAACTTTTATAAATTTTAATTTTCTTACATTTAAATACTTCCTGAAAACTAAGATAATTTAAACATGTGATGATGAGGTATTCAAATTAACAAAGAACGAAGAAAAAATATTTAATTTTCATTAACCATAAACACTATTCCAAATTTTTACAACAGAAAATACGATGTAATATATATTTTTTTGGAGAAAGTTGGTGATCGCAAAACAACAATCAATTATTGCTCTTTGTTAACTGATGTAGGCTTACTTAACGGACCTTTCAAATTTTTAAGAATTTTCCAGCGGTCCCTATGTAAGATAAAAATCTGAAGTTTTCCAGGTGACACTTCTCATAGATACCTATCTGTAGTAAAATTTTGGATAAAAAATTCCATGATGTAAGCTTAACAATTAGCTTACTAATGGAATAAGCCATTTTCTACCAGGTGTAAGAACGCATTTGTCCCGCTCCCCAGGTGTAAGAATTGGTTTTTCAGGTTCTTTATACTTCAAACTACCTCTCATAAAAATTTTACGTTGAATAAAATAAAACACCCCCCTCGTAAAAATCGACATGTTCGACCAGGTGTAAGAACACATTTGTCCCGCTCCCCAGGTGTAAGAATTGGTTTTTCTGGCTCTTTATACTTCGAACTACCTCTCATAAAAATTTTACGCTGAATAAAATCAAACACCCCCTCCTCGTAAAAATCGACATGTTCGACCAGGTGTAAGAACGCATTTGTCCCGCTCCCCAGGTGTAAGAATTGGGTTTTCTGGTTCTTTATACTTCAAACTACCTCTCATAAAAATTTTACGCTGAATAAAATCAAACACCCCAACTCGTAAAATCGACATGTTCGACATAGCGTGGAACACGCATGTCCCGCCAGCCAGGTGTAAGAATTGACTTTTCCGCATTAGAATTATGTAATCTATGGAATCTGAAAGTCTCGAACTGAATAAAATCACACATGGATTTTGTCGCGGGCTCCCGGTCTATCAGAGAAACATACATTCAGTAAATTTTTGATCTCCCTGAAAAGTTAAAAACACATGCCAACAACGCCACATGAGTTAAAAAGTAATACTCTTCACTTAGTCCTTAAATGAATATCAATGGGGTCCAACACATTCAATGAATTAAAAAAAAATGTAAAAACAACTTTAAATCAAAGACTGACTTTATTTTGGCTTAGTTTTTTACAGCACAAAGAATAAGACAAACTAACTTAAAAAATAAAATTGACATTGATTTTTCCAAATTCAAGGGGCTACATCTGCCTTGTTATTAAAGTATTAAGTATTACTTTAGAAACTAATAGGATCAATATTTGTTTATTAATATGGCATACCTACCAACATTGGGATTATAGAAAAAGGAAGATTTCAAAAATCACGAGGGTACAGTACCCATAGATAGTAAATGACAGATTGAAATATATCAAAAGATCAAAGACACAATTAGGTTTAGATTTCAAAGCACTGTTTTGAATTTATTTGGGACCCTGTTGGGAACATCCAAAAATGATCGCTCCTTCTAATGCTCAGAATTTTGGAGGATAAAACCATAATATAGTGGTCAACATGAAAAATTAATTAACAAAAAATATTAAAATAACATGTTCCTTAGATTAGGTTAATTATTCCTTTTATTGAAATCGGTAAAAAAATATTTAAGAAATAAAAAATACTTGGTTATCCTGTGTAATATATTAGCTAAAAATGTGCAGAAATAACGCAAACCTTAAAAGTGTTGAAAATTTTCTTTTTTTAACTATAAAAGGAAAATGGATGATGTAAAGCAGTGGTCCCCAACCCCCGGTCCGCGGACCAGTGCCGGTCCGTGGATCAAATGGTACCGGGCCGCCGGCAGACCATTTTGTTTAAATTCCTAGGTTTATACTCCAAATTAGCTTTAATTATCACTTCTTAATCACTTTATATTTATTTTTTGGTGTAACTGTATTTTATTTTGAAAGCATGTTTAAATACAATTAAATTAAAATTAATAAATTGAAATAATCTAGAAGGTAAACAAACAACACCCCGCAGCGGGCCGCGGTAAAATTATAAACGTTGAACGGTCCGTGGTGGTAAAAAGGTTGGGGAGCACTGATGTAAAGTTTTTAATTCAAATGGGATTTCTACTGTGTTTATTAATTAAAAATTGTATAAAAATTGCTAAATTCTATTAAATAAAGAGTGCTAGACTTCTAAATTGAAACTTACAAATTAAACATAATTACAGGTCAACGAGAAATCCATATTCTGAAAATGCCATGGGATATGTTCAGGTCAAGCGAGTTGGTGTTGTGTACTGTTAAAGCCAAAATGACACCTGAACATCGTCTAAGAAGCAAATCTTCGTTTACATATTACTCAAGTTTTTATAGCTTAACTATGCACTTATTGGTTCATAAAAAAAGCAAAATGATTAGCATAAAAAGATGTTTACATTTTGAAGCAACTAATAAAGGGAAAAATAGTTCATTTCCATACCAAGATTGATTTTTATTTTATTACTTATTTACAAACATGAAAATATAAATAACAATTTTTCTTTTTCATAAACTTTATTCCTTTGCTATTATTATTTTTGTTCCTGAGAAAAGTTTAAATCAGAAAAGAAATTGTACTAATGTATAAAAGCTGGCATAAGACAACAACAACTCTTTTTTTAGATGTTGAACCAATATTTGGAGTTTCATAATATAGCAATGAACTTCAATTTTCAGCAAACGGTTCTTTTAAATCCATCCGTAAACATTTAACATCATTTGGATTAGTTGGTTCAGTGAGCAATAATTCTATTATACTCTGTTCATATAGAATAGGCGACTAAGAAGTAATGTATTAGAAACAGTTACTCATGTAATTATCATGGGAAAATGTTTCTTGTGCAATAAAAAGGTAGCCTAGACAAAAGTAGTTAAATGCCTAAAAAGTAGTTATGCAGAGCGTTATTACGCGTTTTTGAACCCGTTTTTGGTGCCTATTCTAAATGAACAGCTTATGTTCAATGTGTTTTATTTAATCTCTCACCATTTTTACCTATTTTTTCTTACAATGTGTTACTTCCTCAAATTCTGTACTATGAAGTCTCTAAGCTGGACAACTTTCACCCTCTGCTACACTTTTTCTTTTATTGTTCCCATTAATAAATCATCTAACAGTTGAAAGAATTTATCTTTCTTCTCTGCAAATAGTATTTTTTGCAAGGGCCATTTTAAACACTCCTCAAATTCCTCTTTAAATTTTATCATTTCATCTTTCGATGATATACACTCTCGAATAAAGAACTGTAGTAAATCCCACTCATCACAATAAATTAAACCTTGGCAAATATATTGCCCCCTATCACCGAAAATAATTTTCCTTTTTTCTATAAGAGTTGCATCTTTTAAAATTATCTTTATCTTCAATCTCAAGTAGATTTAACAATAGAGTACTATATTGAGCACATTTATCTATAACATATCTTTTAAGAGCATTGGGACTTTGCTGCCAAAACTCCCCGAAAAGCTTTTGATAGTCATTATCTTTGTGGCCGTCTTTCACTTTATGGACGACATTACTCAAACAAAAATAAAAATCCTCCTCAGAAAGAAAGTCCCATATACGATTTGCCGTTTCCATGAAGAGACTTTGCCAAGGCCAATACAGTAAACATTTTAGCACTTGACCAGGGCATCTTTTAAATATCTCTATTTGTTGCTCTTCGTCCATTTGCGAGAGTAAAAAACATAAAACATCAGCCATAGAGTTTGCTTTATAGTTCGAAGGTTGCTCTAAGTTTTTTGCAGTTCTCACCAACGACTCTTCTCTTTCCCTGGAAGTTAGTTTTTGCAAGAAATACTCAGTTGCGTCTTTGTTGCCATCCTCTGCAGCAGTCTCAAATGCGTATTGATAAGGAGAACACCTACTTCTTACTTGTAGATAACACCTTCTTTTGATCATATCTTCCAGCTTACTCACTTCACCTTTTATATGATACGTCCAATGAACCACTAAATAATCCTGCTCAACCTTTATCGGGTCTTCATCGCTATAAAAAGAGTTTCTGAGATTTTCAGGTATTTTGTTCCACAGTTCCAGAACATCATCCTCTAAGCAGTAAATACATGCTAATTTGTAGCGTCTGATAACATCTAAACTCTCGTTCTTAATTATCGCTTCTGCCGTTTTCTTGAAATCTACTGTTCCTTGTGGTGTCCAACAAAGCTCACTTGGTAGACCTGTACAAAGGCGTCTTTTTATTTGATGATATTCCTTCCATTCTAATATTTGTAAGCCTACTGGTTTAATAAAACCTAATATTTCCTCTTTTAAAGATTTAGGTAGTGAAAGCTGTGGTACTTTCTCTATAACTTTATTTTCTATCTTCTGCCATTTGTTTCTTCTTAATAATCCAATTAATTCCAAATTGAATTTTGACATTAAAGCCCTAATATCATCTTGATTCCGCAATGTGGTGGCTATCTTAACTAGAGCTATATGTTCAAGCGATGGACAATTTAATGTGTAATTCATTGTTTATTCCTTACTGAAATACTTAGTGCCTATCTGTATTACTAATGTTCACCAGTTAATGTTACTTTGTTCACCAGCGATTTGAAAAAAGTATGGATTTCAAACCTTGTGAATGAACAACACAGCCCTTGTCCTACATCATTACCAACTCCAAACGAAAAAAATCTTCAGCAAATAAACTGCAAACAAGGCAGAAATCTTTTAGACAAAGCGTCTTTCTGTTGGCAAATAACAATTTTGACGTAAACAAAAATAAAAAGAATGTTGCCAACTATTTTCGAAAATTCTCACAAACTTACTGCGATGAATTGTTAGTTGGCTGGTTGGTTGAATTTTTGGCGCAAGTTCAGAGTTGCACCTGCGCCAAGTTTTTAGCGTTAAAGATGACTAATATGGTAACCCTAACTCATGTTAAAAGAGTCATTTGGCTTCTAAATGTGCCGTTAAACAGCCAAAAATCGCCAAGCAGGTGCAACTCTGAACTTGCGCCGAATTTTTATAGCCTTTTTGTTAAAACAAAATATCAGAAAAAATATATCCAAATTAAAAATCATTAATAGGAAGTAAATTTAAATGAATTCCCATCAAGTAATTTTCCAATAAAATTTGTAATAGAGTTTATAAATAAAAAATATAATGAGAAAACTCCAGCTCTCAAGCGTCGCCTCCAACCGTGGACCGGTTTCGCCCTTGTTAGGGCTCATCAGCACGGTATAGGGAGGTAACGCAAGAGAGCGGAGGGAGAGCTTTTAGTCTAGCCGACTATAACGGAAAAAGTGGTGACCATTGATCAGTCCTCCACTATCTGCCGGAATGAACTGCGCATTCCCTAGAACAGATTTAATTCCCGAAAGGCAAGGTATGAAGAGAAGAGTTCTTCACCAGTAACCTCTGGTTAGAGGAATGTGTGAGAAAACTCCAGCTCTCAAGCGTCGCCTCCAACCGTGGACCGGTTTCGCCCTTGTTAGGGCTCATCAGCACGGTATAGGAAGGTAACGCAAGAGAGCGGAGGGAGAGCTTTTAGTCTAGCCGACTATAACGGAAAAAGTGGTGACCATTGATCAGTCCTCCACTATCTGCCGGAATGAACTGCGCATTCCCTAGAACAGATTTAATTCCCGAAAGGCAAGGTATGAAGAGAAGAGTTCTTCACCAGTAACCTCTGGTTAGAGGAATGTGTGAGAAAACTCCAGCTCTCAAGCGTCGCCTCCAACCGTGGACCGGTTTCGCCCTTGTTAGGGCTCATCAGCACGGTATAGGAAGGTAACGCAAGAGAGCGGAGGGAGAGCTTTTAGTCTAGCCGACTATAACGGAAAAAATGGTGACCATTGATCAGTCCTCCACTATCTGCCGGAATGAACTGCGCATTCCCTAGAACAGATTTAATTCCCGAAAGGCAAGGTATGAAGAGAAGAGTTCTTCACCAGTAACCTCTGGTTAGAGGAATGTGTGAGAAAACTCCAGCTCTCAAGCGTCGCCTCCAACCGTGGACCGGTTTCGCCCTTGTTAGGGCTCATCAGCACGGTATAGGAAGGTAACGCAAGAGAGCGGAGGGAGAGCTTTTAGTCTAGCCGACTATAACGGAAAAAGTGGTGACCATTGATCAGTCCTCCACTATCTGCCGGAATGAACTGCGCATTCCCTAGAACAGATTTAATTCCCGAAAGGCAAGGTATGAAGAGAAGAGTTCTTCACCAGTAACCTCTGGTTAGAGGAATGTGTGAGAAAACTCCAGCTCTCAAGCGTCGCCTCCAACCGTGGACCGGTTTCGCCCTTGTTAGGGCTCATCAGCACGGTATAGGAAGGTAACGCAAGAGAGCGGAGGGAGAGCTTTTAGTCTAGCCGACTATAACGGAAAAAGTGGTGACCATTGATCAGTCCTCCACTATCTGCCGGAATGAACTGCGCATTCCCTAGAACAGATTTAATTCCCGAAAGGCAAGGTATGAAGAGAAGAGTTCTTCACCAGTAACCTCTGGTTAGAGGAATGTGTGAGAAAACTCCAGCTCTCAAGCGTCGCCTCCAACCGTGGACCGGTTTCGCCCTTGTTAGGGCTCATCAGCACGGTATAGGAAGGTAACGCAAGAGAGCGGAGGGAGAGCTTTTAGTCTAGCCGACTATAACGGAAAAAATGGTGACCATTGATCAGTCCTCCACTATCTGCCGGAATGGACTGCGCATTCCCTAGAACAGATTTAATTCCCGAAAGGCAAGGTATGAAGAGAAGAGTTCTTCACCAGTAACCTCTGGTTAGAGGAATGTGTGAGAAAACTCCAGCTCTCAAGCGTCGCCTCCAACCGTGGACCGGTTTCGCCCTTGTTAGGGCTCATCAGCACGGTATAGGAAGGTAACGCAAGAGAGCGGAGGGAGAGCTTTTAGTCTAGCCGACTATAACGGAAAAAGTGGTGACCATTGATCAGTCCTCCACTATCTGCCGGAATGAACTGCGCATTCCCTAGAACAGATTTAATTCCCGAAAGGCAAGGTATGAAGAGAAGAGTTAATAATAATAATAATAATAATAATAATTTTATTAACATAATTAAAGAAAAATAAACAATAATACAGAAAAACAATGTTATACGCCAAGGGGAAATAAAAAATCCCGTTCAGGCGTACTAGAAATTAAATACATGACTGAATAACAAAAATAAAGAAAAAAAGGAAAAATACATTAAAACTATAAAATGAACACAAGAAAACCACGACAAAATCACACACAATATAAATGGCAAAAGGCTGAATAATATTTAAAATGAAAAATTTGCTTCAAAGTGAGAAATACAGATCCAGGTCGTCGATGTTAATTATAAATTCAAAAAGATTTCTTTTAAAAACTGAATAACTATTTGTTTGAATTAAATTTGTAGGTAAACTATTGTACAATTTAGGTGCAAGATAAAAGAAGTGTTTACGAAATATGTCCTTTGAAAATATTGGAATTTCAAAAATTTCAGATGATCTAGTATTATATTGCCTGGTTCTAAATTTACAAAGATATTTATTACGAAAAATATAAAGTAGAATGCGATAAAAAGCATTATGCCGTAATGGTAATAATTTAAGAGACCTAAAATTATGGGGACTAGATTGGTGATTCAGAAGTTTGAAGCATTTATTATGTATAGAAATTAACGGTTGAAGATTGGATCTATATTCCCCACCCCAAATGATAGCTGCATAATTAAATAACGAATAAAACCAAGCAAAATATAATGATTTTAGAAAATTTAAACCAACTTTATTTTTAAAGTGGAAAAGTTTATATAGAACAAAACGTAATTTTTTCCCTAGCTCATTTATATGCGTTTTCCATTTAAGATTTGAATCGATAAATAAACCTAAATATTTTATACTATTAACTGATTGAAGGATGTGACAGTGACAATTATTGGAGTTTCTATTGCAAGATAAAGAATGATATTTGATGTTTAAGTTTAAATCACTTTGTCTTAGGCTAAAATGAATATATTTAGTTTTGTTTAAATTTAGAGTCAAATCATTTGCACTAAACCAAGTTTCTATTTCAAACAAATCAGTTTCAATCTGGTTTAGAAGTTCATAATCATCGGAGCACGAATAAAGTAAAACTGTGTCATCGGCATAGGTTATTATTTTACCATATAAGTTTAAATTACAAAAGTCATTTATATAAATAAGGAAAAATAAAGGTCCCAAGATAGACCCCTGAGGCACTCCACGATTAGTTAGAATATAATTACTTAAACTATTATCAACTTTTACTCTTTGAGTTCTATTAGACAAGTATGAAGTAAACCATTTAAGTGAGTCACCTCGAAAACCTGCCTTATCTAATTTGTCAATTAGTATTGAGTGATTAACATTATCAAAGGCTTTTTTTATATCAAGAAAAATTGCTATTGTAAGTTTATTGTTATAAATACTTTTGTAAATAAATTTCGAAAATTCCAGCAAAGCCATATCAGTTGAACGTCCATCTATAAAGCCATATTGATTTCCTGCGAAGAAGTTTGTATAATTTAGAAATTTGAACATACGTTTAGATATAATTTTTTCAATGACTTTTGAGAATGAGGGTAAAATAGAAATAGGGCGGTAATTAGAAAGGTGATTTTTACAACCAGATTTAAAAATCGGAGTAACAGTAGCACGTTTTAATGAGCCAGGGAATTCACAAGATGAGAAAGATAAATTTATAAAATTGGTTAAGAAATCCATGTTATTCAAGGCAATTATCTTCAAATACCTTACGCAAATTCCATCAAAATCAAATGAATTAACTTTAGAAAAAGAATTTAAAGAATCTAAAACATCAAGATCGGTGACTTCATATAGTACAAAAGAAGAAACACAAGGAGTAATATATCGTTGATAAATTATTATATCAGAATTGGAAGAGTTTTGATTCGTATTGCTAAATATGGTATTGAATTCAGAAGCCAAATCCGAACTATTCAAGATATCAGGAAGAGTACGAGTTTTAACATTATTGTTGACTATTCTATTGACAAAATCCCATTTTTGTTTGCTAGTTGAACATGCTTCAAATTTGTTTTTATAAAATTGAGTTTTTGTATGCTTTATAATTCGTTTTAATTCTGAAACAGTAGTTTTATAAGCAGTCTTAAACACAATATCCAATGGATATTTTTTAAATTTTCTAAAAAGTTTTTCTTTTCTTCTAATTAAAGCCAAAATTTCAGTAGTCATCCAACTACTTTTGAAAGGATTACGTGCATGACTACGGTACTTACAATTATTTTTAATGTTATTGATTTCAAAGACAAATTTTTGATATTGCTGATCAAGACTAGAATTAACATTAAAATTAAATACATATGAAGATAAATAATTATAAAACAAAGAATAATTCAAAAAGACAAAAGATTCGGACTTATTAAAATGTTTAGAAGCTACAAGATTTTTCAATTTACAAACTGTAGGGAAATGGTCTGTTAGATCAGATATGAAAATACCAGTTTTTAATTCAAGATCACTTGTTTTTGCAAAGACATGATCAATGCATGTAGATGAATATAAACCAGATCTGGTGGGTTTATTAATGTAGCTGTAAAAACCAAATTGGGATAAAATATTTAAATATTCTGCAACGTTATGATCATTATTTAAAATATTTATATTAACATCACCCATTAGGATTATATTAGGTCGGTTTAGAGAAATCAAGGTGTTTTTAAGTTCAACATTAAAGAAATCAATAGTGAAATCATGATTACGATATATAGCCAATAGAGTGATGTCAAGACACTTACAATATAATAAAATAGTTTCAGCTGATGTAAAAGTTATATCTTGATTGGAAAAATTTAAGTTACTTTTAGTATATACAGCTATTCCACCAGAACGGTTATCATCTCTGCAGCAGTAAAAAGAATCAAAACCATCAAATGCGTAAAAAGTTGTCTCATTTTCAAAGATCCAAATTTCAGACAATATTATAATTGAAATATAACTTAAAGAGTCAGAAATTATTGTGAAAAGATTGTCATAGTTGGCGCGCAAGCTTCGAATGTTTACATGTAATATATTTAAATCAGATTTACTTGAGAATTGAAAAAAATTGACGAAATCCTCAAAATCATCTAAATTCCGGCAGTCAGGTTCGGGAACATTAATTACACTGAGTGGAGATGGAATTTAAGTCTTCAATGCATTTCAAACGAAAAATCTTTGAGGATTCGTCCTTGCGTAAAAATATCTTGCCGTCACGGGACCAACAATATTTATAATGATTTTCTCTTTTAAATTTTCTTGCTTGAAAGAACAGCTGCTTTAATTCCGGTGCAAGATGTTCATTGAAATATATCGGAACTTCAAGAAATCTAGGGTTGACGGACTGAGCAGAGAGATTTAAGTTTCGTACTTTTTTTAGAAAATCATCACGCACAGCTTTGGACTTTAGTTGGCAGATGATGGGCTTTGGCTTTTCCTTGTTATACGTAGGAACTCGATGGATCGCAACAATATCTTGAATAAGGTCGATGTTTGCAATTTCTTGAATTTTCGTCATGACTTGAATCAGGTCTTCGTTGTCTGTCTCAGGGAGACTGGAGATTTCGAAGTTTGACCTGCGGGTGTATTGCTTCAGATCAACAATTTCCAGTTTTAACTCGTCAATATTTTTCTTCATTTCGGTGTTTTCAAGGGTTATACGTTCCTGACTGATGCGAAGATTTTTGTTTTCGTTCTGTAGATCACCTATTTTAGATTTTAGATCCTGTATGATTTGACTGTTAAATTCTATTGAAGATGTTAATTCTTCAAATTTTGTGTTCATGAAGGTCTTGAGATCATTGTTCTGTTCTGTGATTATTTTCAATATGGATGATTCGGAGGAGGAACTGTAAACATCAATGGCCGCTGCGTCATCAGGTGAATTACTTTTATATTTGATTTTTTCTTCGTTCAGGCATTCAGGACACTTCCAGTTAGCTTTTCGTTCCTTAGAAAGTTTTTTGAAGGCACTTTCTCGGTATCCTCCACAGGTATAATGAAACTTAGCTTCACACTCTGCACATTGGAGGGCATCCTTCTCATCTGTGACAGACTCAGAACAAGCTTTGCATACCGACGACATCTTATTGTGGAGCAAATTTATTATTTAGATATATCTAATATCTTTGGGTCATAAATATAACTTAGTATTATACAGAAATGTTTTAATTTTACGTATAATAATAAATAAATAGAACTTTTGAAGGAGCAGCAAAAATACGTCAACCACACAAGCAGACAGCCGTTGACAGGCATGAAGAGAAGAGTTCTTCACCAGTAACCTCTGGTTAGAGGAATGTGTGAGAAAACTCCAGCTCTCAAGCGTCGCCTCCAACCGTGGACCGGTTTCGCCCTTGTTAGGGCTCATCAGCACGGTATAGGAAGGTAACGCAAGAGAGCGGAGGGAGAGCTTTTAGTCTAGCCGACTATAACGGAAAAAGTGGTGACCATTGATCAGTCCTCCACTATCTGCCGGAATGAACTGCGCATTCCCTAGAACAGATTTAATTCCCGAAAGGCAAGGCATGAAGAGAAGAGTTCTTCACCAGTAACCTCTGGTGAGAGGAATGTGTGAGAAAACTCCAGCTCTCAAGCGTCGCCTCCAACCGTGGACCGGTTTCGCCCTTGTTAGGGCTCATCAGCACGGTATAGGAAGGTAACGCAAGAGAGCGGAGGGAGAGCTTTTAGTCTAGCCGACTATAACGGAAAAAGTGGTGACCATTGATCAGTCCTCCACTATCTGCCGGAATGAACTGCGCATTCCCTAGAACAGATTTAATTCCCGAAAGGCAAGGCATGAAGAGAAGAGTTCTTCACCAGTAACCTCTGGTTAGAGGAATGTGTGAGAAAACTCCAGCTCTCAAGCGTCGCCTCCAACCGTGGACCGGTTTCGCCCTTGTTAGGGCTCATCAGCACGGTATAGGAAGGTAACGCAAGAGAGCGGAGGGAGAGCTTTTAGTCTAGCCGACTATAACGGAAAACCCAGGACTATAACGGAGACCCACGGTTGGAGGCGACGCTTGAGAGCTGGAGTTTTCTCACACATTCCTCTAACCAGAGGTTACTGGTGAAGAACTCTTCTCTTCATACCTTGCCTTTCGGGAATTAAATCTGTTCTAGGGAATGCGCAGTTCATTCCGGCAGATAGTGTAGGACTGATCAATGGTCACCACTTTTTCCGTTATAGTCGGCTAGACTAAAAGCTCTCCCTCCGCTCTCTTGCGTTACCTTCCTATACCGTGCTGATGAGCCCTAACAAGGGCGAAACCGGTCCACGGTTGGAGGCGACGCTTGAGAGCTGGAGTTTTCTCACACATTCCTCTAACCAGAGGTTACTGGTGAAGAACTCTTCTCTTCATACCTTGCCTTTCGGGAATTAAATCTGTTCTAGGGAATGCGCAGTTCATTCCGGCAGATAGTGGAGGACTGATCAATGGTCACCACTTTTTCCGTTATAGTCGGCTAGACTAAAAGCTCTCCCTCCGCTCTCTTGCGTTACCTTCCTATACCGTGCTGATGAGCCCTAACAAGGGCGAAACCGGTCCACGGTTGGAGGCGACGCTTGAGAGCTGGAGTTTTCTCACACATTCCTCTAACCAGAGGTTACTGGTGAAGAACTCTTCTCTTCAAAAAATATAATACTATCAAAAAGTTTTTGGTTCATGGTTGTCAAAGAACAACTCAACTCATGAATTTCCCTTGTTATTGTTTATGTTTACTTGACTTCGGAATAGAAAATGAAAATTCTGAACAAGTTTTTTTTTCATTTCTTCAGGCACAAGAAGAAATAATTTTGTAATATAATAGTAATAGATATCTTTATTTTGAGATGTAATACTCTAGTTTTCGAGATCTCTAATGATGTTCTACTAATTATTATTTTGATTTATTATAAATAATTTTATCTCTATGGTTGTCGGTCATTTGATCTATGATCTCCAGGATTTTCTTTTGAGGGGAACCACTGAAATTTTCGTCCTACCTTTGGGACACGGCAGTTACAAGACTTTTGGTTTGGGGGGGTTGACTGAACGTTAATTCTAATAAGGTACCCCAAACAAGTACATTCGAGTTAATTTTTTAATCACTTAAAAGTAACACTGTGGTTCTGGGGATCACCCCAGAAAAATTTTGAAATCTTGTCTAAAAGTGTTTTATCTCAATATTTTGAGAACCTTTGGGTTACATCAAAAGAGAACAGCTCCTTTAAATCCACAAACATTTGAAGGAACTAAATTATAAATGGATGTCTAAATTGCTAGAAGGGTCTTCCCCCGGAAATTTTTTATATTAACTTGAAATCCTTTGAAAAACACCCAAAGGTCCGCTTCTAGAAAGCGGTAGAATTTTAAAAGGAAAAACAATGCTAACAGACGTCCAGGTTTTGGAGGAGGGTTTGGGGGTTCTCTCCCGAGAAAAGTTTTGAAATTTCAATCTAAAAAGTACTTAACTCATTTTGAGACTCTTCCTAATGCACTCGAAAAGGATTTCTCCTTGTAAGTCGAGAATTCTTGAGTGTATAAATAACTGATGTCAAAATTACGGACTTGGGATTGAACTCCTAAAAACTTTCGGATACGGCACTGACCTAGAAAGCTATGATGCCATCAAAAACTGTTATGTATATACTAATTTTGCACAATGAATATTTAAATTTTTACTTACTTTAAATTTACTTACTTTACTTTAAATTTTCTCATTTCATGTCATTCATTATAATTGCATATTCATTTTTTTTCTATCATCCTTACGAAAACTGCTTCTTAGAAAAAGTGAAAATAAAAGAATATATATCACTCAATTAAATGAATTCTGTTCGAGTCATGTTCTGAAACATTTCCAAGCTGTTAACTCATAATCCCCTTCGAACAGAGAATCAAAAGACGATTTCAAATTTAAGCAAGGATTACAAATTTTTAAAGGATAAAGCTTCAAACAAAGAGTGGGTTTTTAAGACAAAATGAGGCGCAGAAAAACTTTTGAAGAATCGTTGTGAAGAAAATATAAGGGAGAAGAAACAGACTTCTATGTTCAACTTTTTTAAACCTTCCTTATCAAAACAACTTGGATAATGATATTAAAAGAGAGTATAACACATTATTACCGTATTTTTTTGTATTTTCTAGGATTAATAATTAAATAATAGTCTTCAAAATTCTATTTTTTCATCTCTCATTTTAACATAATTTCTATACATTTCTGAGGAAAATGTACCCTGACTTATCACTTGGTCAAAATACAAAAGTTTTTTTGTACAGTCGATGTACTTATTCCCTTTTTAAAACACACGAAATCTCAGCTGAAAGCAAATCACTTGGATTGAAAAATAAATTAGAATTTTGCTTATTTCACATCAACAAAAGTAAAAAATAGAAAGAAAGTTATAAAAAGTATTACTCTTCACTTAGTCCTTTAATGAATATCAATGGGGTCCAACACATTCAATGAATTAACAAAAATGTAAAAACACCTTTAAATCAAAGACTGACTTTATTTTCGCTCAGTTTTTTTACAGCACAAAGAATAAGACAAATTAACTTAAATTACAACTTATAAAAAATACAGAGAATTGACATAGATTTTTTTACCAAATTCAAGGGCCTATATCTGCCTTGTTATTAAAGTATTTTATTTTAGAAACTAATGTGATAAATTTTTGTTGATTAATATGGTCTTCAATGAAATTAATCAATGAGTTCAAATTCAACCATTTGAAAAAAATTTCATTAAGAAATGAAGTATTCCAAAAAGGGGTTTCATTTACCCCTTTTAGTATTTTAGAATTAGTATTTTCAAGTCATTTCAAATTGGAAAACTTTTTTTCACAACATATTGTACAAAATATACTACTCCTGAAAAACAGGATAATATTTCTTTCTGTTCAAAATTGCTAAAACTCAAAACATAACTAATCAAGTACTAAAAGGTTTTCATGAATACAAGCACATATGTACATGTTCTTTAATTTCTTCAAGCCTTTTAAAAAACCAGATTTAGGTAAAAGATAAGAATAAAGATAGGAGATAAGAGAAAAAAAACTACAAGTAGAACAGAATTCAAAAATAAACAAATAATACACCTGGTTCTCTAGTTAATAGAAACTTGAACTTTTTAAGAAAATAATGACTAAATATAAAAATACTCCTTACACATGGTTCCCACTCTTTGAAAACATTGAAAATCAAGAACTTTCAAGTACTTTTCAAGGACCTTGACAAAATTTTTCAAGAACCTTTTTCGCAGACATTTAAAAATTAGTCGTATTTCAAAACAAGATTTTTTTCCCGCATACAATCGGAAGGAGAGGAGAAGTTGCTCTTCACTGTCAGTTTGTAAAACTGGCCGCAAGTTATGTTCATAAGAGTAGTTTTAAAGAAAATTTCTAGAAAAAACAAAGATCTGAAAAAATTAAGTTTGATTAGTGGCGGAGTGAAAATTCAAGGACCTTCCAGGACCTAGAACGTTTTTCAAGGACTTTCAAGTACCTAAATTTAGCCTTCAAAAATTCAAGGACCGTGGGAACCCTGTTATATAAAAATAGTATGGCGATGTGGGAATGTCTTCAAGAAAATGCAAGTTGTAAAGTGACAACAGCTTTATTCACGGAAGGTCTAAAAGGCTTCGTCGAGTATTAAATGACAGCATTAAACTAGGACGCTGCGTTGACCATCCCAAAACAGCTTATAAGCCAGTGAAGATAGGTGCGTGTTCAAACATCACTGATATGAAAAAGTAAATTACGAAGCCAAAAGATTACAAAGCTGAAGCTGAAAAAACTGATTGTTGCCGCCGCCGGAACACCAATCAGAAAACTGTCCAATCAAAAACTATGAAAACGGTTGGGAATCGAACCCAACCAATTTTGGTTAGAAAAATCAGAAATCGAACACTTAACCGTGGAGCACCACACACTCCCCCCGTAGAGAAGATTTAAATTATTAGAAGTTAAATCTAACCACTGGTTTCGAAATACGACCAGATCTAGTGATTAGAAAATCCTCTCCAGGAGTGTGCTCTTTTATAGTGTCTCCACAAAACGCGTAAGCCGGTTTAACACGGTCAACGCTTACACATACAGGTTTACCTTTAATGTTAAGAGTAAAAGTCTTTGGACTTCTTTTTAATACAAGGTAGGGTCCTTCGTATGGAGGCACTAGAGGAGGCTTTACATGGTCAGTCCTTAGAAACACGTGTGTGCAGTCCTTAAGGTCCTTGTACACAAAAACCACAGGCTTCACGTGCCTCGACGAAGTGTTAGGGGTCAAGTTCGTCATGTGGGTACTTAGCTTTTGCAGTAGCTCAGATGGATTGTCCTTGACTGGATTACCATGGAAAAATTCACCTGGTAGTCTCAGCAAGCCACCAAAGACGAGCTGTGCTGGAGCAGCCTGCAGGTCTTCTCTCACCGTAGATCGAAGAGATAGGAGCACCATGGGAAGAGCGTCCGACCAATGGACTGGATCAACGGCCATGAGCGATGACTTCAGGACACGGTGGAAACGTTCCACCATGCCGTTGCTCTGGGGGTGGTAGGCTGTCGTCTTGATGCGCCGGATGCCCAGGTATTCAGATAACCTGTTAAAGAGATGGGACTCAAAATTAGCTCCACGGTCAGTAGTTATGACCTCGGGAATCCCATAGCGAGCAATCCAAGTAGACAAGAAAGCTTCGGCCACCGTCTCGGCACGTTGGTCTGGTATCGGCACTGCTTCAGGCCATCGAGTCTGGCGATCGATACAAGTAAGGAGATATCTGTTACCTTTGGAGGGAGGAAGCGGCCCCACCAAGTCGATATGGACATGGGAGAAGCGGTTGGTAGCAGGGAAAGTTCCAAGGGGCGCTCTGTTGTGTCGTGTCACCTTGGTTCGCTGACACTGGTCACACTGTTTGCACCATTCAGCACAGTCCTTCCGCATTCCTGGCCACATGAAACGTTGTTGAACGAGTCTCCAAGTTCCTTTAGCACCAGGGTGAGAGAGTTGATGGTTGGCCTCGAAAATCCTCCGCCTCCATACTTTAGGTACGAAGGGTCTCACTAGATCATGGGAGAAATCACAGTATAGTTTTTTATCACAGGTAGGGAAAGGGATTAACCTTAACTCAAGACCTTTTTTATCACTAGAATTTAAGAGGTTTTGTAACTCGGGATCTGTTAACTGATCCTCTGCTAATAAGTTAAACTCAATAGAACTATTTAAATTCAATGCATGTATTCTAGATAGTGCATCAGCAACTATGTTTTGTTTACCAGGTAGGTACTGGATATCAGAAGTATACTGGCTAACAAGTTCCAAGTGCCTAACCTGTCGTGGACTTGCACTTGTTAACTTTTGGCGAAGTGCGAAGGTTAACGGTTTATGATCGGTGAATATAGTCACCGGCCTACCCTCAAGCATGTGCTTGAAATTTTTGACAGCAAGATAGATCGCAAGTAGCTCTCTATCGAATGTGCTGTACTTAATCTGGGTAGTGGTTAACTTTTTTGAGAAAAAACCTAAAGGTTCCTCACCTTTACTTGTGAGTTGAGATAGCACAGCACCGACTGCTCTGTCCGATGCATCAACCGCTAAATAGAGGTGTGCACTGGGAGCAGGAAATTTAAGTGCATCTACTTCTGAAATGGCTTTCTTACAAGCCTCGAAAGCTTGAATCAAGGATTCTGTCCAAGATATGGGTGTCATATCTTTCTTTTTTCTGTTGACAATGAGATCGAAAAGCAATGCTTGTTTTTCCGCAATATTAGGCAAAAACCGATGGTAAAAATTTAGTATTGCCAAAAAAGTACGGAGTTGACTAATATTGTCTGGGCGGGGGTACTGCATTAAGGTTTGGACCTTTTCAGGTAATGGTTCCACTCCCTGGTTTGAAATTTGAAAACCCAAAAATGATATTTTGTCAACACCGAAAGTACACTTCTGAGTGTTTAAAACCAGTCCATGTTGACTTAGGGTAGAAAATAGCATTTCCAAGTGCTTTTTATGCTCGATCTCATTGTCGGAAAAGATGAAGATATCATCAAGATAAGACAAGCAAAAGTCAAAATCCCTTAGTACGTTGTCGAGATAGCGCTGGAAAGTGTTCCCGCTATTCCTTAAACCAAAAGGCATTTTTAAGAACTCAAAAAGTCCTATAGGGGTTGTCACTGCAGTTTTAGGGATGTCTGTTGTCTCAACCGGGATCTGATAGTACGCTCGAACCAGGTCTACTTTTGAAAAAATCCGCTTTCCCCGCAATCCCATAATTACATCATGAATGTGGGGGAGGGGATAGCGATCGGGAGTTGTAACCCTGTTAAGACCCCTAAAGTCACCGCATATCCTCCATGTGCCGTCCTTTTTTTTGACAAAGTGAATAGGACTCGCCCATGGGCTTTTAGAAGGTTGGATAACACCCTGTTCCATTAAACCCTTGAATTCAGATCTTAATGCCTGAAGTTTCTCTGGGTTTAACCTGCGAGGTCGAGAGAAAACGGGAGGACCTGTGGTTTCGATACAGTGAGTTACTGTTCGATTTTCGACAGTTTTACCACATTGTGCGTTTGAATTAAAGAGGTTTGGAAATCGGGCTAAAATTGCTTCGTATTCAGTTTTCCCCTCCAGCGGACTGAGTTTTAAACTAGGACCTTTATCCACTAGGCCAGACGTTGCTAAAGAGGTAATTTTATCAATAACCCTCTTATTCTGGACATCTACTAAAAGTCCGTAGTGGGTTAGGAAGTCTGCTCCTAGAATAGGGGTTTCAATGTCCGCAATCACCAGGTTCCAACTGAATGAACGACGAAGTCCGAAGTCCAAATTCAAACGAATTGTTCCGTAAGTATTAATTACAGAATTATTTGCGGCATACAGTATTAAATCCTGGACCACCTTGCTTTTTGTTAACCTTTGGGGAAAACAACTTAATGCGGCGCCCGTATCAACCAAAAAATTAGCACCCGTATTCCTTTCGAAAATAAATAACCGGGTTCCGATACTATCCACATCCTTAACCGGTCCTTCGGATGTGGCTAATCGTTTTCCGAAAAACTACAAGGGGATACGCATTTGTGGGCTAGTTTTCCATATTTTTGGTGATACCAACATTGGTCACTGGAATTAGTTGGCTGGGGGGATTTAAATCTCCTCCTAGAACCACTACGGTGTCGCCTCTTACTGTTTTGCGAACGACCGCTGGGTTGGGTACTTTTAAGTTGGGCTTCTAATTCAGCTATGCGCGATTCCAAACTTTGGACTAGCTGGGAGGGAATCTGAGAATCAACGGGAGCTAATTCTTTTCCCGATGTTTCGTGAAGTTTATCAGCCAAACGAGCAAGTTTTGAATTATCTTGCATATCGTCCGCAATAACACCCAGAATTTGCTGAGTATTAAGAGGTAACCTCTGTAGCCAGAGCTCACGTAATGAAGTATCATCAAGCTTTCCCCCGTTTAAGTTTTCCATCTCGCACAGTAGTTGTGAAGGTCTTTGATCCCCCAAACTCAACCCACTGAACAGTTTTTTAAGTCTAGATCCATCCGATTCCTCATAATAATCCAAAATCTTTTTTTTTAAAGTACCGTATGCGTTAACAGTGGGAGGTTTTGTTACTATTTCGCGCACACATCTAAGCACTTTAGCATCTAAAGCGGCAACAACAGAATGAAATTTCGTGGTATCTGATGTTATTCCCGCGACCACAAATTGGGATTCTACCTGATGGAACCATAATAAAGGGTCAGCTTCCCAAAATACCGGAGCTTTAAAAGATACTCTATATATCCTAGCACTTTCATCTGCCTGTGCACTTGCTTCTGCACCTTCATCTGTCAGTGCACTTTTTTCTACACTTTCAACAGGTTTCTCACTCATTTTAAAGTCACTAAATTTAATCTAAATACTACCGAATTCTAGACAATAAAGCCCTTAACACTCTACCACTAATTGCATTACAATAAATACTCTTTTAACACTTAAATATAGGTAAGTCTTAAGAGGTCAAGAGTCAAGGTCAAAACACCAATCACCTACCTGTACCTGTGATGATGTGCATACTGTAGAGCACGATCGACTGGTTCGTACTGCTCACAATGCGAGACAGATAACTGCTGAAACTGGTACTGTCATCTTCAGAGTTCCGCTCAAGAACAGTCTCCAAATCAGCCTTAACTCACGGAGTCACCAATTTCATATGGCGATGTGGGAATGTCTTCAAGAAAATGCAAGTTGTAAAGTGACAACAGCTTTATTCACGGAAGGTCTAAAAGGCTTCGTCGAGTATTAAATGACAGCATTAAACTAGGACGCTGCGTTGACCATCCCAAAACAGCTTATAAGCCAGTGAAGATAGGTGCGTGTTCAAACATCACTGATATGAAAAAGTAAATTACGAAGCCAAAAGATTACAAAGCTGAAGCTGAAAAAACTGATTGTTGCCGCCGCCGGAACACCAATCAGAAAACTGTCCAATCAAAAACTATGAAAACGGTTGGGAATCGAACCCAACCAATTTTGGTTAGAAAAATCAGAAATCGAACACTTAACCGTGGAGCACCACACACTCCCCCCGTAGAGAAGATTTAAATTATTAGAAGTTAAATCTAACCACTGGTTTCGAAATACGACCAGATCTAGTGATTAGAAAATCCTCTCCAGGAGTGTGCTCTTTTATAGTGTCTCCACAAAACGCGTAAGCCGGTTTAACACGGTCAACGCTTACACATACAGGTTATTAAGCGTTTTTGAACCCGTTTCTGGCGCCTATTCTAAATGAACATCTTATGTTCAATGTGTTTTATTTTATCTCTCGGCATTCTTACTTATTTTTAGTACTATGTGTTACTTCCTCAAATTCTGTACTATGAAGTCTCTTTGCTGGACTACTATCACCCTCTGCTACACTTTTTCTTTTATTGTACCCATTAATAAAATCATCTAACAGTTGAAAGAATTTATCTTTCTTCTTTGCAAATTCCTCTTTACGCCTTGTTAAACGTCCCTCAAATTCCTCTTTAAATTTTATCATTTCATCTTTCGATGATATACACTCTCGAATAAAGAACTGTAGTGAATCCCACTCATCACCAAGAATTAAATCTCCGCAAATAACATGCCCCTCACTACTGAAAATAAGTTTCCTCTTTTCTATAAGAGTTGCATCTTTTAAAATTAGCTTAACGTTCTCTTTATCTTCAATCACAAATAAACTTGATAATAGAAACCCACCATTATCTATAACATATCTTTTATGAGAATTGGGACTTTGCTTCCAAAACTCCCCGAAAAGCTTTTGACAGTCGTAATCTTTGTAGACTATTGTCACTTTATCGACGATATTACTCAAAGAAATATAAAAATCCTCCTCATCAAGAAAGTCCCACATACGATTTGCCGTTTCCAAGAAGAGACTTTGCCAAGGCCAATCCTGTAAACATTTTAGCACTTTAACAGGGCATATTTTAAATACCTCTATTTGTAGCTCTTCGTCCATTTGCGAGAGTAAAAAACATAAAACATCAGCATAAAAAGAGTTTTCTTTAATGTCAAAAGAATCTGCTATCTCTTTTGCAGTTCTCACCAACGACTCTTCTCTTTCCCTGGAAGTTAGTTGTTGCAAGAAATACTCAGTTGCCGCTTTGTTGCCATCCTCTGCAGCACTCTCAAATGCGTATTGATAAGGAGAACACCTACTTCTTTCTTCTGCCCAACACCTTCCTTCGATCATATTATCCAGCTTATTCACTTCCTCTTTTATATCATATGTCCAAAGAACCACTAAATATTCCTGGTCAACCTTTATCGGGTCTTCATCGCTATAAAAAGATTTCCTGAGATTTTCAGGTATTTTGTTCCATAGTTCCAGAACATCATCCTCTAAGCAGTAAGTACATGCTAATTTGTAGCGGCTGGCAACATCTAAACTCTCGTTCTTAATTAAGGCTTCTGCAGTTTTCTTTGAATCTACTGTTCCTTGCGGTGTCCAACAAAGCTCACTTGGCAGACCAATACAAAGGCGGATTTTTTCTTGATGATATTCTTTCCATTCTAATATTCGTAGGCCTACTGGTTTAATTAAATCTAATATTTCCTCTTTTACAGATTTTGGTAGTGAAAGGTGTTGTACTTTCTCTATTACTTCATTTTCTATCTCCTGCCATTTTTTTATTCTTTCATATCTAAGTAATGCGAAATTGAATTTTGACTTCAAAGCCCTAATATCATCTTGATTCCACAATGTGGTGGCTACCTTTACTAGAGCTATATGTTTAAGCGATGGACAATTTAAAGTGTAATTCATTGTTTACCCCCTACTTGTCCTAGCATAAGCAACTCCAAACGGAAAGAATCTGGAGCAATGAAACAGCAAACAAGGCGGAAAACTTTTGGGGAAATGAATGTCTGTTTAAAAATATCCTTATTTTTCCCACTCAACTATAACTAACATAACAGAAAAAATACTCTTACGAGCCGCTTAACCCTCTTCTTTGTTTCCTTATTCTCTTTATCTAGATTTTATTTTTTTTTCTGGTTTTCTTAATCAGGACTGTAACATAACAGAAACGAAATCCTAAAATCTAGAGTGACTGGAGTGGGAAGAGTGCTGTCAACAGGTTAGAGCGCATGCGCGTCTGTCATTTTGTTACCAGAGAGGTTGCCAGTATTTACCGAGGAGCGGACCTTGTTTTCGGTAGTTTGCCGCTATTTGGCGCACTGCGCTTCTTGGTGCTCCTTTCATTTTGGTTAGGAAATGAAATGACCCAAGCTTATTTCTCAAGAAGTTTATCCGAAGATTTATTTCTCTACATCCAATAGTCTTTTGATGAAACAAAACGTGTCATAAAATAATGCTAATGAAAAATAAATAATGATTTAGCTTAGAAAAATATTAAATAATTTAGCTTAGAAAAATATTAAATAATTTTTTAAAATTGCAATAGTGAATTTGAACAGCTTTATATTTTAGGTGTTTTGCACATTTTAACAATGCGTTTTGTAAAAAATGTATTGTTTTATTAAGTTCTAGAACAAGAATATACTTATCTGTAATTTTGCAGAACCATATTATATTTTATTTATAATAGTAGATTGAAATTAAAATTTACTTTTTTATATATACTGAGATCCTCAAAACTCAACTTTGACTTAGTTTTTTAAGTAATTTTTAATTAAAGAAATTAAGAAACAAAAATTATACAAAAGAACAATAAAATATACATAACTTTTTATTGAAATTTTTAATGATGTCACATTGGCCATTGTAGTTACAAATTCATCAAAACAAATTGTAATATCAGGGGCATTAAATATATACAAAACATTATGCATGCAAGTATCAATTTTTAATATTTTTCACCAAATCTCGCATGGCACAACTCTTACTGCCCATCCGTTTCTCATTTTTACTTTTTACTTTCTCTTCCCTATTCTTTTTTAATCCAAATATCTTTAATCTAAAATTCACAAAACGCTGAATGATCTTCTCTTTTATGTTGTGGCAAGTGGGCACATTTACTGATTGGATTATGCCATCGGATTGAAATTTATGTTTTAAAAAAGCTGAACAATTTTCTTTAATTGTTAATAAGGTAGGCTCTAAAGCTCTAAACATTAATTCCATTCTATTAAATAAATTTACAAATATGTCTTCTCTGACAAAAATCAAACAGTTTGATTTATATTCTTTTAATTTTACCAGCTGTGAAAATTTTGCTGACACATTTTCGTTACTTATTAAAAGATTAAGGCATACATCACAGCAGGTGTTAAAATTTTTTACCCTAGACACTATGTATCCAGCTATATTGTACAAACAATTCAACTCTAAATTGCTTAATTGGGAGGAATTCTTATCCCAGTCTTTAGGAAGCATTATTTTAGGGCTAACATTAGGACTTTTCTTGACATTAGGGGCCTTTTTCACAGAATTCTTATCAGAACCAAACAGTTCCAAAAAACCAGGAACTAACTGTCTGTCGTCGTTTTCATAGCTAGTATTAGAACAGTTTTTAAAGTATTGCGATATACATATTAATTTTAAATTATTTTTAAACTGCAAAGCTGTTGGTATTACTTGCTTTGATCTTATAAGGCTAAAAAAATTTTCAACATAGTCTTGCGTAAAGCGAGAAGTTAGGATGAACTTAAGGACCAAGAAGCTCCGATTGTAGATGCAGCATGGATAAAGTAGATATAATGACTCCTGTCTGTATAGGCTTCCAAAGCACTTTATTTTGATGGCCAACTACCTTCAAATTTTTAAATAAGGTTATTGTTTCAGCCAAAAAAGATATAGTTTCCAAATATGATTGACAATTAAATTTACTAATGGCAATGATAGGATGCCGGGAAGTCATTAAAGAAAACCACTTGTGTACATGCTGCAAAAACCATGCAGTGGTCTTCAATGATTGATCATTCTCTTCCTCAGAGATAAACTTCAAAGCACAGCTGACTTCATGGCTGAGTACTGCCGTCGCATTAGAAACTTTCATTTTGTTAAAATGATTGTTCTCTAAATGGGATAAGGTCAATTTAGGGGCTAACTTTAATTCTGAATTTTCCTGGTGGGAAAGAACCTTACCCAAATGCACGGATTCAACTTTGGGATGAGACAGTTTATTTTTACTTAAAAAATATTCAGGAATAATAAAACACTTATTTGCCAAAAGACAGGTGTTTATGTTTTTAATGAGATGCGGTACATCAGCCATAAAAGTCAGCTTTTTTGCCGAATCACAAGGATGGGGAATATGGGATTTATCAATCCCATTCCTGCTGGATTGTATACCCAATTCTTTCCATGTTGCCCTATTGGAGGATCCCATATCAGAGGTGACATTTATCACATGTAGCCCAATCTTATTGCATTCTTTAACAATATTTAAAATTAGATCTGTTAACTCAGATCCCAGACCTTTTCCATTCGTAAAATGGTATGCTACAACCTGTTTCCACCTAGTGGTAATCCCCCCAAGCATGAAAACTAATGCATTAGATGCTTTTCCACTTTGTGATGGGTATGACACATCCCCAAAGTATGTCCCAGACGCTTGGTCATATTCTGTACTTGGGGTAATGGCCATCTCATCAACTGCTAAATTGCACAATTTTTCTTGTGGCGTTCCAAAGCTTTTAACCTTCACTTCTAAAAGTTTAAACACTTCCTGAAGAATTCCTGGAGGAAATTTTACTGCCTCCAGACGGCGCTGTAATGTCCTTACAGAAGGAAATGGAAAGTGGTTTGATAGAGATTCATACCCACTCGTTCCACATGCAAATTTAAGTTTTAGAGCTGTTTCTACAGTCTCATTGGACCATTTTTTAACTTTCTCCTTTTGTAATACTTTAATTTGGTCTGGGTTAAAAATTTTTTGATACGGTTTTGATTTTTTAAGTTGCAATTTTAGTTTTAAGTTTTCTAAGGTTTTCTTTCTTAATCTAGTTTGTAATAATAATTTAGCAGCTTTTAGTTTAGAAATTTGAGATTGAGCCTTAAGAAGTTCATCAGATAGTTCGGAATGGGTCATTTGAGAGTCTGATGTGCTCGCCACTGCTTGGCTTGAAATTCTCTCTGTTGGTGGTTTTCTTTTACAATCCATCGATGGGGCATGAGAAAAAAGATTGGGAACTGCATTGCGTTTCAGCTTTCTTTTCCCGTTAGGCATTTTCTCCCACTGATCTTCAGAAAAGTGCACCTAAAATATATAAAATTTTAATTAGAATTATCATTTAGTAGTGACAAAAAATTTTATTCAAAATATTTTAATACATTTATTTGTAAATTTCACTCGTATTATTTCTTTCCAATATATGTACACCTGCCTTATTTGCCTAGATAAGTTGTTTCCAATTAGTTTTGAGTTGCAGACCCATTTTCTAAATAATGAGTGATAATTTAATCACCGTTTCAATTTAAACAAATTATCTTGTTCAAAAATAAAACGCTTTACCACTGACTAAATAGGCACAGTAAAAAAATTTTTCCATTAAATAAAACTACAATGTGTTCTATGAAGGTTAGGTTAGATGGGAAGAAAATTTTGAAATGTATAGATACTCTGCAACTAATCGAGAATTCATGCATAATACACTATTCCAAAACAAATTTCTTTGGCTTTTAAAAACACATACCAGTCATTTCGTACCAAATGAAAATTTAATATTGTGTAAAAAATTAAAGCAAAACTTTTACTAAAAACAAACTTAGTGATGTAAAATTCTCGGTAATAATCTTTTGGAAAATATTCTCTGAGGAGAATTTTCTCCTGAAAGCTATTAAAATAAAAAAAATTTGGAATTTTTTTTATAAGGTATATGTTAACTTTATATTATATTATAAGAATATTAAAGATTACACAATGAGAAGTCAACATAAATAAAAGAAAGTCAAATCAAATGTTTTAAACAAAAAATCAAATGTTTTATGTCTATATTTATAACCATTTATGAGTGAATTATATAATATATATAATTTAATCTAAATTACACTTTATTTAAAATCAACACTTTTAAAATAGCTGTGTTGGCGTTAATACATAAGTACCGGTTTGGGATTGTAATCTTTGAAAATATGTTTAAAATATATATCTCCCCGTATTAAGAAAATTTTGGCATGCATTGTATAGTTTGTTAACATTCTTTGAGTGATATATATATATATATATGGGGTCATCCATAAATTACGTGAGGTCAAAAAGGGGGGGGAGTGGTTTGGAAAAATCTCACCAAGGGGGAGGGGGGGTCGATGAAAATCTCACGTCAACTTTTTAAGTTCGAAATTAAGCGATTTTTTAAGTTTGAGATTAAGCGATTTTTTAAGTTTGAGAAAGGAATAATACCCACAGATAACATACTGTGGTGATTTTTAGGCGGAATAATGTCCTTTTCCTCAAAATGCAAACGAATTGGATAGAAAATTATTTTTAAAGGTTGTAGGTAAATCTCACTTGGGGGGAGGGGGGGGGGGTCCAGCAAAATCTCACTAAATCTCACCAAGGGGGGAGGGGGGGTCCAGATTTTGGAAAAAACACCTCACGTAATTTATGGATGACCCCTATATATATATTTATATATATATATGCAATACAAGTTGTACTTATATCCACATTAAACTAAAATTTTGAAGTAATTGTAAATAAAATCCAAAAATACATAAAAAATTAACTTACATCACACAAATTACACGAGTCAGTAGGCTCCCAATTAAGACGCTTAACTTTTGCAGCCCAAAGTTTTCTCCGTTCTGGATCTTTAGGAAATTTCGTCAATTTATAACCTTGCTCCGTTCTGTTGGAACAATTATATGCAGAGCATCCTGGCATTTTACTGAAAAAAAAACCCAGAAGTTTCAGGAAAAGAAGAAATCAAGGAGACAATAATGTTTCAAACTTCAGAATGTAGATATAGTGTCTGATACTTACTGTAGATTAATTAATAACAGTAGTTATTTACCACATTTGCATTTATGACATACAATAAGATTGCCAAATAATAAGTAAAGTATGTAGTTTTCATTGATCCTACACCCAATATTTGTTTCAATATCAAACCAAATTTGCATTAATGACATACATTAAGATTGCCAAATAATAAGGAAAGTGTGTAGTTTTCATTGATCCTACACTCAATACTTAAAACATTTAGCAAGACTTAAAAAGGAATGTTTAGGACATGGACTTTAAAAATCAACAAATTTTATAAATCTTGTTTGAAATTAATAAGTATATTAAAATATTTCACTTGGTAAGATTTAATACTAAAGCAATATTCAAACTTAATAAATTTATTGCAAAATGTACTCTACTTATTCTTAAACATTGAGAAATTTACAACTAATAGTTAAGTTCTAAATCTTAAATATTATAAGAAGAAATTTAAAATAATATCTGCGAATTACAGCGTATAATGAATTGTAAACAAACACTACTTGGCGAACATCGTATTGCGCCAAAGCGTGTAACATTTTTCGCCAAACTGCTCGCGACTGGAATTTCTATAAAAGTTGTTTTTTTGTAATTATAATAATGAATTTCACTACAAAACTTGCTTGTTGTCTTAAGATATAAGTTAATCAAAGTAAGAAATGGTATCCAACATATTTTCTGCTGAAAAACGAGCTAAGTAAGACATCGAACTAACACGTGAGTGTGTCCAACTGTAAAACTATTGCAAATAAACATAATTCACTCAATATATTCACACCAACTTTAGCATATAATAATAAAATGAAGTTTCCTACAGCAAAAAATTAAATTTTAAAGTTGCTACATACCTTTGTTTCTTCAAAATGTTGATTTCATTCCGCATTCAACACACGCTCCGTGTTATTCCTACGGGGAATTTCCCGAGATAGCCTCGGGCGGTAGCTTTTTCGGCTCCACCAATCAGAAACGATCTTTGAGTTGGCGTCTCTCTGCTACTCTAGGCTCTCTACTAAAATCCAGTCCCGCTTTCTAACGTAAATATAAATAAAAAGAATGTTGCCAATTTTTGACAAATTACTGGCTTGGTTTGTTGAATTTTGTGGCATTTTCATTAAACAAAATATAAGAAGAAATATATCTGATTTAAAAATCATTAAAAAAGTCAATTTAATTGAATTCCCATCAGGTAGTTTTCCAAATAAAATGTGTAATAGAATTTATGTTTAAAAAATATTATAAGACAATCAAAAAGTTTTCTCGTTCATGGTAGTCAGAAAACAACTCAACTCATAGACTGCCATGCCATGCCATTGTTATTGTTTCTTGACTTAAAAATTGAAATTTCTGAATCGTTTTTTTTTTAAATTTTCTTTAGATTCTCCTCTCTGTTATGCGCTAATGTGGATTATAGACTCGTTTGAAATTTGAGCGAACTTGATTTTTGTTTTGTGTCGAATGAGCGTGTGACGTGTCTCGGAATCACCAAGGAATAGGGGGTTAGAAATGCACCCCTAACAAGCGAGGGGTTTTTATAAGTGGGAAGTTGTAAAATTCCCTCTGAAAATTGACTAATCACATAATGACATTGGTTCTTAAACTGTGGTCTGCATACCCCTGGGGTTCCGCAGCGCCTTTCAAGGGGGCCAACCAAGATACCTTTTAGGTCTTTCCAAAGCTTTTAAAAATGAAAATAAAACACTAGTTTGAAGGGGCATATTTCAAAAAATTATCTGGGGAGGACCCCCGGCCCCCTCTAAATTTTAACTTCGAATTACAATTTTCCCTTGAAAAATTCTTTGGTTGATAAGAAGCTGTTCTCTTTGGGTGTATAACCAAAAATGTCTCCAAATGAACTAAAACATTACTTTTTGAGGCAAATTTTAAAATTTTTTCTGAGGGAGACCCCCCCCTTTATTACTTTCAGTGATTGTAAAATTTGGGGGTATCTTAGGAACAGGGTTGGCCGGTTTAAACCATTGGTTTAAACCATGGTTTTTTTACCAAAAAAACCACTTGGTTTTTTTGGTTTTTTTAGAAATTACAAAATATTTTCAGGATTTTTTAAAGAAAGTGTTATTAAGTATAATCTTTTGCACAAAATTAAAGGTCAGATTTATAAAAAAATTGACATTTTAAGGTGATTAAAAATCAGAAATTTTTTAATTTAATGGTTTTAATTATTGAATTATCTCTAAACTTAACCTTAAATGCTTAAGTTAAACTTATTATATTTTGCAAGAGATAGTTCATTTATTAATTTCCTTTAAAATGAAGCATTATTTCAAAGAGTAACTAAACATACACAAAAGTTATCTGTTTTTCACTGATAAAATATGGCTTGGATTTTAATTAATTAATAAAACCAATTTGTCTTATTTGTCAGTCATAAAAACCAGTTGGTTTTTTTAGTAAATTAATAAAAACCGTTGATTTCTTTAATGATAAAAACTAAAAACCAGTTGGTTTGTTTATAAACAGATAAAAACCAGTTGGGTTTTTTAACTAAATTAATAAAAACCGTTAATTTCCATAATCGGATCAATTATCTCAATCATTTATCCAATTTCAATTAACATTAGTTGCTTACATTTCCCTTTTATTTATTTAAAAAATGTTATTTTCTCTTTTTATAAAGAAATTTCAAAAGTTCATTAATCCATATATAATTAAGATAAATAATTTGATTATTTCAACCATTTATCCAAGATAAATTAACACCGATTTTTATTCACAATAACATTAGATAGTCAAATTGGAATATTTTAAAAACAAAAATTATTTTTAAAACAAATTTAATTTTAATTAACTAATTAAATTGATTAATTGAAATATACAAATCATTTATCAATTTTCAACAACCCCTGAAATAAATGTCTCATTTACAGCTCAATTTCAAACATTACTGGTAAAATAACTTATTCTGAAAATAAAATTATAAAAAAACTTGGTTTAAACCAAAAAAACCTGGTTTAAACCAAAAAAAACCAAATAAACCCGGTTTTTTTGGTTTTTTTAAAAAAACCCGGTTTTTTGCCAACCCTGCTTAGGAATAACGTTGATCGTTGAGTCAACTCTTCCCTTAAAACAAGTTTGGTTGCTGCTCTGGTGGTTCAAAATCTTGGGGGGGGGCCTCAAAGTCTGGCAGTTACATACGGGGGGGGGCACGGAGACCGAAAGTTTAAGAACCACTGCCTTATGAGATAAAAAACAGATTCAGGTATTTTTAAAAAAACAATTAAAGAACTGAAATTTCATTGGTTTGATTTTTATGTAGAAAAAGCTGAAGTTGATCAATTTTGCTGGTTTAATCCAATCATAAAGGCTTAAAAATCATTAATCCAATCATAAAGGCTTACACACCCTGTCTGTATAGTAATTTTTTTAGATTGTAAATAAACTAATTGTGTATCAGCTGTTTTTTACTTTTTTATATGATTCCATATATTAACTTAATTTTTTATCTGTTGCTCAATAATTAAAACTTGTTGTCTTTATTTTTGTAGACAATTTTGACTTAAAGTTTTGAACTTTTTTTAACTTGAAAAGGTTCGTAGCGCCCCACACTGACAGATAAGTGATCGATAAGACAAATTTGTTTGGGGGCAGTTGATTAATTTCAAAATTGATTTGTGAGTTTCAATAAGGTAATCATAATGGTATATAAGAATTTGTTTTTTTTTTTTTACATCGGACCTTGTTTTACAGGGGTGAAAAGGATACCTTCAGGTCTGTGTCAGTTATCTTCCATTTTGTAAAGATTTACAGAAAAAGTTATTGGTAAGTTTCCACTATTACTTTTGTTTATAGTTGATTTGTAAGATTTTGTTTTAAATTAGGGCTGCCCAACCTCCGGCCCGCAGGCCAGGTCCGGCCCCCGAGCCCTCTGAATCCAGCCCGCGAACGAAATTAGAACAACACCTATTATTACTTTCAGTGGCGGATCCAGGATTTGGTTTTGGGGGGGGGCTAAGAATTTTCATAACCCAATTGAATCTTCTTGTTAATGTTATTACGAAAAAGGTAGTGAATTATCCTGCTCCAACTACCAAAAGGGGAGTCTGGGGTATCTCCTTCATAAAATTTTTGGAAATTTAAGTCAAAAACCCCACTTTTTCAACTCGTTTTGGTACATCCGAATTTCGTACATAGTTTTTTTGCGTTTTGACAAACTTGGTAAAAAATAGTTGTAGTCACAGAGTTACAAGTGCCAAGGGGGTCTGGGGGTCCTCCCCCATAAATTTTTTTAAATTTGAACCTAAAATAACAAGGTTTTAACTCATTTTAGTGCATAAAATATCATTATATAGAGTAAAACTTTTCATTTGGGGGGGCTTCAGCCCCCTAGCCTCCCCCTGGATCCGCTAGTGATTACTTTGTTTTCCGGGGGTTTTTTTGCTGAAAAAAATTCGTTAAAAATGCCAAGTTGCAAAAATACTGTAAACGAAAAGTTATAAAATGTATTGTTGTTATTTCAGTTAGCACTTTTGCTTTTCTACTGTAATTTCATTTCTGGCCCTCCACACCTCATCAAATACCTTGAGTGGCCCTCCTCCAAAAAAGGTTGGGCACCCCTATTTTAAATGCAAATGGAGTATTGAATGTTATGTTTAAAATGTCTTTTTCTTAATTTGTGTATTTGTTATAAAACTCTTTAATACCTCCTTGAATGTTAAGGCACTCTGTTTGCACTTTCACTGTTCATCAGACTCGTTCATCGGTTATTTATACTTCCCAGGTTTAGTAGATAGTACACAAACTTAGTTACCATGGCAACCTAATACATTTACTTAACAATAAGTACTTTTTTATCACCATTGTAAGTTTAATGATTGGTATTCAAAAAGTGCCATCAAAGAAAAAAGAATCAAATCAGGGATAGACGTAGCATCCCAATTGGGGAACTAGAGAATGTTTCATAATAATAAGAATTTGGGTTCTGAAAATGAAAAAGCAAAATCAAATAAAATGTTCGATTCCAACAAAATTTAACCTTGATAAATGTGCAATAAGTAAATATAGTTAATGCTTGTTGAATGTTAAGGTTTTTAAGGGTGTGTAAAACAACAATTTCAAGCTTTATCTGAAAGCTGTTGATGTTTATCATTTGCACCTGTTGGCGAAATCTGTCCCACTTTCAAAATCTTAAGGTATTTTACCTACTGTGAAATCCTTCCAAAGCCTGTTGCCATAGTTTTACACAAATTTTCAGATCTTAACCTTTTTTATTTGGTTATTTGAAGTTTTTAAGCTTATTCATTAATTTTATGGCTAATTATGTTATGGGGCTTAGATGAAGTTGGCAGAAATGCCCACACTGATTTATCCAAGTTTTGCAGTTTGCTTTTTTATTGGTTTTTAGAACTCAATGGTTTGACTCCTTGTCACTAATATTTGTAAGCTGTTTGTTTCTTCAATAACAGGAATATGCATTGCATTGCAACATAGATTATATTCAAAGTTAAAAACTTCCAATTAAAAGTGTTCCCATCTTTAATTCTAGATTCAGTGATTGATTTTAAAAACATTAGTTTCTATCTCTTGACCTGTTCAGAATTTATTAAATTATGATTCAAGTGTGGTTCACCCTAAGGAATGGTGACTTCTCTTACAAAAGAACATTCCCAGGGGTAGATCCAGGTTTTATATTTTGGGACCCATTTCATTATTTATAGTGAAAAATAAATTGTTTTTGTGAAAAATTGAAGCAGTGATAGTTAGCAGATCAGTGCGTAGAATTGACTCACAAACCAAGAAAAATTCAAATATTTTGTGAATGTTTTCTTGCAAATATTATCACTGTAGCTAATTTGAATTTCATGAAAGGGGCATTTTTATAAATTTATTTTTGTGAAGGGGCAGATTTAAAGAGGGGAATTTTTGTGAAGGGGCAGCAAAAAGGCCACAATTTTTGTCTGGATCAACCCCCAATTCCTTTTGTTGGTTCTGGTAAATACCTTAAAAACAATGAATGATAAAAAAATTGTCAAGATTTTCAAATTTTTGCAAGAAATCCTTCAAAAACTAAAATAGTTGACATTTGAAATACCCACAACTTTTTACATAAATTTAATGGGGGAACTTTGATTTAAAGACATTCAAGCTATCCACCTTGCACTGTATGTGATAAATTGGATAAAAAAGGAAGTTGTTTTTTTTCAAAACTAAATTGTTTTTGAGTGAATGTAATGAGGAAAAAAAGATAATTATTTAAAAAGAAAACTACTGTGAAAAAATTAAACTAATTTTATTTTCATACTTAATTTACCACCTTGAAATTTTTTCAGAAAAAGATTCAGCTCATTCCTGGCTGAATAATGGAAGCAATACATATTTCTCCCAACTTTGTTTAAATCACTTTTTTTACCCTTGTTAAGATTTTCATTATTTTAGTGTTCTGATCTCTGCCTTCGATCTCTCTTTTTCAATCTGATTGGATCCCATGTTCGAGCATTTGTTTTAATCTACCACTTTAATAATACTTGTCCAGTCTTAATTTTAACTAAACAATTTTACTTAATTGTTATTTAGTTACAATAAGGAAGTTGCATGTGTCAGATTTTCAAAAACAAACAAGTGTTCCGTATGGTTTTTTTTATGGTAAAATGAAATATCTAGTCAGTTTTTCCATGTACAGGTAATTAAATATTTTAATTTAAAAGTCGAGAAAAAAAACACGTGACTGAAAACGTTTATTGTTTAAACTATAAGATGACGTCAACAATAATACCATCAACTCCATTGCTTTACAACAATGTTTAACATCCAAACTCTTGGCGTTTTCGCGCGCTTTTAAAAAGGGGATTTTTGTTAATTTTTTTGGCAATCAAAAAATTTCTCGATCGGCCTCAAATTTTGGGTAGTTGCTTATTTTTGCAAGAGGAATCGATTAAAAAAAATCTTGCAACTTCCTCATTGTTCGATTTTGGCATTTATTACATTCAACCAATTCAAATGCTTTGTGTAAAAATCTTATGAAAAAGTTTATTGATTCAAAAACAGACCAATCAATGAAACAGGCATGTGTTATTCATACATGTGATTCTTCCGCCAATTTGCTTAGCAAAATTAAAATCCGACAATTAGATTTGCAAAACTGAAATTCCACTTTCTTATTTTCCAATCGTTTTATGCTGAAAACTCTGACCCCTATGGGGCCTAGTACTAAATTTTAAGAAAAAATTATCATTTTGTGCTTAGTAGTAGTGAAAGTTACTTACAATTCAAAGATATTCTTGAGTATCATCAGAATATATGCTTCTGTGTAATATATGTATTTGAACTGTCTTTGGTCACTCAAGTGGTTCAAAGCAATATTGTCTGTTCTAATTAGTTATAAACACAATTCATACATTTCTATACATCTATTTTAATTGAAATTGTGTTGACTTTTAATTATAAAAACAACCTATCGAAAAATCAGTTGATAAAATGTCAACACAGCATGTCATATAAAGTGGATGACATATTGTGATGTCCAACCACTCCAATTTTTATCGGTTTAGATTAGAACAGAATAAAAATGGATTTCTAAACTAAGATTTCAAGTATATTAAGTTTTACAAATGCATCATAGTTCTAAGCTTTGGATTTTTTAATTGCAGATAAAATGGCTGCCAAAAACTTTTTGCTGGAAAATATCTGCTTCAAAATGACATGGAACACCTTGATGGCGGAATCTGAATAAAGTAAGGAATCTGAAAAGGAAGATAAAGTAATCCCAAAATTTTGAATTTATCTAATAAATCTATTGCTCTAATCATCTTTATCACATCTTAATTACTAATTAATTCATTTGTGCACTGTTTTCATAGTCTTCAAAGATTTGAGTCCACAGATAGACTTGGAAACTTCTTAAATTTAAACTTTTTAATTAAATATTATCAGTACCAAACATTATATTGAATACAAAATATTTTTTATTGTTTATTTATAAATGTATTTAAAGGTTTCATTTATAAACCACCAAATAGTTATTTAAGATTTTTTAAAAACTTAACACTTTTTAAACTTTTTTGTTTTAAACTAGGGGGCTCTGCCCCCTGCTCGCTATCGCTCACCAACCCCCGGAACTGCTTCGCAGTTCTTTAAAGATCGCTTCGCGATCTTAGCGAGCAGAGCTCGCTTGTTTCATCTTAACTATCCGGTAAAACCTGGAACTTGGCTGCTTAGTTAATCACCATTTAATATCGAAACTTTTTATCTCTCTAACTTATCAATAACTTAATTCGGACCATTACTACAAAAATATCAAAATAAAACTGCAACTGAAATATCCTTGTCAATAATCCTTGTTTAACTTGTCAATAATTTAATCGAAATGTTTTTAAAAAATATCCAGCAAGTCTACTAATTATCATCAACCATCTTAGAGAAAAAAAGCATGCCATTAAAATCTTGTAAATTTATAAAATGCATGTGTATCTAGTGAATCGTCGGAAGTAAAAGAAATCAAGAAATCAGACTCATAAAAATCGGCTGTTTCTCCAGAAAGAGATGAAAGGGTGAACGACCAGAAAGAGATGAAAAAATTGAAACTTTGAATCTTAATAATTCTAAAAATAATTCAAATTTTTTAAAAAACGAAATGCAAATCTTTTTATAAAAAATAATTGTATGTGCGTTTAAAATATCATAGTTTTACTGTGATTAGTTTTTCTGTTATAACGAAAAAACAGAAAAAGGGTAAAAAATTTCGAAACTTTAGAATTTAATTACTCCAAAAATAATTCGAAATTCGAAAAAAGGGCGACGAGGTGCAAAACTTCATACCTAAGAGTATGTGTCTGCAAAAAATCATGTTTCTGCTGTAAATAGATTTTGCTGGGGGCGAACTCGCAGCCGAAAAAAATAACTTTCGATTTTGACATTAAATAACTCCAGAACTAATTATCTAATTAATTAGGTTTGGAAACTGAAATGACGCTCATACATTTGTCTACCAATGGTCAAAATTTCATAATATTCCTTCAAATGGTTTTTGCGTAGTGATAGTTCAAAGTGTTCAAAAATAAAATTTTCAAAATCGGCGGCGGTGACGGCGGTCACTGTTACTTTGTTTTAATATAGAGAGAAACACACTCTAAGACACATACTTGGGATTGTTGAATTAAAAATATTCTTTTATTCTACTTATTACAAAGACCATTTTAACATATGGATTCATTCAAATGCATTGCTAGAGGAGAGTTATTCAAGTAAAAAATCTCATTTCCTTATGCCCGAGAAGGAAATTGTTCAGTTTTTCCCAAAACCTGGAAAATGATTAATTTTGAATGGGGTTTGTCTCAATTTTGGCTCTAGAAAGTAAAAAAAATAGGCTATGTATTGAAAATCATATGTTCAAAAAGAAAGATGCAAAAATAACATGACTGCTAGGGTTTTTTATCAAAAAATCTTCAAAATAGAGCTAGGGAATTTTATTTCTGAAATTGAGTGGAACCCTTTTATATATATTTTACTCTTATTAAAGAGTCAATATATCATTATGATACAAATTGCAAATTCTATTAAGGAGTTTTTTCATTCCAGTGAATATTTATTCTTCATCACATTGGAATGAATTATAAGTTTACTCTTATTGCAATGGGAATTTGACATGATGATGAATCAAATTGGACATTTGATGTAGAAATTGTGTAGATCATAAATTACAACATTTTCTAAGAATATTAGAGTCCATTAACATTAATTTGTCCGTGTAATGGTTATTTAATTATACTGTTATTTTGAATAGGCTCCTGTGAAATAGTGTTTTCACCCTCGGTAACCATGGTTACACTCTTTGTGCAGCCAATAGTAAGCCTTCTTCGCCACTTTGACATTGATAGTTGCCATGGTCACCAGTTCAGTGGTGGGGGAAGGACATGTACTCAGGCGCCAATTCAAAATGTATAGAGTATAGTAAAGTCTATATATAGAAATTATTAGTCTAAAACAGTGGTGCCCAACCTTTTTTTACCCGAGGGCCGATTTGCTTTTGAAGATTTATCTCGCGGGCCACATAAAAAACAATTTTAAGGTTTTGTCTAAACATGAAAAAAATTGCATACCCTCATTTTCAATGAGAAGTTTGCATCTGTTTCAAGGATACTAGTTCTTGTAAATTAGGCTTCAAATTTGTAACACTTATCCTTAAAACTGAATTAAGATGATTATCTGTTTCATTCGTAATGTCTCTTGATATTGTGTTCTTTAAACACTGCCACAGTCTCTTTACATACGGTATGGTTTATTTTCTCACTGAATGAAGAAATATGAATTTGTCACCTTTTCTTGAAAGTTTTGGCATTTCGAGTGAATTTTCAACTTTTTACGATCCGACATCTTTTCGAAGTTTGGTTCTAAAAAGATCCTTGTAAATTGAATTCAAATGGCTAACTGATATTGAAAAATATTTATCCACTGGCAAATTCCCTGTATATATAGAAACAACTAAAACGGAGAAGTAAAAAAATATTACTGGATGTTGAAGAATTGATTTTTTATCATTTTTAGGGATGGAAGTGCCATAATGTCTCGCACGATGTTGTAGTTTTCTTGGAAGATTTCTGAAAGTGGTTTTTGTTTTTAAGATTTAACGAGTCCACGGGCCACATGGATCAGCCTCGCGGGCCACATTTGGCCCGCGGGCCGTAGGTTGGGCACTACTGGTCTATAATAATATCTGCTGTAGATCAGTGCAGAAACTTTTTTTATGAGAGCAAGAAATATTTGAAAAGAATTTTTAGGTTTTTTTTGCCTGAAAAATCTTCATAATTGATCTGGAAAAGTCAGTGAAGTTTATTTTTATAATTGAGTAAATGTTCTCTTGTTCCAAAAATGCTCTGATAGATTTGTTTGAACACAAAAAATGTCACTCATAATAGTATTTTGAGTCCAAACACAAAATTTGAAGACTAGTAAAATTCTTATTTGTTCATCTTACGCACTATGACTTACATGTTTTAATATCAATATACCGAGAACCTTTCTGATGTATTTCTCAGTCTTTGAAAAAAAATATATTGCAGTCAAGGTTTTGGTTAAGTTGTAGGTGTGATATCACCACATCAATCAGACTTCTTTTTATGGAAAAAATTGTTTTAGAAGGGATGCACACATAGAGTTTAAAATTAAATCTAGTTAGTAGTAGTAAAACTTGATAAAATGAACAAAAGCTGTTATATCTACTTTGCTACTATGATTTCAATTTGACAAATAGTGAAGGATGAAATCAATTGCAATTTTGCAGAAACTTCCACCTTTTAGTGGTTTAAGATAAATTTAAACAAGCATGGATATCTCTTTTAATTGTTCCACACCTTTTTTATAGAAAGATTAGGCCTGGCCTTGCACCAGGGAAGTTATAGCAACCTTATTTAATTGAGTGAAATGTATTAAAAACCATCTATATCTTAAGTTAGTATAATTTTTGACATTTTTTTGTTTTTATGGTTCGATTCCGTTAGAGTTCCTGCCAAACATCACCATGTTTTTTTAACACTATTATATTCAAATATTGACATGCATTTCTGATTTTTATTAATAAACTGAACATTTATTGGTCTAATGAAACATTTTATACTATGTCTTTGAATTTAATTAGCAATATTTCTACTTTTTGACTTTAAAAAAACATGGTGACATTTAGCAGGAACTCTAATGGAATTGAACCGTTTTTATAATGACAAATATTTACACACAAACCCACACACATTGACTTTTATAATACAAGATGTTCAAGTGGTGTATAATCACTTTTGAAGCTCATCAAAAATTGGTTCTTGTCATTTGTACCTCTTATGGTTCCTATAATTTTTAAACCTCTTTTTCAAAATTCACTTCTAAGACAATACAAGATAAAGACATTAATAGGGGGCACATTAGATTAGAACAACCCTCATTTTCTTTGTTAAATTTGATAGAAAAAACATAGATGGATCCATTTTTTGCCTGAATTTTCAGAGCAGTGCATCGTGTTTAAAATTTTCTGCTTTGGAAGGTACTTTCTTTTTATTGTTTTTGTGTGAAAATCCAATCAAGAAAGTTTTCTATAGTTTGCATTGCCTTTGTTCTATTGTGGCATGTCCAACAGTTTTGTTTCCCAATTTAATTAACTTATTTTTCCTCTCAAAGTTTGAGATGGGGTACCTTTAAATGTACCTTTCTGATTCCGTTCCTTGATTTTGAATGCTCTTTTAGGTATTAAATGTAGTGTTTTCAGCTGTGTTAAATTTAATCAGTTAAATTATTTCAACTTTAAAATCAAAGCTTTTATGATTTCTCCTGTTTTAACTTGCGTGATAAAAAGTTATTTAAAAATAACATTTTAAAAATCTGTTTTTTTTTAAAGAACCCTTTTAAAACCAGGTGAAGGGTATTTTGTTTAATATTTAGAGTAAAATTTTGCACCAAGTTATTTTTTGCGATTTAAGAAATATATTAGTGATTCTTTAGCTATATAAATTTTCACAAATCTACTGAAAAACATAAATTGATTCATTTTCTAAAAAGGTAGTTTAAACCTTTGCAGTAAACATGTTACTTAATGAATATTTTTATAGGTTAGGATTTTAAAAGTATGGCTAGAACAGTGGTTCTCAACCTTTTGTGGCTCATTGCCCCCTTTCTAGAGATTGACTAACACCTATCGCCCCCTTTCCATTCTCATTGTATGTCTAATTTTAATTTGAAGTAAAGTGTAAATAATAAAACAATTTTATGTCCCGAGGTCCTCCCCCAGAAAATTTTTGGAAATAAGACTCCAAAAAACAGGTTTTTAACTAGTTATGTATGGAACACCTCTTCAGAATTTCGGACATATATTTTTGGGTAGGATTTATAATAATAATAATAATAATAATAATAATAATAATTTATTTACAGAAAGACAAAAAAAACAAATACATATGTTGTTCACTAAGGGGCACAAGCCCTTCCAAGTGAAGCACTAAATTAATAAATAAATATTTATACTAAGAACAAAATAAAACAAATAATCGAAATACACATACAGTCATGAACAAAATACAAATATACATACAAAATAATACACCCCAAGTACACACCAGAAAAAAAAATAATTTGGCTAACACAGAGCAACAAAATATTTTAAATATTTTGATGAAGTAATTATAAAACAGTTTTGAAACATTAAGTTCCAAGTACAAAAGGGGGGTTTGGGGGTCCTCCTTGAATGCTCATCGCCCCCTTGATAACACAAATCGCTCACCTGGGGGCGATCGCCCCCAGGTTGGGAATAACTGGGCTAGAACAAGTAGAAAAGGCTGAAAGGAAAAAATCCTAACAAAACATCCTTAATCCATGATATCCTTTGTTATGAATTGTGTGTATTTTTAAAAACCCACTTTATTGTCCACTTATTAATGCTTTTTGAGACCTGAGAGCAGTGATAATTTTAACGCTTCTGAGAGCGTATTTCACACATTGAAAATAGGAAATACGCTTTTAAAAACTAGGCAGGCGTATTTTCACGCTTTGAAATTTTAACTAACGTTTTGCTTAAAAAATGAATGGCACCCAACCTAAAACAAAAAATCGTTCTACTCAAATTTGTCATGTTAAATAAATATTTCATTTATAATGTGTGTTTAATGTAAAAAACTATTTAATTTTTATGTTTAATATTTTCTACTTATATTAACAGAAGATGCTATAATTGTTAAGAACAAAAATAGCATCCTCATTTTTTCTATTTCAGTTTGTCCATTAAAAAGCGTTTTTATAAAAAATTTGTCTTTTTATATATTATTTATGCTATTTCCGGGGGATATTTTACTCTTCATAAATGAATTTCACGCCTCCTAAAAAGGTCAAGGAGTATTTTTACTCCTCCAAAAAAATTCTAAGAATAACACTGCCTGTGAATAGTAAAAACACCTCAGGGGGTTCCCATGGGTCAGGGAATACCAGGAAAAGTCAGGGAATTTCCCCTAAAAAGTCGGGGAAAATTGCTCATTTTGGCCCAAAACCTAGAAAATGAAAATTTTTAATGTTTGTGTGTCAATTTTGGCTCTAGTAAGTGAAAAAATAGTAAATTTATTGAAAATTGTGTTCAAAAGTGTAACAAGTATGTCTGCAAAATCCTGTGAATTGCAAGTTTTTTTACCGAAAAATCCTAAAAATTGACCTGGAAAAGTCGGGGAATTTTATTTCTGAAATTGAGTGGGAACCCTGCACCTTTATAAAAGCAGGTTTTTTCTTCTCACATGTCTTTAGTTGATTTATTTATATTATTTGATTTAGGTTTCATTGACTGGATGGTGTTTATTCTTGTATGAGCAATTTAATGACATCAACTATAAACACTTTTCGGTCCTTCTGTGAATCACCAATGTTCCCAAAATACCCTATTTTGTATTTCTTTGGATTGAAGTAAGTGTTTATTCTTAGCTTTATTATCAGCAGACATGTATCTGTAGTAAAATGTTTGTTTTTATCAAAAGTAGATTTAACTCTGCCTGTGTCTGTTTTTAAAGTAAGAACTTTGCTTGACTTGGAAAATATAACTGGTCCAAACAACTGTTATAATGTCCTATTTCTTTCTATTTTTTTGATCACTTTTGTTTTTAATTGACCAGCCTTTTCTCCAAATGTACTCTTTTTTTTTAATTTTAATGTTTAAAATGTTTTAGTGCAGTTTTTTAAAATTTTATTTTCAAATGAACGGTGGAAGTGGAATTATGCTGTAAAAATAACAGTTAAGTAATTATCAAATTTGCATTACAAAGTTACGGTGAGTAAATTAAAATATTAAGTTGTTATTATCCCTAGAAATTAAGTCCTTACAAACCAGGAGGAATATAACAAAGACACCCTTAAAACTATTCCCACTGCAATTCAATATTTTTTTAATTTCTGGGGATAATAACAACTTAATATTGAATTGCAGTGGGAATAGTTTTAAGGGTGTCTTTGTTATATTCCTCCTGGAATTTTTATTTCTGATTTAGGGGGGGGGAATTCATGTCATTTCCAATCTGTACTATTTAATATTAAGTTCTACTTATAAAAAATAAAATCGATAAGAGTTTAAAAGGTATTTAAAAGTTTTTTTTAATCTAAAAAAAGCACAATAACCCTCTTTTATAGGGTAAAATTTTGGATTATCAGCTAGAGACAAGCATTTTTGCAGAAAAACACTTTTTACTTTAAAAAGTTCAGTGGAAGGCCTAATTACTGTTATTTCGCTGGCCTTTATAATTTAAATTTAAAACATCAATTTAACACCAAATGGCATCATTTGAGGGAGTTCCTTTGAAGAAAATTGGAATTTAATTACTTTCATCCACTGTAGTACATTATATAAGCTTTGATGAGCGCAACGTCTCTAATACCCTTTACTCTTAAATTATAGGCACTATAGGTACAGTTAATAATATTAAATAAATATAAACCATCTAAAACCGCCTAAATTACACATTTGAACAAGTTTTACAACAATAATATACGTATATCTAAAAAAATATTTTTTAATTATGAAAATTGATAATTTTTAACACATTAATAGCATAAACTCACTGAAATTTGAAAAAAACTTTAATTTGAAGAAAAACCCCACACTTTTTCCGAAAAAAGAATTTATATGTTTTTTTTTCCGAATTTTATTGATAAACCCAACCCACTTGGGTTTTAGCCAACCCTGGGAGGACCCCTCTTTGTTTCCATGCTGAAATCGGTTTGGGGGCTCCAGAAACAGGAAAAAGTCGACCCGGCTTGCCCCCCCTAGTGGAACCCTGGCTGCGCCCATATTATTCAGAAGAATGATTTTTCAGATTTTCCTCCTCATCGCTTTTGAAGAACAAGCAAAGAACGCGCGATTGGTTCATCCGACGACCGACAGATGGCGCTGCAAGCGGAGGTTTCGGTTTCTCCGCAAAAAGCGCGTTCGTTTCAAGTTCTTCTTTCGGAGTAAGCTTCATCTGTAGAATCCGCTTCACTGCGAGGCTCCTCATTTTGCGGGGAAAACAACCTACCGATCACGATTTTTTTAATTTTTTTAATCGATTCTTCATGCAAAAATAAGCAACTACCCAAAATTTGAGGCCGATTGAGAAATTTTTTGATTAAAAAAAAACCTAACATCCCTTTTCCAAAGCGCGCGAAAACACTATGAGTTTGGGATGTGACGTCATCGTACGGTGACCATTGTTGGAATGCAGCGGAGTTGATGGTATAATTGTTGACGTCATCGTATAGAGTTTTCGTTTTTTCTCTACTTTTAAATTAAAATATTTAGTTACCTGTGCATTTTTTTTAAAAATTGACTAGATATTTCATTTTACCATACAAAAAACCATACGGAACGCTTGAATGTTTATGAAAATCTGACACATGCAACTTCCTTATTGTACCGTTTAGGGGCCGTCTATAAATTACGTTAATTGAATTCCCTCAGTGATATTTTCGTTTTCACTTTTAAACAGAATTATTTTTTTGGTATCTTCTATTTTCTTCTTATCGGCATCACACTTAACATTGCAAATGTTTTGATACAAATACACAGGGCTCGATTTCTAAAAAAAGAGGTACCGGAACGGTAAAATTATTGGTATCAAAACTGAAAAAGCGAATACTTCTCAATACCGAAACTTAAGCATTTATTTTCAAATTTAAATTCATAAAATAAAGAGAGTTCTAACTTAATTATTAATGTTATAAGACGATGAACTCTTTACGCACCTTTTTTTACAATAGGGTTATACTTTTATTCCAACGGGGTGCCTCTTGTAGGAGGTGAGACGGCTTATCATCAATAAACCATTAGTGTTTGCCAATTTAAAGACGTAGAACGCGTAGTTTAAGTCCTTAAATGGTAGAATTAAAGATGTCGCAAATTTTCTTGGCAAATTTGCCCAGCAATCTGGCAAATCTGATTCAAATAAAAAAGAATCAACACCAAGAGCGGATTGTGAGTAATTCAAATGGGGGTTCAAACTCATGTTAAAAGAAAAATTAAGTAAAAACCTTACAATTAATTCACAAATATTTTTATTTGAAAAAAAAAGTTAAAAATACATTAAAAATGTTTTTAAAAATTTGAAATAGGCCTTTTTTATATTTTTTGGTAGGGTTCTTATTGTTATGAACTTAATCTGAAAACAAATATGATAAGTTGAGTTCTAAGTACAAAAAGGGGGTCTAGTGGTTTCCCCCCGAAAAATTTTGGATATTTGACAGTAAAAACAGGTTTTTAATTCATTTTAGGAATTTCTTTTTGCATATAGAAAGGTATCCGCTGGCCTGATAAATGGGTCTCGCGGGCCGCGGAGTTAAGAAAATCCATCAAATCATCCCTGAAATGGAATGTAATTTTTTTTTCCAAAAAAGAGGTTCCGGACCGTTCCGGCTGAAATCGAGCCCTGCAAATACATATGTGGAAATAAAAACCTGGCCTTAACCAGTGCGTCAAACCTGTTTTTGTGCGAAGAATGGGGAAAATTAGCAGAGTAGCTATTTAGTAAAATCGTTTTCGCAAGCACAACTAAAAAAAAAATCATATCATCACGTAGGACCGTGAAGAAAATCCCTCAGCATTAGCGATGATGGGTGATATTTCGAGGAGTTAACTCGGTGAACTAGCTCCTTAAGCTGAGTGAAGGGTCAAGGAGTGAGAAAAAGAGTGGTAACCCTGTTGGATGTTGGCCATATTCACCGACTGGCCAAGTCAAACATCTGATTGGTGGGAAAACTAATTTTCCTTCTTCAACAGCCAATCAGAAACTTAATTGCCGATTAACCGCAGATCAATTTACGATTTCACAGCACTTTAAATATCATTCTTATAGAGCAGCGGTTCCCAACCTTTTGTGGCCCATCGCCCCCTTTCTAGAGGTTGACTAACACCTATCGCCCCCATTTTCATTCTTATTGTATGTCTAATTTGAATTTGAAGTTAAGTATAAATAATAAAGCAATTTTATGTTCGGGGGTCCTCCCCCAGAAAATTTTTGGAAATAAAACTAAAAAAAACCCAGGTTTTTAACTAGTTATGGTACACCTATTCCGAATTTCGGACATATAATTTTAGGTAGGATTTTGATTTTGATGAAGTAATTATAAAAAAGTTTTGAAAAAATTAAGTTCCAAGTACAAAAGGGGGGTTTGTGGGTCCTCCCCCAGAAAATTTTTGGAAAGTTGACCCTAAGAAACAGGGTTTTAACTTGTTTTGGTACATTAAGTGTGAATACAGTCTGTCAGTACAGTATTATTTTATTTTCCCCCTGGCACTGGCAAAGGGTGATTGAGCACTTAATTGTGGAAATCTAAGAAATATTTAATTTATTATTATATAACTTAAAACTAATGAATATAATCACCAACTTTTTTTAAAAAATGCAAGTAAAAATACATAAATAATTATTAATTGACAGACGATTTAAGAAAACTATTTCTGAATTTCAAATAAAAACAAGACAAGCTGACTGGATTGTAGTGGGGTAAATTGGATCATATCAAGGTAAATAAACTAAATTTTTTTTATTAAACTAAATTTAATCAGTTTTTGGTCCATTGTTTTCCATATTTTGATGTACTTTTATTTTACCAACTGGGTCTTTTTTGCCTTAAAAATCTAAAATATTTGGATACAATGGATATATTAGTTTGGCATAGCAGAACACGAAATAAATTTTATCATATTCATAACAAGAATGTTCTGAAAAGATTTCTTGATTGAATTTTTGTTTAATATTTTGATTTCTTTTTATCAGCAGCTGTTTTTAATTACATTTATACTATTAAGTAAATAAAAGCAATGAGCGTAGATATTGAAGTACAGCATTGTTTAGCTCACGGTTCAATTTTTGATGGGCTTTTTTGTGTTAAATTATTGTACTAATTCAAAGAACTTAATAACCTATAAATATGTGTGTAATTGTGTCCAGTGTAAACTGTTTTAAAATGTTTCTTTGGCCTCTATTTTATGAAAAATCACCAAAATAAGCATTTGACCATGCTGGGAAATACTGTGCGCCGCCATCTTTGTTGAGTGATTTTCAAACACCCTTAAAATATGGGGCGATTTTGTTATTCCTAAAGTGTGTTTCTATGGCAACTAAGTGCGAAATGAAAATAGAGGGTCTTTTTTCTGCCAGTGCGAACGGGGCATAAAGGAAAAAAGTTTTCCCTCAAAGTAGTTTTAGTATTTTGGAAAAGAGAGCAGGGTTGACTGGATTGGACCCATTGTTTAAAAAAACATGTGAAAAAAAACCTCATTTTGGACCCATTTTTGGGTTTTTCAAGAAAAGATTTTGGCATGTTTTATTATTGAAGAAAAACATTTAACGAGCATTAAACATTAACGACACATTTAACATTACCAAGAACTGCAGTTGAGTGTGTTTTTAAAATATTTTAACCTGTTTTCAATAATTAAGGGGGTGTTTTTCATAAAATTCAGTGGTTTTTTTTTCAAAGTTAAATATTGTGTAGAAGGTCAATAAATAGCCACCTGTCCATAATAGGGACAGGTGGTTCCTAATATGGACACTTGCAAACATTTTTTGTTTTTATCATTGAAACCAGAATAATTACAAGGTCGCCAATTTTAATAATGATAGTCAACAGTCCAGGGATAGTGGTCATGCATTTTTGGAGTCCTGACGTGTATACGAGGGGGTGAAAAAAATACATTTTCCTTAGGATGTCCATATTAGGTACCTTAGAAGTATTTGTTTGAGTCACTTAATTGAAAATTATGTGACTAATTAAGTGAAAATTAAGTTATTTTCTTCATCAGATACTGATCTAATAAGGTTGTGCGATTATATGGCAGAATTGTACAAAATCAATCAAAAAGTTAAAATGAATGATAGTGAGCATTTTATTGTAAAGATTAAAAATTCCCCATTTCTTGCTACTTTTCCCGGGCAGCCCCGGAAATCAAGTTTTTTACGGCAGGAATTCCTGTTTTTTTCAAAAATCTCGGGCTCAACAAAAAAGAGTGCCGTCGCTGTCGCCGGGACCTGCCGCAGCTTCTGCTGCCGAAGCATCCGCTGTGCTCCGCCGAGGACAGAGGTGATAACTCCCCGTTGTTCGGAGGGGAAGTGAAGTTGAGTTTTTTTCTCCGCATACCGTCTGTTATAAAGGAGAAACAGGTTTTACAGGTGCAACAATGTCTTGCTGAGAAGCCAAGAAATGCTTAGAGGATCAAAAAGAAGGACAAAATGGCGGTAAGAATCAGAGGTCGGGGGTGTAAGGTTGAAGGGCGTCGATCCCCCAATAATAAGGAACATTGTTTAAAAAAAAACATTTTAAACTTCTGATAGGGAAAACGAAAATTTGCTGAACGTGTTTTTCTCGAACTTTTAATCATAAAGGATGTTTTATCAACCTATGTCAATGGCACCTAATATAACATAAGAGGCGTATGTAAGAGCCCATGATTAAGAACACGATTTCCTTCAGAATAGGTTGAAACCATCAGTGCAGGAGGGAACAATTTATACCAACAAAAAAATTTTGTTTGCAACCAAAAAAATTTAAGGCGATCCTCCCAAAAAAATAAAGGTACAGCACTGGTTAAAGCATAAAAATTTGATTTTGAGATTGTCTAATCACAGGAGAGGACCCACACATTCCTTTTTGAGAAAAGTTACAAAGAATTCACAGATTCTTAGGGCGAAAGTTCCTTAATTGATTTAAAATTAGCGTAAAATCAATAAACAGGGGGGACGAAAAAAGTATTATTCCTGGTAAGGTTGACTATAATTTCTTCGTTCATCCCCGTGGTTTTGGGTTTTTGTAAAATGAAGACAAACTTTATTAAAAATTCAATATATTATACGCTACCTCCTGACTAACGCGTATAATCGTATCGCTGTGTCCATGATGGCTCAGTGGATTGAGCCACGGTTCTAGTGTACAGAAGGTTCTGGGTTCAAACCCCACTAACTTAACTTCCAGTTTTAGTGCATTTTACAGTAAAATTAAATTTAAAAAACAATCCCACTATGGATATTGCCCACAGTAGCTGGCTACGCTGTGTCCTTTAAGGCTCAGTGGATTGAGCCACGGTCCTAGTGTATAGAAGGTACTGGGTTCAAACCCCACTAACTTCCAGTTTTAGTGCATTTTACAGTAAAATTAAATTTAAAAAACAATCCCACTATGGATATTGCCCACAGTAGCTGGCTACGCTGTGTCCTTGATGGCTCAGTGGATTGAGCCACGGTCCTAGTGTACAGAAGGTACTGGGATCAAACCCCACTAACTTAACTTCCAGTTTTAGTGAATTTTACAGTAAAATTAATTTTAAAAAACACAATTCCACTATGCATATTGCCCACAGTATCTGTCTACGCTGTGTCCTTGATGGCTCAGTGGATTGAGGCACGGTTCTAGAGTACAGAAGGTTCTGGGTTCAAACCCCACTAACTTAACTTCAAGTTTTAGTGAATTTTACAGTAAAATTAAATTTAAAAAAACAATTCCACTATGCATGTTGCCCACAGTAGCTGGCTACGCTGTGTCCTTGATGGCTCAGTGGATTGAACCACGGTCCTAGTGTACAGAAGGTACTGGGATCAAACCCCACTAACTTAACTTCCAGTTTTAGTGAATTTTACAGTAAAATTAAATTTAAAAAACACAATTCCACTATGCATATTGCCCACAGTATCTGGCTACTCTGTGTCCTTGATGGCTCAGTGGATTGAGGCACGGTTCTGGAGTACAGAAGGTACTGGGTTCAAACCCCACTAACTTAACTTCCAGTTTTAGTGAATTTTACAGTAAAATTAAATTTAAAAAACACAATTCCACTATGCATATTGCCCACAGTATCTGGCTACGCTGTGTCCTTGATGGCTCAGTGGATTGAGGCACGGTTCTAGAGTACAGAAGGTACTGGGTTCAAACCCCACTAACTTAACTTCCAGTTTTAGAGCATTTTACAATAAAATAAATTTTTAAAAAGTGACAATTCCACTATGCACTTTGCCAACAGTAGCAGACTACAAAGTGTCCTTGATGGCTCAGGGGGTAGAGTCACGGTTCTGGTGTACAGAGGGTACTGGGTTCAAACCCCCCTAACTAAACCTCCAGTTTTAGTGCATTTGAAATTTAAAAAATTGAAATTCCACTCTATACTTTGCCCACACAGTAGCTGATTACGATGTGCCCTTGATGGCTCAGGGGATAGAGTCACGGTGCTGGTGTAAAGAAGGTACTGGGTTCAAACCCCACCAACTTAACCTCCAGTTTTGGTGCATTTTACAGTAAATTTAAATTAAAAGAACTGAGGATTCCAATATGCACTATGACAATTAGCTGATTACGAAACGTCCTTAATGGCTCAGTTGGTAGAGTCGTGGTCCTGCTGTACAGAAGGTGCTCGGTTCAAAGCCTACTATCCCCTATCTCTATCTGTCTCTCTCTAACCTAATGTCACAGCAGACCTGTTGGGAAGCTGGTGACCGAGTCGAGTCCGTTCACCCGTCGAAGATGTCGGGGCTCGGACGAGAGGAGGTCGTCCTGTCGGACCTGATCTGCTCCCCGGGGGGTCGCGGGCCTAGGGGGTTCTTCGGATAACCCCCGAAAGCCCCTTCGCCCTGGGGGCCAGCGGAGAAAGGTCCGGCAGGAAGCCAGTTTTGCTAAAATTTTTAGTCTCAAGGTACAATACGCAATTTGTGAACGGTCCCTTAACGGGACGCAATATAGACACAACCCCCCAAATTATGAAATTGCAAAATTTTGACCCCATTACCCGTCTTTGGCTCCCCTTTGTAACAGGGGCGGGTCACCAACTTTTAAGTTTTCACTGTGACCGTAACTGTGAGTTAAATAAATTATAAAAAAATTAGTTGTCCCGGCAGGGAATCGAACCTGCAACCTTAGGTTCTGCAGCCTGGAGCATACACACCAAGCCATCCGTACCTGCATCAGGAGCTGTTCTCTAATAAATATAAAGTTTACATATCCCTTTGACAGTTAAAATTAATTCCTAATTAAGTGTTCCATCGGAGGAAGGGAATCGAACCTGCAACCTCAGGTTCTGCAGCCTGGAGCATCCACACCAAGCCATCCGTACCTGCAACAGGAGCAGTTCTCTAATAGATATAAAGTTTACATATCCCTTTGACAGTTAAAATTAATTCTTAATAAAGAATTCCATCAGAGGCAGGGAATCGAACCTGCAACCTCAGGTTCTGCAGCCTGGAGCATCCACACCAAGCCATCCGTACCTGCAACAGGAGCAGTTCTCTAATAGATATAAAGTTTACATATCCCTTTGACAGTTAAAATTAATTCTTAATAAAGAATTCCATCAGAGGCAGGGAATCGAACCTGCAACCTCAGGTTCTGCAGTCTGGAGCATCCACACCAAGCCATCCGTACCTGCAACAGGAGCAGTTCTCTAATAGATATAAAGTTTACATATCCCTTTGACAGTTAAAATTAATTCTTAATAAAGAATTCCATCAGAGGCAGGGAATCGAACCTGCAACCTCAGGTTCTGCAGCCTGGAGCATCCACACCAAGCCATCCGTTCCTGCATCAGGGGCTGTTCTCTAATAAATATAAAGTTTACATATCCCTTTGACAGTTAAAATTAATTCTTAATAAAGAATTCCATCAGAGGCAGGGAATCGAACCTGCAACCTCAGGTTCTGCAGCCTGGAGCATCCACACCAAGCCATCCGTTCCTGCATCAGGGGCTGTTCTCTAATAAATATAAAGTTTACATATCCGTTTGACAGTTAAAATTAATTCCTAATTAAGTGTCTCATCGGAGACAGGGAATTGAACCTGCAACCTAAGGTTTTGCAGCCTGGAGCATCCACACCAAGCCATCCGTTCCTGCATCAGGGGCTGTTCTCTAATAAATATAAAGTTTACATATCCCTTTGACCGTTAAAATTAATTCCTAATTAAGTGTCTCATCGGAGGCAGGGAATCGAACCTGCAACCTTAGGTTCTGCAGCCTGGAGCATCCACACCAAGCCATCCGTTCCTGCATCAGGGGCTGTTCTCTAATAAATATAAAGTTTACATATCCCTTTGACCGTTAAAATTAATTCCTAATTAAGTGTCTCATCGGAGGCAGGGAATCGAACCTGCAACCTTAGGTTCTGCAGCCTGGAGCATCCACACCAAGCCATCCGTTCCTGCATCAGGGGCTGTTCTCTAATAAATATAAAGTTTACATATCCCTTTGACAGTTAAAATTAATTCCTAATTAAGTGTCTAATCGGAGACAGGGAATCGAACCTGCAACCTCAGGTTCTGCAGCCTGGAGGATCCACACCAAGCCATCCGGACCTGCAACAGGAGCAGTTCTCTAATAAATAAATATAAAGTTTACATATCCCTTTGACAGTTAAAATTAATTCCTAATTAAAGTGTCCCATCGGAGACAGGGAATAAAATTTTTATAAGCAAAAAAACTATGTTTAAAATGTAAAAGTCATTTCAACTAGAAAAGATAAGATTGTTTTCCATTCACAAGTTTAAAATTTTAATGAGGAAGTTGCATGATTTTTTTTATTTTTTTAATCGATCCCTCTTGCAAAAATAAGCTACTACCCAAAATTTGAGGCCGATCGAGAAATTTTGTGATTGCCAAAAAAATTAACAAAAATCCCCTTTTTAAAAGCGCGCGAAAACGCCAAGAGTTTGGATGTGACGTCATCTTATACTAAACATTGTTGTAAAGCAATGGAGTTGATGGTATTATTGTTGACGATGACGTCATCTTATAGTTTAAACAATGAACGTTTTCAGTCACGTATTTTTTTTCTCGGCTTTTAAATTAAAATATTTAATTATCTGTACATTTTTTTGAAAAACTGACTAGATATTTCATTTTCCATACAAAAAACCATACGGAACACTAGTTTGTTTTTGAAAATCTGACACATGCAACTTCCTTATTGTAAACGCTTTAGAAATTTTTTTTTAAATAATATTTCAATGACCCCTAACTGTCTTTTTACTCACAATGACAGCTTTCCTTTCTATCAAAAAAGTTCCTCAGAAGAATGACTTTTCAAACATCCTTTCTGCATTGCTTTTGAAGCAATGAACGCGCGATTGTTTCTTCCCTCGGTTAAAAGATGGCGCTGCAGGCGGAGGTTTCGGTTACTCCGCAAAGAGCGCGTTTCTTCGCAGGAGGCGCTTCTTTCAGAGCTCTACAGTAACTTTCTGGCTTACAGAGGGGAGGGGCCCTTTCCGAGAAACCTCATCAAATATAGCTTAAAATCTCTTTTACAATGGTAAAACTCCATAAAATTTCTGAGGATGAACCCCCAAACTCCATACAAAACTGTGATATCTATTTTATAGTGTTTTTTCCCTTAAAAATTCAGCGCTTATTTAAAATGGTCTTCTTTTGAGTTTTCTCTACAGAATGTCAAAATGGAACACTTCAACTCTTAAAAGGGAATAATTCAAAATTATTTTTGGAGAGGGTGAATACAATAATTTGGCGTCTATAAATTGTCTTGAAAATTCTGAGGTTTATTAGATGTCAAAATCAGCTGAGAAACTTTTCTTTTAGACTTAATTTCACGAAATTTTCTGAGGGAGGAACCCCTGACATCTGCTTTCCTTTGGCGGAAGCATTACCAGCATACAACTTTTAATACTTAAGCAGAGTTTCGCGTTTCTGTTATACGCGGAAAAGACCTTGGGGAACAAATTTGGGGCCTAAGCAACTCTGGGTTTTGCCCCATCAAGCCCTTAGATAGAAATATCTCTCCCCATTCATAAACGTTAGTTTGTCCATGGTTTTCCTCCGAGTATTAACTGATATACGAAACTAATAAATGTTACTGTGCAATGTTCATCCAAGGGGGGGGGCACTTTATCAGACAGGATCCCCTTATGGTACCATTGGGTATGGTACCCTCCCCCAGAAATTTTTTAAAAAATTTGACGTGTAAAAGTAGGATTATAACTAGTGATGGGCAGGTATCGATACCAAATACTTAAGTACTCGATACCTATAGGTATCGAGTGTATTCGATACCCACAAAAGTATCGATACTTTATTCACATCTATTTCGTTTTAAATTTTTCAATGAAGTAATCTTTATATTACCTACTGTAGATCAAACGCAGCCTGTTTCCGTTTTCATTTTGCAACGCTCAAACCCAAGTCGTTATCATCCGCGAGAGAAATTTGACGCGGCTAGGTTTTTCCCCCGCCAAATCCTTCGCCTCTATCCACCTCGTAGCTACGGGGCTTTTTGATGGATCGCTTTCAGTTTTTTGAATATTAGTCTGATTATGGATAGGCCCTAAAAAAATTGTCCCTTCAGGTTCATTTCCCGACATTGAAAAAAAGTACTCGATACCTAAAAGTACTCGATACCTATAAGTATTCGATACCAAAGTATTCGATACCTATAAGTATTCGATACCAAAGTATTCGATACCTAAAATTATCGATTTTGCCCATCACTAATTATAACTCATTTTGAGAAATGTTTTGAGTCTAAGGGGGCATTTATAAACACCATTACCTTTACTTTTTGACTCAAAATGTCAAAATATTAGGGATTTCCTAGAAATGATTACTAAAGATCCCCTTGTGGTAGTAATGGAGGGATTGGGGTCCTCTCCAAGAAAAATATTTTGAAATTAGACCTGTAAAAGTAGGGTTTTTACTCATTTTGAGAACCTTTTTGGGTTCCCAAGGGGGGGAACTGTCCAGAGTGCCACCCCCTGGGGTAATGTTTGAAGTAACTATAGACCCCTGAGAAGCTTCTTAAAAGAACTCTTTGAATTTGAGAATTGAAAGAAATTTCTAAAAATTTCTAGCTGGGAGTCCAGCTAAATCTCATGTCCCCATTTTGTTTAGAAACGTATTTCTTTACCTTTCTTAGCACACAATTGGGCTTTGGCGATCTGTAGATCTTCAATTCACCAGACTTCTATGTTCAACTTTTTTAAAGCTTCTTTATTAAAATAACTTGGACAATGATATTAATAGGGAATAACACATTAATACTGTATCTTTTTATATTTTCTGAGATTAATAATTTAATAATAGTCTTCAAAATTATATTTTTTTCATCTCTCAATTGAACATAATATTGAACAACAATTGAACATTTCTGGGAGAAAAAAAACCCCGACTCCATCGGTCCCCCTTACTAATTAATACTAAACTACACACAATACTAAAAATTTTTGTACAGTTGATGAACTTATTCCATTTTTAAAACACATGAAATCATGGCTGAAAGAAAACCACTTAAATTGACAAATAAATTACAATTTTGCTTATTTCACAACAAAAGTATAAAATAGAGAGACTTAGACAAAGTTAAAAAGTATTACTCTTCACTTAGTCCTTAAATGAATATCAATGGGGTCCAACATATTCAATGAATAAAAAAAAAATGTAAAAACACCTTTAAATCAAAGAGTGACTTTATTTTGGCTTAGTTTTTTACAGCACAAAGAATAAGACAAACTAACTAAAATTACAACTTAAATAAAAAAAATACAGTGAATTGACATGGTTTGCGAAATTTAAAGGAATTTTAATAATAAGGCTGTCTGCCTTATTATTAAAGTATTACTTTAGAAACTAATGTGATAAATTTTTGTTTATTAATATGGTCTTCAATGAAATTAATCATTAAGTTCAAATTTAACCATTTCAAAAAAATTTCTATTAAGAAATGTAATGTTCCAAAAAGGGGTTCCATTTACCCCAATCAACCCTATAGTATTTTCAAGTCATTTCAAATTAGAAAACATTTTTTCACAACATTTATATATTGTACAAAATATACTCCTCCTGAAAAGCAGGATAATATTTCTTTCTGTTCAAAATTGCTAAAACTCAAAACATTACTATTCAATTACTTAAAGGTTTTCACGAATACAAGCACATAGATATTCTTTAATTTCTTCAAGCCATTTAAAAAAACTAGATTTAGTAAAAGATAAAAATAAAGATAGGAGATAACGCCTTACACCTGTAGTTGGTCGACTTAATTTGTATTTGTATAAGAGAAAAACAATTACAAGTAGAACAAAACCCCAAAATAAACAAATAACTAGACCAGGGTGCGAAATTTCCGCTCGCTAAAACACCATTGGCGACGAGAAAGTTCTTTTCCTTGAAAAAAATGTTGAGTTCAAAATAAAAAAATGTGTCCAAATCAAGGAACCTCAATCGAGCGGCTCTGTAACAACTTCTAAGACCTGATATCAAATATAGTTAGTTTTGTTAATTTTTGAAGTGTATTTTATTGTTACATTCTTTTAAAGTTTTACTTTCCATAATGTTTCTGAAAACACTATTTTTTAAAATGAAAAAAAAAAAAAAAAATATGAATCCAAAGTAGTCAAAAGGCTAGTACCTGTAGAGCTGAGATTTCATGCCCTGAACTAGACAAGACCTCTGGTTCTAGTTAATAGAAACTTGAACTTTTTAAGATAATAATGATTTTGTAAAATGTGCGTCTCGGACCCCAAATATAAAAATATTGCTTATATAAAAATAGTACTTGAATATATAAAAATATTTCCAAGAAAATACAGTAATTTAGGAGTTACATGTGGTATTTTCCTTCATACAATTACAACAGGACAATTCGGGAAATTTTAGTAAAAACAGGAACACTATTAAAGAGAGGAATCTTGTTGATATAACATTAATGAAACAAATTACACTACAAGTTTTTTGTAATTTTAAGAATAATGGTGCAACAAATATCTGTTCCTTATTCAGGTCTGTTTAGTATTATTTAGTTCCTTGTTTAGATTTGTTGTTATTTAGTACAGGCACTGAACCTTAGCAATAATATTCATGTCATAGTTTTATCCAGGAGTTTGAATAAATGCCCAGAGACCAAATTACCCTAGAAATAGTTTAGGGGGAACAATTAAGTCCTCCAAATAATGCCTCTGACCTTAAAAGATGACAGTGAAATAATTAAGAATTAACACAGCAATGTTAATTATAAATGAATTCTGAATGTGAACTACTTCTTAACCATGAGTGAGAGTACAGAACATACAACTAAAGACAAGCTGAAATATATCAAAAGCACAATTGGGTCTAAAATTAAAACACAGCTTATAAGATTTCTCACAGAGTCCATACAAGCCAAGCAGTGTGTCTAGGTTCCAGCTTTGGTCAAAGATTTGGTAACCAATTGGTGTTTCTCAAGTTGGCCTTTAGCCTCTTTACACCTTGGCCAAAGAATACTTAATAACCATGTTGATCTGTTTTGCTCCTTGCATTTTTACAAGAGGACTGAAGCAAGCAAATTCACACTTTAAACAGTTTCCCAGGAACCTACCTAAAATGGAAAATTAACTTCATACATATTACATTTATTACATATTACAAGTAGAAAGAGTTCAGAATGAATAAGTGTACAAGCACTTTAACACACACTTTAACAAGCACTTATAAACACTTTAAATTCACAAAAACTGTCCTTTGGGTTTTTTCTCTTCTATAAAAATAAGGTGATGGCTATTACTCTTATTTTACTACATTTTCTAATAATTGTGTTACAGCCATGCCTAAAAAAGTGTTAAAAAGTGTTGGTTTCAAAGTTTCTAGAATTTCTCCCAAAAGATTTACCAAAAGATTTTCGCCAATAATGATGCAACCAGCGCCAAATGGAAAATCACCGTTTGTAACCCTTTGCTTGTAAAAAAAATAACAACAATGCTGTTCAGTGCTGCAATCCTTGACTCTTGAGTAGGCGGGCCGAGCGGCGCCGCATGCCTCATAAACCTATCACTAATGTTTAATGTTTAACCAATGCTTTTATATATGTAATTATGCTTTCGTCTGTGCTTGTTACTACGCATCTCGTTCACTTTGAAATTAGATTTTGATTGTATCGCACGCGCTTCTAATCTCTTATTAAATTTATTGTTAATTTTAAACTGTGTAGTCTTTCTTCGAATTTGAAATTTTGTCTTTTGGACACCACTGAACCACCAATGAACATTTTGGTGCATCGCGGCTCGGAAAATTATTGATTTTATTCGTGTAATGAAGAATTTGAATGAATAATCTTCGAAGGAATGTCGACGATGCTGTTTCGAAACAAAGGCCGTGAAGCTTTGCGATTCGGATTGGACTTCGATTCCCTTACAAGGTAAGGAGAACATTATATTAGATGCTCCAACAAATGGTTATATTTATAACTTTTTGAAGAATATTATTGAAGATTAGAAAATTTGTTGATTAGTTGATTTGTTGATATAATTGAAGAACTTTGCTTAATTTTGAATATAGAATTTCTAACTTTAGAGAAGTGTGTTGAATGTGTATGGATATAGATATAGAGATATAGTAGAATTTAGATTCATAGAGTTGAACTTAGATTTATTGATTATTGTTGGAGCATCACAAAACTTGAGAGATGGATGAATTGTCGAAACAAAAAAAGATTAGAGGCGTTATTCGTGCTTCAGTAACTAGATTTTTGGGCAAACTTGAAAGCGAATTTGATCAGTTAAATACTGAAGCCCAATTAGAAGAACATATAACACATCTTTTAGATTTATTCAAACAAATTAAAGAATTGGATTATTTGATTCAGTCTCTTATAAAAGTCGAAGGAGAATTCGATTCAGAGATTAATTCTGCTTTTGAATATAATAACAAAATAACATTTTGGAATGCCAAGCTTTCCGCACATTTGAAAATTATTCGTCGTAATGTCGTTCTCAATACTTCACATGAAGATAGTGTTAGATCTGAAGAAAACAATACTAGTAGTAGATCTCACGAAAATATCACTCAAGTTTCATCAATCTCTCAAAATCATTTGAAAACTGTTAAATTACCCAAGTTGAATATTGATAAATATTTTGGAGATCCATGCAATTGGTTGGAGTTCTGGAATAAATTTCAGAACGCTATAGATAAAAATGAAAGTTTATCTCTTATCGATAAATTTAGTTATTTGAAGTCTTTGTTAGGTGGTGTAGCCGCTAATGTAGTCAATGGATTTGCACTAACTGAAACTAATTATAAAGAAGCGCTCCGTTTATTAGAAGAAAGGTTCGGTAGAAATGATCTTGTCATAAATGCTCACATGAATAAGTTGCTCAATTTGTATCCTATAAAAGATTCTAATAACATAACTGGATTACGTAAACTTTATGACACCTGTGAGGTGCAAATTAGAAGCTTGGATTCTCTCAATGTAACCTCTGGAATGTATGGTCATTTATTATATCCTATATTAATAAAATTGATTCCAGAAAATTTATCCTTAGACTTTAATAGAAAACGTTTGGATAAACAAATAGACCAATTTGATGTTTCGGAATTATTAAAATTTCTCAAGATTGAAATAGAATGTAGGGAATCTGCCATATTATTTCAAAATTCAAAAAGTGAAAGGAAAAAACCAATTTATCAACATTCGGGTCCTAAATATCAGCCTAATAATAATTACGGTTCCCGTGACGCATCACGGTATCAAGGTCGTCCTTTCCTTCCATCAGGCAGAACTGTAGAGTACTTATGTCCGATATCGGAAACGGCATGCATCTACTGTGAAGCGAAAGATCATAATTCCGAACACTGCAATAAATTGACTGTTGATGAAAAGAGAGAACTTTTGAAAAAACAAGCGCGTTGCTTTCTGTGCTTACAACCAAAACACAGAATAAAGGATTGCAGGAGAAGGGAAATGTGTAATATTTGTAATCATAAGCATAATAGATCAATTTGTTTTCAATTTGACAAACCAATTGACGAGAAAGTCGTTACTGCTGTTTCGCACTGTCAAAATAATATTAAAAATAATTCGGCATCGAAAACTTCGTCTGGAGTTTTGTTACAAACCTGCACTGCGGTGATAAAGTCCCCCGCAAATGATAAGAAAGAAAACATTAGAATTCTCTTAGATAACGGATCAATGAGAAGCTTTATTAATCGTACTGTTTCTCAAAAATTAAAACTTCCAGTAATAAGAACCGAAAAGCTTTCTGTTTATGCATTTGGGGCCAGGGAAGCTACGCAAAAAATGTATGATGTTGTAAAAGTTCATTTAGAAAATAGAGATGAACCTTCTTTGAACATTGAAATTGAAGCACTAGTTACCGACCAAATTTCGTCCGCTAACATACCCACCCCTGACCCAAACGTATCTAAAAGATATAAACACTTAAAAAATCTACAGTTGGCTGATTCTTATAATTATAGAGATAACGAAATAGTTGTTTTGGTTGGATCAGATTTCTACTTTGACATAGTTAGTGGTCGAATCAAACGGTTAGATGGGAAACTTGTAGCTTCAGAAACATTATTCGGTTGGTGTATAATGGAAAGAGGAGATGTTAATCAAGAGTTGGTTAGTTTGAAAGTTGCAGTAGAAGAGAAGACCATTTGCGATCAGTTGAAAGAGTTTTTTGAACTCGAAAGCCTCGGAATCAGTGCAGAAGCTGATGCCAAGGATGAATTTGAAGAAGAAATAATGAAAAGTTTTAATGAAAGTATTTCTTTTCAGAACAACCGCTACAAAGTCAAGTTACCCTGGAAACCTCAAATGAAGCAGATGTTGGGTGATAACAAGGAAGTTGCCATCAGAAGATTCAAAAATCTTGAAAAATCATTCATTAATGATCCTTTGTTTTTTACAGAATACCAGGCAGTTATAGAGGAATATAGAAGGGAACAAATTATAGAACCCGTTGACGCTGGAGTGAAGGAAGGGAACTCTTTTTATCTTCCTCACAGAGCTGTTATAAGAAACGACAAAAGTACCAGTCGTCTACGCATCGTTTTTGACGCCTCATCCCATGGAAAAGGACAATTTTCTTTGAACAATTGCTTATATTCCGGTTTGAACCTCTTACCTGATCTTTTCCTTCTCTTATTGAAATTTAGGTCCAACAGAATTGCTGTCACCTCCGACATCAAAGCAGCGTTTCTACAGATTGAAATTCATGAAGAAGATCGGGACTTTACTAGATTCTTCTGGAGCGAACGTCCAACGACGGAGGAAAATCTTCAGGTGTTCAGACTAACAAGAGTTCTGTTTGGAGTTACATCTAGCCCATTCCTGCTAAACGCAACAATTAAGTACCATCTGAAGAGGTATGTAGAAACCTTTCCTCATACTTGTCAATTGTTGCAAGATTGCCTGTACGTCGATGATTATATTTTTGGTGAAGATACTGTTGACTTAGCACTAAATACATGTGAAGAAAGTCGGAATATTTTTAAAGAAGCTAGCATGTGTTTGAGGAAATGGAGGACTAATTCTCCAGAATTATTGGCTAAATTAAAAGAACTTGGATTTGAAGTAGAGGACTTTGAGGACTCTTTTGACAAACCGTTAGTTCCTTCAAAGGTTCTTGGAGTTAGTTGGAATCCCAAAACCGATGAATTTCATTTTGATACTCGCGGAATAGAAAACTGCTTATTTAAAGGCCACGAAACTAAAAGATATATACTGCAAGTTGCCGGTCGATTATTTGATCCCATCGGCATTTTAGGTCCCTTTACGATTCGTATCAAATGCTTACTACAAGAGATATGGAGTTTAGGGCTAGACTGGGATGAAAGCATACCAGAACAAACTGCCATCAATTTCAGAGAATGGTGCGATGATATTAAAGGGTTAAGTAATATTCGTGTACCCCGTCATTACTTTGCATGTGTCCTAAATCAAGACATTGACGATATTCAGTTGCATCTTTTTGCAGATGCCTCTCCTAAAGCATACGGGACAGTTGCTTATTTACGGATAAAACTGAAAGACAATACCGTTATGGTTAGTTTTGTTGCATCTAAAGGAAGGGTAGCCCCTTTGAAAACTCTGTCTTTACCAAGACTCGAGTTAATGGGAGCCCTGTTATCAGCACGGTTAAGCGATAAAATCATTAAAGGCTTAGAATTTCCGGTTACTAAAGTATTTTGGACGGATTCATCCATTACTTACTTTTGGATTAAGGGTTCACCTGAAAGATTTAAAGTCTTCGTAAAAAATAGGGTGAAAGAAATACACAAATACACCAATCCAACTCAATGGGCTCATTGCCCAGGAAAAGAAAATCCGCCGGATTTGATCTCTCGTGGACTCGCCGTGACTGAATTGAAAATCAGCGATTTGTGGTGGCAAGGACCACCTTGGTTAAAACAGGATGAATTCACCTGGCCCAAGAACTTAGTGTCATCAAAACACTTAGAATGTGAAAATCAAGAGACACTTGAAATTAAAGCAATTGCATCGCTTAATACAAATGTCTTGGATGAAAATCAGGACTTTGATAGTTTTGTAGCTAAATACTCCTCTTTTTCTAAATTGGTTAGAATAACTGCTTACCTAATGAGATTTATTTATAATTGTAGAAAAGTTGATAGGAAAGGGAGTAACTTAACCGCAATAGAGATACAAAATGCTACAGACGTTTTAATTAAGAAAATACAAGCTTCTGAATTTAAGACAGAAATCAAGTGCCTAAAGAACAAACAACCTCTTCCGAGAAACAGCAAAATTTTGTCATTGAACGTTTTTCTAGACAAAAATGGGTTTTTAAGGGTTGGTGGACGATTAAGGTTATCAGAGCTACAGGAATCACAAAAACATCAAAAACTTCTACCTAAATCCCATCACTTTACTCAACTTCTGATTAACTACTATCACATAAAATCATTGCACTCTGGAACACAAACTACCCTATATTTAATTCGACAACAATATTGGATACCCTCTGGGCAAGATAGAGTACGGAGAATCATCAATAAATGTTTGACATGCTTCAGAAATAAAACTAAAACAATTAATCAGATAATGGGTGATCTGCCTAGAGACAGGATAACCCCTTCTAGACCATTCGAAAAAACCGGAATTGACTTTGCTGGACCTATATTAACTAAACCAAATCTAAAAAGATCAAAAGTTGTTATTAAGTCTTACATAGCTATTTTTATTTGCTTTTGTACAAAAGCTGTACACTTTGAAGTCGTTTCAGACTTAACAACTGAAGCATTCCTAGCAGCATTGCGAAGATTTGTTGCTAGACGTTCAAAACCATCGATCATTTGGAGTGACAATGCCACAAATTTTAAAGGAGCAAAAAATATTCTGAATTCGTTTTTTGAAGTTTGCAAGTCAAACCCAGTTCAGAACTACAGCACTGAAGAAGGGATCCAATGGGCTTTTACGCCACCTGCCTCACCTCATTTTGGAGGCTTGTGGGAAGCCAACATAAAATCAATGAAGAAAATACTTTCGAAAATTGTCAAAACTACCATCCTAAATTTCGAAGAGTTGAACACTTTGGTTGTACAGATAGAGAGCATTCTTAATTCTCGGCCCCTGTGTCCACTGTCTGCGGACCCCAACGATTTACAACCCTTAACACCAGGGCACTTCTTAGTTGGTGGACCTATTACGTCTTTTCCTGAACCTCATACTGCTCCAGATTTCTTTTCTCCCTCCTCTAGGTGGAGCTTGATTCAGCAGATGAGAAAGAAATTCTGGGACAGATGGTCTGTTGAATACCTAACCCATTTGCAGAGCAGACCTAAGTGGACTAAGAGAAACCCAGATCTGGAGGTGGATCAACTTGTCCTGTTGAAGGAGCCGAACAAGACCCCCCTCGAATGGGCCCTCGCCAGAATCACGAGGGTTCATCCTGGACCAGACGGAGCAGTGAGGGTGCTGGACATCAAGACCTCTCGTGGTACCTTCCGACGGGCCATCACCTGTGTCGTACCTCTGCCCATCACGAGGGATGTTGGACAACCGTCCAACGGTGGCCGGGATGTTCAGTGCTGCAATCCTTGACTCTTGAGTAGGCGGGCCGAGCGGCGCCGCATGCCTCATAAACCTATCACTAATGTTTAATGTTTAACCAATGCTTTTATATATGTAATTATGCTTTCGTCTGTGCTTGTTACTACGCATCTCGTTCACTTTGAAATTAGATTTTGATTGTATCGCACGCGCTTCTAATCTCTTATTAAATTTATTGTTAATTTTAAACTGTGTAGTCTTTCTTCGAATTTGAAATTTTGTCTTTTGGACACCACTGAACCACCAATGAACAAATGCCATTCCATGAAACTTTTTATTTAAAAATTAATCACTCAAATAAAAATATTTAAACTAGTCTTACCAGTTTTAAAATTTAAAATTTCGTTGAAATATATTTTAAGATAAATTATGATTATTAAATAGACTTATAGTTTTTCTTTTAATAACTTGTTATTTACATTATATTTTGTAATAATTGGGTAAGCAGATCTCTTTTTGAGCAGAAATGAAGCTATTTTAATGCGGCGAGATTTGCTAGATTGCTTGGCGTGATTTGCGCCGGCTTTCTAGAGAAGTACCGAAAAAAGTACATTGTATCTCCTATATGGAAGAATCAACAAATAATAATATTGTGAACGGTTTTTGGTTTGTTAACCAACTTTCTTAAAAGCTACAATAAAATGGATAATCTTTTAATTTTACAACTCTTTCCATGGAGACTATTTGTGAACAACAATATTTATTGCATAAAACTTTTTTATTTTAAAATTAGATAAATTATTAAATAAATCAAAAAGCTATGTATATGCATTGATTTAGGTTTCTAAAATATTGGTAGGATTTTTAAATAGACTTGTAGATAGTTTATCTTTTAAAACTTAAGTTATTTTGCACATTGTTTTCTTTGTAACAATGGGGTGAGCAGATCTCTTATGGAGGAGAAATAAAGCTGTTCAGCAAAATGACCATAAAAAGAATCCATAGAGGATCAAAGGGTCATTAGAAATTTTCAAAATACAGCTTTTATGTTTTTCCATTTTTTTCCTTTTTAAAAGTCTTTACACTTAACAAATTATATCACTATTAATGTCCATGAAATTAAACAAAATTAAGGAATTAAGACTTAAAAAATCTCGCTTCAATGCTGATTTCAAGAAAAGTATGTTTATTTCATGATAAATATACTGGATGTAAGTTTATAATGGATTAAGGTTTTTGATTAAGAGCACGATTCTGCGATGAAAACTTGTGAAATTCAGCCGAAAGGACAGACTGTTTGCACGTAATTTAGAAAATATAGCTTTGTTATAATCTAATTTCAATTTGAAAACCAAATTTAATATTTAAAATTATTATAATAAAAATTTATATTTAAAAGAATGCATTACCCATTCTTGAAGTTCTTCATTCAAAACTTTCCTTTGCTTCCACTTTATCAAAGAGTGAAATTCACCTTCCTGTAGTCACGCATGTTCAAAATGCTGAAAAAAGCAAGACAGAAATAGTTTATATACTTTACAGACATTAAAAAAAACATGTAAAAAATGAATTAAACAAGTAATAGCCCATAAGGTAAGCTCTTTTTTTAAAAAAAAGATATTTTTAAAAGAAATAAAATATTTACAGCAATGTAAATACTAAAAAATGTCTAGGTAGTTATCCTTTATTTAAGTTAAATACTTTTCAAATATTCATTTCACTTTGAGGTCTTTTCAAAGGTACCTGTTTTGAGTAATTTAATAACAACTTGTTAAAATTATATAAAATATTTTAAACATTACATTTTTTTAAGAGCATTGAAAACAATCTTAAAATTTTTAATTTAAGAGAATATCAGAGAAATTTCTTTTCATATAGCTTAGAGCAAACAAAGATATAGTAGTTACTGGCCGGTGTCTGAATTTTAAGTGAACTTGTAAGTAACCATAAGTGTAACCATAACCTTCCATAGTTGTATTATAGCGCCTTTTTATCAAAATTTGCGCAACAGGCTTTCTATTCACTCTGGTTTTCCTTCCACGTAGTGACGTCATAGGGTCAAGAAACTTAGAATAGATTCTATATTCTATTCTAATATTATTCTATGCATCTGGAATAATTTTTTAGAATTCACAAAACTAATTTAAAAAATAAGAATAAAAATTAAGCTGTAAAAATGGCTTTATATTATATGGGATGTCCTTCTAGATTTAGAACAGGGATTTCTACGTATAACAATATGGAGAGGTCTTCCTCAAGAAAATGTTTGATAATTTACCTAAAACTAGTGTTTCCCTCCTCTTGAGTTAAAGGTTAACCTAAGCCTTCATAATCCCTTGCTACGCTCAGAGGAATTTCAGGACATGCAATCTCTTTATCGAGATATCAAGCTTCAAAATAGAAAACGACCAAAGCCATTCCATAATCCAAGAGGTAAATAAGGAGGTTCTGGGGACATTCCCTAAAAATTCTTTAATATCAATAAGCTAAATAATGTTCTGAAGCTTGTTTTTAGGGGATTTTCATGGAGCTTCGATTATACAAGGTTATCTCATGTTACATGGAATGTTGTTCTAGATTTACACAAGATTAAATTGTTAATACTTGCAGTAGAGGCACCCTTGGAAGAAATTCAAGGCACACTTTGAGATCCACTGTATATTAGAAGAGTTGACCACAGCAAGATGAAGAGAATCCAATGAAGAGCCAGCAGCGGAGATTTACAAACTGTGAGTCTTCGGCTTGATTCCATCCCTGCAAAGAGAAATTCTAGGTGCAATATCTAGTTATACGAGGACTGAATAAATCAATAGAGAAATATTCATACATGTGATTACACAGACAAAAAATTGGCGGAAAATATCAAAATTCGGTATCTAAATTTTTCTTCATTTTAAGTAGAGGGGGTCCATCGGCTTCTACTTCCCGAGATCTAGGTTGGTGGGTTTTTATGGCACATGACTAAGATAGGGTATAGCCCGAGATCTAGGATTCGATATGCCAGATTCATAGTGTTTTAGCTTAAATCTTATGACTAATTTTCATATCACTTTGATATTTTTTTATTTCCAATTTTTCTTAAAATTTAGTACTAGGCCACACTAGCGGTCAGAGTTTTCAGTATAAAACGATTGGAAAATAAGAATGTGGAATTTTAGTTTTGCAAATCGAATTGTTGGATTTTAATTTTGCTCAGCAAATTGGTGGATTTTCGCCAATTGGTGGAAGAATCACATGTATGAATATTACTAGCTGCATTATTCAGGGATAAGATGGACAAAACAGCAAAAAAGTCTGAAACACAGCGTAAACGACATTTTGCGAAAAAAAACTCCTTTTAGTTTCGAGGTTCTATGCATCTTTTTAATAAATTTTTAGAGTGATTGTTGGCATATACATGACAGTAATATTGAAAATTGGGCAGAATAAAGTTCCAAAATGGGGTCTGGGGGTCCTAATCTTGAAAACTTTTTGAGATTTCTCCTAGGCCTAAATTTTGAGAAGACTAAAGAGGACTTGAAAAGACTACATTTGGAAAATAGAGTTCCAAATCTAAAAGGGGGACTTGGGGGTCCTCCCCCAGAAAATTTGATCTTAAAAACAAGGTTTTTAGCTTATTTTGGAACAACTTGTCCAAATTTTTTCGGGGTGGGGGATTTGTCTTCCTTTATGCATGCAATCTGAAAATTTTCAGAAAAATAATAAATAATAATTTCGATAAAAATCGAGAGAATCTCATGCCTGATTATTAATGATCATAAATGCTTTGTTGTCTTTTTATCAGTGAAAGACCCAAGAATTTTGTATTCATTTCTTACCTACCTTTTTGCTTGTTTTAGTTGTGTGCTTGCATCACTACCACTAGTAGTAGCATATAATAATTTGATCATCATCCTCTATGAGAGAGTTCCTCGTAGAGATTTGCCATCTTCAGTTTCTCAATTTTGAAAGTAATCCTCACATTATAACTTGAAAGTCTTTTTTGAATTTCTTTTGTGCCACTTTCTCTAAATCTTCATCAGAAAGGTTTTTAAACGAGTCTTCAAAATTTTAAGACTGTGATGAGAACTTCTTCAAATTCATTTCTAATCTGAGATCGAGAAGATGCCTTTTTAGATTTCTGCTTTACTCCACTTGTCTGATCTTTATGTAATCTACTAAATGATTCATTGTCCGAGTCTCCTTCAGTACTGATGTACTTCACTTCAGTACATTCATGACTCACAAAGTCTGATGAATGATGAGTCTCCTTCAGTACTAATGTGTATTCATCTATATCAGAAGACACCGAGTTTTTCCACTGAGCGAAGAAAACTTCCGATGCAACTTTCCATCTCATTATTCATTAGGAAAATTAAGGAAGAAAACGACGAATATTGGAGGAAAAGCAAATACTACAATAGCTTTAAACATATTGATAATTTAACACACAAAGACAAACTTATAGCAAAAAATAGGGAAATAGACACTTTATTAGCCAGACTAAGAACCAAAGCCCTTCCAACAAAAGCAAATCTGTTCAAAGTAAAAGTAGTCCCAGACCCCATATGCAATACATGCAAAATCATAGACACAAATGACCATTTACTACTACACTGCAAAAAGTACAGCAAACAAAGAAAAAAACTTATGGAAGACATAAACGTCAAATCAAATGCTGTTTCAGATATACTTGACATAAATAACGAAAATAAAGACAAAAAAATAAAGGCACTGTCAGAGTTTCTAAAAAGCATAGAAAAACAGCTAAGCTAAACCAAATTATGGAATTTTTCTAAATAAAACAGAAAACAAATGAAGAAGACGAGGACGAAGCAACTCGAAAGAGTAGGCAAATGTCCCTACATAGCCAAATGGCTAACCATCCATCCATTCATTACTTACATTACATTAAATAGAGATTTATTTACATTACATTTACATACATATTATTTAAGGATTTGCTCAGTACTTACAGTGTGCTTAATACAGGGAAGAAAAAAACAGGCTTTTTTTTGGTATAAACAGTTTTTGAAAATTTTTTTTCCTAATATAGCAATGAACTAAATTTTTCAGCAACAATTCTTTTAAATCCAATGGTAAACATTTAACATTATTTGGATTAATTGGTTCTGTGAGCAATAATTCTATTGTACTCTGTTCATTTAGAATAAGCGCCTGAGAGTCGTAATGTATTAGAAGCAGTTACTCATGTAATTATCATGGGAAAATGTTTCTTGTGCAATGACAAGGTAGCATAAACAGTACTAGTTAAAATATACTGTAAAAAATTCATGAAGTTGTGTTATGAGCGCTATTAAGCGTTTTGGAACCCGTTTCTGGCACCTATTCTAAATGAACAGACTATAATTATATTTATTTTCTCCCTGCATTTTGCCCTATTTTTTCATACTATGTGTTACTTCCTCAAATTCTGTACTATGAAGTCTCTTAGCTGGACTACTATCACCCTCTGCGACATTTTTTCTTTTATTGTACCTATTAATGAAATCATCCAACAGTTGAAAGAATTTATCTTTCTTCTTTGAAAATTCCTCTTTTTCCCAGGGCCATGTTAAACGGTCCTCAAATTCCTCCTTAAATTTTATTATTTCATCTTTCGATGATATACACTCTCGAATAAAGAACTGTAGCAAATCCCACTCATCAGGCTGAATTAATTCTAGGCAAATAACTTGCCCCCTATCACTGAAAATAATTTTCCTTTTTTCTATAAGAGTTGCATCTTTTAAAATTAGCTTAAAATTATCTTTATCTTCAATCTGAAGTAGATTGAACAATAGAGAACTATATTGAGCACATTCATCTACAACATATCTTTTATGAGCATTGGGACTTTGCTGCCAAAACTCCCTAAAAAGCATTTGATAGTCGTAATCTTTGAGGCCGTCTTTCACTTTATTGACGATAATTAACAGTAAACGTTCATATTTCTCCTCAGAAAGAAAGTCCCACATACGATTTGCCGTTTCCATGAAGAGACTTTGCCAAGGCCAATCCAGTAAACATTTTAGCACTCCATAAGGGTGTCTTTTAAACACCTCCATTTGTTGCTCTTCGTCCATTTGCGAGAGTAAAAAACATAAAACATCAGTATAAAAAGAGTTTTCTTCAATGTCATTAGAATCTGCTATCTCTTTTGCAGTTCTCACCAACGACTCTTCTCTTTCCCTGGAAGTTAGTTTTTGCAAGAAATACTCAGTTGCCACTTTGTTGCCATCCTCTGCAGCACTCTCAAATGCGTATTGATAAGGAGAACACCTTCCTTCGATCATATTATCCAGCTTATTCACTTCCTCTTTTATATCATATGTCCAAAGAACCACTAAATCCTGCTGACTAACCTTTATCGGGTCTTCCCCGTTATAAAAAGATTTCCTGTGATTTTCAGGTATTTTGTTCCACAGTTCCAGAACATCATCCTCTAAGCAGTAAGTACATGCTAATTTGTAGCGGCTGATAACTTCTAAATTCTCGTCCTTCATTAAGGCTTCTGCCGTTTTCCTTAAATCTATTGTTCCTTGTGGTGTCCAACAAAGCTTACTTGGCAGACCTATGCAAAGGCAGCTTTTTTCTTGATGATATTCCTTCCAATTCAATATTTGTAAGCCTACTGGTTTAATTAAACCAATTATTTCTTCTTTTAAAGATTTAGGTAGTGAAAGTTGTGATACTTTCTCTATTACTTTATCTTCTATCTCTGCCCATTTTTCTTCTCTTTTATATCCAATTAATAGACAATTGAATTTTAACATTAAAGCCCTGATATTATCTTGATTCCACAATGTGGTGGCTACCTTTACTAGAGCTATATGTTTAAGTGATGGACAATTTAAAGTGTAATTCATTGTTTACCCCCTACTGAAATACTTACACTCTAACAAGAAAAAGACAGATTGCAAATAACGCTATAATAACCTTTTAAAACGCTTTAAATGGCCATATTGTTTATAATACACTTAACGCATGTCGGCAAACGAGCTAATTAGAGAAGCACAAGTAGTTTACTAACTCATGTGCACACTATTTCTTCTTAGGTACTTTTACGAAGCTGTGCTGATATTTACAATTTCACAGGTAAACAAAATATTTTGCTCACTAGGTTTTTGAAAAAAGTAGCGATTTTTCAAATCTTGTGAATGCACGACACACAGCCTACATCATTAGCAACTCCAAACGGAATGAATCTGGAGCAATGAAACAGCAAACAACAAGGCGGAAAACTTTTGGAGAAATGAATGGCGACTCTCTCTGTTTAAATATCCTTATTTTTCTCACTCAACTAACGGTCCTAAGTCCTAACTGGTCCTAACTCCTAACCATAACTAACACAACCGAAACGAAATCCTAAAATCCAAAATCCAGTCCCGCTTGGTTTGGTTGACTGATGTTGAGCTGTTCGCATCTATCAGTGTTCCTTTAGTTTCTTGGTTGACATCTTATTATTACTTTTTTTTACCATCTCTTTATAGTATTTAGAAATTCCAATATAGCTTTTGCCTTTTTCCCCCCTCTTCCTCGAAGGATCAGTCCCGCTTTCTAATGTAAATATAAATAAAAAGAATGTTGCCAATTTGTGACAAATTACTAGTTGGCTTGGTTTGTTGAATTTTCATGGCATTTTCATTAAACAAAATAGAAGATAATATATATCTGATTTAAAAATCATTAAAAAAACTCAATTTAATTGAATTCCCATCAGGTAGTTTTCCAAATAAAATGTGTAATCGAGTTTATGTTTAAAAATTTTTATAAGACAATCAAAAAGTTTTTCGTTCATGGTAGTTCAAAAACAACTCAACGCATCTACTTGCATTTTGCATTATTATTGTTTCCTGATTGGAATTTCTGAATCTCTTGTGTTTTAAACTTATGTAAGATCAATTATATTCTATCCAATACAACAGATTGTCCACATTTATTACCTAGACAGCAGTGAGTTAATATTGATGACATGTCATATATAGCCTTTGTCAGTGTATGCTAATTTTCTTTTGCACGATAAATTGCATAACACTACTAACACTCTCAATCTGTTTACAATTTGTGCTTTTCTTCCTGGCTAGTTAGGCTCTTTATTTTAACCATTTTTATGTGTACCAGGGGTGTGTAGTTAAACTATTTAAACATTTCCAAACCAAGACTCAAAATGGTTTTTCTTTCAGGTGACTAATATCATTGGTGCATTTTAGTCCAGTAACTTTTAAATCTTCAAAATCTTTTAAAACGTATAGAATTCAAGAGCACACTTTAATTTCAGATTCCTGAACAAATATGTAATTACATATAAATCCTAGCCCTAATTATTAGTAATGATACCAAATTGACACGTACAATTATAATATTTATTTATAAAACAATTATTTTACTACAAAAAGTTTTTTTCTTACTTTGGCATACAAGAGAGCAGATATATCGTTTAACGGTTTAACCCATTCTTAGTTCCATAAATTATGCAAAAAAAAATCGGGCATGAGAACTTGTATTGGCACAGCTGGGATAACCGTCGACCATTTGGCGACCGCGAAGTGGTCGCCAACTAGTTGGCGCTTATCACGCCCGAGGTGCCGATCGCCCGTTCCGGCCGCCATGTTTTACCACGACTCAAATGATAACACTTCAATGCATTACGATGGCTCCGATTTAAATGAGAAGAAATACACTAAACTTGTGAATAAGACTTTCGCAAAATGTATAAAGCATAGTATTAAAACAATAAACATGCAACTTAACATTGTACCATGCATTGTCATGTATCAGTATTAAAATGACTCGTAAGTAAAACAGCATGCGATAACAAAGGCACAATAACAAAAGTACATATAAATGTTATTCTTAATCAAATTATGGCTAGAAATAAGTAGTTATTAATAAAATTCAGAGAAATAACGTTTCGCTTACCGATTTCTACGCTGCTTACTTCATAGCGGTACCACAATAAACAAGATCTATTAACGAGACTGCGCAGAACGCCGTCACTTTTCCGGGATGATTAAAATAATTAATCAATCCAGGTTTTGTCTTTTTAATTTTATTTAATTATTAAATCAATTTAATTATGTGATTAATAATTAGAATATTTATGATAGGGCTGCCCAACCTCCGGCCCGCGGGCCAGATCCGGCCCCCGAGCCCTCTGAATCCGGCCCGCGAACGAAATTAGAACACCTTTTATTACTTTATTTTCCTGTTGTTTTTTTTGCTGAAAAAAATTAGTTTAAAAAAATTTACCACACTCACAAAGTATTACAACATTTTTCCGGACCTGCCTTCAAACCTATTCTCCTATTCTTTGAACTTATTTTATGCAATTATTTTTCATTTAAAAATGCTAAGTTGCAAAAATACTGTAAACGAAAAGTTATAAAATGTAGTTGTTGTAATTAAGCATCAGTTAGCGCAGTGGTTCCCAAAGTGGGCTCCACGAAAAAATTTAGGGGTTCCGCGTGGCAAACTTTATTTCATTAAAAAAATAAGAATAGTGTTTAATATATTCACATTTTCTTCAGCAAGTTACTTTCTTGAAGAATCTAGAGATGGGTTAGGTCCCGAGTAATTTACTTTTAGTTAAGGTAAAAACCAGCTTTTTAGTGTCAAATTTTCAAAAAATTTCTGGGGAAAGCCCCCCTGCCGCCTCTTTAGTATTTCAACATTTATTATTCACTCTTTTTTATAACAAGTTAATTAAAATCAAAATTCTACCTAAAAATCTGTCCGAATTTGGGTTTACGTGTACCAAAAACAGCTAAAAACCCAAAAATTTTATGGGGGAGGACCCCCCAGACTCCCCTTTGAAACTTAAACCTTTATTACTAAAAACTCTTCGAATATCATTAATATGTTGAATTGTTTTTTCTTCTTAGTTTTGTTCTCAATAAAATCAGAAATTGTTTCATTTAATATCAGATATTAAATTTTGAAAAGTCATAAAAAATATTCAGTGTTTCGCGAGCAACAAATTTCTACGACCAAAATAGTTTGGGAACCACTGAGTTAGCGCTTTTGCTTTTCTACTGTTATTTCATTTCTGGCCCTCCATACCTCATAAAATACCTTGAGTGGCCCAAAAAAGGTTGGGCACCCCTAATTTATGATATTGTTCTTCCTTTACTTCGGATCCTAAAAACCCTCAGAATGCGTTAAATCATTCAAAAGATATAATTCTGTTCTTATTTTATTATCTTAATAATCATCAAGAAATAAGAAGCGATTCATAAAATTTAAAGAATTCAAAGAAATACTGTTACGCTCACCGACTTCTATGCTGCTTACATCGTATCGCATAATCAAAACATACAAGATCAAAACAACAACGGGACTATTCAGAATGTTGTCATCGTCACTATTCCCGGATGATTCAAATAAAGACAAAAACTAGTTTGATTAATTGTTTTTAGTTATTAAATCAATTAAATTTTATGATTAATAATAATATTATTTATAATATTGTTCTTCCTTTATTTCTGATCATAGAATTTCGGATCTTGCAAACGATCGGAAATACGCATGCGTCAAATCTTATAATTCCAAAATATAATTTTGTTCTTATTTTTTAATTAAATAATTACCGGGGATCAAAATATGTATCTCCCGGATACAGAGCGTGCATCGTAATACTGAAATCGTAATAACTTTTTATAACATCCTTTTTCTTTGGTTAATCTTCATTTGAGTGAGTCGTGGGGAAACATGGCGGCCGGAACGGGTGACCTGCCGCTCGGCCGTGATACAGCGCCAAGCAGTCTTCCATTTGGCGACCGCATCTTCCATTTTGGCATGGTCGACGGTTATCCCAGCTGTGCCCTTGTATTTCTTGTGCATTTTAACTTCGATTAGGCTATCCTCAATATTAAAAATATTGAACAGGTAACCTAAGGATAACGGTTGTGTGATTTTTTTGTGTAAAAGGCAAAATTGTTTGAGTTCTTAGTTACTAACTTTCTTCCTACCCTATTATCTTTTCACAGAGGGTTGCTAATGAGATTTCACTTTTTTAAAATAAAAAACATTATAAATTTTGTGATTATTTTTTTATCTTGCATTTGATAGCCCATTGGCATAGACCAAAAAAGAACACTGCTAGACAATTGCCATAAGAAAAATATTTGATAGTTCTCGATTTATTTCATCACATGATTACACAGTTGGTACAGCTCTCGCAAAAAAAAAACGTTACAACATTGATCCATCGATGGATCAATACAACATTTTTTATTTATCGGGATCTGTACCTACACAATATTTCGCTCATAATGCATGCATGCTGTCATTAAATTATCATGTGATATAAGAAGTAGTGAAAACTATCAAATCTTTTTAAAATCTAGTTCCATACACTCCAACTTCTACGGAATTTCCGTAGTTGTTACGGAAATGGAGTGGAAACTACGGAGTTACGGCAACATATCGAAAACTACGGATCCAGCTTTTTTAATGATACAATATTTTCAATTCATAGTTTTTAATAATAAAAGTGTTAATTTGCATAAAATTTCCTTTTTTCTTCAGGAATTATTTTCATTTTATCAATTTAATTTTTAATTCTTAACACATTTGTTTTTATTTACTAATTTATGGTTATTTAACTGTGCTTTATTTAAAATGAGTTATAAAATACATAAAAAGTGAATTAAGGGCTTGTTATTCAATGCTTTAAAATGAACATTTTTTAATAAAGTTAATTATAATCAACAAAATTGCATTGTGTGTTGTTTTTAAAAATATATATTAAAGTTAATTTTTTAGTTATATGATAATTTTCTTAACTAATATTGAGAATATTTTTAAACATGTTATTAAAGACTAGTATTTTGCCCTTAAAGCATTATGCCGCTGCTAAAGACTACTGATTGAAGGGTTGCCAATGTTGGAGTAGTTCAAGTCAACATTTTAGATCAGTTTAAAATTATGCCAGCCAGGCATAACTGGTTGGTAACCTTTCTTCTTGATTTTTGTGTGGAAAGAACGTTATTTCACAAAAGTTTCTTTGCAGTTTGATGTCAACTGTAGAAGATTCTGGGCAGCACCCCCTATATGCCAGAGGTTCTTCAAGGAGTGCTTATTGGATTAACTTGAATTTGGTGAATTCAATTTTTTATTTAATTTTAAGTTAATTTATCTTTCTTATCTAATTCATTGTGCTAAGCCAAAACAAATTTGTTTTTAATTTAAAAGTTCTTTTTCTTATACTCAGTTGCAACTTAACTTGAGCCTGTAGAAATATGCCGAGAGCAACCAAAGAAAGTAGTTCCCCGCGAGGTGTCTGATTTTTGAGTGAAATTAAGAGCTTCAATTTTAAAATATGATTAGTTTTTAAATCCACGTATATTAAGCATCTTTTCATCCCGATATGCATAAAATGTTCAGTATTATTATTTTTTAAAGTGGCGTAGTAGTACAACTCTCTCTCAAACTCGCCAGCCAATAAGAGCTTCTAGCATCCCAGCAGGCTTTCTGTTCACTCAGATTTTCTTTCGCCATGACGTCAGGCTCAACTTAAGTTGCACTCGAGTATAGTTAAAATTGGACTCTGTTGATGACTCAGTTTCTTTATACTTTATACTTTCTCAAACTTTTTAACATCGCGACCCACTTTTGAGAAACAAAACCTAACGCGACCCACCGACTTCAGTTAATTATAATTAACTGAACTGAGATAATTATCTCATGCCCTCACAGAATTTTAACTTCTCTGGCTGAGGGGTGTTCACCTACCATTTAGTTACAAGGGTATGAAAAATTTTAATTGTAGGCTTAGAATGACCCCCAGAATAAAAAGGGGGTCTGGGGTTCCTCACACAGAGAAAATTTTAAAATTTAACCCTTAAAAATATGGTTTTAACTTGTTTTTTTAGCAATATGGGATAAATTGCAGTTGCATCATTTCCTAAGAAAACTCTTAAAATTTGCATTGATCCCCCCGTTGAGGATGCCAAGAAACACTGAATATTTTTTTCAAATCTTATTTGAATAACCGACTAGATTTGCACTATCAGCACATTAAAGTGGCACAAACTATGTATTTACATTAATTGCCGTTCGACAACAAGTAGTGTAGTTTTTCCTCAAGTTTTTATTCTTTTTACTATAGTATGGTAATTTGATAAATTTCAAAAGTTCAAATAATAGTTTGATAATTCAAAAGTCAGTAACACGTCTGTAAAACTATAAAAATATACTGTTAAATATATGTCCAGGAAAATTAACTTCATGTGGCACCAAAAACTGACTTGGTGGGGCTTTAAAATGATGTGCAGCAATACCGGGTCACCATTAAATTTTTTTTGAAATTTTAAAATTAAATTTTAAAATTTAAATATCTCAAAAAATGGTATTTTTAAAAATCTGAAAAAATTACCAAAAATAGTTTGTGTTGACTACTTACTTATGGCAAAAGCTTGTGATGGGATCTCAATGGGATCAGGTGATAATAAGCACCCAAAAAACACATGTTTTATGAATACTGTAAAGATATGTACTAATAAAGATATTTTTATGTACTAATTTTGCTTCATTGAGTATGTAGAATATGTAAAATATTAGAAAAGTTGGGATTTCCCCTTTTAACAAAAAAAACTAAGCAAATTTAACAAATTTTAAAAATTTCAAATTTTTTAAAATTTTTAAATTTTGTAGTACAGGCATGTGATACATGTCTATATGCTATATTTTAGTGCTGTTTACGAATATCAGGCCAACTTTTGAATAAAATTTAGAATAAGTGTGGAAAAATTGAATAATTTATCTTTAATTACTTCTTTTGTTTAAATTGCTTCAATTTTTCCACACTTAATTTAAATTTTATTCAAAAGTTGGCCGAATATTCGTAAACAGCACTAAAATATAGCCTATAGACATATATCACATGCCTGTACTATAAAATTTAAAAATTTAAAATTTGTTTAAAATTTAAATTTTTTGAAATATTTTTTGTCTTTTTTAAATTTTAATAATTTTTTGAATGATTCATTACCAAATATTGTCAAAATATTTTCTGTTCCATTTGATATAAGGATTTCACCCCCTGTATTTTTTTCAAAGTTTATTTGAAAAATTAATTATTAAACTAATGACTAGGTAATAAATTGGATATTTTTACATGTTATTTTGCGTTAAAAATTGTGTTGTTATTTCAAAAATTAACCTTTTTTAAATAATGAGGCATTTACCAAGGTTCTTTATCCATGGATATTAGTTAGATAGCTTTATAAAAAACCTCAATTTATGATCTAGTCATTAGTTTAATAATTAATTTATTAAAATAAACTTTGGAAACAATACAGGGGTGAAATCATTCTATCAAATGAAACAGAAATTTTTTTTGACAATATTTGATAATGAATCATTTAAAAATTTAAAAAAGACAAAAAATATTTCAAAAAATTAAAATTTTTAACAATTTTAAAATTTTTTAAATTTTGTAGTACAGGCATGTGATAGATGTCTATAGGCTATATTTTAGTGCTGTTTACGAATATTCAGCCAAATTTTGAATAAAATTTAGAATAAGTGTCGAAAAATTGAAGCAATTTAAACAAAAGAAGTAATTAAAGATAAATTATTCAATTTTTCCACACTTATTCTAAACTTTATTCAAAAGTTGGCCTGATATTCGTAAACAGCACTAAAATATAGCATATAGACATGTATCACATGCCTATACTACAAAATTTAAAAATTTGAAATTTTTAAAATTTGTTAAATTTGCTTAGTTTTTTTTTTGTTAAAAGGGGAAATCCCAACTTTTCTAATATTTTACATATTCTACATACTCAATGAAGCAAAATTAGTACATAAAAATATCTTTATTAGTACATATCTCTACAGTATTCATAAAACATGTGTTTTTTGGGTGCTTATTATCACCTGATCCCATTGAGATCCCATCACAAGCTTTTGCCATAAGTAAGTAGTCAACACAAACTATTTTTGGTAATTTTTTCAGATTTTTAAAAATACCATTTTTTGAGATATTTAAATTTTAAAATTTAATTTTAAAATTTCAAAAAAAAAATTTAATGGTGACCCGGTATTGGTGCACATCATTTTAAAGCCCCACAAATGGGCTTTACAATGATACCACTCCCAAGACTGTATTATAATTGGTTGCCAACTTACAGGCAATCAAAGATGTCAAAAAGTGCAGTTTTTTGAGGAAAATTCAAAACTTTAAAAATGTATAACTTCAAAAGTATTTGAGCTAGGAAGCTGAAATTTGGCATTTTTTCATATCTCTATAATGACTTACTGCATACCAAAAATCAAGAAAATCTGAGACATCAAGTGTGAATGAGTGTGTTGATTTGACGTGGAATACCCCAACAACTGTAATTGTTAGTATAATGTGTGAAGTAACAATAAGAGAATTGGATTTTTAAAGTAAGTTTCGAGTTATCATGTTCATGTGGCTATACTCCTTGTAATCAGAATTGGCGGTTTGTCACCATGGCAACGCAATAGAAATGCAATGGGAAATGACTAGTAGCCAACCACCCATTCAAATTACACAGACTATATGAATGGGTATGATTTGAAATTTGCATAAATAATTTTTACGCTGAACTTTATTGTTTTTGAATTTCAAATTGCTTACTGATTTCTCATATCTTTAAGACTTAGCCTAAAAATGTTAGTATATCCTACAAAAAGAAGATAGTGTATTTTAGGCACAGTTTCGGTGTATAAAGCAATTTTTTTTAAATTTTGCAGCCAGGATCACTATCTAGTTTCTTGAACTTTGCTTCTGATTATTTCTTTACTTACTTATTTAAAAAGTTGAAAATGTAGTATTCCATTTAAAACATTTTTTATAAGGATTGAAAATTTGTTTTTTTTTTTTCATCATTTGCTAGTTTAAGTTGGTTTTCCAGGGTTTTTTCCTCACTTTCAATCATTGCAATTGGATTATATCAAAAGTTAAGGAGAGTTATGCAAAATTTGGTGTCATTTCTGAGTTTTGAAATATTTGTTTTAAAAAATAAAGTTGTGTATACTTGTAGTGTATATTAGATTATAATTCGGTTCCAATATTTTTCAGGTTTCTTTCGATTTTATAAATGCAGAACACTTGTGTCTTTGGGTTTGGAGTGCTTTTTTTGGCTGAATTGGTTTACCAGTTTTTTACCATTGATTTTCAGGCATTTCTTTTTGGTCAACCTAAAGCAAAAGGCAAATCTGAAATTTAAACATACACCAATTGCAATCAATAATTGAGTTTAAAATTCATAGACTTTGTTTTGTTATGCTTTTATTGCCCATCTTTGTTCTCATTTCCAAATGGATACTGTTCCTCTTTGCTAATTGGAAACAAAGGTTCTAAATGATTAAGTTTTTTTTTTAAATAAGCTCTGACAGTGTTTCTTAGTGATTTGTTTCAACAATTCAAGTAAAAAAATCTAACCATTCCAACTGGGCATTAAGTATACAATATTAAGCCAAGACAATTGACTTAACAACTGGTGAATATTTCAGTTAAACATTTCTTACTGGTATATTTAAAAGAACAAGTTTGTTATTTCAATATTATTTCATCAATCATTTTCTATTATTTTTATAGTATAAATATTATTTTTATATAATAAACAATGTCCATGCAATATATGCATGCAAACCTTACCTCATGTGGTTAAATGTATACATACAACAGTTCAATTCAATAATTCAAAGTTAAAGGAAACAACAAGAATGGTTGAACTTTCCAATAGAAGTAAGAAAAGCATAATCAATATGATAAGGAAAATCAAAAGAACCAAGGGATCTTTGAATATCCACAATTTTGAATTACCCATTTTAAGTTATGCATATTGCACAGTACATAAATAATTATCTCTTATGAAATTCATTTTTAATGTAATCTCCTATCACCATTATTAGTGTAGTTTAACACAGTATAAAATTATTTTTTAAGTATTCAGTTTTAAACAATCAACTTACAAGAAAGACATTCATATGCATTTCTTTAATAATGATAAAATCCCCTACACTTTGTTTTGTTTTCTTTCCACTGATAACAGTTTGTTAGGCCTTGACCATTCTGAATTTTCTGGAATCATGGTAAAATTACAATCTCTAATACCTGCAAAACTTTGCACTATCAGAAAAAATTTATGCAGTTCCAAAATTTTGGGATTTTATCTCATCAATATCTTTTAAACCCCTTAACTGCCACGGAAGGTATGTTTTGTGAATGTTTAATGATTTCCAATATGTTTTCAGGAAGAACATGTTGACTGTTGTGGAATCCATTTTGGAAATTTACCAAGAGTATTCGTGAACAGAGGTTCTGAGGTAAACATTTTGCTGTTAGTTCTTTTTTTTTGCATTTTATTTCATGGTGCTGTGATGTGTTAGATTACAATATGTGTTGCATAACCTCTACTCAAAAGTATTTTAGAGTTGAAACTCATACTTTAGTGTATTAAGTATATATTTTAAGTGTTTTGAACAATCAAAGTGTTTCAGTTGGCATTCAAACTGTTTCATCTGCAATTATCATTTTAATTGCAAAATTGATTGATTTTGTTTAGGGTTAGCGTAACTTATAGTCTACTTAAGTTATCTCTATATGTTGCTTTAGTTGCACCTAAAAGGGTTAGACAGCAATTTAAGTTTTTAAAATGCAAAAATTAAATAGTACAAGTTTTTTTTATTTAATCTTACATTAGAGTAAATGATATGTTCCAGTAGTAATATATAATGTGAATTTCACTATCAAATAGAAGTACTGAAAGCAGATTGTGTTTTACCTTTTTGCTTTTCTGATAATTATTTTAGTTTTATATTGTAATCTCTGTGCTGTCTTTATACCCCCAGAATCAATATAGTCAAATTAAAAAGAAAACGTTAATAATTTGATAAATATTAGATAAAATAGAGGCTCTGAACCTAAATGAATTTACGTAACATTTATCATGGTAAAGTTGTTTTAAAAGCTTCTAGCATCAATTGTGGAATTTTGGAGGTATGAAGGCAACACCTTAGACATGACAGTCTTTCAAAATTATCATTTTTAAGTTATGAAAGTCAATGAAGAAAATATTCTTAAGCTGTATTGTATCAGTGCTTCTGTAATAATATTGCATTTCATCTGTTTGTGACATCTATTAGATTTGGTCACTCAAACAATTTAGATTAAAGATTATTTATTCTCTTGTGCTACATTTATTTGAATGATTTTCAATGACTGTATAAAAATCTATTTCATTTTATTATATAAGTTGAAGTTTTCTTTAATTAATAAACCAATCTTTAGAAAAAAGAATTGGATTTTTGGTCAATGTTGTGTAAGAAATTCTCTCATCTACTCTAATTCTGATCAGACTAAATTATAATAGAATTGAAAAGGTTTAAAACTATTAAGATCCTACAAATATATCGTACTTATAAGTTTTGAACTTTTAAATTGCAGATAAAAATGATGAATCAACTCCCCAAAGAATTGAACTTTTGCTACAAGATGAAATGGAGCACCTTGATGGGTAATTCTTAATCTTGTAATTACTACATTTTTCCAAATTTGAGTTTATGGCTCATAAAGTAATAACCAAATCAAATGCCAATAATTATTTTGCATATAGCAATATAATTTAGTGTTTCCCATTCTCACAGTTTAAACAACCACAATAGTTTAATCAATAATATCAGCATTTTTTTGTTGAAAAAAGTTTCCCATTCAATTGAGAAGGTTTTTTCTTTCAATATAAAATAACAATGGGGTGTGCATGAATATTATTAAAAATCTCCTTTTTAAAATATAAAATCTTCTTCCTTTTTTTTTCTTAGAAAATTCAATTGGCTTTTACATTGTTTCTCCTTTAAAAAAAAATTTTTAATTTTAGTATCATTAAATGTTTTCATTGCTGCTTATCATAATGTTATTAAATTCCTAGCATAAAATAATTTTTTTGTAGTATTTTAGTATTTATTATTCTTGTGATACTTGAAATTATTTCAATTGTTTGATCATTGCAAATGTGCTTTAAACAAGATGTTAACATTGAATTTGATGCAATTTATTTTACTGACATCAAAAGTAATTTGCAGGTTCAATTCCGTTATCCGTCCCATTAAAGGATGTAAATCTGTGCCAGACTAACAGAAATATCCAGTTTTTCAGGTTGTAATCAATATAATACTTTAATTTCAATATTTGGTCATATTTCTGTTATTTTGGCTCTGTTTTCTTATCCCAGTTTGACTTGACTGAAAAAAGGGTTTACAAAAATGTTTTTCTAATAAAAAAAGCTGGAAAAAACATCTTTAACATTTATTTGTTTAAAATATATTTTAGTTGTTTTTCTTTACCCTCACCACACAAATGCTTTAGAAAACTATGATTTTTTAAAAATTCTGTTTGATTTTAAAATTGAAATTAGATTAACAAAGCTACCCTGCAAATACCTTTCAAAAGGTTCTTTCATCGCAGAATCATGCTCTTTATCGAGCATAGCAATTTAGTGGTTTGTACCCGAGCCTTATATTTGACACCGACTTTTTAAATTCAGTGATCCCCACATGAACCTAAATGAAGTTATTTACTTGTAAAATAAAGTATTTATTGCCAAAGCAACTGGCAAAAAAATTCACATATTTAAAACCATGTTTTTTTTTATTTAAAACAAGTGTTTTAAATGTAACAATCTAATGTGATTTTTAACTGGACAGATAATGGAATTGTACCAGTTTGCTTTTACACGTAATATTCTTTTGACATTAGGATAAGTCAAACTTTAAAGAGTATTGGTTATTCTTCAAATTTGTGTTTTTCTTTAAAATTTATTGACATTAGGGGACATCCATAAATTACATGAGGTGTTTTTTCCAAAATCTGGACCCCCCCCCTTGGTGAGATTTAATGAGATTTTGCTGGACCCCCCTCCCCCCACGTGAGATTTACCTACAACCTTTAAAAATAATTTTCTATCCTATTCGTTTGCATTTTGTGCTTCAATACCTAAAACTTTTCCATTATTCATGATGTTGGGGAAAATGACATTATTCCGCCTAAAAATCACCAAAGTATCTTATCTGTGGGTATTATTCCTTTCTTATACTTAAAAAAATAGTTTAGGAACAGCTTTAGAATAGGTCAACTTTTGGCGACTGTTTCCAGCCGGCGCCAACTTGGCGCCGGCTGGAAACAGTCACTAGAAACATTGCAACCCGAACTTCCAGAAATCCGGCAACCTTGCAAACCAGCCGCCATCTTGTTTACACTGGCTCAAAGCCCAAATAAATAACAGAAACAATAAATACAACCGATAACATGGAGTTTAATAACTACCAAAATAGACATTTACTTTAAATTACCAGCACTAATAGCTAGAATGAACAATCTTACCTTAATTATTCAATAGAAATTTGAATTGAAATAATCAAATCTAACGAGATCCTACGGAAATAACACGCTGCTGATTCATCGTATACTGTCATGCATGGCCGCCGCAAATGGCAAATGAATGACAAGACCGCAGATTAAACTCAAAGCTGATGGAACAACCAAAAAGAGTAATGAATTATTTCACCTCGAAATTATAAAATAAAAATGAGAATTCATTTAATTTTTATTTTTCTACCGTTTCGATCTCTATAACTAGCGTATATTATTTTCCAACTAAAAATAAATTTGCATAAACATGACTGCCGGATTGAGCAATCTACTTGACATGACCAACCGATCAACAACCGATGAGCTGACTCGCTGACGTAAGCAACCGATAACCCAGCCGGCGCAACCGATCGGCAATGAAATACCGCCAACTTGGTGACAGCAAAAAAGTTGACCTATTCTAAAGCTGTACCATAGTTTAATTTCTAACTTAAAAAGTTGACGTGAGATTTTAATCGACCCCCCTCCCCCTTGATGAGATTTGGTGAGATTTTTCCAAACTCCTCCCCCCCTTTTTGACCTCACGTAATTTATGGATGTCCCCTTAGGGGCCGTTCAAATATTACGTAAGCACTTTTTTTGTCATTTTTAACCCCCCCTCCCCCCTTGTCAGCAAAGATAAGCAAATCTCAAACCCCCCCACCATAATTACGTAAGAAACTGCCAGACCCCCCCCCCCCCCGAAATTTTGACATCCGTATAAGTAGGTACTGTTTTTTTCCCTTGAAAATTAGGTGACTTATGCAAGGAGCTGTCGTTTTCGGGTGTAACCCTAAGGCAGGGGTTCTCAAACTTTTTATGTCGCGGAGCCCTTTTCAAGAGACAAATTCTTCGCGGAGCCCTTTTCCGAAATAAATTTTTCAAGGTATAAAAGCAAGTTACATAAAACCCATTGCTTCTAGAAATAAAAGCATAAAAGAAATTTATTTCGGAAGGGGTCCAAAATTATTCCTCAGCCCCTCCCATGCATATTTAACAGTTTAACGTAGCTTTTAAAAACATTTTTAGGTATAATTTGCATCTAAGATTATTTATTTGTAAGAAAAATTGTGACGAATTAAGATCAGAGTACAATAGAAGGGTCTGGGGGTCCTTCCTCCCCAGAAGATTTTGTGAAATGTGCTCCTTAAAAACAGTTTTTAACTCGTTTTAGGTACATCATTGTCCAAATTTTGGACATTCATTTTTAGGTAGGATTTTAATTTTTACGAAATTACTATAAAAATTGACAATAATAAAGTTTCAAGTACAATAGGAGGTTTTGGGGTCCTCCCCCAAAAGAATTTCGGAAATTTGACCCTAAATAACATGGTTTTAACTTGTTTTGTTATACGTAGTCCGATTTTCCGGGGGAGAGGCAGGGCCCTCTCGCCCCTTTGATATACACCCCAGGATATATGGAATATTTTGTTTACCAATTATATTTTATCATTGGATACAATGTTAATCTTTATTTTAAATTTCTGTGCCTTTTATCTCATTTCTGTCACTTAAATTTTGTCACTGCTATCACTTTTTAATCATTATGCCGGAGATGCATGAACAAAGGATTCATACAAGTTACAAGTTATAATGAGACTTGCGCTGACTGAAAAGTCGCTTCGTCTTCTTCTTCCTGATTTTTATATTTCCTTGTGTGGGCTATAAAGATTTTCTACATAATGTCTGCTATTGACTTTAAGAAGTTGATTATGGCTTTGGTTTTTTCCTTGGCATTTTCATTAGTCACTTTTAATATTTCTGTAAAACTTGTTGAAGACGTATTTATAGATTCTACTAGCTGATTTGCCCGGCCTTGCACGGGTGGAGTGTATTAATTCCTTTTTTAAAGTTCTCCCAAGTTATATGTCCGATTTTTCGAATCACCAATAACCCCGGTGTCCCGGTACTTTTTCATATTCCCGATAGTTCCCGATAGCTTCATTTCCGATTTTCATGTTCCCGATAGTTTTTAATAACCCGGTTTTCCCGGAAACTTTTTATATCCCGATGTTCCCGGTACCTTTTCATATCTCGGTGTTCCCGGTACCTTTTCATATCCGGATGTTCCCGCTACCTTTTCATATCCCGGTTTTCCCGGTACCTTTTCGTATCCCGGTGTTCCCGGTACCTTTTCATGTCCCAGGTTTCCCGGTACCTTTACATACCCCCAGGTTCCCGATAATTTTCATATCCAGGTGTTTCCAATATTTTTCATCCCGGTATTCCCGGTTCCTTTTCCCCATTCCAGTTCCAGCTGTGACATCTCATTCCATCAAATATTTATCCTTTCCATGTGATAAAAACAATCACATTGAAATCATCTCTTTTTTAAATCTAGTGTTTAAAATGTACCTTTTAAAGTGTACCTTTTCATATCCGGATGTTCCCGCTACCTTTTCATATCCCGGTTTTCCCGGTACATTTCCATAACCCGGTGTTCCCGATAATTTTAATGTCCCGGTTTTCCCGATAATTTTCATAACCCGGTGTTCCCGATAATTTTCATAACCCGGTGTTCCCGATAATTTTCATAACCCGGTGTTCCCGATAATTTTCATAACCCGGTGTTCCCGATAATTTTCATAACCCGGTGTTCCCGATAATTTTCGTCCCAGTATTCCCGGTGCCTTTTTTCCCTTTTTTTATCCCAGTTCCAACTGTGATATCTCATTCCATCCCGATTTTTTGTCTATTAAACATTTATCCTTCCTATGTGATAAAAACAATCTACTTGAAATCATCTCTGTCAATTGAAATCCAGTGTTTAAAATCTTAAACAGAATTTTCTTAAAGTATTCCCGCTATCCTTTCAAAATTCCTCAAAAAATAAATTTTAAAAATCCCTCGATAAAAAGTTTTCAAGTAAGCTTGTCTTCTTTTAATAAAACCAACTTCTTTAAAAGCTTCTCTGAAAGAGTAAAAACAGATTGCTAGTTATAATAAGAATCTAGTGATTATAGTCTAGTAAACCAATTCCGCTATGAAGCAATGAAATTTTAGCTCTGTTTCCTTGGAAACTTTTAAATTCTTGCTATTTAAATATATTTTTTGAGAAATTAAAATATTAAAGAAAGTAAATTAATTATTTTAATTTACTTCGGTTTTCTGATAACTTTTATAATATTTAAATACAGATATTCACACTGTTTTTCTTCATAAATTTTGTTGCAAATAATAAATATGTATAAATTTTAATCAGGTTATATTCATTCAAGTGAGGCAAGACGTCGCCTTAAGATAGAGAAGTAAACACTGCATTTTATGCATTTCAACAATGTGTAATGTTATTTCAATGGGTAAAACGGAGTCGAAAAAGCGCCGAAAAGCAAGGAAGGAGTCGTTCGATTTTAAAATCGTTTCTTTGTGCGCGTCTAATGGCTGAGAGGAAGGTCTCTGTCAAATTTCAAGCCAATCGGTCCGGCAGTTTTGGAGATTTCGTGATGAGTGTTATGAATGAATGAATGACCCGTATTTGGATTTTATATATATAGATAAGCTTTTTCCTTTGATTGGTGAATTTTTTGCATTGGAGGAGTAAATGATCATTAGAATCTACTTCATTACAGAATGAACATAGAGGACTTGTTGCTTTCCCAATCTTAAATAACTTTTGTTTTGTTAATAAAGTTTTAGTTTTTAGTTTTGCCAGAAGAACATCCATTTTCCGATTGGAGGAAATTAAATAAACTTTTGAGGTATCCTGTTCCAAATGAGCGAAGTCTGATGCATATTTGCTTCTTTTCCAAATTTCTTCTTCTTCTTTTATAATTATATGTTTGATGTTTTTTACTAAATCTTCAGGAGCTATTATTTGCTAGGATTCATACAGAAATCTATACATCTGTAAATTTTGTTTTCTTAAAAGTGACTTCTTTTGAAATCGAGAGCTGTTTTGGGGGGCTGTTAGACCATAAGTCAGAGGTACCTACATATCGAAATTTATTTACACATGGCCCAAAATCATTCCTTATCCCCTCCCATACCATAGGATCAATGTTAGCTTTTTATACATTTTTTGGCAGAATTTGCATCTTAAAGAACTTAATATAAAAAACGTTTTGTGTAATTAGGTTCCAAATGCTATAAAGGGGGGCTTGGAAATTTGACTCTACTAAAAACAGGTTTTCCCTTGGTTTTGGTACATCTACTCCGAATTTTTAAGTATGATTATAACTTTGCTGAACTTTATAAAAAAAGGTGCTGAATAATCAATTTGAGAGGTGGGGGAATGGGGTTCCTTGGTGTGCTACTATTCGGCGCGGCCGTTTCAGCGGCAGAAATAAAATGGAAGTAAAAAGAACTCTCATAAATCTTCTAAAAATTAGAAGAAGAAAAATTTGGTTCCGAAACGGGACGGCGCCCAAACTGCCAGCGCCAAATCGTCCCATCCCGGGGGTTCCTCCCCCAGAAAAGTTTTGGAAATTTGACCCTAAAAACAGGGTTTTAACTTGTTTTGGTAAACCAAAAAAGACCTGAAAAAGGCAAAAACCAGCAGACCTTACTGACACCTTACAGAAAGTTATTTATATAACATTTCAGAGAAAAGCAAATTAGAAATTATCAAAAAGTGTAGTTATTTCAAATTTCTTCGCGGAGCCCCCGAAAATGCTTGGCGGAGCCCTAAGGGCTCCGCGGAGCACAGTTTGAGAACCGCTGCCCTAAGGATTCAATAAATGAGTCGAAACACTACTTTTCGGGGTTAAAATTTCAAAATGTTTGGGGGGTCCATCCCCAGAAAAAAGTGCTTATGTCAAATTTCCCAATTCAATTTTTCGTTAAATTTATTTTTGGTTGAGTTTTGAAATTATTTATGCAAAAAACAGAGATTTCGAAAATGCAGCATCTTACGTAAGCATCACCCATATCCCCCCTTGTCAGGAAAAATAAGCAAAGATCAAACCCCCTCCCCCCCTTGGATGCTTACGTAATATTTGAACGGCCACTTATAGTCCATCCATTTCACATGCTTTTAAAGAATAGTTTTATTATGGCTTTGATTGCTTGTCTTTTCTTAACACATATGAAGTGAATTATACCATTTTATTTATTAGAATTAATTTGGAGTTTTTAATAAATATAGAAAATTGGTATAATTCAAACAAATGCATGCATTCTAAGATCTTGAAAAACACTTGCCAGGTTTCTGACTAATTATTGACAGCTTAACAAATGTTATGATTAGAAATATATATTGCAAAAATTAAGTTTTAATATGTTTTTGATTTCTTGACTTTTCTTAACACTTATGAAGTGCATGGCTACCAATCATTATACCATTTCTTTTATTAGAAGATATGTTCAATTGTAGTTTTTTTAACAAATATAAATATATGAGTTTAAACAGGCATTTGTGGAAATAGCGTAATTCAAACAAATACATGCTTTCAAAAGTCCTGAAAAACACTTCAAATATGCCAGGTTTCTAACTAATTTTTGACAGGTTAATGCATATTATCGGTAGAAATATTGCAAAAATTAATTTTATTTAATTATGTAATTAACTCCATTTTAAAGGAAATAGGAATTGCATGTAATTCTGTTACCAAAAAAGTAGTAAAGTTTTATTTATTTTAAGAAAATTTTTTATATAAAGTTGATCTGTTTTTTTTCACTTTATAAAATTCAATTGAAAGTATTGTTTAGTATACAATCAGTAACAAGTGTTTTTAGAGGTTAATATATAGTTAAATCACATAACAAAGTAAAAAAACTTTTACATATTCACAGAAACTTGACTAATTACAACTTTCACCTTTCATCAATTTTTACACTAATTACCTTGTCTTTTCTCTGCAATTCCATTACCAAGCATTTAAAAATTTGTAAAAGCTATTAATTATTTTTGAATTATTTCAAATGCATAGTTTGTTTTCTATGACTGTATTTAATCTGAATATTATTAATAATAATTCAAATTGAAGTAAAAAGTTGCTCTGATTTGAAATTTTTTTTTTGTATTTACTTTCTTTAAATGCAACTAACTTCAAAAGATGTTCATTAATTTTTGGAATCCATAATTAAAGAGTACTCCAATTCACAAAGATAGTAGTACTTGAATGATATTTTTTGTAATATGTTTATTTGAAGTTGTTAAACATATACAAGTCTACTGAATGAAAGATTTGAGTTATCTGTTGAAAACACTGCTTGCCTTAAACAGTACTTGATGTTTAAAACAAATTATTTTTTCCTAGACTGAGTGGCGTTTGTTCGTGCATGATCATTTAGTGACATCACTTACAAACGCTTCTCGGTTGATATGCTCCTGGAAGACCTTCCATTTTATTAAAACGGTAAATTGTGTTGCCTCTTCTGAAACAAAATTTCTCTCTTTAGAGGAGGCGTTTTTGGAGGTTAATATGGAGTTTAATCACAGAAAACAACTCAAATAGATTCAAAGAAATTTTATCTTGACTAAACTTTTAACCTCTTGTCTTTTATTCTGTAATTCCATTACCAAGCATTTAAAATATTTAAAATGTTTTGAATTCTTTCCCATTTTGTTTCTGTAAAAAAAATCGGAACAGAATAATAATAACTTGGTCAAATAAAAAAATTGTGAATGTTGTTACCAAAGAATTTCTCTTGTTGCATCTACTGTACAGACTTCCTTTAAATGCAACTAACTTTAACCCTTGAAATTTCATTTGTTTTCAAGGGAGAGTTTTATTTGTTTTAATCTCTTCAATTTGAATGGGAAAAGTTTGTTTCTAATAGTTCAATTTCTCTGTTGGCTTTAAAAAAAAACATAAATGGGATTTTTGAAATTGTAGAACAGATGTATAACTACTTAAGTTTTTCTGTGTTTCCTTAAACAGTTGTCTTCTGGAGTAGTTGCAGTAAAAAATTTGTAGAGGTAGATCTTTGCTCATAAATGGCTTTCTACTTAAGGGGACTCAGTACCAAACTTTTTGTCAAATTTTCGAATTAAGAGATTTTGCCATAAAAATGAAGATACTACCCTTAGAATTATAATGATATGAGGTTTTTAAATATAAAAATTGTGAGGTTTTCTGACCCAAAGATAGGCTCGCTGAAGCATAGCTTTCAACCTTTAAACAGGTTTTTCTTAAAACAAGATTTTTATCGTTTAAAATCCTAAGGCTTTTTTTCTAATTGTCCAAATCACTTAAAACTTGGTGGTCATTATCAGTAATGTATGTTAAACAGCTCTACGTTTGGATTTTAAAATATATTTATTACAAAATTTTTTACAAAGCAAGAAAGTATAAAATTAGCATATTTTTTCAAAAAAAAAGTCAAATTTCAGATTTTATTTTATTTTTCTAAAACTCTTGTAGATATTTAAATTTCTTAGAGCTAACAATACATGGTGGATTTATGTTGATAAAAAATATCAAGTGAAAAGAGTGTATATTAAAGGAGGAGTAGCATTTTGAAGTAGGGTAATTTTGGCCACTTCTTTTAAATTTTTGAAGTAAATCAAATTTTGAATTTGCTTTTTGTGCTAAATATGAATTAGTGTAAAGTAAATACATAATTTAACACCTAAAAAGATAATTAAATCCTGTTAATAGAGTGAAAAACGTTTTTGGTACTGAGTCCCCTTAACGACTTTATACAGGGTAAAACGAATCTATAAGAAGAACTCTATAAGAATGGCTTTAAAGTACTTGATTTTTTCCCTTACAGAAGAACTATGCTCAAAACATTTCCTAGACTGAGTGGCGTTTGTTCGTGCATGATCATTCAGTGGCATCACTTACAAACGCTTCTCGGTTGATATGCTCCTGGAAGACCTTCCATTTTATTAAAACGGTAAATTGTGTTGCCCTATCTGAAAATAAATTTCCCTCTTTTATATTTCTGTGTTTTACACCAATTACTTGCCTTTGTTAGAAATGTTTTATAATGTGATTTATTTTGTGTTTCAAAAGTAGATTACTTTGAGAAATTAGTCGTAATATTTAGCTTTATTTTGAGAACTAAATCATAGTTTCTATTTAACCCTTTCACGGGCCATTTTTTCTAGTAATGTTAGGGTGATTTGTTTTTAAAGAGAAATTCATGTAGCTAATAACCTAAAATTAATTTTATTATTAAGATTTTTTTTTGTGGAAAGTATGTTTCCCCCACTGGGAGCTATTCAAATGTAAGACATCTTATGTTTTGCATTTCATGATATTTTTAAAATATCAGTTTCAAATACTAAAATCTGCAAAACGAATTATAAATTAGATATGTTTTGTGTGTTTTATATGTTTGGTGGGAAGTATACTACCCACGGCCTTATAAAGGGTTTAAATAGTCTCCATGGAAACGATGATGCAAAATCAAATGATGATCATATTGTAGCGTTTAAGGTACGGACTTGGAAAAAGTTGTACCCTTCCCCCGAACCTAATAGAATTTCCCCAAACCTTATGTATTGCTCCTAAGGAGCTGGCAGGGGCTTCCCCCGAACCAGGTTCATAGGTTCGGGCACTTTTTCCAGGTCCTATATTTGTTTAAGGTATCCGCCTACCTTTGAAACCATTTTTTTAAATACTTGATTTACAAAATTTGTTTTTCAATTTTTAGTTTAAATGTACATCAAAACATTGATTAATGCTAAAGAAAAAATATTAATTATATTATTTTCTAAAATATGGGGTAATTATTGTAAAATTTAAGTGAATTTTTATAAAACCCCTCTCACTCTTGCCCAAAAACTATTACCCCTATATAAATTTCCTTTGGACGCAAGTATCGTATAACCACGGCTTACTTGATACTACTACAGGCTGACCGAGATGCGGAAATCTTAAAAATGTAGATGGCGCAAGCTAGCATCTAGCAAAGCAAATCCACAGAGTTGAAGGCGGGGCTTAATGGCTCAAAAACATTTCTTTGGCGAGAAAATAGAGAGATTTATTCAAAAGCTTGGTTTACGTGCTACGTAATTTTCAAAATGTTTACCAGTATGATATTTGATTATTCTTATAAAACCTGACTAGAGTCACCATGAAGTTCACATGAGAACTCGTGAAAGGACAAATCCTTAAGAGTGTTACAATCTGATGGGCAGTTTAAAACGCACCAAGACTTCATTTTTTCATCTTAAATTGTAAAGATAATATTTACAAAAATTTGTTTTTAAGATTTCAATAAACAAAAATAGAAATTGACATGTTATAGCACATAAATTTAAGATATCTTGTTTTTTCTAAGATTAAAATCGCAAAATTCCCTTTAAAATTTGTTTAGATTGAAAGAAATAAAATAGGCTTTTTAAAAGTAGAATAAAAAATCCAATTGTATCCCCAAAAAAAATCCCCTCTCACAAATTAAACGTTTTTTAATGAATCGAAAATAGTAATTTATTTATTCAAAAATAATATTTCACCGTTATTTTTCAAAATTTAGCATTTCTTATTTTAAAAATATGAACTAGTAAATTTGTGTGGTAGGTTGTCATAATGTTAAAGTTTGCCAAATTAATCGTACATAAAGTCACGATCGCCAACAGTCAGCAGTTACGTCATGAAAACACGCCTTTGTTTTTCCTTATTTGTCAGTGGTGTTATCCTATTGGTTAGGACGTTATATACCCGATTGGTGGCAAGTGGCAAAAGTTGTCAAAAGTTTTAATAATTCAAAACTCGGTCAGCCTGTAGTAGTATCTAGTAAGCCGTGGTATAACACTTATCTTCAGAATGGACTATTATCTAAGACATATTCGAAATGTAATTGCTTTACAGCATAAAATGTAAAGGTAAGTGAAAAATTTCAAAATTTCTACAACCCTTTAACAAAAAAAAACAATAAAAACAAAAATAATAAACTTGCATAAAAATCTGTAGTCCATCTGGTTAATAACAGTATGATTAATGTACTGTTAAAATTTGGAGTGAATATCTTGGATAGTTTTTGAGTTATGTAAATAGTGGAGGGTTTTTATGCAAAATTTAGTTCTGAGAAAATAAGCTTTTAAGTTTATATTTGTATAAGATCGCAAACGACTATCTATTTTTAAAATGCTTTTCTTATTCACCTACGAGTAAAATGAAAACCGTTTTGGAAAGATAAAAGTCTAAACTGAAAATGTAAGAAACAAATTTTCGAGGAAAAGGTCGAAGATCGTCATTTTAGGGGTGGCGGATACCTTAAGAAAGTTGGTTGACACAAACCACAAAAACTATCTAATACTAGCTGATATGCTCGGCCTTGCACGGGTGGAGTTATAGCTGTAGGACCTTTTTTTTTTAATTTTTAATGTATATTTTATACCTTATTTTACCCAAATGAAAGGTATTAAAATCCATCCAGTTCCCAAGCATTTTAATAATATTTGAACAATATCTACATTTCTCTCTCCCAATCTCCCAAAATTACTTAAAATATGCCCATTTAGAACCCTTGATTAATCATACAGGATTTTAATTTACTTTTTCTGTGAAATTATTCAATAACTAAAGCGTATTCCATTTTGCATTAGGAAAAAATCTCTCTTGTTAAAAGGGCTTTCACATTTTCAGTTGTTTTTATTTGTAAATCAACTTTCTTGAAGCTACAATAAATGATCGTTTTTTTATTTACATATTCGTTTCCATGGAGACTATTTTAACAACAATGACACTTTTTATCTAAAAGCTAGATTAACTTTCAAATAAAAATATTTTAAGTTATACTTAATTGCATGTTTTAAAATTTTAAATTTCATTTAATCTGAACAGATCTCTTCTGGAGGACAAATAAAGCAATTTCAGCATAATGACCATAAAAAGGGTCAAAAGAGAGCCAAGGGGTCATTCTAGAACTTTGAAACATAGCTTATGTTGTTTCTTGAGTTTTTTACTTAGGTACTGACATACCGCCAGAAGAAGAGCTATTGACGTCATACGATGATGCTGCGGTTGTTATAGAAACGGACTATTCCACTGAATTTCGGGGGTGATGATGATTCTTTTGGCGCTGAAATAAATGTTTTGCGCCAAATCTGAATGGCTATTTTTCAACTTTATACTTCTTTCGATTCTAGAGTCACGGATTGGAATTTCCTTACATTTTTAGATCTAATCTGATTTGTTACACCTGATAAGATCTATTTCAACTCATCAGATCTATTTCAACTGATCTTTCATATAATCTGATCTATTTAATTTAATTTTATATTATCTGATTTACATCATCTTACCTGATTTGATTTAGGATATTTTGTAATTTTTTTTGGATTTAATCTGATCTATATCAACTGGTCTGATCTATTCCATATCTGATCTGATCTTAGATATTTTGTTAATTTTTGCATTTAAGTTCAGTTTGCAGAGAATAAGTTCAATGAGCAAATCTTTGTGAGGATTTCGAAGCGATCCGAAAGGTCCTGCATACGCAGCTTGGTGAGCGTTAGCGAGTAGGGGGAGGTAGCTCCCTAATCTTATAAAAAATATCAAAAAGATAATGAATACATATTTTTTATATTTTGTCACTTCACAAGTTTCTAACCCCTTATTTAAATTTCTCAAGTATGATGATTAAGTTATTAAATTTACAACTAAAGTTATATCAGCTATATAAAACTGAATATAACTAATTCCCTCAAAATAGCAATATAAAGGCATACTAAACGATAAAAAGTTTTCATGTGAAAAAGTATTTCCGATTTTTTACTGACGAGAAATTTCGAAGATAATCAATAATTTAATGTAGTTTAATAAAAGTTTTCTCATTCGCCAAATGTACGCTTAAAATGCCAAATATTGCAGTTAAATTCATACCAGCTTCCCTCTTCTTTTGGACTTGTCTACTCACGGCAACCCTTTTCATAGCTCTTCTCCTCGCGGTATGTCTATATACCAAGTTTGGTCCCGATCGGAAGAAAACTGTGGATTTGTATAGAAGACAAACAAAAACACACATATTGAATTTTATTATATTAGATGTATTTAAATAAAGATGTTTTATATGATGTCAACCTGTTTTATCACTCTTTTTTCAACTTTTACAATACTTGTCAACTACTAGTCAAACTTGGAATAAATGCCAAGAGAATAAAGTTCTGCTCTTAAATAGTTTTGTTAATTAATTACTTTTAAAAACCACTAACTTAACTTCCAGTTTTAGTGTATTTTACAGTTAAATTAAATTTAAAAAACTGACAATTCCACGATGCACTTTTTCCAGTAGCTGGCTACGAAACGTCCTTGATGGCTCAATTGGTAGAGTCAAGCTGCTGGTGTACAGAAGATACTGGGTTCAAACCCCACTAACTTAACTTCCAGTTTTAGTGCATTTTACAGTTAATTGAAATTTAAAAAACTGACAATTCCACGATGCACTTTTTCCAGTAGCTGGCTACGAAACGTCCTTGATGGCTCAATTGGTAGAGTCAAGCTGCTGGTGTACAGAAGATACTGGGTTCAAACCCCACTAACTTAACTTCCAGTTTTAGTGCATTTTACAGTTAAATGAAATTTAAAAAACTGACAATTCCACGATGCACTTTTTCCAGTAGCTGGCTACGAAACGTCCTTGATGGCTCAATTGGTAGAGTCAAGCTGCTGGTGTACAGAAGATACTGGGTTCAAACCCCACTAACTTAACTTCCAGTTTTAGTGCATTTCACAGTTAAATGAAATTTAAAAAACTGAAAATCCCACGATGCACTTTTTCCAGTAGCTCGCTACGAAACGTCCTTGATGGCTCAATTGGTAGAGTCAAGCTGCTGGTGTACAAAAGATACTGGGTTCAAACCCCACTAACTTAACTTCCAGTGTTAGTGCATTTCACAGTTAAATGAAATTTAAAAAACTGAAAATCCCACGATGCACTTTTTCCAGTAGCTCGCTACGAAACGTCCTTGATGGCTCAATTGGTAGAGTCAAGCTGCTGGTGTACAAAAGATACTGGGTTCAAACCCCACTAACTTAACTTCCAGTTTTAGTGCATTTCACAGTTAAATGAAATTTAAAAAACTGAAAATCCCACGATGCACTTTTTCCAGTAGCTGGCTACGAAACGTCCTTGATGGCTCAATTGGTAGAGTCAAGCTGCTGGTGTACAGAAGATACTGGGTTCAAACCCCACTAACTTAAATTCCCGATTTGGTGCATTTTACTGTACAATTAAATTTAAAAAACTGACAATTCCACAATGCAGTTTGCCCAGTAGCTGCCTACGAAGTGTCCTTGATGGATCACTGGGTAGAGTCACGGTGCTGGTGTACAGAAAGTACTGGGTTCAAACCCCACTATCTTAACTTGCATTTTACAGTTCAGTTAAATTTAAAAAAACTGGCGATTCCGGTTTACAATTTGACTACTGACTCGTTGTGAAAAGACCTTCATGGCTTAGTAGGTAGAGTCACGGTCTGGTGTACAGAAGGTACTGGGTTCAAATCCCACTAACTTAAATGCCCGAATTGGTGCATTTTACTGTAAAATAAATTTTTAAAAAATGACAATTCCACCATGCAATTTACCCAGTGGCTGCCTACGAAGTGTCGTTGATGGCTCAGTGGGTAGAGTCACGGTTCTGGTGTACAGAAGGTACTGGGTTCAAACCCCACTATCTTAACTTCCATTTTTAGTGCATTTTACAGTTAAGTTAAATTTTAAAGAAATTGGCGATTCCGCTTTACACTTTGACTACTGACTCGTTGTGAAAAGACCTTCATGGCTTAGTAGGTAGAGTCACGGTTCTGGTATACAGAAGGTACTGGGTTCAAATCCCACTAACTTAAATGCCCGATTTGGTGCATTTTACTGTAAAATTAAATTTTTAAAACTGACAATTCCATAATGCTCTTTGCCCAGTAGCTGCCTACGCAGTGTCCTTGATGGCTCAGTGGGTAGAGTCACGGTTCTGGTGTGCAGAAGGTACTGGGTTCAAACCCCACTAACTTTAATTCCCGTTTTGGTGCATTTTACAGTTAAAATTAAATTTAAAGAACTGAGAATTCCAATATGCACTACGACTATTAGCTGATCACGAAACGTCCTTACTGGCTCAGTTGGTAGAGTCGTGGTCCTGCTGTGGTGAAGGTGCTCGGTTCAAACCCTACTATCCTCTCTCTCTGTCTCTATATCTCTCTCAACCTGATATCACAGCTGACCTGTTGGGAAGCTGGTGACTGAGTCGAGTCTGTTCACCCGTCGAAGATGTCGGGGCTCAGACGAGAGGAGGTCGTTCTGTCGGACCTGATCTGCTCCCCGGGGGGTCGCGGGCCTAGGGGGTTCTTCGGATAACCCCCGAAAGCCCCTTCGCCCTGGGGGCCAGCGGAGAAAGGTCCGACAGGAAGCCAGTTTTGCTAAAATTTTTAGTCTCAATTTACAATAAGCAATTTGTGAACGGTCCCCTAACGGGATGCAATATAGAGACGCCCCCCCAAGTTATGAGATTGCAAAATTTTGACTCCATTACCCGTCTTTACCACTCCCTGCAGCAGGGCTGAAGCACAAACTTTTAAGTTTTCACTGTGACCGTAACTGTGAGTTAAAATTATATTTTAATAAAATTGTTTTCTGGTGCAGGGAATCGAACCTGCAACCTTAGGTACTGCAGCCTGGAGCAACCACACCAAGCCATCCGTGCCTGAATCAGGAGCAGTTCTCTAATAAATTTAAAGTTGACATATCTCTCTGACAGTTAAAATTAAATCATAATTGTTCCGTCTGAGGCAGGGAATCGAACCAGCAACCTTAGGTTCTACAGCCTGGAGCAACCACACCAAGCCATTCGTACCTGCATTAGGAGCAGTTCTCTAATAAATTTAAAGTTGACATATCCCTCTTACAGTTAAAATTAAATAACAATTAAGTGTTCCATCTGTGGCAGGGAATCGAACCAGCAACTTTAGGATCTGCAGCCTGGAGCAACCACACCAAGCCATCCGTGCCTGAATCAGGAGCAGTTCTCTAATAAATTTAAAGTTGACAAATCTCTCTGACATTTAAAATTAAATCATAATTAAGTGCTCCATCTGAAGCAGGGAATCGAACCAGCAACCTCAGGTTCTGCAGCCTGGAGCAACCACACCAAGCCATCCGTGCCTGAATCAGGAACAGTTCTCTAATAAATTTAAAGTTGACATATCCCTCTGACAGTTAAAATTTAATCATAATTAAGTGCTCCATCTGAAGCAGGGAATCGAACCAGCAACCTCAGGTTCTGCAGCCTGGAGCAACCACACCAAGCCATCCGTGCCTGAATCAGGAGCAGTTCTCTAATAAATTTAAAGTTGACATATCTCTCTGACAGTTAAAATTAAATCATAATTGTTCCGTCTGAGGCAGGGAATCGAACCAGCAACCTTAGGTTCTGCAGCCTGGAGCAACCACACCAAGCCATTCGTACCTGCATTAGGAGCAGTTCTCTAATAAATTTAAAGTTGACATATCCCTCTGACAGTTAAAATTAAATCACAATTAAGTGTTCCATCTGAGGCAGGGAATCGAACCAGCAACTTTAGGATCTGCAGCCTGGAGCAACCATACCAAGCCATTCGTGCCTGGATCAGGAGCAGTTCTCTAATAAATTTAAAGTTGACATATCCCTCTGACAGTTAAAATTTAATCATAATTAAGTGCTCCATCTGAGGCAGGGAATCGAACCAGCAACCTTAGGTTCTGCAGCCTGGAGCAACCACACCAAGCCATCCGTGCCTGAATCAGGAACAGTTCTCTAATAAATTTAAAGTTGACATATCCCTCTGACAGTTAAAATTTAATCATAATTAAGTGCTCCATCTGAGGCAGGGAATCGAACCAGCAACCTCAGGTTCTGCAGCCTGGAGCAACCACACCAAGCCATCCGTGCCTGAATCAGGAGCAGTTCTCTAATAAATTTAAAGTTGACATATCTCTCTGACAGTTAAAATTAAATCATAATTGTTCCGTCTGAGGCAGGGAATCGAACCAGCAACCTTAGGTTCTACAGCCTGGAGCAACCACACCAAGCCATTCGTACCTGCATTAGGAGCAGTTCTCTAATAAATTTAAAGTTGACATATCCCTCTTACAGTTAAAATTAAATAACAATTAAGTGTTCCATCTGTGGCAGGGAATCGAACCAGCAACTTTAGGATCTGCAGCCTGGAGCAACCACACCAAGCCATCCGTGCCTGAATCAGGAGCAGTTCTCTAATAAATTTAAAGTTGACAAATCTCTCTGACATTTAAAATTAAATCATAATTAAGTGCTCCATCTGAAGCAGGGAATCGAACCAGCAACCTCAGATTCTGCAGCCTGGAGCAACCACACCAAGCCATCCGTGCCTGAATCAGGAACAGTTCTCTAATAAATTTAAAGTTGACATATCCCTCTGACAGTTAAAATTTAATCATAATTAAGTGCTACATCTGAGGCAGGGAATCGAACCAGCAACCTTAGGTTCTGCAGCCTGGAGCAACCACACCAAGCCATCCGTGCCTGAATCAGGAACAGTTCTCTAATAAATTTAAAGTTGACATATCCCTCTGACAGTTAAAATTTAATCATAATTAAGTGCTCCATCTGAGGCAGGGAATCGAACCAGCAACCTTAGGTTCTGCAGCCTGGAGCAACCACACCAAGTCATCCGTGCCTGAATCAGGAGCAGTACTCTAATAAATTTAAAGTTGACATATCCCTCTGACAGTTAAAATTTAATCATAATTAAGTGCTCCATCTGAAGCAGGGAATCGAACCAGCAACCTCAGGTTCTGCAGCCTGGAGCAACCACACCAAGCCATCCGTGCCTGAATCAGGAGCAGTTCTCTAATAAATTTAAAGTTGACATATCTCTCTGACAGTTAAAATTAAATCATAATTGTTCCGTCTGAGGCAGGGAATCGAACCAGCAACCTTAGGTTCTACAGCCTGGAGCAACCACACCAAGCCATTCGTACCTGCATTAGGAGCAGTTCTCTAATAAATTTAAAGTTGACATATCCCTCTTACAGTTAAAATTAAATAACAATTAAGTGTTCCATCTGTGGCAGGGAATCGAACCAGCAACTTTAGGATCTGCAGCCTGGAGCAACCACACCAAGCCATCCGTGCCTGAATCAGGAGCAGTTCTCTAATAAATTTAAAGTTGACAAATCTCTCTGACATTTAAAATTAAATCATAATTAAGTGCTCCATCTGAAGCAGGGAATAGAACCAGCAACCTCAGGTTCTGCAGCCTGGAGCAACCACACCAAGCCATCCGTGCCTGAATCAGGAACAGTTCTCTAATAAATTTAAAGTTGACATATCCCTCTGACAGTTAAAATTTAATCATAATTAAGTGCTCCATCTGAAGCAGGGAATCGAACCAGCAACCTCAGGTTCTGCAGCCTGGAGCAACCACACCAAGCCATCCGTGCCTGAATCAGGAGTAGTTCTCTAATAAATTTAAAGTTGACATATCTCTCTGACAGTTAAAATTAAATCATAATTGTTCCGTCTGAGGCAGGGAATCGAACCAGCAACCTTAGGTTCTGCAGCCTGGAGCAACCACACCAAGCCATTCGTACCTGCATTAGGAGCAGTTCTCTAATAAATTTAAAGTTGACATATCCCTCTGACAGTTAAAATTAAATCACAATTAAGTGTTCCATCTGAGGCAGGGAATCGAACCAGCAACTTTAGGATCTGCAGCCTGGAGCAACCATACCAAGCCATTCGTGCCTGGATCAGGAGCAGTTCTCTAATAAATTTAAAGTTGACATATCCCTCTGACTGTTAAAATTTAATCATAATTAAGTGCTCCATCTGAGGCAGGGAATCGAACCAGCAACCTTAGGTTCTGCAGCCTGGAGCAACCACACCAAGTCATCCGTGCCTGAATCAGGAACAGTTCTCTAATAAATTTAAAGTTGACATATCCCTCTGACAGTTAAAATTTAATCATAATTAAGTGCTCCATCTGAGGCAGGGAATCGAACCAGCAACCTTAGGTTCTGCAGCCTGGAGCATCCACACCAAGCCATCCGTACCTGCATCAGGAGCAGTTCTCTAATAAATTTAAAGTTGACATATCCCTCCGACAGTTAAAATTAAATCATAATTCAGTGTTCCATCTATAAGGCAGGGAATGGAACCTGCAACCTTAGGTTCTGCAGCCTGGAGCATCCACACCAAGCCATCCGTGCCTGCATCAGGACCAGTTCTCTAATAAATTTAAAGTTGAAATATCCCTCCGACAGTTAAAATTAAATCATAATTCAGTGTTCCATCTAAGGCAGGGAATCGAACCAGCAACCTTAGGTTCTGCAGTCTGGAGCAGCCACAACAAGCCATTCGTACCTGCATCAGGAGCAGTTTTCTAATAAATTTAAAGTTGACATATCCCTCTGACAGTTAAAATTAAATCATAATTAAGTGTTCCATCTGAGGCAGGGAACCGAACCAGCAACCTTAGGTTCGGCAGCCCGGAGCAATCACACCAAGCCATCCGTGCCTGCATCAGGAGCAGTTCGCTAATAAATTTAAAGTTGACATATCCCTCTGACAGTTAAAATTTAATCATAATTAAGTGCTCCATCTGAGGCAGGGAATCGAACCAGCAACCTTCGGTTCTGCAGCCTTGAGCAACCATACCAAGCCATCCGTGCCTGAATCAGGAACAGTTCTCTAATAAATTTAAAGTTGACATATCCCTCTGACATTTAAAATTTAATCATAATTAAGTGCTCCATCTGAGGCAGGGAATCGAACCAGCAACCTTAGGTTCTGCAGCCTGGAGCAACCACACCAAGCCATCCGTATACCTGCATCAGGAGCAGTTCTCTAATAAATTTAAAGTTGACATATCCCTCTGACATTTAAAATTTAATCATAATTAAGTGCTCCATCTGAGGCAGGGAATCGAACCAGCAACCTTAGGTTCTGCAGCCCGGAGCAACCACACCAAGCGATCCGTATACCTGCATCAGGAGCAGTTCTCTAATAAATTTAAAGTTGACATATCCCTCTGACATTTAAAATTTAATCATAATTAAGTGCTCCATCTGAGGCAGGGAATCGAACCAGCAACCTTAGGTTCTGCAGCCTGGAGCAACCACACCAAGCCATCCGTATACCTGCATCAGGAGCAGTTCTCTAATAAATTTAAAGTTGACATATCCCTCTGACAGTTAAAATTTAATCATAATTAAGTGCTCCATCTGAGGCAGGGAATCGAACCAGCAACCTTAGGTTCTGCAGCCTGGAGCAACCACACCAAGCCATCCGTATACCTGCATCAGGAGCAGTTCTCTAATAAATTTAAAGTTGACATATCCCTCTGACATTTAAAATTTAATCATAATTAAGTGCTCCATCTGAGGCAGGGAATCGAACCAGCAACCTTAGGTTCTGCAGCCTGGAGCAACCACACCAAGCCATCCGTATACCTGCATCAGGAGCAGTTCTCTAATAAATTTAAAGTTGACATATCCCTCTGACAGTTAAAATTTAATCATAATTAAGTGCTCCATCTGAGGCAGGGAATCGAACCAGCAACCTTAGGTTCTGCAGCCTGGAGCAACCACACCAAGCCATCCGTATACCTGCATCAGGAGCAGTTCTCTAATAAATTTAAAGTTGACATATCCCTCTGACATTTAAAATTTAATCATAATTAAGTGCTCCATCTGAGGCAGGGAATCGAACCAGCAACCTTAGGTTCTGCAGCCTGGAGCAACCACACCAAGCCATCCGTATACCTGCATCAGGAGCAGTTCTCTAATAAATTTAAAGTTGACATATCCCTCTGACAGTTAAAATTTAATCATAATTAAGTGCTCCATCTGAGGCAGGGAATCGAACCAGCAACCTTAGGTTCTGCAGCCTGGAGCAACCACACCAAGCCATCCGTATACCTGCATCAGGAGCAGTTCTCTAATAAATTTAAAGTTGACATATCCCTCCGACAGTTAAAATTAAATCATAATTCAGTGTTCCATCTATAAGGCAGGGAATGGAACCTGCAACCTTAGGTTCTGCAGCCTGGAGCATCCACACCAAGCCATCCGTGCCTGCATCAGGACCAGTTCTCTAATAAATTTAAAGTTGAAATATCCCTCCGACAGTTAAAATTAAATCATAATTCAGTGTTCCATCTAAGGCAGGGAATCGAACCAGCAACCTTAGGTTCTGCAGTCTGGAGCAGCCACAACAAGCCATTCGTACCTGCATCAGGAGCAGTTTTCTAATAAATTTAAAGTTGACATATCCCTCTGACAGTTAAAATTAAATCATAATTAAGTGTTCCATCTGAGGCAGGGAACCGAACCAGCAACCTTAGGTTCGGCAGCCCGGAGCAATCACACCAAGCCATCCGTGCCTGCATCAGGAGCAGTTCGCTAATAAATTTAAAGTTGACATATCCCTCTGACAGTTAAAATTTAATCATAATTAAGTGCTCCATCTGAGGCAGGGAATCGAACCAGCAACCTTCGGTTCTGCAGCCTTGAGCAACCATACCAAGCCATCCGTGCCTGAATCAGGAACAGTTCTCTAATAAATTTAAAGTTGACATATCCCTCTGACATTTAAAATTTAATCATAATTAAGTGCTCCATCTGAGGCAGGGAATCGAACCAGCAACCTTAGGTTCTGCAGCCTGGAGCAACCACACCAAGCCATCCGTATACCTGCATCAGGAGCAGTTCTCTAATAAATTTAAAGTTGACATATCCCTCTGACATTTAAAATTTAATCATAATTAAGTGCTCCATCTGAGGCAGGGAATCGAACCAGCAACCTTAGGTTCTGCAGCCTGGAGCAACCACACCAAGCCATCCGTATACCTGCATCAGGAGCAGTTCTCTAATAAATTTAAAGTTGACATATCCCTCTGACATTTAAAATTTAATCATAATTAAGTGCTCCATCTGAGGCAGGGAATCGAACCAGCAACCTTAGGTTCTGCAGCCTGGAGCAACCACACCAAGCCATCCGTATACCTGCATCAGGAGCAGTTCTCTAATAAATTTAAAGTTGACATATCCCTCTGACAGTTAAAATTTAATCATAATTAAGTGCTCCATCTGAGGCAGGGAATCGAACCAGCAACCTTAGGTTCTGCAGCCTGGAGCAACCACACCAAGCCATCCGTATACCTGCATCAGGAGCAGTTCTCTAATAAATTTAAAGTTGACATATCCCTCTGACATTTAAAATTTAATCATAATTAAGTGCTCCATCTGAGGCAGGGAATCGAACCAGCAACCTTAGGTTCTGCAGCCTGGAGCAACCACACCAAGCCATCCGTATACCTGCATCAGGAGCAGTTCTCTAATAAATTTAAAGTTGACATATCCCTCTGACAGTTAAAATTTAATCATAATTAAGTGCTCCATCTGAGGCAGGGAATCGAACCAGCAACCTTAGGTTCTGCAGCCTGGAGCAACCACACCAAGCCATCCGTATACCTGCATCAGGAGCAGTTCTCTAATAAATTTAAAGTTGACATATCCCTCTGACATTTAAAATTTAATCATAATTAAGTGCTCCATCTGAGGCAGGGAATCGAACCAGCAACCTTAGGTTCTGCAGCCTGGAGCAACCACACCAAGCCATCCGTATACCTGCATCAGGAGCAGTTCTCTAATAAATTTAAAGTTGACATATCCCTCTGACAGTTAAAATTTAATCATAATTAAGTGCTCCATCTGAGGCAGGGAATCGAACCAGCAACCTTAGGTTCTGCAGCCTGGAGCAACCACACCAAGCCATCCGTATACCTGCATCAGGAGCAGTTCTCTAATAAATTTAAAGTTGACATATCCCTCTGACATTTAAAATTTAATCATAATTAAGTGCTCCATCTGAGGCAGGGAATCGAACCAGCAACCTTAGGTTCTGCAGCCTGGAGCAACCACACCAAGCCATCCGTATACCTGCATCAGGAGCAGTTCTCTAATAAATTTAAAGTTGACATATCCCTCTGACAGTTAAAATTTAATCATAATTAAGTGCTCCATCTGAGGCAGGGAATCGAACCAGCAACCTTAGGTTCTGCAGCCTGGAGCAACCACACCAAGCCATTCGTATACCTGCATCAGGAGCAGTTCTCTAATAAATTTAAAGTTGACATATCCCTCTGACATTTAAAATTTAATCATAATTAAGTGCTCCATCTGAGGCAGGGAATCGAACCAGCAACCTTAGGTTCTGCAGCCTGGAGCAACCACACCAAGCCATCCGTATACCTGCATCAGGAGCAGTTCTCTAATAAATTTAAAGTTGACATATCCCTCTGACAGTTAAAATTTAATCATAATTAAGTGCTCCATCTGAGGCAGGGAATCGAACCAGCAACCTTAGGTTCTGCAGCCTGGAGCAACCACACCAAGCCATCCGTATACCTGCATCAGGAGCAGTTCTCTAATAAATTTAAAGTTGACATATCCCTCTGACAGTTAAAATTTAATCATAATTAAGTGCTCCATCTGAGGCAGGGAATCGAACCAGCAACCTTAGGTTCTGCAGCCTGGAGCAACCACACCAAGCCATCCGTATACCTGCATCAGGAGCAGTTCTCTAATAAATTTAAAGTTGACATATCCCTCTGACAGTTAAAATTTAATCATAATTAAGTGCTCCATCTGAGGCAGGGAATCGAACCAGCAACCTTAGGTTCTGCAGCCTGGAGCAACCACACCAAGCCATCCGTATACCTGCATCAGGAGCAGTTCTCTAATAAATTTAAAGTTGACATATCCCTCTGACATTTAAAATTTAATCATAATTAAGTGCTCCATCTGAGGCAGGGAATCGAACCAGCAACCTTAGGTTCTGCAGCCTGGAGCAACCACACCAAGCCATCCGTATACCTGCATCAGGAGCAGTTCTCTAATAAATTTAAAGTTGACATATCCCTCTGACAGTTAAAATTTAATCATAATTAAGTGCTCCATCTGAGGCAGGGAATCGAACCAGCAACCTTAGGTTCTGCATCCTGGAGCAACCACACCAAGCCATCCGTATACCTGCATCAGGAGCAGTTCTCTAATAAATTTAAAGTTGACATATCCCTCTGACAGTTAAAATTTAATCATAATTAAGTGCTCCATCTGAGGCAGGGAATCGAACCAGCAACCTTAGGTTCTGCAGCCTGGAGCAACCACACCAAGCCATCCGTATACCTGCATCAGGAGCAGTTCTCTAATAAATTTAAAGTTGACATATCCCTCTGACATTTAAAATTTAATCATAATTAAGTGCTCCATCTGAGGCAGGGAATCGAACCAGCAACCTTAGGTTCTGCAGCCTGGAGCAACCACACCAAGCCATCCGTATACCTGCATCAGGAGCAGTTCTCTAATAAATTTAAAGTTGACATATCCCTCTGACATTTAAAATTTAATCATAATTAAGTGCTCCATCTGAGGCAGGGAATCGAACCAGCAACCTTAGGTTCTGCAGCCTGGAGCAACCACACCAAGCCATCCGTATACCTGCATCAGGAGCAGTTCTCTAATAAATTTAAAGTTGACATATCCCTCTGACAGTTAAAATTTAATCATAATTAAGTGCTCCATCTGAGGCAGGGAATCGAACCAGCAACCTTAGGTTCTGCAGCCTGGAGCAACCACACCAAGCCATCCGTATACCTGCATCAGGAGCAGTTCTCTAATAAATTTAAAGTTGACATATCCCTCCGACAGTTAAAATTAAATCATAATTCAGTGTTCCATCTATAAGGCAGGGAATGGAACCTGCAACCTTAGGTTCTGCAGCCTGGAGCATCCACACCAAGCCATCCGTGCCTGCATCAGGACCAGTTCTCTAATAAATTTAAAGTTGAAATATCCCTCCGACAGTTAAAATTAAATCATAATTCAGTGTTCCATCTAAGGCAGGGAATCGAACCAGCAACCTTAGGTTCTGCAGTCTGGAGCAGCCACAACAAGCCATTCGTACCTGCATCAGGAGCAGTTTTCTAATAAATTTAAAGTTGACATATCCCTCTGACAGTTAAAATTAAATCATAATTAAGTGTTCCATCTGAGGCAGGGAACCGAACCAGCAACCTTAGGTTCGGCAGCCCGGAGCAATCACACCAAGCCATCCGTGCCTGCATCAGGAGCAGTTCGCTAATAAATTTAAAGTTGACATATCCCTCTGACAGTTAAAATTTAATCATAATTAAGTGCTCCATCTGAGGCAGGGAATCGAACCAGCAACCTTCGGTTCTGCAGCCTTGAGCAACCATACCAAGCCATCCGTGCCTGAATCAGGAACAGTTCTCTAATAAATTTAAAGTTGACATATCCCTCTGACATTTAAAATTTAATCATAATTAAGTGCTCCATCTGAGGCAGGGAATCGAACCAGCAACCTTAGGTTCTGCAGCCTGGAGCAACCACACCAAGCCATCCGTATACCTGCATCAGGAGCAGTTCTCTAATAAATTTAAAGTTGACATATCCCTCTGACATTTAAAATTTAATCATAATTAAGTGCTCCATCTGAGGCAGGGAATCGAACCAGCAACCTTAGGTTCTGCAGCCTGGAGCAACCACACCAAGCCATCCGTATACCTGCATCAGGAGCAGTTCTCTAATAAATTTAAAGTTGACATATCCCTCTGACATTTAAAATTTAATCATAATTAAGTGCTCCATCTGAGGCAGGGAATCGAACCAGCAACCTTAGGTTCTGCAGCCTGGAGCAACCACACCAAGCCATCCGTATACCTGCATCAGGAGCAGTTCTCTAATAAATTTAAAGTTGACATATCCCTCTGACAGTTAAAATTTCATCATAATTAAGTGCTCCATCTGAGGCAGGGAATCGAACCAGCAACCTTAGGTTCTGCAGCCTGGAGCAACCACACCAAGCCATCCGTATACCTGCATCAGGAGCAGTTCTCTAATAAATTTAAAGTTGACATATCCCTCTGACATTTAAAATTTAATCATAATTAAGTGCTCCATCTGAAGCAGGGAATCGAACCAGCAACCTCAGGTTCTGCAGCCTGGAGCAACCACACCAAGCCATCCGTGCCTGAATCAGGAGCAGTTCTCTAATAAATTTAAAGTTGACATATCTCTCTGACAGTTAAAATTAAATCATAATTGTTCCGTCTGAGGCAGGGAATCGAACCAGCAACCTTAGGTTCTGCAGCCTGGAGCAACCACACCAAGCCATTCGTACCTGCATTAGGAGCAGTTCTCTAATAAATTTAAAGTTGACATATCCCTCTGACAGTTAAAATTAAATCACAATTAAGTGTTCCATCTGAGGCAGGGAATCGAACCAGCAACTTTAGGATCTGCAGCCTGGAGCAACCATACCAAGCCATTCGTGCCTGGATCAGGAGCAGTTCTCTAATAAATTTAAAGTTGACATATCCCTCTGACAGTTAAAATTTAATCATAATTAAGTGCTCCATCTGAGGCAGGGAATCGAACCAGCAACCTTAGGTTCTGCAGCCTGGAGCAACCACACCAAGCCATCCGTATACCTGCATCAGGAGCAGTTCTCTAATAAATTTAAAGTTGACATATCCCTCTGACATTTAAAATTTAATCATAATTAAGTGCTCCATCTGAGGCAGGGAATCGAACCAGCAACCTTAGGTTCTGCAGCCTGGAGCAACCACACCAAGCCATCCGTATACCTGCATCAGGAGCAGTTCTCTAATAAATTTAAAGTTGACATATCCCTCTGACATTTAAAATTTAATCATAATTAAGTGCTCCATCTGAGGCAGGGAATCGAACCAGCAACCTTAGGTTCTGCAGCCTGGAGCAACCACACCAAGCCATCCGTATACCTGCATCAGGAGCAGTTCTCTAATAAATTTAAAGTTGACATATCCCTCTGACAGTTAAAATTTAATCATAATTAAGTGCTCCATCTGAGGCAGGGAATCGAACCAGCAACCTTAGGTTCTGCAGCCTGGAGCAACCACACCAAGCCATCCGTATACCTGCATCAGGAGCAGTTCTCTAATAAATTTAAAGTTGACATATCCCTCCGACAGTTAAAATTAAATCATAATTCAGTGTTCCATCTATAAGGCAGGGAATGGAACCTGCAACCTTAGGTTCTGCAGCCTGGAGCATCCACACCAAGCCATCCGTGCCTGCATCAGGACCAGTTCTCTAATAAATTTAAAGTTGAAATATCCCTCCGACAGTTAAAATTAAATCATAATTCAGTGTTCCATCTAAGGCAGGGAATCGAACCAGCAACCTTAGGTTCTGCAGTCTGGAGCAGCCACAACAAGCCATTCGTACCTGCATCAGGAGCAGTTTTCTAATAAATTTAAAGTTGACATATTCCTCTGACAGTTAAAATTAAATCATAATTAAGTGTTCCATCTGAGGCAGGGAACCGAACCAGCAACCTTAGGTTCGGCAGCCCGGAGCAATCACACCAAGCCATCCGTGCCTGCATCAGGAGCAGTTCGCTAATAAATTTAAAGTTGACATATCCCTCTGACAGTTAAAATTTAATCATAATTAAGTGCTCCATCTGAGGCAGGGAATCGAACCAGCAACCTTCGGTTCTGCAGCCTTGAGCAACCATACCAAGCCATCCGTGCCTGAATCAGGAACAGTTCTCTAATAAATTTAAAGTTGACATATCCCTCTGACATTTAAAATTTAATCATAATTAAGTGCTCCATCTGAGGCAGGGAATCGAACCAGCAACCTTAGGTTCTGCAGCCTGGAGCAACCACACCAAGCCATCCGTATACCTGCATCAGGAGCAGTTCTCTAATAAATTTAAAGTTGACATATCCCTCTGACATTTAAAATTTAATCATAATTAAGTGCTCCATCTGAGGCAGGGAATCGAACCAGCAACCTTAGGTTCTGCAGCCTGGAGCAACCACACCAAGCCATCCGTATACCTGCATCAGGAGCAGTTCTCTAATAAATTTAAAGTTGACATATCCCTCTGACATTTAAAATTTAATCATAATTAAGTGCTCCATCTGAGGCAGGGAATCGAACCAGCAACCTTAGGTTCTGCAGCCTGGAGCAACCACACCAAGCCATCCGTATACCTGCATCAGGAGCAGTTCTCTAATAAATTTAAAGTTGACATATCCCTCTGACAGTTAAAATTTCATCATAATTAAGTGCTCCATCTGAGGCAGGGAATCGAACCAGCAACCTTAGGTTCTGCAGCCTGGAGCAACCACACCAAGCCATCCGTATACCTGCATCAGGAGCAGTTCTCTAATAAATTTAAAGTTGACATATCCCTCTGACATTTAAAATTTAATCATAATTAAGTGCTCCATCTGAAGCAGGGAATCGAACCAGCAACCTCAGGTTCTGCAGCCTGGAGCAACCACACCAAGCCATCCGTGCCTGAATCAGGAGCAGTTCTCTAATAAATTTAAAGTTGACATATCCCTCTGACAGTTAAAATTAAATCACAATTAAGTGTTCCATCTGAGGCAGGGAATCGAACCAGCAACTTTAGGATCTGCAGCCTGGAGCAACCATACCAAGCCATTCGTGCCTGGATCAGGAGCAGTTCTCTAATAAATTTAAAGTTGACATATCCCTCTGACAGTTAAAATTTAATCATAATTAAGTGCTCCATCTGAGGCAGGGAATCGAACCAGCAACCTTAGGTTCTGCAGCCTGGAGCAACCACACCAAGCCATCCGTATACCTGCATCAGGAGCAGTTCTCTAATAAATTTAAAGTTGAAATATCCCTCTGACATTTAAAATTTAATCATAATTAAGTGCTCCATCTGAGGCAGGGAATCGAACCAGCAACCTTAGGTTCTGCAGCCTGGAGCAACCACACCAAGCCATCCGTATACCTGCATCAGGAGCAGTACTCTAATAAATTTAAAGTTGACATATCCCTCTGACAGTTAAAATTTAATCATAATTAAGTGCTCCATCTGAGGCAGGGAATCGAACCAGCAACCTTAGGTTCTGCAGCCTGGAGCAACCACACCAAGCCATCCGTATACCTGCATCAGGAGCAGTTCTCTAATAAATTTAAAGTTGACATATCCCTCTGACATTTAAAATTTAATCATAATTAAGTGCTCCATCTGAGGCAGGGAATCGAACCAGCAACCTTAGGTTCTGCAGCCTGGAGCAACCACACCAAGCCATCCGTATACCTGCATCAGGAGCAGTTCTCTAATAAATTTAAAGTTGACATATCCCTCTGACAGTTAAAATTTAATCATAATTAAGTGCTCCATCTGAGGCAGGGAATCGAACCAGCAACCTTAGGTTCTGCAGCCTGGAGCAACCACACCAAGCCATCCGTATACCTGCATCAGGAGCAGTTCTCTAATAAATTTAAAGTTGACATATCCCTCTGACAGTTAAAATTTAATCATAATTAAGTGCTCCATCTGAGGCAGGGAATCGAACCAGCAACCTTAGGTTCTGCAGCCTGGAGCAACCACACCAAGCCATCCGTATACCTGCATCAGGAGCAGTTCTCTAATAAATTTAAAGTTGACATATCCCTCCGACAGTTAAAATTAAATCATAATTCAGTGTTCCATCTATAAGGCAGGGAATGGAACCTGCAACCTTAGGTTCTGCAGCCTGGAGCATCCACACCAAGCCATCCGTGCCTGCATCAGGACCAGTTCTCTAATAAATTTAAAGTTGAAATATCCCTCCGACAGTTAAAATTAAATCATAATTCAGTGTTCCATCTAAGGCAGGGAATCGAACCAGCAACCTTAGGTTCTGCAGTCTGGAGCAGCCACAACAAGCCATTCGTACCTGCATCAGGAGCAGTTTTCTAATAAATTTAAAGTTGACATATCCCTCTGACAGTTAAAATTAAATCATAATTAAGTGTTCCATCTGAGGCAGGGAACCGAACCAGCAACCTTAGGTTCGGCAGCCCGGAGCAATCACACCAAGCCATCCGTGCCTGCATCAGGAGCAGTTCGCTAATAAATTTAAAGTTGACATATCCCTCTGACAGTTAAAATTTAATCATAATTAAGTGCTCCATCTGAGGCAGGGAATCGAACCAGCAACCTTCGGTTCTGCAGCCTTGAGCAACCATACCAAGCCATCCGTGCCTGAATCAGGAACAGTTCTCTAATAAATTTAAAGTTGACATATCCCTCTGACATTTAAAATTTAATCATAATTAAGTGCTCCATCTGAGGCAGGGAATCGAACCAGCAACCTTAGGTTCTGCAGCCTGGAGCAACCACACCAAGCCATCCGTATACCTGCATCAGGAGCAGTTCTCTAATAAATTTAAAGTTGACATATCCCTCTGACATTTAAAATTTAATCATAATTAAGTGCTCCATCTGAGGCAGGGAATCGAACCAGCAACCTTAGGTTCTGCAGCCTGGAGCAACCACACCAAGCCATCCGTATACCTGCATCAGGAGCAGTTCTCTAATAAATTTAAAGTTGACATATCCCTCTGACAGTTAAAATTTAATCATAATTAAGTGCTCCATCTGAGGCAGGGAATCGAACCAGCAACCTTAGGTTCTGCAGCCTGGAGCAACCACACCAAGCCATCCGTATACCTGCATCAGGAGCAGTTCTCTAATAAATTTAAAGTTGACATATTGTTTGGACGTGTAGGTTCTTTTAGATCAAAAATGATGATTCGAGTGGTTGAAAATAACATGAAGATTTATTCAGGCACATAGATTGGTGTGGATGAAATAAGTATGGTATATACAGGTGAAGCTGGTGGTACAAGACGAAGGGTTTCTCGTTGGGCTCGATTGCCGTGGATTCTGCGTGCTAATTGAAAAGTCTTGCCGAGTTGCAAGCGAAGAGAAGTCGTCGTCATCAACGAGCTAATCGAAGTGTCTCGCCGAGTTGCAAGCGAAGAGAAGAAGAAGATTCGGGGAGTCGCTTCCTCCTTTATTTCCTCTAGCATGCAGGCCCGCAGTCGGTTTCTGCGGCGTTTGCTTGAAATTAAAGTTCTGCGAAATGAAAGGGGGCGGGGCCAGCAAGGCGGACTCGAACACATATCCCTCTGACATTTAAAATTTAATCATAATTAAGTGCTCCATCTGAGGCAGGGAATCGAACCAGCAACCTTAGGTTCTGCAGCCTGGAGCAACCACACCAAGCCATCCGTATACCTGCATCAGGAGCAGTTCTCTAATAAATTTAAAGTTGACATATCCCTCTGACATTTAAAATTTAATCATAATTAAGTGCTCCATCTGAGGCAGGGAATCGAACCAGCAACCTTAGGTTCTGCAGCCTGGAGCAACCACACCAAGCCATCCGTATACCTGCATCAGGAGCAGTTCTCTAATAAATTTAAAGTTGACATATCCCTCTGACATTTAAAATTTAATCATAATTAAGTGCTCCATCTGAGGCAGGGAATCGAACCAGCAACCTTAGGTTCTGCAGCCTGGAGCAACCACACCAAGCCATCCGTATACCTGCATCAGGAGCAGTTCTCTAATAAATTTAAAGTTGACATATCCCTCTGACAGTTAAAATTTCATCATAATTAAGTGCTCCATCTGAGGCAGGGAATCGAACCAGCAACCTTAGGTTCTGCAGCCTGGAGCAACCACACCAAGCCATCCGTATACCTGCATCAGGAGCAGTTCTCTAATAAATTTAAAGTTGACATATCCCTCTGACATTTAAAATTTAATCATAATTAAGTGCTCCATCTGAAGCAGGGAATCGAACCAGCAACCTCAGGTTCTGCAGCCTGGAGCAACCACACCAAGCCATCCGTGCCTGAATCAGGAGCAGTTCTCTAATAAATTTAAAGTTGACATATCCCTCTGACAGTTAAAATTAAATCACAATTAAGTGTTCCATCTGAGGCAGGGAATCGAACCAGCAACTTTAGGATCTGCAGCCTGGAGCAACCATACCAAGCCATTCGTGCCTGGATCAGGAGCAGTTCTCTAATAAATTTAAAGTTGACATATCCCTCTGACAGTTAAAATTTAATCATAATTAAGTGCTCCATCTGAGGCAGGGAATCGAACCAGCAACCTTAGGTTCTGCAGCCTGGAGCAACCACACCAAGCCATCCGTATACCTGCATCAGGAGCAGTTCTCTAATAAATTTAAAGTTGAAATATCCCTCTGACATTTAAAATTTAATCATAATTAAGTGCTCCATCTGAGGCAGGGAATCGAACCAGCAACCTTAGGTTCTGCAGCCTGGAGCAACCACACCAAGCCATCCGTATACCTGCATCAGGAGCAGTACTCTAATAAATTTAAAGTTGACATATCCCTCTGACAGTTAAAATTTAATCATAATTAAGTGCTCCATCTGAGGCAGGGAATCGAACCAGCAACCTTAGGTTCTGCAGCCTGGAGCAACCACACCAAGCCATCCGTATACCTGCATCAGGAGCAGTTCTCTAATAAATTTAAAGTTGACATATCCCTCTGACATTTAAAATTTAATCATAATTAAGTGCTCCATCTGAGGCAGGGAATCGAACCAGCAACCTTAGGTTCTGCAGCCTGGAGCAACCACACCAAGCCATCCGTATACCTGCATCAGGAGCAGTTCTCTAATAAATTTAAAGTTGACATATCCCTCTGACAGTTAAAATTTAATCATAATTAAGTGCTCCATCTGAGGCAGGGAATCGAACCAGCAACCTTAGGTTCTGCAGCCTGGAGCAACCACACCAAGCCATCCGTATACCTGCATCAGGAGCAGTTCTCTAATAAATTTAAAGTTGACATATCCCTCTGACAGTTAAAATTTAATCATAATTAAGTGCTCCATCTGAGGCAGGGAATCGAACCAGCAACCTTAGGTTCTGCAGCCTGGAGCAACCACACCAAGCCATCCGTATACCTGCATCAGGAGCAGTTCTCTAATAAATTTAAAGTTGACATATCCCTCCGACAGTTAAAATTAAATCATAATTCAGTGTTCCATCTATAAGGCAGGGAATGGAACCTGCAACCTTAGGTTCTGCAGCCTGGAGCATCCACACCAAGCCATCCGTGCCTGCATCAGGACCAGTTCTCTAATAAATTTAAAGTTGAAATATCCCTCCGACAGTTAAAATTAAATCATAATTCAGTGTTCCATCTAAGGCAGGGAATCGAACCAGCAACCTTAGGTTCTGCAGTCTGGAGCAGCCACAACAAGCCATTCGTACCTGCATCAGGAGCAGTTTTCTAATAAATTTAAAGTTGACATATCCCTCTGACAGTTAAAATTAAATCATAATTAAGTGTTCCATCTGAGGCAGGGAACCGAACCAGCAACCTTAGGTTCGGCAGCCCGGAGCAATCACACCAAGCCATCCGTGCCTGCATCAGGAGCAGTTCGCTAATAAATTTAAAGTTGACATATCCCTCTGACAGTTAAAATTTAATCATAATTAAGTGCTCCATCTGAGGCAGGGAATCGAACCAGCAACCTTCGGTTCTGCAGCCTTGAGCAACCATACCAAGCCATCCGTGCCTGAATCAGGAACAGTTCTCTAATAAATTTAAAGTTGACATATCCCTCTGACATTTAAAATTTAATCATAATTAAGTGCTCCATCTGAGGCAGGGAATCGAACCAGCAACCTTAGGTTCTGCAGCCTGGAGCAACCACACCAAGCCATCCGTATACCTGCATCAGGAGCAGTTCTCTAATAAATTTAAAGTTGACATATCCCTCTGACATTTAAAATTTAATCATAATTAAGTGCTCCATCTGAGGCAGGGAATCGAACCAGCAACCTTAGGTTCTGCAGCCTGGAGCAACCACACCAAGCCATCCGTATACCTGCATCAGGAGCAGTTCTCTAATAAATTTAAAGTTGACATATCCCTCTGACAGTTAAAATTTAATCATAATTAAGTGCTCCATCTGAGGCAGGGAATCGAACCAGCAACCTTAGGTTCTGCAGCCTGGAGCAACCACACCAAGCCATCCGTATACCTGCATCAGGAGCAGTTCTCTAATAAATTTAAAGTTGACATATTGTTTGGACGTGTAGGTTCTTTTAGATCAAAAATGATGATTCGAGTGGTTGAAAATAACATGAAGATTTATTCAGGCACATAGATTGGTGTGGATGAAATAAGTATGGTATATACAGGTGAAGCTGGTGGTACAAGACGAAGGGTTTCTCGTTGGGCTCGATTGCCGTGGATTCTGCGTGCTAATTGAAAAGTCTTGCCGAGTTGCAAGCGAAGAGAAGTCGTCGTCATCAACGAGCTAATCGAAGTGTCTCGCCGAGTTGCAAGCGAAGAGAAGAAGAAGATTCGGGGAGTCGCTTCCTCCTTTATTTCCTCTAGCATGCAGGCCCGCAGTCGGTTTCTGCGGCGTTTGCTTGAAATTAAAGTTCTGCGAAATGAAAGGGGGCGGGGCCAGCAAGGCGGACTCGAACACATATCCCTCTGACATTTAAAATTTAATCATAATTAAGTGCTCCATCTGAGGCAGGGAATCGAACCAGCAACCTTAGGTTCTGCAGCCTGGAGCAACCACACCAAGCCATCCGTATACCTGCATCAGGAGCAGTTCTCTAATAAATTTAAAGTTGACATATCCCTCTGACATTTAAAATTTAATCATAATTAAGTGCTCCATCTGAGGCAGGGAATCGAACCAGCAACCTTAGGTTCTGCAGCCTGGAGCAACCACACCAAGCCATCCGTATACCTGCATCAGGAGCAGTTCTCTAATAAATTTAAAGTTGACATATCCCTCTGACATTTAAAATTTAATCATAATTAAGTGCTCCATCTGAGGCAGGGAATCGAACCAGCAACCTTAGGTTCTGCAGCCTGGAGCAACCACACCAAGCCATCCGTATACCTGCATCAGGAGCAGTTCTCTAATAAATTTAAAGTTGACATATCCCTCTGACAGTTAAAATTTCATCATAATTAAGTGCTCCATCTGAGGCAGGGAATCGAACCAGCAACCTTAGGTTCTGCAGCCTGGAGCAACCACACCAAGCCATCCGTATACCTGCATCAGGAGCAGTTCTCTAATAAATTTAAAGTTGACATATCCCTCTGACATTTAAAATTTAATCATAATTAAGTGCTCCATCTGAAGCAGGGAATCGAACCAGCAACCTCAGGTTCTGCAGCCTGGAGCAACCACACCAAGCCATCCGTGCCTGAATCAGGAGCAGTTCTCTAATAAATTTAAAGTTGACATATCTCTCTGACAGTTAAAATTAAATCATAATTGTTCCGTCTGAGGCAGGGAATCGAACCAGCAACCTTAGGTTCTGCAGCCTGGAGCAACCACACCAAGCCATTCGTACCTGCATTAGGAGCAGTTCTCTAATAAATTTAAAGTTGACATATCCCTCTGACAGTTAAAATTAAATCACAATTAAGTGTTCCATCTGAGGCAGGGAATCGAACCAGCAACTTTAGGATCTGCAGCCTGGAGCAACCATACCAAGCCATTCGTGCCTGGATCAGGAGCAGTTCTCTAATAAATTTAAAGTTGACATATCCCTCTGACAGTTAAAATTTAATCATAATTAAGTGCTCCATCTGAGGCAGGGAATCGAACCAGCAACCTTAGGTTCTGCAGCCTGGAGCAACCACACCAAGCCATCCGTATACCTGCATCAGGAGCAGTTCTCTAATAAATTTAAAGTTGACATATCCCTCTGACATTTAAAATTTAATCATAATTAAGTGCTCCATCTGAGGCAGGGAATCGAACCAGCAACCTTAGGTTCTGCAGCCTGGAGCAACCACACCAAGCCATCCGTATACCTGCATCAGGAGCAGTTCTCTAATAAATTTAAAGTTGACATATCCCTCTGACATTTAAAATTTAATCATAATTAAGTGCTCCATCTGAGGCAGGGAATCGAACCAGCAACCTTAGGTTCTGCAGCCTGGAGCAACCACACCAAGCCATCCGTATACCTGCATCAGGAGCAGTTCTCTAATAAATTTAAAGTTGACATATCCCTCTGACAGTTAAAATTTAATCATAATTAAGTGCTCCATCTGAGGCAGGGAATCGAACCAGCAACCTTAGGTTCTGCAGCCTGGAGCAACCACACCAAGCCATCCGTATACCTGCATCAGGAGCAGTTCTCTAATAAATTTAAAGTTGACATATCCCTCCGACAGTTAAAATTAAATCATAATTCAGTGTTCCATCTATAAGGCAGGGAATGGAACCTGCAACCTTAGGTTCTGCAGCCTGGAGCATCCACACCAAGCCATCCGTGCCTGCATCAGGACCAGTTCTCTAATAAATTTAAAGTTGAAATATCCCTCCGACAGTTAAAATTAAATCATAATTCAGTGTTCCATCTAAGGCAGGGAATCGAACCAGCAACCTTAGGTTCTGCAGTCTGGAGCAGCCACAACAAGCCATTCGTACCTGCATCAGGAGCAGTTTTCTAATAAATTTAAAGTTGACATATTCCTCTGACAGTTAAAATTAAATCATAATTAAGTGTTCCATCTGAGGCAGGGAACCGAACCAGCAACCTTAGGTTCGGCAGCCCGGAGCAATCACACCAAGCCATCCGTGCCTGCATCAGGAGCAGTTCGCTAATAAATTTAAAGTTGACATATCCCTCTGACAGTTAAAATTTAATCATAATTAAGTGCTCCATCTGAGGCAGGGAATCGAACCAGCAACCTTCGGTTCTGCAGCCTTGAGCAACCATACCAAGCCATCCGTGCCTGAATCAGGAACAGTTCTCTAATAAATTTAAAGTTGACATATCCCTCTGACATTTAAAATTTAATCATAATTAAGTGCTCCATCTGAGGCAGGGAATCGAACCAGCAACCTTAGGTTCTGCAGCCTGGAGCAACCACACCAAGCCATCCGTATACCTGCATCAGGAGCAGTTCTCTAATAAATTTAAAGTTGACATATCCCTCTGACATTTAAAATTTAATCATAATTAAGTGCTCCATCTGAGGCAGGGAATCGAACCAGCAACCTTAGGTTCTGCAGCCTGGAGCAACCACACCAAGCCATCCGTATACCTGCATCAGGAGCAGTTCTCTAATAAATTTAAAGTTGACATATCCCTCTGACATTTAAAATTTAATCATAATTAAGTGCTCCATCTGAGGCAGGGAATCGAACCAGCAACCTTAGGTTCTGCAGCCTGGAGCAACCACACTAAGCCATCCGTATACCTGCATCAGGAGCAGTTCTCTAATAAATTTAAAGTTGACATATCCCTCTGACAGTTAAAATTTCATCATAATTAAGTGCTCCATCTGAGGCAGGGAATCGAACCAGCAACCTTAGGTTCTGCAGCCTGGAGCAACCACACCAAGCCATCCGTATACCTGCATCAGGAGCAGTTCTCTAATAAATTTAAAGTTGACATATCCCTCTGACATTTAAAATTTAATCATAATTAAGTGCTCCATCTGAAGCAGGGAATCGAACCAGCAACCTCAGGTTCTGCAGCCTGGAGCAACCACACCAAGCCATCCGTGCCTGAATCAGGAGCAGTTCTCTAATAAATTTAAAGTTGACATATCTCTCTGACAGTTAAAATTAAATCATAATTGTTCCGTCTGAGGCAGGGAATCGAACCAGCAACCTTAGGTTCTGCAGCCTGGAGCAACCACACCAAGCCATTCGTACCTGCATTAGGAGCAGTTCTCTAATAAATTTAAAGTTGACATATCCCTCTGACAGTTAAAATTAAATCACAATTAAGTGTTCCATCTGAGGCAGGGAATCGAACCAGCAACTTTAGGATCTGCAGCCTGGAGCAACCATACCAAGCCATTCGTGCCTGGATCAGGAGCAGTTCTCTAATAAATTTAAAGTTGACATATCCCTCTGACAGTTAAAATTTAATCATAATTAAGTGCTCCATCTGAGGCAGGGAATCGAACCAGCAACCTTAGGTTCTGCAGCCTGGAGCAACCACACCAAGCCATCCGTATACCTGCATCAGGAGCAGTTCTCTAATAAATTTAAAGTTGAAATATCCCTCTGACATTTAAAATTTAATCATAATTAAGTGCTCCATCTGAGGCAGGGAATCGAACCAGCAACCTTAGGTTCTGCAGCCTGGAGCAACCACACCAAGCCATCCGTATACCTGCATCAGGAGCAGTACTCTAATAAATTTAAAGTTGACATATCCCTCTGACAGTTAAAATTTAATCATAATTAAGTGCTCCATCTGAGGCAGGGAATCGAACCAGCAACCTTAGGTTCTGCAGCCTGGAGCAACCACACCAAGCCATCCGTATACCTGCATCAGGAGCAGTTCTCTAATAAATTTAAAGTTGACATATCCCTCTGACATTTAAAATTTAATCATAATTAAGTGCTCCATCTGAGGCAGGGAATCGAACCAGCAACCTTAGGTTCTGCAGCCTGGAGCAACCACACCAAGCCATCCGTATACCTGCATCAGGAGCAGTTCTCTAATAAATTTAAAGTTGACATATCCCTCTGACAGTTAAAATTTAATCATAATTAAGTGCTCCATCTGAGGCAGGGAATCGAACCAGCAACCTTAGGTTCTGCAGCCTGGAGCAACCACACCAAGCCATCCGTATACCTGCATCAGGAGCAGTTCTCTAATAAATTTAAAGTTGACATATCCCTCTGACAGTTAAAATTTAATCATAATTAAGTGCTCCATCTGAGGCAGGGAATCGAACCAGCAACCTTAGGTTCTGCAGCCTGGAGCAACCACACCAAGCCATCCGTATACCTGCATCAGGAGCAGTTCTCTAATAAATTTAAAGTTGACATATCCCTCCGACAGTTAAAATTAAATCATAATTCAGTGTTCCATCTATAAGGCAGGGAATGGAACCTGCAACCTTAGGTTCTGCAGCCTGGAGCATCCACACCAAGCCATCCGTGCCTGCATCAGGACCAGTTCTCTAATAAATTTAAAGTTGAAATATCCCTCCGACAGTTAAAATTAAATCATAATTCAGTGTTCCATCTAAGGCAGGGAATCGAACCAGCAACCTTAGGTTCTGCAGTCTGGAGCAGCCACAACAAGCCATTCGTACCTGCATCAGGAGCAGTTTTCTAATAAATTTAAAGTTGACATATCCCTCTGACAGTTAAAATTAAATCATAATTAAGTGTTCCATCTGAGGCAGGGAACCGAACCAGCAACCTTAGGTTCGGCAGCCCGGAGCAATCACACCAAGCCATCCGTGCCTGCATCAGGAGCAGTTCGCTAATAAATTTAAAGTTGACATATCCCTCTGACAGTTAAAATTTAATCATAATTAAGTGCTCCATCTGAGGCAGGGAATCGAACCAGCAACCTTCGGTTCTGCAGCCTTGAGCAACCATACCAAGCCATCCGTGCCTGAATCAGGAACAGTTCTCTAATAAATTTAAAGTTGACATATCCCTCTGACATTTAAAATTTAATCATAATTAAGTGCTCCATCTGAGGCAGGGAATCGAACCAGCAACCTTAGGTTCTGCAGCCTGGAGCAACCACACCAAGCCATCCGTATACCTGCATCAGGAGCAGTTCTCTAATAAATTTAAAGTTGACATATCCCTCTGACATTTAAAATTTAATCATAATTAAGTGCTCCATCTGAGGCAGGGAATCGAACCAGCAACCTTAGGTTCTGCAGCCTGGAGCAACCACACCAAGCCATCCGTATACCTGCATCAGGAGCAGTTCTCTAATAAATTTAAAGTTGACATATCCCTCTGACAGTTAAAATTTAATCATAATTAAGTGCTCCATCTGAGGCAGGGAATCGAACCAGCAACCTTAGGTTCTGCAGCCTGGAGCAACCACACCAAGCCATCCGTATACCTGCATCAGGAGCAGTTCTCTAATAAATTTAAAGTTGACATATCCCTCTGACATTTAAAATTTAATCATAATTAAGTGCTCCATCTGAGGCAGGGAATCGAACCAGCAACCTTAGGTTCTGCAGCCTGGAGCAACCACACCAAGCCATCCGTATACCTGCATCAGGAGCAGTTCTCTAATAAATTTAAAGTTGACATATCCCTCTGACAGTTAAAATTTAATCATAATTAAGTGCTCCATCTGAGGCAGGGAATCGAACCAGCAACCTTAGGTTCTGCAGCCTGGAGCAACCACACCAAGCCATCCGTATACCTGCATCAGGAGCAGTTCTCTAATAAATTTAAAGTTGACATATCCCTCTGACAGTTAAAATTTAATCATAATTAAGTGCTCCATCTGAGGCAGGGAATCGAACCAGCAACCTTAGGTTCTGCAGCCTGGAGCAACCACACCAAGCCATCCGTATACCTGCATCAGGAGCAGTTCTCTAATAAATTTAAAGTTGACATATCCCTCCGACAGTTAAAATTAAATCATAATTCAGTGTTCCATCTATAAGGCAGGGAATGGAACCTGCAACCTTAGGTTCTGCAGCCTGGAGCATCCACACCAAGCCATCCGTGCCTGCATCAGGACCAGTTCTCTAATAAATTTAAAGTTGAAATATCCCTCCGACAGTTAAAATTAAATCATAATTCAGTGTTCCATCTAAGGCAGGGAATCGAACCAGCAACCTTAGGTTCTGCAGTCTGGAGCAGCCACAACAAGCCATTCGTACCTGCATCAGGAGCAGTTTTCTAATAAATTTAAAGTTGACATATCCCTCTGACAGTTAAAATTAAATCATAATTAAGTGTTCCATCTGAGGCAGGGAACCGAACCAGCAACCTTAGGTTCGGCAGCCCGGAGCAATCACACCAAGCCATCCGTGCCTGCATCAGGAGCAGTTCGCTAATAAATTTAAAGTTGACATATCCCTCTGACAGTTAAAATTTAATCATAATTAAGTGCTCCATCTGAGGCAGGGAATCGAACCAGCAACCTTCGGTTCTGCAGCCTTGAGCAACCATACCAAGCCATCCGTGCCTGAATCAGGAACAGTTCTCTAATAAATTTAAAGTTGACATATCCCTCTGACATTTAAAATTTAATCATAATTAAGTGCTCCATCTGAGGCAGGGAATCGAACCAGCAACCTTAGGTTCTGCAGCCTGGAGCAACCACACCAAGCCATCCGTATACCTGCATCAGGAGCAGTTCTCTAATAAATTTAAAGTTGACATATCCCTCTGACATTTAAAATTTAATCATAATTAAGTGCTCCATCTGAGGCAGGGAATCGAACCAGCAACCTTAGGTTCTGCAGCCTGGAGCAACCACACCAAGCCATCCGTATACCTGCATCAGGAGCAGTTCTCTAATAAATTTAAAGTTGACATATCCCTCTGACAGTTAAAATTTAATCATAATTAAGTGCTCCATCTGAGGCAGGGAATCGAACCAGCAACCTTAGGTTCTGCAGCCTGGAGCAACCACACCAAGCCATCCGTATACCTGCATCAGGAGCAGTTCTCTAATAAATTTAAAGTTGACATATCCCTCTGACATTTAAAATTTAATCATAATTAAGTGCTCCATCTGAGGCAGGGAATCGAACCAGCAACCTTAGGTTCTGCAGCCTGGAGCAACCACACCAAGCCATCCGTATACCTGCATCAGGAGCAGTTCTCTAATAAATTTAAAGTTGACATATCCCTCTGACAGTTAAAATTTAATCATAATTAAGTGCTCCATCTGAGGCAGGGAATCGAACCAGCAACCTTAGGTTCTGCAGCCTGGAGCAACCACACCAAGCCATCCGTATACCTGCATCAGGAGCAGTTCTCTAATAAATTTAAAGTTGACATATTGTTTGGACGTGTAGGTTCTTTTAGATCAAAAATGATGATTCGAGTGGTTGAAAATAACATGAAGATTTATTCAGGCACATAGATTGGTGTGGATGAAATAAGTATGGTATATACAGGTGAAGCTGGTGGTACAAGACGAAGGGTTTCTCGTTGGGCTCGATTGCCGTGGATTCTGCGTGCTAATTGAAAAGTCTTGCCGAGTTGCAAGCGAAGAGAAGTCGTCGTCATCAACGAGCTAATCGAAGTGTCTCGCCGAGTTGCAAGCGAAGAGAAGAAGAAGATTCGGGGAGTCGCTTCCTCCTTTATTTCCTCTAGCATGCAGGCCCGCAGTCGGTTTCTGCGGCGTTTGCTTGAAATTAAAGTTCTGCGAAATGAAAGGGGGCGGGGCCAGCAAGGCGGACTCGAACACATATCCCTCTGACATTTAAAATTTAATCATAATTAAGTGCTCCATCTGAGGCAGGGAATCGAACCAGCAACCTTAGGTTCTGCAGCCTGGAGCAACCACACCAAGCCATCCGTATACCTGCATCAGGAGCAGTTCTCTAATAAATTTAAAGTTGACAATTGTTTGGACGTGTAGGTTCTTTTAGATCAAAAATGATGATTCGAGTGGTTGAAAATAACATGAAGATTTATTCAGGCACATAGATTGGTGTGGATGAAATAAGTATGGTATATACAGGTGAAGCTGGTGGTACAAGACGAAGGGTTTCTCGTTGGGCTCGATTGCCGTGGATTCTGCGTGCTAATTGAAAAGTCTTGCCGAGTTGCAAGCGAAGAGAAGTCGTCGTCATCAACGAGCTAATCGAAGTGTCTCGCCGAGTTGCAAGCGAAGAGAAGAAGAAGATTCGGGGAGTCGCTTCCTCCTTTATTTCCTCTAGCATGCAGGCCCGCAGTCGGTTTCTGCGGCGTTTGCTTGAAATTAAAGTTCTGCGAAATGAAAGGGGGCGGGGCCAGCAAGGCGGACTCGAACACATATCCCTCTGACATTTAAAATTTAATCATAATTAAGTGCTCCATCTGAGGCAGGGAATCGAACCAGCAACCTTAGGTTCTGCAGCCTGGAGCAACCACACCAAGCCATCCGTATACCTGCATCAGGAGCAGTTCTCTAATAAATTTAAAGTTGACATATCCCTCTGACAGTTAAAATTTAATCATAATTAAGTGCTCCATCTGAGGCAGGGAATCGAACCAGCAACCTTAGGTTCTGCAGCCTGGAGCAACCACACCAAGCCATCCGTATACCTGCATCAGGAGCAGTTCTCTAATAAATTTAAAGTTGACATATCCCTCTGACATTTAAAATTTAATCATAATTAAGTGCTCCATCTGAGGCAGGGAATCGAACCAGCAACCTTAGGTTCTGCAGCCTGGAGCAACCACACCAAGCCATCCGTATACCTGCATCAGGAGCAGTTCTCTAATAAATTTAAAGTTGACATATCCCTCTGACAGTTAAAATTTAATCATAATTAAGTGCTCCATCTGAGGCAGGGAATCGAACCAGCAACCTTAGGTTCTGCAGCCTGGAGCAACCACACCAAGCCATCCGTATACCTGCATCAGGAGCAGTTCTCTAATAAATTTAAAGTTGACATATCCCTCTGACATTTAAAATTTAATCATAATTAAGTGCTCCATCTGAGGCAGGGAATCGAACCAGCAACCTTAGGTTCTGCAGCCTGGAGCAACCACACCAAGCCATCCGTATACCTGCATCAGGAGCAGTTCTCTAATAAATTTAAAGTTGACATATCCCTCTGACAGTTAAAATTTAATCATAATTAAGTGCTCCATCTGAGGCAGGGAATCGAACCAGCAACCTTAGGTTCTGCAGCCTGGAGCAACCACACCAAGCCATCCGTATACCTGCATCAGGAGCAGTTCTCTAATAAATTTAAAGTTGACATATCCCTCTGACAGTTAAAATTTAATCATAATTAAGTGCTCCATCTGAGGCAGGGAATCGAACCAGCAACCTTAGGTTCTGCAGCCTGGAGCAACCACACCAAGCCATCCGTATACCTGCATCAGGAGCAGTTCTCTAATAAATTTAAAGTTGACATATTGTTTGGACGTGTAGGTTCTTTTAGATCAAAAATGATGATTCGAGTGGTTGAAAATAACATGAAGATTTATTCAGGCACATAGATTGGTGTGGATGAAATAAGTATGGTATATACAGGTGAAGCTGGTGGTACAAGACGAAGGGTTTCTCGTTGGGCTCGATTGCCGTGGATTCTGCGTGCTAATTGAAAAGTCTTGCCGAGTTGCAAGCGAAGAGAAGTCGTCGTCATCAACGAGCTAATCGAAGTGTCTCGCCGAGTTGCAAGCGAAGAGAAGAAGAAGATTCGGGGAGTCGCTTCCTCCTTTATTTCCTCTAGCATGCAGGCCCGCAGTCGGTTTCTGCGGCGTTTGCTTGAAATTAAAGTTCTGCGAAATGAAAGGGGGCGGGGCCAGCAAGGCGGACTCGAACATAATCCCCGCCATAAAACCCGTACTTAGGGTTTTATCAAAATCATAAGCTCCAAGTCTGAAAAATACAAAAATTAGTAAAAAGGCAATTTACATAACTTAGTAATTGGCCGTTTCAGGACGGTTTCCTTAGTTTTGATGGTAGCAACGCGCACTAGTCCATCAGGTCCTTTGTGGACTTCCAACACTCTAGCCAAAAGCCATTTGGCAGGTGGTAAAGTCTTATCGACAACTAGAACTAAATCTCCTTTGGAGATGTTTGGTTTCTTTTGAGCCCACTTAGGTCTTTGTTGCAGACGACTAAGATACTCCCGATACCAGCGATTCCAGAAGTGCTGGAGAATATGTTGCAACTTCTGCCATCGGTTTAGTCGATTTTCTTGTTGGTCAAGGAGACACGGTTCGGGAGGTAGAGTGAGAACTCCACCAACCAAGAAATGTCCGGGGGTTAGGGCGTCAAGATCTTTTGGGTCGTCTGTTAGGGGGCATAGAGGCCGTGAGTTTAAAGTTGCTTCGACTTGATTTAGGATGGTCGTCATATCTTCGTAATTTAGTCTAACATCAGAAAGAATACGTTTTAGATGAAACTTTGTTGACTTCACTCCTGCCTCCCAAAGACCACCAAAATGGGGGGAAGCAGGAGGAATAAAATGCCACGTGATTCGATCGTTAACCAAAGTTTCAGCTACTTCACTTTCAATCCTTTTAATGTTTAATTGAAAGTCCTTTTTGAGAGCCTTAGCAGCACCTATAAAGTTAGTTCCTTGATCCGAGTATATGTTGGAACATAATCCTCGTCTCGATATGAAGCGACGGAAAGCAGCTAGAAAAGCTTCGGTGGTTAAACCAGTTACCAGTTCTAAATGGATTGCTCTAGTAGCAAAACAAATAAAGAGAGCCACGTAGCCTTTGTAGACCGTTGATTTCCTTTTCCTTTCGGTTTTTAGTTCTATGGGTCCAAAATAGTCAACTCCACAATTGGAAAAGGGACGCGAGATATTAACGCGAGGAAAGGGTAAGATTCCCATTTGCTGGTCAAGTGTTTTAGTCCTTTGACGGGAACAGGGCATACACTTATGTATAACATTTTTAGTCAACTTTCTAGCACCTATTATCCAGTAGTTTCTTCTTACTAGACTTAAAACTAACTGAGTACCTCCATGTAACGTTTCGATGTGCGTTTTTTGTATCAGTAACTTACTGAACGAATCCGAAGCTAGGATAATGGGATGCATTTCGGCAAAACTTAAGGTTGAGTTTTGTAAGCGTCCTCCTAGTCTTAAAATGTTTTTATCATCCAAAAAGGGGGCTAAAGATAGAAGTTTGCTTTTAGAAGGTATTGGATTACTCCTTTGAATCGCTTTAATTTCTGCACTGAAGGCTTGATTTTGTGCAAGACGTATGAGATGGGTTAATGAGTCATCAATTTCTTCAACAGTGAGATAGTTGAAATTTCTTTCATCTCGAGGTAGTTTGCAGTTTTTGGTGAATCTAAGGCAAAATGCCAAAACTCGAACTAGTTTAGAAAATGATGAGAATTTCTCAAACAAGTTAAGATCATGATTAACTTCGGCAACATGAACATTTTTTCGTTCTGTTTCTACAGAGTCGTTAAATTCAATTTTAGGCCAGTTCTCTGGAGGGAGACTTAACCATGAAGGTCCTTTCCACCAGAGGCTACTCTCTATCAGTTTTCTTGCTTCTATTCCTCGTGTGGGAATATCCGCAGGATTAGAAATAGATGATACATACCTCCATTCAGCATTCGGTAGTTTCTGATGTATTTCACCCACGCGATTGGCCACAAACGTCTTCCATCGGTATGGTGGACCCTTGAGCCATGCCAGAACTACTTTGGAGTCAGTCCAGACAAAAAACTTCGAAAAATTCATTCTTGTTTCTGCAAGAGTCACAAGGATTAGTTTGACTGCTAACAATGCAGCACAAAGTTCTAATCTAGGTAGTGATACCGGTTTAAGAGGAGCTATCTTTGTTTTATAAGTTAATAGCTCGGTATGACATCCGTCAGTACTTTGACTTCTCAAGTATATCACTGATGCGTATGCTTTTTGGGAAGCATCGCGGAAGGCGTGTAATTCAAGACTCGATACTTGATTTACATGGAATCCTATCCAGCGGGGAATTTTTAGCAATTCGAGATCGTGAATATTTGTAGCTAATTTTACCCATTTTTCTTGGATACTAGCTGGAACTTGGTCATCCCAGTTTTTTCCTGAAAGCCACAATTCTTGCATTAGTATCTTACCCAGAACCACGATCGGGGAAATCCATCCAAGGGGGTCGTATAATTTACTAATATCTGATAAGATGGATCGTTTGGTGGGACTTTCAGTTTTGAACTTGAGGTTTACGTTATAACTCACTGTATCGGTTTCTGGATGCCAGTAAAGTCCTAGTGTTTTAAATTTAGGGTCAAAATCGATCGTTTTTGTTAAGCCTTTTTCACGATCATCCTCGTGGATATTTTTTAGGATTTCGGCTTCGTTAGTAACCCACTTTTTAAGAGTGAATCCACCCGATTTTAGTACTTTGATCACTTGATCTTGTTTATCAAGTGCTTTCTCAATTGTTTCTGCACCCGACATTAAGTTGTCTACGTAGAATTCATTTTCGATCACCTCAGCTCCTAAAGGAAACCTTTGTTTCTCGTCAGAAGCTAACTGCCTCAAAGTACGGATAGCGAGAAATGCTGAGCTTTCCATGCCGAAAGTTACGGTCAGCAATTTAAAATGTTCGATAGGATCGTTCTGTGATTCGCGCCAAATTATTCTTTGATAATTTGTGTGATTTTCGTTGATGCGTATTTGCCTATACATTTTTTCGATGTCAGCGACATATGCTATCTTATGCATACGCCACCTCTGCAAAATAGCAGAAAGGTTTTCCTGCAGGTTCGGACCCGTAAGCAACCTATCGTTCAAAGATACGCCATTTCCGGTTTTTTGAGACGCATTGTATACGATTCTTAGTTTAGTCGTGGAACTTTCTTCCTTAAAGACTGGGTGATGGGGCAGGTAATACCAACCAAATCCACCTTCGTCTTCTTTCGGACGGATCTCGTCAGGACTAAGCTTTTGCATGTGATTTAAAGTTAGATATTCCCTTAAACAATTTGAATATTGTTCTTTTAAGTTTGGATTGGAGTTTAATCTTCTTTCAAGACTAAAAAATTGCACGGTAGCAATAGGAAGCGATTCGCCCAAAGCTGGGGCATTTTCCCGGAAGGGCAAATCCACCGAGTATCGATTATCAATTTTAGTACAAGTATCGCGAAAGATTTTTTCACTAAGTTCATCCTCGACGGTGATACACTTTGTGGGGGGAACTTCTTCAATTTCCCAGAAGTTTCTTAACTGCTCGTGGATGTCAGTGAAGGAGTGCATCAGGGAGATTTCGATAGTTTTAATTTCAGGACTTAAATCAAGGTTTACTGGACCCGTTAAAATCCACCCAAATTTCGTGTTTTGGGCCATGGGAGTATTATGGGGTCCCCTCAAGAAGCCATCGAGTATAATTGAAGGGTATAAGTCTGCTCCAATTATTATATCGATTTTACCAGGATTCCCGTAATTTGGATCTGCTAAATTTAGGTTTTTTATATGATCCCATGGGTGTTCTTTGAAATTTAACTTGGGAGAATACCCTGTCAAATTCTTCAAAACTAAAGCTTGAACCTTGGGAACTACAATTTTAGAGTTCGTGGAACTAATCGAAAAGGGAGATGTTCTAAAACATGAAATTTGATTATTCCCGATTCCGGTAACTTTAGCCGATATACGTTCTCGTTTCAACTTTAAGCGTTGTGCTAAATGTTCGGATACAAATGTGCACTGGGAACCTTGATCCAAAAGTGCTCTTACTTCTAGCTCGTTTCCTCGTGAATCTGAAACTTTCACTATGGCAGAGCTTAACAAAACCATAGTTTGGACTACGTTTTTACGAGTGACATGTGAAACCTCAACTTCGTGATGAGTCACCTTAGAGATTTGCGCTGGGGGATTTGGATCCTTTGTTTGGATTTCATTCGGAGATTCAAACCTCTGCTTAGGGCTAGAAAACCAATTCTTTGAGATAGCTTCGTGCAGCAGGGTATGATGTCGTCTTTTGCAAATATTGCAAGAGTATTTGCTCGGACATTGCCTACCTATATGGAAAGAAGAAAAGCAATTTAAGCATAAGTTCTTGCCTTTGACTAAACTTAACCTTTCCGAATGGGATTTTTCTGTTAGAGTGGGACATTTATTTACCAAATGATCACCAGAACAGAACTTACAACTTAACTTTGTAACGTGGTTATTAGTTTTAGAGGGTGTAAACTTAGTTACAGGTCTCGATTGATCTTTTAGTGCTTCTAAAGCTCTGAATCTACCCGTTAAGAATGTTCTGATTGTTTCAAAGGATGGGAATTCCTTTTCCTGTGAAATGTGTTGTTCCCATAATTGAAGGGTTTCTTGTGGTAACCTTTGCGATACAAGGTAAATCAAAATAGGATCCCAATTATCCGTTTTGACATTTAAGTTTAACAATGCAGAAATACATTCTTGAGTCGTATCTAGAAGACCTTTAACACCTAAAGCATTATCAGTTAGAATTTTAGGTTGGGAGAACAGTCTTTTTAATTGTACGTTTATCAACACTCTCGTGTTTTCAAACCGATCTCTTAAGATATCCCAAGCGGTAGTATAATTCGTACCCACAATATCAAAATGTTTGATCAACCTTTCAGCTTCCCCAGAAACTTGAGTTTTAAGGTAGTACAACTTTTGAACATCGTTCAAAGATTCATTTTGATGAATCATAGAAGTAAACAAATCGCGGAAGGAACACCAGTTTTCGTATTGGCCATTGAAAATCGGCATTTGAATGCACGGTAATTTAACTTCGCAAGCAGAGTCTTTGACTAAAGTTTGCGTTTCAGGGTTATCAACAGGTTTGGAAGGTGGAAAGCTTTGTAGCATATCATCTTCCATTTCGGCATAACTGCTAATAAAGAAATCTTCGACTTCACCATACAGATCATTTTTTAAATACGGTTCGTTTTCATCAACTGGTAAACTTTCAAGTTTTTCATTATTATCTTTAAACTCGTCCCAATATTCGCTAAAAACCTTTAATCGTTTCTCAAAATAACTTAAAGTTTTTCTAGTTTTGGAATCCTTTTTATAGTTGCGAACATAATTTGTCATTTTTTTATTTACACTAATCTGTTTACCAATCAACACATCGATTTCTACTTTTGCCATTTTGAGAGGCTAAATTACAAACACTTGAACAATTCTTCAGATAAATGATCAAATTCAACTCACCCAAATCCCGGGTTTCGGCACCAGATGTTTGGACGTGTAGGTTCTTTTAGATCAAAAATGATGATTCGAGTGGTTGAAAATAACATGAAGATTTATTCAGGCACATAGATTGGTGTGGATGAAATAAGTATGGTATATACAGGTGAAGCTGGTGGTACAAGACGAAGGGTTTCTCGTTGGGCTCGATTGCCGTGGATTCTGCGTGCTAATTGAAAAGTCTTGCCGAGTTGCAAGCGAAGAGAAGTCGTCGTCATCAACGAGCTAATCGAAGTGTCTCGCCGAGTTGCAAGCGAAGAGAAGAAGAAGATTCGGGGAGTCGCTTCCTCCTTTATTTCCTCTAGCATGCAGGCCCGCAGTCGGTTTCTGCGGCGTTTGCTTGAAATTAAAGTTCTGCGAAATGAAAGGGGGCGGGGCCAGCAAGGCGGACTCGAACACATATCCCTCTGACATTTAAAATTTAATCATAATTAAGTGCTCCATCTGAGGCAGGGAATCAAACCAGCAACCTTAGGTTCTGCAGCCTGGAGCAACCACACCAAGCCATCCGTATACCTGCATCAGGAGCAGTTCTCTAATAAATTTAAAGTTGACATATCCCTCTGACAGTTAAAATTTAATCATAATTAAGTGCTCCATCTGAGGCAGGGAATCGAACCAGCAACCTTAGGTTCTGCAGCCTGGAGCAACCACACCAAGCCATCCGTATACCTGCATCAGGAGCAGTTCTCTAATAAATTTAAAGTTGACATATCCCTCTGACATTTAAAATTTAATCATAATTAATTGCTCCATCTGAGGCAGGGAATCGAACCAGCAACCTTAGGTTCTGCAGCCTGGAGCAACCACACCAAGCCATCCGTATACCTGCATCAGGAGCAGTTCTCTAATAAATTTAAAGTTGACATATCCCTCTGACAGTTAAAATTTAATCATAATTAAGTGCTCCATCTGAGGCAGGGAATCGAACCAGCAACCTTAGGTTCTGCAGCCTGGAGCAACCACACCAAGCCATCCGTATACCTGCATCAGGAGCAGTTCTCTAATAAATTTAAAGTTGACATATCCCTCTGACATTTAAAATTTAATCATAATTAAGTGCTCCATCTGAGGCAGGGAATCGAACCAGCAACCTTAGGTTCTGCAGCCTGGAGCAACCACACCAAGCCATCCGTATACCTGCATCAGGAGCAGTTCTCTAATAAATTTAAAGTTGACATATCCCTCTGACAGTTAAAATTTAATCATAATTAAGTGCTCCATCTGAGGCAGGGAATCGAACCAGCAACCTTAGGTTCTGCAGCCTGGAGCAACCACACCAAGCCATCCGTATACCTGCATCAGGAGCAGTTCTCTAATAAATTTAAAGTTGACATATCCCTCTGACATTTAAAATTTAATCATAATTAAGTGCTCCATCTGAGGCAGGGAATCGAACCAGCAACCTTAGGTTCTGCAGCCTGGAGCAACCACACCAAGCCATCCGTATACCTGCATCAGGAGCAGTTCTCTAATAAATTTAAAGTTGACATATCCCTCTGACAGTTAAAATTTAATCATAATTAAGTGCTCCATCTGAGGCAGGGAATCGAACCAGCAACCTTAGGTTCTGCAGCCTGGAGCAACCACACCAAGCCATCCGTATACCTGCATCAGGAGCAGTTCTCTAATAAATTTAAAGTTGACATATCCCTCTGACAGTTAAAATTTAATCATAATTAAGTGCTCCATCTGAGGCAGGGAATCGAACCAGCAACCTTAGGTTCTGCAGCCTGGAGCAACCACACCAAGCCATCCGTATACCTGCATCAGGAGCAGTTCTCTAATAAATTTAAAGTTGACATATTGTTTGGACGTGTAGGTTCTTTTAGATCAAAAATGATGATTCGAGTGGTTGAAAATAACATGAAGATTTATTCAGGCACATAGATTGGTGTGGATGAAATAAGTATGGTATATACAGGTGAAGCTGGTGGTACAAGACGAAGGGTTTCTCGTTGGGCTCGATTGCCGTGGATTCTGCGTGCTAATTGAAAAGTCTTGCCGAGTTGCAAGCGAAGAGAAGTCGTCGTCATCAACGAGCTAATCGAAGTGTCTCGCCGAGTTGCAAGCGAAGAGAAGAAGAAGATTCGGGGAGTCGCTTCCTCCTTTATTTCCTCTAGCATGCAGGCCCGCAGTCGGTTTCTGCGGCGTTTGCTTGAAATTAAAGTTCTGCGAAATGAAAGGGGGCGGGGCCAGCAAGGCGGACTCGAACACATATCCCTCTGACATTTAAAATTTAATCATAATTAAGTGCTCCATCTGAGGCAGGGAATCGAACCAGCAACCTTAGGTTCTGCAGCCTGGAGCAACCACACCAAGCCATCCGTATACCTGCATCAGGAGCAGTTCTCTAATAAATTTAAAGTTGACATATCCCTCTGACAGTTAAAATTTAATCATAATTAAGTGCTCCATCTGAGGCAGGGAATCGAACCAGCAACCTTAGGTTCTGCAGCCTGGAGCAACCACACCAAGCCATCCGTATACCTGCATCAGGAACAGTTCTCTAATAAATTTAAAGTTGACATATCCCTCTGACATTTAAAATTTAATCATAATTAAGTGCTCCATCTGAGGCAGGGAATCGAACCAGCAACCTTAGGTTCTGCAGCCTGGAGCAACCACACCAAGCCATCCGTATACCTGCATCAGGAGCAGTTCTCTAATAAATTTAAAGTTGACATATCCCTCTGACAGTTAAAATTTAATCATAATTAAGTGCTCCATCTGAGGCAGGGAATCGAACCAGCAACCTTAGGTTCTGCAGCCTGGAGCAACCACACCAAGCCATCCGTATACCTGCATCAGGAGCAGTTCTCTAATAAATTTAAAGTTGACATATCCCTCTGACATTTAAAATTTAATCATAATTAAGTGCTCCATCTGAGGCAGGGAATCGAACCAGCAACCTTAGGTTCTGCAGCCTGGAGCAACCACACCAAGCCATCCGTATACCTGCATCAGGAGCAGTTCTCTAATAAATTTAAAGTTGACATATCCCTCTGACAGTTAAAATTTAATCATAATTAAGTGCTCCATCTGAGGCAGGGAATCGAACCAGCAACCTTAGGTTCTGCAGCCTGGAGCAACCACACCAAGCCATCCGTATACCTGCATCAGGAGCAGTTCTCTAATAAATTTAAAGTTGACATATCCCTCTGACAGTTAAAATTTAATCATAATTAAGTGCTCCATCTGAGGCAGGGAATCGAACCAGCAACCTTAGGTTCTGCAGCCTGGAGCAACCACACCAAGCCATCCGTATACCTGCATCAGGAGCAGTTCTCTAATAAATTTAAAGTTGACATATCCCTCTGACAGTTAAAATTTAATCATAATTAAGTGCTCCATCTGAGGCAGGGAATCGAACCAGCAACCTTAGGTTCTGCAGCCTGGAGCAACCACACCAAGCCATCCGTATACCTGCATCAGGAGCAGTTCTCTAATAAATTTAAAGTTGACATATCCCTCTGACAGTTAAAATTTAATCATGTAACAGATGAAAATTCTGCTTTACAACTAAACTCTTTGTCTCGTAATATTTTACTCACGTGCTCGTGAACTTTTAAAATGATGGAAATGAAAATTGCTGTTTAGTTTAGTTTTTGTTGCAGTGTGATTGTTGATGATTTGTCTTATGTAACCAATTCTCAAATTTTGAATTAAATTATAAATATTTTAATGTTTATTAAACTAGTTTAATAAACATTAAAAGATAATAATTTAATTCAAATTTTGAGCATTGTTTACAGAGGACAAAACATCAACAAAAAACTAATACTAATCTAATACAGCAATTTTCATTTCTCATTTTCAAATCATTTTAAAAGTTCACGAGCACGTGAGTAAAATATTACGAGACAAAGGGTTTAGTTGTAAAGCAGAATTTTCATCTGTTACACACTTCCCCTCAACCTGCGGTCTAAACGTCCTCGGAGAGCAGGTTGGACGTCTTGGAGACTGGATAAAACGAAGAAATCTATGATTCACATGAGACGAGACATTTTATACAGATTTTTGCTCCCTTTAGAACAAGATAAATACTTCTTGATTTACAACCTTCTGTGACGAAGCTCACTTGATAGTGACTGAATATTACTTTATCTAGGATCACTTGATAGTGACTGCTTAAGACTTAGATCCCATGAATGCTTAAGACTTGGATCACTTGAGTGACTAGAATCACTTGATAGTGACTGCTTAAGACTTAGGTCACATGACTGCTTAAGACTTAGGTCACATGAATGCTTAAGACTTAGGTCACATGACTGCTTAAGACTTAGGTCACATGAATGCTTAAGACTTAGGTCACATGACTGCTTAAGACTTAGATCACTTTATAGTGACTAATGGCTTGAGAGAACCAATATTATAAGTAGAATATTTACTCATTGTCACAGGAGATGGTAAAGCATTGGAACAAGAATGGTATCTTCTTAGAAGGAGGCACTGGAACTGGTAGATTATCTTCAATATTTAATTAATGAAATGTTTAATCTTGGGGTTTTGATTCTTCCCCTTAACGGAACATACCGGAGAAATCTTCTAATAAGGAATTTGATCCAGGTCTTTGGGTTTTATTGAGGTGTTTCCCTTCATCGTCTCTTGAACAGGTATAATTCATATTCATTGTCGAGAGATGATATGACGAAAGATTCATTCTTAATCGTCGGGAGAACTTTTCATCCCTTATCTGGTTTTTTCCTTTAGCTAAGTAGCTCATTTTCACCTGTTACACAGACTTACACATCGGACTTAGGAAACTTCCACATCGGATTCCATCGGCACAGCAACAACTTCATCCAGATTATGGGGTCATGTTCCAGCCACGATTGTATCAAAAATATTACTCTTAGCATCATACTTCCACATCGGATATCGAAAATTTCCACATCGGATTCCATCGGCACAGCAACAACTTCATCCAGATGATGGGATCGTGTTCCGGCCACGAGTTAGGGCGCCAGTTTAATAAACATTAAAATATTTATAATTTAATTCAAAATTTGAGAATTGGTTACATAAGACAAATCATCAACAATCACACTGCAACAAAAACTAAACTAAACAGCAATTTTCATTTCCATCATTTTAAAAGTTCACGAGCACGTGAGTAAAATATTACGAGACAAAGGGTTTAGTTGTAAAGCAGCATTTTCATCTGTTACAATCATAATTAAGTGCTCCATCTGAGGCAGGGAATCGAACCAGCAACCTTAGGTTCTGCAGTCTGGAGCAACCACACCAAGCCATGCGTGCCCGAATCAGGGGCAGTTTTCAAATAAATTTATATTTTTTAATATCGAGAAAAAGTCTCATGGTTTGATGCCAAACTCGACCCGGACCAATTTTAAAGAAGTTGTAATTTCAAACGACCAATTGACCAAAAGTGAAAACTGACCCTAGGTGGTCAACCAATATGCCAAAATTTTCGTCTATGAGAGCAGAGTAGGATTATACAAGAATTTTAGCTCTCAGCCGCATAGATCAGGCACAATACACAAAAAGAACAGTGGTCAAGCGAAATTTCAGACACCCTTTCAGACAATTTAGAATTAAGAAGGAGACCCGAATTTTGGTAGGTAGGTGGTAAGGGTTTAGGTAACAGTATGGTCAATAGGTATTGACCAATGGTCAATGTATACATATTATTAAGATCAAAGGACTCAGAAAGACACCTAACACCACCCACCTAGGATCAATATTTACAAAGTTAGAAATGGGGTCAATGTCAATCAATTTCATTATGTTAGCAGAGTATGCTACCCAAATATCATCCTAATTAAAGCATATGAATTAGAACTAGCCAATTCAGCCAATTGACCACACTTGACCACAGGTCAATAGACCACCACAAACCAATAGCTATATAACGTTATATTTCAGTCAAAAGCAACGGAACACCCCAGCATAACACTATCGATTCACTTCAGATTCATTTTTGATACGTTCGGTCAAACGTCCGATTCGGTCAAACGTCCTGTTCGGGCAAGTTGTCTTTCGGTCCGGTGACAGTCGGGAAAGAGGCGCTTCGGTCTGAATATTTCGGTCTATTGGGCGCGACCCATGGAGAAGTGTACCCCCTTGTACCCAAAAAGGTTCTCAAAGTGAGTTAAAGACCTACTTTTACAGGTCAAGTTTCAAAATTTTTTCTGGACGAGGGCCCCCATACCCAAGGGGGGCTTGTCTGGAAAAGTGCCCCCCCCTCTTGGAGCCGTGCTGGATCCGCGCGAATCACCCAGCGACGGTGTTACACAAACCTTTGAACCCGTTTCCTTCAGTGAGTTTGGGTTTCGGTTTCTTCTGTTCTCGGGTTTCGACGCTAGATGGCGCTCGGGAGAGGAGGAGCGGTTTGCCGGTGAAGAACGAAACTCACCGCGGGAGAAATGCTTCCTCGCGCCGCTAGACGATTCCTGCCAGCACGGTGAATTTTCCCTTTCTAGTTTATCATCAAAGTCCTTTAGAAGCATAGTGACGGGCTTACCTGGATAAATTTCAAACAAACGATGACCTGTTCGCCACCACTGACGTAATGCGCTGAGCTACTCCACATGTAGTTTTTATTTATTAAAAAATTAACATACGATCGGATTTTAAAAATTTTCTTCACCGATGATTTTCTTTTATTAGATTCTGTTGGGAAAAACGCCAAGAGTCTGGGATCATCGTATGTTGACGTCGTCATTCGATAATCATTGTTGGAAAGCAATGGAGTTGATGGTATGATTGTTGACATCTTTAAACAATAAGCGTTTTCCGTCACGTGTTTTTCAAATCAAATCAAATCAAATCAAATTTATTGGACAAAAGACAACAACATATATAAGACATGGAAAACACAGACAAGGACTGTACAAAAAACACAAAGGGAAAAATATACAAAAATTGACATTTTGTTTAAACATAAAAAAAAACAAAAAAATTGATTATGTGGATCCCAAAGAGCCAAAGGCTCGCCCAGGGAACCTAAATTAAAAAAAAAAGATTTTATCATGTGGCAAGAGCTGCGCTTATTATTTAGGAATTTTGAACAAAGCTTCAATATCTGAGTGTCCTGAGATAAAAAGATGAATACCGGATTTAAATTTGTGAATATTATTGGTTAGTTTAAGAGTTTCTTCAAGTTTATTAAATATGTATGGTCCCAAAAAGGCATGAGATTTATGAAATATTTCTTTTTTTGATTTAGGGATATACAAGTTACCTTTAGCATTTCTAAGATAAGAAGTTATATTTTTGGCTTCATATAAATGTTTATTTTTATATATAAAAAGTAATAAACGAAAAATATACAGTTCTCTGATTGTTAAGATATTATTAGGCAGGGAATTATATTTTAAGTGAGATAAAATCTTTTTTTGTAACTGAATGAGCGGTTTAATATTATTGTAATAATCAGATGCAAAGCACGTTATTCCATAATTAATTGTTGATTGCACCCAAGCAAAATATACTGTTGTTAGAAATTTATGATCAATTATACCTTTTAATTTAAACAGCTTCAAATTGATAAAACGCAATTTGTTTAACAAGATGTTTATATGGGATTTCCATTTTAAATTAGAATCAAAATGTAGTCCTAAATATTTAATTGTATCAACACACTTAATTACATCACAGGAGGAAGAACCATTACACTCACGATTACAATTTGGTTTATGGATTTTTTTTCTCGACTTTTAAATTAAAATATTTCATTGTATATTTTTTTGAAAAATTGACTAGATATTTCATTTCACCATACAAAAAACCATATACGGAACCCTTGTTTGTTTTTGAAAATCTGACACATGCAACTTCCTTATTAAGTTCCGATGGGGGCTGCAGAAAATTTTTGGAAATAAATTTCAACCGAAAAAGTGGGGTTTATCTTATGTTTGGTACATCTACACTGTCCAAAAAAATGTAGCCACTTTCCGTGGGAAAAACTGGGCAGCTGGGTTGCCCCTATTTTCAAGTAAATGTTTCTGGAAACTGCCGTTTCTGGAAAAAATCGTATTCTAAATCACGGAGGTCTTCCCCCTCTTTGTACGCCTCTTATGTTATGTTCCATAGGTAAATTGCACCGACCTTAGAACACAGATAGACATAACATGCGCGCGCATCCCCATAGCGGGTGCTCTCCCGCTCAAAAGTCACGTGTAATGGGAGCTCTGGGAACGGGATTCGTCGGTTCAATTCTGGCCAGCTGGCTTGATCACGTGATTGAAATGCTCCAATCTCTATGCCTACAAGGTCACGTGGAATTTGAAAAACGGTGGAACATGTTTCAACGCAGGCCAAGCCCGCTTGCACCGTCTATCAATATTCCAAGGTCTATGTTTTAAACTATTGAGGGGGGGCACGCGTCCCCCTTCCCCCCTGGGATCGACGGCCGTACGAATGACACTCAACTTAAACTTAAAACTAACATAATTAACTAAATAATAAACTTAATGAACTTAACACGAGCAAAATCGGGTAAATCAGCTAGTTTACTATAAAAATGTGAGCCGAGTAATTGTTCTAACTTGAAAAGTCATAAATGTTGTCCCCATGCTTTTTAAAAAACGCCCGCGCCCTCAAACGGTGGAAAAACAAGGCTTTATAGGTCGGTCGCCATCTTGGAATTCCTCACCAAAAATTAAAATGGTCCGATTCGCACCAAACTTGGTATGCAAGTGCGGAGTACCTCATAAGCTTCTTTGGTGAAGTTTTCTTTGAAATTTCCTTATTTTTGCGAAAAAACGACTCCTTCACCGGTTTCTGGGCCCTTAAAGTTATTTTGTAGGTCGATTCCATGAAAGGGAAAACGTTTTCGATTGGAATGCGAAAAAGCGAGATAGGCACGCCCCTCCGATGAGCAAGACGGATGTGATTAGGCGGTTCTTCAACCAATGAGAGAAGTAATTAATTGGGAGGAGACTTAATTAATTGGACGACGGGTACAGCCAATCGGACGGGGTTTAATCGAATCGGATCTCTTTCTTTCCGTTTCTGGGTCCGCCTCTGCTGTTTTAAAGCATGGATGCAATTATAAACTACTTAATTATGTAAGCAGTGGAAAAAGACGTCTTTTTAAGGTGTTTTTTTTCACTAAATTTAGGTTTTTGTTGTGGTGACATCTACCTTAGAAAAAATGGTATTTTGATAGGCCATTTTTAAGTGCTGTCTGCATGAATCTGCGGAACTGCTAGAATTTCCCGGTTAAGAATAAGATATTATATTGATAAATAATTTCACCTGCGTCCCCCGCGGAGTAAAGCGAATGCTCCGGCAGCAGAAGCTGCGGCAGGTCCCGGTGACCGCAACGGCACGACGCGCTTTTGCCAGTTTTTGTTTTGTATTAAACAATGTTGCTACATTGTTTAAAATCAATGTATAGGGTAAAAGTACGTCACATTGGGAAATTGGACGATTTAACGCCCTTTTTTAAACTCTGAAATTACAAAAAAAAATAATCATCGTAATTAAAAAATTTTTGCGCGTATATTCCGCTCTAGGGTACCTCTATCGAATAAAAAAATTAAAAATAAATGGTGGTATTGCCCATTAGAGAAAATCATAATAACACAGATAAAGGGTTAAAAAAACCGATCCTCTTAAGTGTGCCTTCGCATGTGCCTGTTGAGGTTCCCCCTGGTACTGGTGGCACGCGCCGCACCGGAAGGGTCTCTCCCCCGTGTGTATGCGCGCGTGCACCACCGAGTCCCCCTTCCTAGGGACGGAGTACCCGCAAATCTCGCACACGTACGACCGCTGACCATCGCATATCATCACTTTCGTGTAAGGAGGATCTGGAAAAAGAGAAATTCCACTCTCGTTAGGGGCCATTCATTAATTACGTAAGGATGATTTTGGCAATTTTTGACCCCCCCCTACCCCCATGTAAGGGTACGTAAGATTTTTCAAACCCCTCCCCCCTATTCTTACGTAAGATACCATTTCGTTTTTCAAAACAATAAAATGTTAGAAAAGGATACACAAAATTAATAAAGATTTCTCTCTTTTTGCTTTTGTTTTGCTTCGACAACTGGAAGATGGATTCAACAGTTTTATTTTTTATCTTAACTTAATGCTACTCCAATAAAAAAGATACCTCTGATATACCTTCATTTTTTTTAAATTATAGCTTCGATAATATAACGAGATCGTCCGCATTTTCAAGTTTTTCTGGGGTATTCAATAGTAATTCGTTTACATTAACTTAGGAAATCTTACGTAAGAATGGGTTAAACCCCCCCACCCCCAAGTAAGGGTATGTAGAGATTTTTCCAAGCCCCCCTCCCCCTCGGGACCCTTACGTAATTAATGAGTGGCCCCTTAGGCCACGGTCACAGCGAGCGCAGAATCAGGCGTACTATTAGGGTTCTAAATGTTTCTGAAAGAATCGATTTCGGAATCGAATGCCTTGAAATCGATACCAAGGAATCGAACCTTTGAAGGAATCGATTGCAAGAGGAATCGAATCTTAGGAATCGTACTTAATTTTAACAATTAATAACGATAATTATAAACAATTTTGTTCACTAATTGGTAATTAGTATTTTGATAATTAATTAGTAGTATTATACAGCAGGAAACGATTATTAGGACTTTGTTTTCTGATTAATACCCAGATCATCATTAAAAAATTTTTTCACTAATTAATTAGTGTTTTGATTATTAATTAATATTTTGCTTGTCATTAATTAAATTAGTAATAATTACTTATTATCTTTGATTTGTGATTGAAAAAGATAAGTTCGATTCTACTTTTTTCGATACTGGCCCTAAGGAATCGATTCCAGGTTGGAATCGAACCTCAAGAATCGATTCCGGAATCGAACCGAACGATTTTTTATATCCCTAGATGTATCAACAGGCGGATCTTATCGGGCAGTGGATATCTACCCCGCTCTTTTGTTCACTAAATGACCTCACCTAACCACATACAAAGAGATCGGGGAGATACGCCTGATCTTGCGCTCAGGGTGACTGTACCCTTAGTAATGGACGATATTTATGCCACGCCCATTTAATCACGTGATGGGGAAAAATAAACTAACTACAAGCTATATCTGTGGTAACCTATTGCAAGCTCAGTAGGTCACATGATGGGTAAAATGTGACGTCAGACGGATATAGTCCATGGTCCTTCCATAAATTAATGAGGTCATACTTTCTTTTTTAAACTCCTTCGTCACATGTCAAGCTCTTAAGGAGCCGTTCAAATATCATACGTAAGCACCTTAGGGGGGGGGAGGGGGTTTGCTCTTTGCTTATTTTTCCTGACAAGGGGGATATGAGTGATGCTTACGTAAGATACTGCATTTTTGAAAATCTCCTGTTTCTTGCATAAATAATTTCAAAACTCGACCAAAAATAAATTTAACAAAAAATTGAATTAGGAAATCTGACGTAAGCACTTTTTTCTGGGGATGGACCCCCCACACATTTTGAAATTTTAACTCCAAAAAGTAGTGTATCGACTCATTTTTGAATCCTTACACCCAAAAAGGACAGCTCCTTGCATGTCACCTAATTTTTCAAGGAGAAAAAAAAACAGTAGGGGAGAGTGTTGTACACGCAAAAAAATGGTGGTCGTCTATCAACCAAACCAAGTTCGGTTGATAGGGGTTTATTTGTCAAAACCGGGCCTACCGTTTCCCAAAACCCCGCCGGTCCGTTTCTTTCAACCCAACGTATTCTGTAAATCAGTTCGAGCCTGAGAACCGCTCTCGTTCGTTTGCTGCGCCACCTATCGATCCCGCCCGAAGACTGCCGACACGACGATGGTACCCATCAACCCATCCCATTAGGCTTAGTGCTTACATAAAGGTACGTAAAATATTTCTTTCCTGGTATTTATGTTATTTTTCAACAAAAAATAAGTGCTTAAGTAGTCTTTAGTTAATATAATTATGATCATAATAATTTGGATATTTAGTTTAATTTTACAGACACTCCGCTTAATGGAATGGCTGTATTGTAAAGTTTTGTTTACCATCCGTTTGTTAAACTGGTTAAACTCTACCGATCACTCATTAAACTTTTAACACGAAATGAACTACGTATCGTTTTATGTGAATCACACATCGGTAAATGTTGTCAAAATTTACCCCCATTCTCCTTAAATATACTGGGTTTTTTAAAATTTAAATTGCCATAAGTACACAGGCAATCATCTCTGCTTTCCTTGCTAGTGAGTTAGATGTATAATTTATAGGTATTGCATTTTTTTACTATTTATACTTTTTGTAGTGTCTAGAATCTTCTGGAATGCTCGAAAACTCTTTATTTTCAAGACATATAGTCATGGCAATTAAAATTTTCTCTCGCACATTTATTTGGCTACTACAAACACTTCCCTGAATCTTTTAAACTAGGCAATATATGATAACAGTCATTTCTGCTTCTTATGATCATGGTTGATATCAAAATTGAGACAGCTCCTGATCTCTTCTCAATTATTTAAAACGTATATTTATCATGTGATAAACACATTGCTTATGTTATTAAAACTACTAAGATTTTCTGCGGCTTAGTATACTAAGCCGGTTCACCAATAAGCTAATACTTATTGGTGAACAGATAGATGAGCGATAAAGTTAACTTTTAAGTTTGGTATTTAATTTTGTAACAACGTTTCAAACTTCTCCCAGGAAAAGCACCCAACTCCATACTACTCCCAGTCCCTCAACTACGAGACGGACAACCAGCAGAAGTCAAGTGCACAGCCAGGGGACTCGGGCTATGGCAAGAGCCTGGTGAAGTTGCCGAAAACCGCCAGCAACCCTCCGAAATGGTCCTGCCAAGCGCTCACCAGATAAGACGGCGACCTTCGTCCCGACCGAAGAAATCAGACGTTGACAAGACTACCTCCGACCCAGATGGGACATGTCCCAACCCAAGCTGACATTTTCAAGGGACCAGTGGTTCTCCTTTCAAGTCATTATTTAGTTATTATCTTCGTTTAGGGAAGCTCTTTCAAAGTGAGTGTTATTATGGTATTCTGGACGTCGACCCCAGTTGCCAAAAAAGTATAAGAACAAAAAAAGCTTTAAGTTTTGTTTTTATGTTATGAGCACTATTACATTAATGTTAAGTGTATATTTTGTTTAAAGTGATATTTATGGTATTTTCTGGACGTCGATCCCAGTTGTGAAAAGAGTAAGTACAAAAAATGGAAAAGGTTTTTGTTATGAGTACTATTATACCATATGTACAGTCACCATGACCAATACGCCTGTGAACCTGGAGAACACCCTGTTCTCATTGTCTTTGTCGATGAACACCCTGTCCATGTTTTTACGATTGCCCTGACCATGAGGCCAAGTGTGCCTTTGTAATAACATTGTGTTCTTGTTTGCCCTGGACTACTGCAAACTGTGGTCCTCCTGCAGCTTCCTACTCATGGGCGTAGCCAGGGTTCCGCTTAGGGGGGGGCAAGCAGGGTCGACTTTTTTATGTTTGTGGAGAACAATTTTAAAGCCCCGTGAGAGAGGGCCGTAGACACAGTATTGTTTCAAGAGGGGTTTTTGACCTTTAATGAAATTAATGTAAAAGTTTTGTGGGTAGCGTGGAAACAATGAGGGTTTTTGTTTTTGTAATCCGACACTTAAAAGTAGTTTTTTGTTCTACCCCCTTGGTGGGAGCGTTAGCTCTTTTATTAAATTTTGAATGAGTGCTGGCGAGTAGAAATCTATATCGGGAGGGGCCTAAAAATGTTTTTCAGCCCCTTTTATCCATATTAATAGGTTCAATGCAGATTTTTTACACTTTTTTAGGTAGAATTTGCTTCGAAGAAAACTTATAAAAAAGTCTCTAGCAATAAAGGTTCCAGTTTCAAAGGTAGTCTGGGGGACCACCCCCAGAAAATTTTTGAAAATTTGACCCTAAGAACAGGGTTTTAAACTGTTTTTTGGTACACGTAAACCCAAATTTGGACAAACATCTTTAGGTAAAATTTTGATTTTTATGAACTTATTACAAAAAAGTGTGAAAGGTTTAAATACTAAAAGGGGGCCTGGCTGCCCTCCCCCAAAAAATGTTCGAAAATTTGACCCTAAGAACAGGGTTTCCAACTGTTTTTTGGTACACGTAAACCCAAATTTGGATCTACATTTTTAGGTAGAATTTTGATTTTAATGAACAACTTATTACAATAATAAAGGTTTAAATACTAAAGGGAGGTCTGGGGGGCCCTCTCCCAGAAAATTTTTGAAAATTTGACCCTAAAAAACTGAGTTTTAACTTAACTAACAGTAAAGTAAAAGTAAATTCCTCAGGACTTAGGGGGGGGCAGCTGCCCCTCCCTGCCTCCCCCTGGCTACGCCCATGTTCCTACTGTTGGGTTTTATCAGTGATGCGTATTTTTCTTTTCGTGAGATGTGAGGAGAGAAAGCGTGTTGTTTTTTATGTTAGGAAAATTGTTTCTCGTTTGAGACTTTTGGTTTTGAGAGGGAGAGTCTGGTTTTTATCTCCGTGTAACGTGATATCATTCATTTCAGAGTTGCCTTCCCGCTACCAACAACCATGCTGGTCGCGTGGTGGGGCTGTCCGTTAGTTTCATTTGTTAAAATGTGAATAGCTTGTCCATAGTGACTCCCAAAGTTGGAGTTTCCTCACAAAAATTATAGTTTATGGTGATATTATGAGTGGCACTAATGCCATTTGCTGTGAAGGCATTACATTATGCCATTCAAAGAGCTTTCTTGAAGCACTAGGGTTACTTTTCTCATTTTATTACACCCTCAATCTATCTTTTCCAGATAGTGCATGTAGTACCTTAACATTTACCCAAAAATAGAATAACTTCAAGGAGGTGTTGTCCCTGAGAGTTAAAACTCTTATAGATAGGATTTTGTAATGCATTATTGTTATGTTTTTTTTATTTCAATATTTCCATGGTTAACCCTCTCGCCACCCTGGATTAACTTAAAAGCATAAGCCAGACAAAAACTGGAAAAATAATTTAAAAAGTTCTGCTAAATGTAATAATTAGAATGTTTATTCCTTAAAAGGAAGAACCTTAAAAAGAAGCATTTGCGAGGAAAAAAGTATCACTCCGAGAGTATGTAGCAATACAAAAATAAGATTTGAAAATTAAATGAAGAAAAAGATAACATGAAAAATTAAATAATTCTTATCGCTATCACAGGATACCGGAAAGAAATGATTACCAATCCCAAAAGAAATAGCGGGCACTTTAACCGCCGTTAGCAAGTTTAAGAAAAACATATTTTAAAAGCGAAAACTATGTAAAGAAACAACGTTAAATGCAATGAAATTGAGAAAGAAAACATCAACTAAACAACTAAGGCGCTACACCCGGGCGTTGTAAAAAAACAAATTGCCCCTAAATAGACGGGCTTTGCCCGTGCTTAACTAAGAATTTGGGTGGGCTTCCCCATACAACACACCTGAGTAAATGAAATCTAAATTTGCCTCTTATGATAAAAAATTACGACTGGTTTCGCCAGGGTCGTGTTGTGGAAAAATTGCGCCCGGGGCGGATGGCTTTTTTGGCCCCCCTGAACACGTTCATTGTGGTTTCGTTCGAAAGTATTGAATAATCTATGAAGTCCAATACTAAAATAACAGTAAATTGCAAACTAGTAAAATAATAAATTGCAAAAAAAAGTTCGGGTACAAATTTGGCGCCCCTATTTATTACCTGAATACGACAACCGGCGGGAGCGCACCCTTGGTCCCCCCTTAACACAACCCTGGGCTTCGCCCGTACAACATACTTGACGAAAGGAAATGTAAATTTGCCCTGGGAAGAAAAAGATAACATGAAAAATTAAATAATTCTTATCGCTATCACAGGATACCGGAAAGAAATGATTACCAATCCCAAAAGAAATAGCGGGCACTTTAACCGCCGTTAGCAAGTTTAAGAAAAACATATTTTAAAAGCGAAAACTATGTAAAGAAACAACGTTAAATGCAATGAAATTGAGAAAGAAAACATCAACTAAACAACTATAAGGCGCTACACCCGGGCGTTGTAAAAAAACAAATTGCCCCTAAATAGACGGGCTTTGCCCGTGCTTAACTAAGAATTTGGGTGGGCTTCCCCATACAACACACCTGAGTAAATGAAATCTAAATTTGCCTCTTATGATAAAAAATTACGACTGGTTTCGCCAGGGTCGTGTTGTGGAAAAATTGCGCCCGGGGCGGATGGCTTTTTTGGCCCCCCTGAACACGTTCATTGTGGTTTCGTTCGAAAGTATTGAATAATCTATGAAGTCCAATACTAAAATAACAGTAAATTGCAAACTAGTAAAATAATAAATTGCAAAAAAAAGTTCGGGTACAAATTTGGCGCCCCTATTTATTACCTGAATACGACAACCGGCGGGAGCGCACCCTTGGTCCCCCCTTAACACAACCCTGGGCTTCGCCCGTACAACATACTTGACGAAAGGAAATGTAAATTTGCCCTGCACTGTTAGAAATTTCACCATGTGAAAACGGTTAATGCGACGGCAGCACAGTAACCGTCTGATGCACCGTTTAGTTTACGGTTTGGGAAATTTTGATTCATTGTGGATTTGGAACCGTGGCCAACTGATTAGGTTAAGATACTGTAAAAACAATAGTTTAGCGGTTAAGGAATCATTCATAGCTAGCGAGGTTCCTTAACCGTATAAACAATGGTTTTGCGGTTAAGGAATCTTTCATAGCTAGCGAGGTTCCTTAACCGTATAAACACTGGTTTTGCGGTTAAGGAATCATTTATAGCTAGCGAGGTTCCTTAACCGTATAAACAATGGTTTTGTGGTTAAATAATCATTTATAACTAGCATGATTCCTTAACCGTATAAACAATGGTTTTGCGGTTAAATAATCATTTATACCTAGTTTTGTTTGAAACCTTAAAATTAAATATTTCAGTAATATTTATAACTACGCACTGTCTAGCTCCACGAAAGTTACAACTCAACTCCAACAAATATCGCTATTAAACTATGACACTGTCTAGCTCCTCGAAAGTAGCAACTCAACTCTAACAAATTTTGCCAATACTTAAGCATTGGTCAACTTTCGTGGATATAGACACTTAGTTATAACTAATACAGCTAAAAACCAGAATTGTGAAATTGATAAATAAAAAATTCATATTAATTTTGAAATAATGAAGTTAAATAATCAAAATAAGTTTGCATTATTTATGTAATAAAAATGTAAATATTAAAGTAATGTTAAAACTAAACTAGTAAAGTAAAAACTAAAATAATCTTTCATTATGAAACCAGTGGTCTGTCCAAGGCAAACTTTACTACCGTTTTTAGTACCTTCATTTTTTTTAAATAGGGTAGTCTCAAATTCAGTTTTAGTAAAATCGGTACCTTCACAAAATACATTTTTGAAAAAACATTATCTATGAAGATGTGTTCTCTTAATAGTTAATTTTACCTGTTCTAGAATAAATTTTCTATTGTTTTTAATGTTAAAAAATTATTTAATGTTATTTTGATTTAAATTCAAAATTTTTCACCAAATTAACAATTAATTTTCACAAAATAGGTACCTCTTAAAAAACCTAGACAGATCCCCTGAAAACAGGAATATTTAATTTTTAAGTTAAAGAAGTATGAGTTTAAAGTAAAATTTTTATAACTTACACATAAAAAAATTTTCAGATGGATAATAAAAACACATGACAAATAGTTAATATTATTTTGCTCCCAGTCCAGGAGTCAATTTTTATTACACCTTTAGAGTGTTTGTAAATAATATCTTAAGTTTTCATGCCACACAAGCAGATTTCAAAAGCACATGAGCTACATATACAAAAGAATGAACATTATCCTGTTACTCCACGTCACAATCACCTCACAGTCAGTTAGTCGCCATCGAAAATTTATCACCATCAAAGTTATGGTTATATTTTGGTGAATAGGTCACAGAAGGTGAGGTGCACAGTAAACTAAGCTCAGCAGCAGAGGAGGACGGGCGACCTCAGAGATCGGCAGGCGTCTCTAATTGTTATCATTTAAATCCCACTTTCAGAAGACGATGGAGTTCTTTCACTAACCCATCAGCATATGGGTGGGAAGCGGTAGAGCGGCAGTGCTGGATACCCAGTAAGGGACTGCATAGGCGACACAAGGTGCACAGGCATAGGCGACACAAGGTTCACAGGAATCTGAGCGCAAGGTCTCCAATACCAGCAGCAGAGGACGACCTCAGAGATCGGCAGCGAGGGACAGCAGGTGGGGACCCTGGTAGCTGGGCAAGGGACTGCAGAGGAGACGGTCTCAGCGGAGATATCCCGGTTGTGCCTCAGGCCACTGGGCAACACTCTGATCGAACCACTGGGAACACTCTTAAAGGTTGGAAGGTGCACACATGTGCCTATGTAAGTCCCTGGGTAGAAAAAGTTAAAATTAGTCAAATGAACTAGAAACTAAATATACAAAACTTTTTCGACAGCAACACCTGTTTTATTCCAAGTTAAATACAACAAAATCACTTTTTGTTTTGAAATATTACCTGAGTTGGTAAGCGGCAGCGCTGGATTCCAAGTAGGGCAAGGGCATGGACTGTTGAAGGATCACTTGCTCATGTCACAACTTCTAGCTCAGATGAGTTTAATATTGATGTCCCTGAAGTTACAAATAAATAAATCAATGTTAGTGAAAATAAACTACATAAGAATAACAAGACTAAGAAAAGTTATAATATGTTCAGTGGCGTAGTCAGAAAAAAATTTCTGAGGGGATGTTGATATTTCAGGAGGGGATATGCAGTATTTTTAGTGGTTTTCTATGGTCAAAAAGGAAATTTCACGAGTTTTGGGTGGATATATCCCCAAATCCCCCTCTGGCTCCCTGTACGTTATTAAAAAAATTAAATGAAATTTTTATGTTAAACATAAAAATAATTAAGAATTTAATATTTGTTTAGCCTCTCCATATCCCTTGATAGGAGACTTTCATTATAAGTAAATTATCAAACATGAACGGTAACTACCAACACCTATAAATCCAGGAATATTTAGATAATTTTTTTCAATCTTGGAAATATGATGGAAATTTTTTTATATTGAGTCTTAAAACTTGTGTTCTTTATGAAGGTTGCATTTTTTGAACCGGAACTTCAGCAATCACAGCTTTACATTTCAGATATAATTCTTAAATTTTCTGATAATTGTTTAAGACAATTTTGTACAAGTACAACAAATTTAACAATAAATCATTGAAGGAAGAAAACTAAAAAAAAATTGACTGGTTAAAAATATAACAAAAAGAATACAGAATACAAATGCGAATTTTGTATCAAAGAAATAACTCCTGCTTAAGAAGCAATACCAGGGTACTGAACTTTAATACTAACTGGAATGAAAACCTCCGATAGTATAACATGCCGACTTTCCCCTGAAATCCCTGATTCCCAGTTCTGTAGCCACCCTGAATATGTGCTAAACTACATATTCCTGTAAATCTCAAAAACCTTTCTCAAAGTTAAGACTACATTAAAGTAACATTCATGTTTTTAACAATTAACATATAATATGAATAATAAGGGGTAAGACAAGAAATTAAAACAAACCCTACCTGTTACACTAGAACAAACAATCACGTCCTCAGGAAGAAGAGCTCAGGCCTTATCAAACATCTAAAAAAATAAGAATAGTAAGGAATGCTTTAACTAGCTGGTCTCTAACCCTGTTTGTTCATTGATGTCTTACTAGGCTTACCATATTTTCTCGGGGCCAACCCAGGATATATTTTTGAATTTTCTCTTTAAGTGCCATATCAAATTACCAAAGATTAAAAACTAAGAAAAAACTATTCAAACAAATAAACATTAAACAAAAATATCAAATTTTATTTTTTCATTTAACATTAGTTTTTCAAAAATTGTTTGAATGAATTAATTTTTATCACCAAATTCACTGAAATTAAACTTTCTGAAGTAATACAAACGTTAGAAAAAGTAAAAAAACGCAATTTTAAATAGTTTGGTCATGATTTTTTCATAAAAATGTCTGACAAATCTTAAATGTATGAAACCCCGGACATTTAGCGTCCCACGACATTAGCGTCCCACGGGGTAATCCCAGACGTATGGTAAGCCTATGTCTTACGGCACAAGGCCCATAACAGGACAATTAGCACAAGATCAAGAATAGCAATAAGAATAGTATTCAGAGGATATTTATCCAACAAATGACTTGAATAACTAACACACTTGTTCTGTTCAGTATACTTACTTCTTCACTCACACAATTACATTTATACCTCTTTCAGGATCAAACCAATCATATTATATACTTTGACTACAAAATAAATATGCTTTTCTTCATTGGTTAAAATAAATAAATTTGGCAAAACTGCCAATCATATAGAAATAGATTACTTTTGCAAATAACTTTATATATTTTGGACATTCCGTGCAAACACAATGTTAATTTTGTTAACGGAGTACCGCAGAAAATTTAAAGCCAGAAACACAACTTGATTACGGTGAATAAAATCGGCAAGTAATTAAAACAAGACACAAGAATCAACACCTCAACTCTCGCCCAATTGTTTATTTCATGGAGGAGGCTGCCCAGATTTGAATCGCTTAATTCTTATAAGAAAATTCATGTAATATTGTACTTTAATAATTGATATTATTGATGTTTGAAATCAACAAGTAATTAAAACAAACTCTACCTGATACACCAAAAGAATAACATTGTCAGGAAGAAGGGCTCAGGTCATCATGTGTCTAGAAAAAAGTTTATAAAAGCTTTTAGACAGACAAAATGGGGAACAGCTTTAGAATAGGTCTGCTTTTGGCGACCGTTTTCAGCCACCGGCAGCTGAAAACCCCGCTGCCATGTTTACCCAGGCTCAAAAAACTAAAACACTACTTACTTACAATAAGTATGATTTTTGCGAAGCACATAAAGATCCAACTAAAGTGCGACTTAAATCTAATAGCATCTTTAACCTTCCAGCGGGCGCGCCTATCTCCTAGATACACAATTGTAGGTTAAAGAAGCGAATCCGGCCTGCAGATTTTCACGCCAAATTTGGAAATAACAATTCAATGATCTAATGCCATTGGTTTTCCCACTTGGTGACAAAAAAAATCGCCAAATTCAGCTTGCGGGCCAGATTTGCTTCTAGTACCCAATTATAAAATGCAAATTTTCAAACATGTAATTTAAAAACAAAGTTGTAAGGGGCCATTCATTAATTACATAAGGGTCCCAAGGGGGAGGGGGGTTGGAAAAATCTCTACATACCCTTACTTGGGGGTGGGGGGTCAAACCCATTCTTACGTAAGATTTTCCAAGTTAACGTAAACAAATTCCAATTATTCTAATCAAATTACTATTGAATAACCTCAGAAAAACTAAAAAAGGCTGAAGATCACGGTTATTATCAAAGCTTTTATTTTTTTAAAATAGAAATTTCAGTATGTATCTTTTTTGTAGCAAGTTAAGATAAAAAAAAACTGATGAATCCATCTTGCAGTTGTCAAAAGGCGAAACAAAACAAAAGCAAAAAGAGAGAAATCTTTCTTAGTTTTGGTTTCAACTTTTTTTATTCGAACATTTATTATTTTGATAAGCGAAATGGAATCTTACGTTAGAATAGGGGGGAGGGGTTTGAAAAATCTTACGTACCCTTATATGGGGGTAGGGGGGGGTTAAAAATTGCCTTCCTTGAACAGTCGCGCGGATCTCAAAAACACAAACAGCAGATTTGTAGAGAATTAACGGCAAATTTTAAGAATCCGGGCCATGCATGGCCCAAGGCGTAATTTATACAACCAAGTGCATCTCGAGTGTATTTTTCAGATACGCGCACCCGCCTGATTTCAATTTGAAATGATACGTTAAGAGGAACACTGATAGACTTTAAGTGAAATACTTTTTAGAAACTTTTCTAACTTACCACATCCGGATTTGTGAGATGAGAACAGAAATTCAAATTCTCACGCAAAGAATTCGCGCGGGGATTCCCCTATTCATGACTTGAAGTTAAAGTTACAGTAGGTAGCTGGCGCAAGCCGAAGTGTGGCTGTATTATAGCTGCCTACAGGCCCAAACAAACGGGAAGACAGTTCCGTGAGTATCAAAGTTAAAAATACATTATACATTTGATTTCAATAAAGTACAATACATACCTTTATACAAAAGAATTAACTGATTGATATTCTGATCAGCCAAAAGAACGTTCTCCTCCCTGCATCACACATCCATCGTGCTCGTGCCAGTGGCATAAGCCAGTGGCTGGTGCATCGTTGGCGGGGGCATGAGAGTTGATTCATTGATTCTTGTGTCTTTTGCTGCAGGAATAACTTGTTTTTTTCACGCAAATGTTCCTTTTAAGAATTGTAATAGGGCAGAGGCAGGGTTGGCAAAAACCTGTGTTTTTTTAAAAACCCAAGTGGGTTGAGTTTTTTTCGAGTTTTTTAATAAAACCCTGAAAAAAACCATATAAAACTGGGGTTTTTTTAAATTAAGTGGTTTTCTCCTTTATAATAAATAGGCTCTTCAAATTTTAGTAACTTCTTTCTATGTTAAATGTGTTCTGTCAAAATAATGTCAGTTTTTCCATAGCTAAGTGGGTTTTTTCAAAGTTTGTCAGTTTTCTGAAAAATTAATGTTTTTATTTTTATTTTAAAGTGTTAATTTATCACTTGTATGAGATAGGTGACAAATTTTGGATCAAAGTTGGAATCTCTAAGATATTTTTTTACATATTTCGTGATTTATTACTAGTTAAAGACGTTTCCGTATTACTTGAATAAAAGTATTTTGCTTGAGATCAGTGTATGAAATTTTAATATGTTGTACCTGGCGTTATGCGGTTTAAAACGGTGTATTGCATTAAGGTGGTCATCATGCAGTAGGCACTCTACAATAGTCCGAAGTTTCTCCGTAATATTCAAATGACACTATATTAAAATTAATAAATCGATCAATATATGACGGAATCTTATAGTATACTTAAATATGTGCATTATATTAAATTTTTGTTCAAATCGCGCTATAATTATGGTAGTTATTAGAGTTTGAAAAAAAAGTCGACTGCGCTCGAAAAAAACACAAGTCCTCTTTTCGCTTATAAATCTATAATTATTATTCTAATTTTTTTTTTGAATTTACTTAGGAGTAAAGGACCGTTGTGGGAATGTTTTTCCAGAATTACGGGATTCCATGGTGATTATGACGTAATTTGTGATTTAAATAGCTGGATGGAGCTTACTTGTCCATAACGCGAATGACTCTGGAATATTTCCCAGATCTCAGTTCAAAGTTTGTTTACTCTTCGCTTCACATGCAAGTGCTTTACATCGTTGGAAAGATCATTAAAAATGTTTATAGGAATGCTTATAGGCTTATGTTCTCCATATTGGGGGATTTATTAAGGTTGAAAGAAATTTCGTTTTCCGTGAAATTTTTTCCCGAAAATAATTCCAATAATTTGAGATTTTAATGTGTTGTAGTAGGCCTTTAGACAAACAAAAGTATGTATCGCATTAAGGGATTGATGAATTAGTTCTCCACTGATAAATTATTCAAGTTTTTTTACTGTATTATTTATGTATACGACCCTCTAATGATGTCAGCACCTTGAAAATTAAAAGATTGTGCGGTTCACTCCATGAACGACATCGGAAGTAGAGATATAATAATTAATGTACGTACATTGTACTCACTGAAATTGAGAAAACACCATTTAATTTTATTGAAACCAGGTTTAAAATTTGAAGGAAAAAAAAAACAATAAAAATTTAAAAAATATTCTAAAATCTTTTTAACTTTTTAAAAAAATACTGAAATTTACAAAACTCTCCTTAATTCTTTATAACCATATAGTTTGAACTTGAAGCGTCTTAAATTTTTAAAAAATCCATTCAATAAAGAAAAAAAAACCCACTGAAATTTGAAAAACACTCCCTTAATTATTGAAATCTGGTTTAAATTTTGAAGAAAAAAATCTCATTCAACTGAAGTTCTTGGTATGTTGTTTCGTTTTATGTTTTTCTTCAATATTAAAACCAAATCTGCCAAAATCTTGATTTTTCTTGAAAAAACCTAAAACTGGGTCCATAATGAGGGTTTTTCACATGTATTTTCTTGAAAAAACTAATTGGGTCCTACCCAGCCAACCCTGGGCAGAGGTGTTCTTGAGTTTGGATTAGGATTTTAAGAACTATCTATTATGTGGCACGGAGTAATTATAATCAAGCCTATGTTATATATACCTTGGGTTCTTTAAGAAAAGATGGCGCCACGAAACACGAAAATGGTTCCTTAACCGTTTTTTATGAGAATGGTTCGTTAACTATTGGCTTTTCAATTTAACGGTTCGAGAACCTTATTTTAAATGGTTATTCGACCTTTTTGTCTGAAAAAAGTAGAATAACCATTAAAAATATGGTTATTTGACCGCTTTCCTTAAGGAATTTCTAACAGTGTGACATAGACGGCCTTTGTTCGTGCTTATTATGATGAGTCTGTTGGGCCGAAATGCGCCTGACTGATTGAAATAAAAATTTGCCCTGATGTAGACAGGCTTAGCCCGCTCAACGTTCCTTTGAATCAGTACCAAATAATAAACTGTATTGAAACAAAACATTACTTGGTGTAAGAAGTGCACTCAAAAATGCAAGAATTAAATGAAACTATTAAAATAAAAAAAAAGTAAGCCGTAAACAAAATTAAGCCTGAGTTACTTAAACATAGAGAGCCCACTTAAACAAAAGTAAGTCTGAGCTTCTAACAAACTGTGGTGTAGTACTTACTTACTACTAGGGTTTATAAGGTAAACAAGGTCAAAAATAGTGATATTCTGCATATTTAATGAAAATATCCTATTTTACAAACTTGAAAAGTTTTCAAATTTTTTCTAACTTTGAGCCCTCAAAAAGTACACAAGAAAATTTTTTAAAGCTTAGCTCCAATTTCATCTGGTTCAATCATATCTTTACCTTTAATTATCTGAATTATTCTCTTTACTTGTTCATCAGTGTTCTACATTTCTTGTTAATGATTTTATTGTGTTAAATTTGATCTTGAATTTAATATTTTACAGAATTGATATGTTGTGTTCTTTAAAAAGTAAGATATTTGCATTTTCTGAATATTTCAAAAAGAAATTATAAAAATAAAATTAATTTTTTATACTGAAAAACTGTTTGGTTTATTTATTTTGTAAAATAAACTTGAAGGTTGATATTGAGGTAATACATCCAATCATAATTCCATTCTGTCCTGTTAAATGTCCACAATCTGTTTTAAATTCTTTACAAAAATTTTACCACAACTGCTAATTTAACCAATTGAAATGTAGTTATGTCAATGACAGCAATAAAAATTAGGTAATACTTGGCATCCAAAATATTTGGGTGGTATTTAATTGGACTGATATCTTAATTGAACTGATTTTCCCAAAGTTGAAAACTATCAAAACATTCTTAAATTCTTCAGGATTAGCTAGACTCAGGAATTATGAGTTATCAAAACAAAAAGAAATCAAAATGTACCAATTGATAGAATTGCTGGTAAATTCAGATAATTTATTATAATTTTATGTGTGTAAATAAAAACATGCCAACATTGTTGGATTGAAGAGACTTTTGCATCGGCTAATCTATAAGTAGGTATCCTCAAATCTGAAATAGTATCTTGAAGTTTTATATGCTTTAAATCTAGTATTTATTGGTTGAATTTGAAGATGATGGATAGAAGGGACTGACCCATATATGACAATTTCAACTTTTAAAATTCACTCTTAGCTATTTCAAAATTTGGATGAAAGATGTAAGTAAAGACACAAAATATAGTTATAAATGCAAGGTAAGTACCTACGAGCGATTTTCTTGTATACTGTATTGCAAGTTCTTTTTTTATTTTTAAACTCGATTGCAATTTTTGAAAAGAAATTCTTAAAAGTTTTTAACATATAGTAAACAAAACATGTAAACAGAAACCTCCATCGGATATTTTTGTAATTTAATATAAGTATGGTTAAAAAAGTATCAAATGTGTTTCTAGAAATATAAAAGCATGGGTAATTTAAATTTAAAAATACTATCCTGTATGAAGAAAATCCGTACAACCCCCATTCGGATTGCGCCAACCGTAAAATTTCCGTTTGCGCCTACCCGACAGTCGGATTCCCCCAAACAAATTTGAGAAAAGTTGTTCGATTGGGTACAACCGTTCAGTTGGGTTAACACAACCGCGCCGCTTCCATTCGAACCGGTGCGGTCACTGCAAACGCGCTGTTCGTTCAGTCCTATAGCGACAGAACGGTGCGGTTGGGAGATACGCACTTTCCGTTATGAGAGCAGAACTGTTTTTTGCGTGTACCTACGGACGGTTGTACCTTCAGCCACCTCATTTTAAAATTCGGGAAAAAATGTAAATTTGACTTTGTGGTTGATTTTAAATGTAAACAGATGCTATCTAGCTGCTAACGTGAAATCAGCTCTTTAAAATATTATTTAAATTTTATATAATAAAAACACTGTTTTTAGGTGCTCAAAGTTTTTTTTAGTGCATCACTACATTAATTATTTTATTCCCCTATGATTGTGATATGATAAAATGGGATACATGGGGGGAATCCCCGAGATTTTGACTTTTTAGTTTTGATATTAGAAACCGTCAGATCTCAATTCTTTTATCTTTTATAGAACTTTGATTGCAAAAACACCTGATGTTGTACCTTCGGACACCATAAGTGTTGTACCTACGGACACGTTCTTGTGGGTGTCTGTAGCTAATAAGCGTTTTAGAATCAGGTTTCATTTAACTGAATACATTTTAATAAATGTTCAATTAATTCTAAATGGTAATCTATTTGTCAGCGATTATTTTCAAGTGAATTTTAGATAAAAATAAAATATTTTGTGATCTAAACTACTTTTTTAAATTTATGATTCTACTTGGAATTTAATGTAAAATATGGTGTAAAATCCTAAGCACTCTATCGCATTTAAGTATAATTAAAAAAACTTGAAATTTCCACTGAAGAAGATTTACCACCAAATTATTATTGTTATTACCACCAAATGCTTGCACAACTAAGTGTTGACCGAATTGTTTTTTTTTATCAGTGAAGTTGTCAGATCAATCAGCATGATTGATGAAACTATTATCTTAAAATCTGATCTAAAAATACCATGTGATTTTTGTGTTTTTGGTAAAAAATCAAGACTTGTACCATTCAACTTCGTTTTAATGATCATTTACGATCCAAAACTACATTACTTTAAAAAATCTATTTTCAATTTTAAAAAGGCTTGAAATAGGTTATTAAAAGGTAATGCATCAATAAAAATGTTCATTCTTAGCTTTTTTCAACTAAAACTTCCCTTTTTAAGGGTGTCCACAGGTACAACTGGGTCTGTCCATAGGTACAACAGGTTGTTGTACCTTTGGACACAAATTTTCCAATGTTATTATAAATGATTAAAAATCCAATTTTCAAGATTTTGGCTAGTAAAAAATATCTTTATACTCACAAAGGTTAGGACTATAGGTTGGGCACTTTAAATTGTCAGAATGTGATTTTACCTGTCTTAGAAAAATCCAAACGTGATTTTTGTCCAGTGGTACAACACTCTCCCCTATACTTATTGAAAGGGATGTCAAAATTTCGGGGGGGGGGGTCCGGCAGTTTCTTATGTAATTATGATGGGGAGGGGGTTGAGGTTTGCTTATCTTTGCTGACAAGGGGGGAGGGGGTTAAAAATGACAAAAAAAGTGCTTATGTAATATTTGAACGATCCCTTACTTCAAGACTGCCTTTTCCACTTTCGTTTTTTAAAATAGAGGCAAAAAAACCCCAGAAAAAAATAATTTTCTACCAATAAATTTTACATACATTTTTGAAAAATAGGAAAGAGAAATATTTGCAGACTATAATGCTCAAAAGTAGATAAACAATAAATGAACATATTTTTGTTCTTAAAATTCAACACCTTTATTAATTAAAGAAACCCGTTGCAGAGTACAACTATGGGAGATAATAAAACCATCTACCAAATTTTTAAATCCAAACCTAAAACAAGTCAAAACATTTTGAATGAAAAGCATAAGGATTATTTGAAAGCATTAAATGATTGTAGAGAACAAAAAAGAAAACAAACAAAACAGGTTTAATAAACATTTCGGACTACACATTCCACACTTAGTAAACATTTCCTTTCATCAGTAGAAATTTGATAAGCTTTGAATTCAAGGGTGCTATTTACTGACAACAGAAAAAGGCCTATACGCGAAAAACAGAAAATCTTTATAATAAAATAAAAGAAATTTAGAAACTTGTATGTAGAAACCAACCATAAATAAACAAAAGGAAAACCTTAGCTAGATCTAATTTTTGATCTTTCAGTCTATTTTCTTATTCCTTAATTTTGTAGGTACCTTTTCTCTCTTCGTGGGAAGCTACGTATTTATTTCAAAAGACAGTGGATATCTTGGGGGAGGCATTTTACTCCCCCTGCCTCCCTATATTTTAATTCTTACCGGAATTTAATTTAAAAAAAATTGAACCCAATTTCGCGGTTTTTGTCAAGCCCGAGATTTTTGATAAAACCTGAAATTCATACACTCAAAAAACTTGATTTCCGGGCCTACCCCGGAGAAGTATCACCCCTGAATTATTTGTCAAAAAAACTTCACTTTAGGCTTGACCGCGAGCCTTAAGCCTAAATTTGGAAGCCGTCTCTCTTCTCCGGGAGTATATCCTCCGCCACCCGCGGAGTGCTGCGGATGCTCCGGCAGAAGAAGCTACGGCAGGTCCCGGCGAACGCAACGGCACTAAGCGTTTTGTTGCGGAGCTCGAGATTTTAGGAAAAACCCAAACGCTTACTTATCCATCACGGCTCCAAAGGGGGCGGGCACTTCTCCAGACCTTTTGACACAAAATGTTGGGGGTTTTCTAAAGGGTATATCAGGCAAGATCCCCTTGTGGTACCACTGGGGAGTATGGGGGTCCAGAAATTTTTTTTGAAATTTGACTTGTAAAAGTAGGGTTTTAACACTCCGAGAACCTTTTTGGGTCCAAGGGGGCACTTTCCAGAGCGCACCCCCCTATGGATCCGCGCCTGATAAAACCAGGAATGCATGCATTAAAAACGACAGTCTCAAAAATGAGTAAAAATTACTCAAATCCGAGTATGTCACGCACTCAAACAGGATCCGATCCAAATTTACTCAAATTTGATTCATGCATGTACTAATTTTTGAAAATGAACAGATACTCAAAAATAAAGCATCATGTACTCATTTTTTAATTCGTCCATGACATTCTTTTAAAGAGGGTACAATGTGTTACAGTTATGATGACCCTATAGCCACGTTACTATGACGTGGGAAGTAGACCAGTAAGTTGAGTGTGACGTCACAACGTTGTGTGTTCCACATCATCACACCAACTTAATGTTACTTTCGATATATGGCAAATATTTCAATTTTCAAACATAAATTAAAAATAAGCATATAATTTGAGTGGTGACTGTTAAATTGTTTGAAACTGAATATGTCTGGTGTTCTAAAATAGAAAGCATTGGGTGGTCATATTTGAACCAAAAAGTTTCATCATACCAAAATGAGAACATCGATTTACTCAAATTTGAAACTGTTATTTCTCTCAGTACACTGGGGGCAGGCGTGGATCCAGGGGGTGGCACTATGGAAATTGCCCCCCCCCCTGGAGAGCCAAAAAAGGTTCTCAAAATGAGTAAAAACCCTACTTTTAGACGTCAAATTACAATTTTTTTCTGGGGGAGGACCCCCATACCCCTGATGGTACCACAAGGGGATCTTGTCTGGAAAAGTGCCCCCCCTCTTGGAGCTGTGCTGGATACACGCCTGACTGGGGGGGTTATGGCACGGATGCAGAATATGTCCGATCCGGCGATCTAGGATCGGGGGAAATTTTAGCCATATGGGGAAGTTTTGTGGAAAAAAAAAATATGGAACACTCAATTTCAGTACATTCATCAAAATTTATGTGGTGATTTTTACCTTCATCACAGATCTAAGGTTCGCTTTAGTTTTGCGTTTCCAATCGTTACTTGTAAACATGAATCTGACTTTTTGTAGAACTTAATAACTTTTTAAAATTTTGGGGAAATTTTTTATTGATTGGGGGAAATCTTGGAAGTAAAACATTTTCTGCATCCCTGGGTTTTCCAGAAAAAAATTTTGAAATTTGACTTGTAAAAGTAAGGGTTTTAACATTCACTTCGAGAATTTTTTTTGGGTCCAAGAGGGCACCGTCCAGAGCGCCCCTCCCTTGGATCCACTTGGATTGATGGAATGCTATAAAAAAACCCGAGTTTTCGGACATGATGGAAAAGTAGCATCATCCCTGATGAAATTCGAATATTCTTTATTAGCTTATATAAAAAAAAGAAAACCGATTTTCACACGTAGTGATGCCTCCGCACGTGCTTGTTGAGGTTTCCCCTGGTACTGGCGGCATAGTGGCACGCGCCGCACCGGAAGGGTCTCTCTCCGGTGTGGATGCGCGCGTGCACCACCGAGTTCCCCTTCCTGGGGGTGGAGTACCCGCACAGCTCGCACACGTACGACCGCTGACCAGTCACCAACACCTTCGTGTATGGAGGAGGATCTGTGGAGAAAGAGAAACTCCGCTCAGTGGTGGTGGAAATGAAACGTCACAGTTTGTGAAAAAGGAAAAAAAAAATCAAAAAAAGTTTTAAGAAAATCCAGGGAAAAAAACTGAGGGAATGAGGAAGTTGCAGGATTTTTTTATTGGGCCGTTCAAATATTACCGAAGCACTTTTTTGGTCATTTTTAACCTCTCCTCCCCCCATGTCAGCAAAGATAAGCAAACCTCAATCAAACCCCCCTCACCATAATTACGTAAGAAACTGCCAGACCCCCCTCGAAATGTTGACTCCCTTTTAGTATATATAAATACTGTTTATTTTTCTCCTTGAAAATTAGGTGACTTATACACAAGTGATATCTTTTTTTGGGTGTAACCGGTCCAAAAATGAGTCGAAACACTACTTTTTGGGGTTAAAATTTCAAAATGTATGGTGGGGGTCCGTCCCCAGAAAAAAGTGCTGACGTCAGATTTCCCAATTCAGATTTTTGTTAAATTTATTTTTAGTTCAGTTTTGAAATTATTTATGCAAAAAGCAAGAGATTTTTGAAAATGCAGTATCTTACGTAAGCATCACTCATTCCCTTGTCTGGAAAAATAAACAAAGAGCAAACCCCCTCCCCCCCTAAGGTGCTTACGTAATATTTGAACGGCCCCTATTTTTTGAATCGATTCTTCATGCAAAAATAAGCCACTACCCAAAATTTGAGGCCGACATTTACCATTTGACATTTTACCATACAAAAAACCATATGGAACACTTGAATGTTTATGAAAATCTGACACATGCAACTTCCTTATTTTCGTTGTATAATAACCACCAAATTTGTATTGGAAATTCAGAGCAATATTTAGAGTACAAAAAAATTATCGAAACAAATATAAGTACCTTTAAAAGTATTTTACAGTTGAAAAAAGTTGATGTGGACTTTTTTGGAACAATGAGACACAAATCTTTTAGTTACTTAAAATTGAAATTCAAGGCATGGGATCATCCAAGAGTGAGAATATATACTATGGCTCATCAGGATTTAATTACCCTAACAATATTTTACAGTATAACAACAACTTTTAAACAATATTTTACCCTGTATTTATATTTACATTAATAAATACAGGGCCAGATACAGTAAAAAAAAGATAATTACACTTTCTTATTTTTAATAAAAATAAAATCAAGCTTATTTGAACACTTGAACTTTTTTTCTCCATATGAAGATTCGTTTAGGTCCATTTAGTACATTGAATATGCAATAAAAACATAGGCTGCATTATTAACATAATTTATTCAAGGTTATATATATTTTGTACCACAACACCATTATACTTACACACCATTTTCCTTGATGTATCTAATTAAATTACCCCTTATCTAATGAAATTGAATGAAATAAAACTGAATCCAAAGTAAAGAGAAAACCTTTTTACAAACCCTTTTTCTCAAGAGGTTTGAAAACAAATACAAAACAGAATAATACAGACAACTACTACAGCCTTGTACAGAACATTTCCGAAATTATTAATATTGTATAGGAACTTTTAATTACTACTAACAGCACCTGTAGTTTTGTTTAGTTCTTTCATTTTGGTGTATTGCATTACTTTTTAAGAAAACTAATAAGTTGTTGAAACTATAAAGTGTCATATATAACTTAAAATATAAGCACTATTGTCTTCAACTCTGGAATTTCTACTGATTGTCCCTTTCAAATTTTTCAATCCAAAACACTTTTAAGGGGGTTCAAGGGTTCTCCCTTGAGAAACTATAAATTATTGCCCCAATTGAAGTGCTTTAAGGGTTCTACCCTCAAAAAAAACTTGAAAATTAGACCTGTAAAATGGGTTTTACACTCTTAAAATGAGTCTCAAAACTGGCTCTGATCCAAATGTACTCAAATTTGAAAACATGAATATAGTACATACTTTTTATTGAGTTCAAGCTCAAGATGCATCATTTTTGAGTAGGCACATTTTCAGAAATGAGTTCATTCATGTTTTAAAATTTGAGTACATTTGGATCTGAGCCAGTTTGAGTACTTTTTACTCAGTTTTGAGACTGTCATTTTAAGAGTGTACTTATAAAGTGTCATATAACTTAAAATATAAACGCCTTCAACTCAAATTTCTACTGCTTGTCCCCTTTCAAATTTTAAGTAAAAAACACTTTTATGGGGTAGGCTTACCTTATTTTCTCCTTATACCTTATATGTCCAACCCAGGACATATTTTTGAAATTTCTTAATAAAGGCACTATAAAACTACCAAAGATTACAAACTAAGAAAACACTATTCAAACTAATAAACGTTAATCAGAAATATCACATTTTATATTTTCATTTAACATTACTCTTTCAAAAATTGTTTGATTGACTTAATTAAAATCACAAAATTCACTGAAAGTAAGTTTTTTGAAGTAGTACGGACGTTAGAAAATGTAAAAAAACCCAATTTTAAACAGATTGGTCAGGATTTTTTCATAAAAATGTCTGGGAAATCTTAAATGTATGAAACCCTGGACAGCTCTAAAAACCCCTGGATGTATGGTAAGCCTATTAAGGGGAGTTTAAAGGGTTCTCCCTTGAAAAACTATAAATTACTGCCCCAATTGAAGCGCTTTAAGGGTTCTCCCCTTAAAAAAAAACTTGAAAATTAGAGCTGTAAAATGGGTTTTGGGTCATGGGGGGTCATTGAGGGATCCCCATGCCCATATTGAGGGATGGCTTTCAAAAGTTAAAGGCGATGTGGAATGATGCGATTAACCACCACACTAATTATTACAGATATATTAACAAATTTGTTCACTAATTAACGAGTATTTTAATAATTAATTAATATTTTGCAGCGGGAATTGAATCTTTGGAATCGTACTTATTTTTCTTATCAATACAGATACTTATTAAAATTTTTTTTACATTAATTAATTATTATTTTGATAATTAATTAAAAGTTTGCTTATTATCAATTAAATTAGTATTAATTACTAATTATCTTTGATTTGTGATTAAAATAGACAAGTTCGAATCAATTTTTCGATACTGGTCCTACTCTTAAAACGATTGTATCCAAATTGAGTATAAAAGTACTCAAAAAGGCTCTGATCCAATAAGTACTCAAATTTGAATACATGAATATACTCATTTCTGAAAATGTGCACACTCAATAATGAAACATCGTGAGCTCATTTTTGAGTTCATGCTCAAGATGTTTCATTTTGGAGTGTGCACATTTTCAGAAATGAGTATATTCATGTATTCAAATTTGAATACTTATTGGATCGGAGCCTTTTTGAGTACTTTTTACTCAATTTTGATACAATCGTTTTAAGAGTGTAAGGAATCGATTCCAGGTTGGAATCAAATAAAAGAATCAAACATCGAGAATCGATTCCGAAATCGATTAGAAAGATTTTTTAGATCCCTGGTAAGGGGTTGAAGGGTTTAAAGGCGATGTGGAATGTTGCGATGGACCACCGAGTGGCTCTTGAGGTCTTTCTTGACTGAGAACCGCTTTCCGCAGTCGGGACACAGGTGTGGCTTGAGCCCGGAGTGCCGCAGTAAGTGGGTCCTCAGGTTGCCATGGAAGTGGGTGGAGTAGTCGCAGAGGCCGCACTTGTGTTTCTTGGCTGCACCGTGCGTTGCCAGGTGCGTCTGCAGGTGGGCTCTACGGCTGCTCGCGTAGCGGCAAATGCTGCAGCCGTACAGACGGGCCCCCGTACGCTCGCACACGGAAATCACCATGCTCGCATCTGGAAGAGAATTTTTGTTTGCTTTCAATCGATCGTTTTCTCTTCACTCATTCTGTTTTATTTACGGCCGTATTCACCGGTAACCTGACCGGCGGTCAGGTCAGGAAACCATGGTTACAGCCTCTGATTGGTGGAAGGAAAATATTGAATTATTTTTCCACCAATCAGAGGCTGTAACCATGGTTTCCTGACCTGACCGCCGGTCAGGTTACCGGTGAATACGGCCATTATTAGTCTGTTTTTTATGACCATAAACACTTAAATATCATTTTTACACGAAAAATTGGAATGGGTTGAATGTAATAAATGCCAAAATTTAACAATTATTGCTCTTATTGATAGATATGCGAAGTTTTTTGCTAATTTGAACCCTTGATTTTCTCCCCTTAAAACCCACTTGCGACCCCCTAACCTATAGCAATTCTGGTTCGTCTTAATGTAATCTACCTATACTACCCAGTTTGTACCACAAATTTGGGACCACCCTGTATGTTAAGGGAAAAGTGATTAATCAGGCATTATTAATAATGCCCGAAGTGGAGGAGGGCAATGTGATAAATTCAATGGCATTTATCAACGAAATTTAGGACTTTGCCCGCCTCCACTCTGGGCATTATTAATAATGCCCAACTAATCACTTTGCCCGTAACGTATACATAAAACAGTTCAACGAAAAACATTGGCTATGTTTAGAAAAAATTAAATGACTCTTTGTATGATTGCTTTGTTAAAGTAGTTTGTGATGCATTGTTACAAAGAACACATAATACAAAATAACACGTTTTTAAAAGAAAACTAGATAATAACTCTATATCAAAATCAAATCAATAATGAAAAAATGTTTAAAAATTTTTCAAAACTTTAAGTATAGTTTAAAATGTTTTCAATTTGAGAGTTTGTCTAATTTTTAAATAAAAATTTCATGGAATAACATTGCTTTTAAAATAGTCTCCGTGGGATGTTAAATCAAAAGACAACCATTTGGTTTAATAAAGTTGATTAAAAAACAAAAAAAATTGCTTTAGTTATTGAAGGATTTCACTGGAAAAAATCAATTAAACTACAGAGAAGATATGATTAATCAAAGGGCTCTAAATGAGCAAAGTTTGTTTAATTAAAGGAAGAAAATTTTTTCTAATATTTTTATTCCGTTTTTTATGGGGTTTAAATGTGAAACTTAATACCACAGTTTTGCAGATAACACCTAGCCTTAATAGATGGATAGTTAAAAATTAAATTTATTAAAATAGCTGGTGTGAATATCTATTAACACTAAACAGAATATGAAGTATTTAAACTATGAATGGAAATATAATATATATTGAAGGCAAAATTTATAGTTTTACATCCCAAGATCAACCATGACAACATTATTTAAAGAATAGCATGAATGATTTTATAAGGAATTGTAAAAAAAAATAATAGACCTTTAAATTCAAATGGATCTAACTACACTAATGGAAAATCAAAATTACAATTCTCAACATTCAATAATTTAAAAAGTAAAACTTCAAAATATTATCAAGCACTAACACATAATAACGGAAAAACATGATTGCAAATAAATAACAAAAATGATGAATATACACTGTAAAAAATAATCGTACAAAAACAGAAAATTTCTGGCAGCAAAAGTTGCCAGAGCTTTCCTTTCCACGGAATTTCTCTGTTGACTGAACTTTTTCCGTGTGCTACGACCGTTTCAAAACTTTTGGGAACTATTCCAACGGATATATTCAATTTTTTTAAATACATATTTTGTCTCTCTTCAGACTGGTCTCTTTTTTCCCAACTTCGGAAATTTTAGAGGGTTATTTTCCTAAATATCATCGCAGGAAAAGTCGTTGTTTACAGAACAAGTTCAGTCAACAGAGAAATTCTGTGGAAAGGATAGCTCTGGCAACTTTTGCTGCCAGAGCTTTTCTGTTTATCTACGATTATTTTTTGCAGTGTAGTATACAAGCTATAAATATAGTTTTTTCATTCTTCATTGAAACAATCAGAAAAAGCATTGCATCAGAGTCAAGGTCACTGTATCAAACGTTTAAAGGACTGGTGTCCAAAAATTAAGGACAATTTGCTTTCATGTTAGTAATGATACAAATCCTGTAATGTAATTCGATACAACACTGGCGTTTATAGAAATTCATTTGGGGAGGGGCCAAAAATTATTTTTCACCCACTCCCAAGCAAATTTATTACGTTCAATGTATATTTCTAACATCCTATGTAACTTTTTATACATTTTTTGTTAAAACTATATAAGAACAAAACATCTATAAGAACTTATAATATAAAAAAAGTTGTGAGTAGTTTTGTTCCAAGTACCACAGGGGGTTCTCCCCAAGAATTTTTTTGAAAATGTGATTCTTAAAAACTGGCTTTTAACTAGTTTTGGTACCACTAGTCCTAATTTTGGACATATTTCTAAGTACAATTATGATTTTGATAAACTTTTTAGAAAAAGATTTGGAATAATAAAGTTCCAATCATACAGGGGGGGTTGGGGGTCCTCCCCCAGAAAATGTTTGAAAATTTGAGTCTTAAACTAGTTTTTTTAACTAGTTTAGATACACGTCGTCCGAATTTTTTATATACTAGGGAGCTACCGCCCCCTGCTCGCTATCGCTCGCCAACCCCCGTTAACTGCTGACGCTGATACTTAAGGATCTCTTTGCCATCCTCACAAAACACAGCTCACAGCACTTACTCATTTTATAAAACATTCTTAAAACAGGGGAACTACTTCTCTGGGGTATTCTTTCAAAAAAGGGGAATATTCATTTAGCGGCGAAATTTTAACAGTTCCTTTATGGCAATATGAATTGGCGGATCGCCATTTAATTCCAAGAAAATTAGTAACAAATCAGTGTAAACTTTCTTTTACCATTTCCCCAAGGTAATGTTTTTCTCACACAGATCCATTCAGAAGCACTGAAACATCTCCGGAATAAATTTTACTTTCTTAAAATTTGTAATGATTTTCATTGATTGTCTGTGAAAAATGTAGGAATTATCGTAAACATCACGAAAATTTAGAATTTTGCTTCATGAGAACAAATAAACATCGAAATTGTGTCAGTTTCATAGCAATGACACGAATGTTCTGACTTTCGATTTTTATCTTTATTTCTAAAACATTCCCCCGCCATATCTAGTTTTGCGTTTTGGCATTGTAAAAAAAAGTTACCTTTTACTACCTTAAATAATATAACTTGCAAAAGGATATAAAAATAATTATTATTGTAATAAATAAATGCAAAAGTTCAAAATTTCTGAAAGCGAGTTTATATTTTATTGTAAATATAGTAATGATTAGGTTGCCACAACGACAAAGATAAATATATAAATATGAATTAATTATTTAAAAATAAAAGATAAATTAATTAGGCGCAAGTTCAGAGGTGCGGATGCGCCAAGTTTTTAGCATTAAACATGACTAATATGGTAACCCTAACTAATGTTAAAAGAGTCATTTGGCTTCTAAATATGTCGCCAAATAGCCAAAATTCGCCAATCATCCGCACCTCTGAACTTGCGCCAATTAATTATACATTAGTTTTAAATATAATCAAAATCGTTTGAACACCAAAAATATAAATATTGTTAAAAAGAATCCAATATATATTTTTTAAATTAGTGTGATAAATAGAAAGATGATTATTTAATGTATTTGAATGTTAAAAAACCAGTGAAATATATTTTCAATTGTTTTAAAATTCATAGTTTCTTGCTTTGTAACTGCGACCTTATCCGAAATCTAAAAAAATGGAAATAATTTAAAATTAAGAATTTTTTTGAAAAATCGAAGGGCTTACTCGGAAATCCGGAAAGAATTCGGACATTTTGATACCATATATGTTAGGGTGGTCCAAAAAAATTTTTTTTTGAAAAGTTGAACTCTCACCCTCCAGTTTGGTGACATTATGTGAGTTAATGCCCCTGTTAAAATATTAGATCATTTAAAGGTTATTTAGAGGTAGCTCAAAGGCTTTGAAGTTTTAGCCATTAGCGTCTATGGAAAAACGCATGTTTTCGGTAAAGGAATTTACATTTCAACTGATAAAGCAATAATATGTGTTTATAAAATGTATATTTATTTTAGTCATAACAAGGTATGTATAATTTAAGTTTTTAACAAAGATTATTCCTTGTCTGGAACTCGCATAACAACTTCTCGAACTCTAAATAACAACTTTTCATCCAACTCTAAATATTAACGTCTACTTCCACTCAAAGACATTAACATCAGCTAGCTAAACTGCTGGAGCATGTAAAAAATGCTATTTACTTTGCCTTTTTGACTTTGTGATTTGAGAAGCAATCACACAAAAACTCAAGATAATTTCTCGAATAAGCATTGATCTATTTGTGTGAAACTCCTTCTCAGGTATTTACTTCTGAGCTCCAGGTGCCTTCCATCATATACAATGGATAATAAAGATTATTTACTGTTTAAAGATACTGCTGTTTATCAACAGTTTAAAGTTTAAACTAAAACCAAGAGAGAAGAAGGCTTTAAAATAGTTTAAATTGTTTGTAGAACTCTTATACAAATGAAGCACTGGTTCATTGCTACTATCTCAACAGAAGCTCCTGTTCATGCTCATATAAAATTGCATTAATTAAATTAATTATAAATTGCATTGAGGAGTGACAGAGACTTCACCATTACAGGTGGATATCGTTTGTTTTGACATCAAGTCGTTTTAATAGCTTTTGTATCGTTCCTTTTTTAAATCTTGATAGTTATAGTTTAAACTTTAAACTGTTGATGAAACAGCCATATATTTAAACAGTAAATAATCTCCATTATCTACTTACATGATGGAAGGCTCCTAGAGCTCCGAAGTAAATACCTTTAGTTAGAAGGAATTTCGCACAAAAAGGTCAATGGTTATTCGAGAAATTATCTTGTCTCACAAGAAATTATCTTTGTTGTCTTCGAGAAATTATCTTTGTTCACCAAGTCAAGAAGGCAAAGTAAATAGCATTTTTAACCAGCTCTAGCAGTTTAGCTAAATGGTGTTAATGTTTGTGATTGGAAGTAGACGTTTAATTTAAAGTTGTATGAAAAGTTGTTATTTAGAGTTCGAGAAGTTGTTATGTGAGTTCCAGACAAGGAATAATCTTTGTCAAAAACTTAAATTATAATTACCTTGTTATGTCTAAAACAAATATACATTTTATAAGCACATATTACTGCTATATCAATTGAAATGTAAATTCCTTTACCGAAAACATGCGTTTTTCCATAGACGCTAATGGCTAAAACTTCAAAGCCTTTGAGCTACCTCTAAATAACCTTTAAATGATCTAATATTTTAACAGGGGCATTAACTCACATAATGTCACCAAACTGGAGGGTGAGAGTTCAACTTTTCAAAAAAAAATTTTTCTCCATAGACAAGTGGACCACCCTAATATATGTGTCATTTGGTTCAGTAATTAAAAAGCCTTTCTCTGGAAACCGTTCACCAAAAACTTTTTTTTAGAATAGAGAGATATTTTTAGATAGGATTTACATTTGGTGAACTTAATATAAAAACAAGTTGAAGATAATAGAGTTCCAAGTAGAAAAGGGGATCTGGGGGTCCTCCCTCAGAAAATTTTTGGAAATTTGTCCCAAAAAAGCAGGGTTTTAGCTTGTTTTGGTACACCAAGTCCGGATTTTAGGGGCTCACATAGGAGAGCTTCAAAAAATATGGTTATTATCACCTACCAATGATGGGACAAAAAGGTATTTCTCGTAGGTATCACTTAAAATCATACTCAAAGGTATTCCATGTGCTTAAAAATTATATCATATCCTTAAAAACAGCATCGAATATTTTGCTAAACGACTTCTACATGAAAATTTGTGTTTCCGTTCTGAATATTGTATGGATCATTATAAATGGATGTTGGTCCTAAAACTATTGTGAGCGTCACACATACACTTAGAATAAATGAATTTCATTGATAAGCAACTAAAATTTGTGTCATTGTTCCAAAAAAAAATATCCTTAATTTTTTGTGGACATGAGTGTCATTTTCAAACATAATTAGACAGTTTAGTCCTTTCAGAAAGGCCAAGAAAAACTGAATTAATATTACTGCACCAATAGGAGTTCGTTCAACAGGATTATGCCATCAGAAATATTCAATTACATTTATGAGCCAGCAGTAAACATATCAATAGAGCCAATGATAAAAGTTGTGTTTCACCCTAAACAGGGCATTTTTAACAGGGTTGTTATGCTTAACAAAGCAAAAAAATACATTGTTTTTAAATTACAAGTATTTTTTTAACAAGTTGCTCCTTTGTGCAACAAATTCACCATTTTCATGCGTGTCTGTGTGTGTGTGTGTGTGTGTGTGTGTGTGTGTGTGTGTGTGTGTGTGTGTGTGTGTGTGTGTGTGTGTGTGTGTGTGTGTGTGTGTGTGTGTGTGTGTGTGTGTGTGTGTGTGTGTGTGTGTGTGTGTGTGTGTGTGTGTGTGTGTGGTGTGTGTGTGTGTGTGTGTGTATCACTCAGATCAAAAATGCCCAAAATTGTTTCTCAGCCCCTCTCATGTATATTTAATTTTTTTCCAGTTGCAAGTTTATTATTAGCATGAAGCAAACAACAAACAAAAGAAAAGGAACCTTTTTCTCAAACCTGTTTAAATTCTAAAATGTTTAATTCAGGTTTAAAATTAATAGTTAATTTCTGGAAACAATAAGGATGAGTTAGTTTTAAGATGAAAAAGCACACGAGCTTAATAAAATATAATTTTTTAGCATGAAATGAATAATTTTAACAATAAACACATTTTAATTTACCCTGGTCATATTTTGGGAGATTTTAATAATTTTCAACTTGCTTAAAACTTGTCAATTATAACCAGATCATACATGATCTGATACAAACTTTGCAATTCCGCGGAAGAAACTCATACATGAAACACAATTTAAAATTTGTACACATGGCTTTGAATCAATCAATGGTTTAACCGCAAAACTGTTACTACACAGCAAATTTTTTTCCCAATCATTTGACTGTTTGCACTGTATTTAGAAACTTGTCGAGGATAAAAAAATAATTTACACCTTTTTCAAACAAAAAAAACCCATATTTTTCCAACCCTGTTTAAAACCAAAAATGTTTAAAAAAATGGGTCCAGTTCCGATAAAGATCCCTCTAAATATCGCCAATCTCTTTTGGACACCAAAAAAGTATAAATATTGTAAAATAATTTTAAAGTCATAGATTAAAATGTTTAATTAGATCTATAACTGTTCAGTTTATCACTAAAAATTTTTAAAAAATTGTTGATATTTGAATATTAAGCGCTCAAAAGAGATTGGTGATATTTAGCGGTAACGTAAACGGAATTGAACCAAAAAGTTTCAAATTTATAGTTAATTTCTGAAAACAATGAAACAAAACACAGGGCTCATACACCTTTTGAGAGAACAAAAAATCAAGGACTTTTAAAGGATCTCAAATGTGAAATTCAAGGCTATGTATATGCTCCAAATGCAATTGGGACAAAAGCACTTATTATTACTCACCAACTAATATAATTTTCATAAACTTATATATTGCATTAGTACCTACAAAAATATCTTTATCTGCATATAATTGATTATTTATTTTGTACAGAACTTAAAAGGGTAGTCAACCAGGTGCATATAGTTACTAGAATATGCATTTTGTTACAAGCATTTTACATTTAAGTGTGTGCAAAAAAAAAAGGTTTTTATGTTGGAGAAGGGGGCAACAATATCTCATCTTGTAGTCTCTAGAGCCAAAAATATTGAGGCTCAGTTAAAATTCAAGGATTCTCAAGGCTAATATAGGGTAAATACGATTTTTCATGGCCTTGAAAACGAAATTTTGAATTCAAGGACTTTCAAGGTTTTCAAGCCCATGTACGAACCCTGAAAACAAATGAAACACAAATGTTTCAATCAAAACGCAGTGAAGTCTTGGTGGACTACAGAATGCTTTTTGAGGTACGCTTTAACCGCGAAACTTTTACCACACTCCTGACACTTGTAGGGTTTCACGCCGGCGTGTGTTGCCAAGTGGATCTTCAAGTTCCCTTTCAGATGCGTTGAGTAGTCGCAGACATCGCACTTGAAGGGCTTCAGACCGGTGTGCCACAGCAAGTGGGACCTCATGTTGTTCCTCGCGTACGATTGGTGGCTGCAGACGCCGCACCGGTACAATTTCATGCCGGTTCTTTCGCAGACAGAAGCTACCATGTTCTGCGCAACATCTGAAAGAGATGAGCACAGGGTTCACACTCCATCTCATAAAGTAAAATTCAGGATTTTTTTTCAGGATTAAATTGCGACTTAAATCTAGAAGTGGGTTCAAATGCCAAGCAAAGTAGTAGCGCCAAAGTGCATAGCCCAAGTATCAAAGTGAAGTTGGCGACTAAAACTTCGCCAAGAGGCGCCAACCCGAACCCCTTCTAGATTTTTACCGTAAATTACTAAGAAATCTCTTCATAATAACATAGCTGCCAAAAAATTTCAAATTTTGTTGAGCTTTGAATCATGCTTTCATAGTTGGAATTAACTACAAAATCATCCGATTGTTTTCACACAAATTACATTTTGCATATTAAAATGTGTTACATTAAAAACAGCTGTGCAATTTTACCACTTAATTTAGACTAGAAGAGTCAAGTAAAAGCTCTATATAAAAACTGGAATATTGACAGCTATGTAATAAAGAATAGAAGAACAAGATTATCTCCATAAGTCAGATTGTAATTAATCTGAATATGATTGGCACAACACCAGAAATTAAGTTTCATTTAATCTTTTGAGATCTTAATAACTAAGCAAAAAAATGAGGGAGAAAAATACAATAGGATGACTGTTCCACAATCATTTTTATTTGTACTTCTAAGAAAAAATATGCTTTGTAAAGACTTAAAAGCATAAATTATAGAATTAAGAAGAAATTTTGATGGTATCTTCAAAAAGTATTTTCTGGGGAAATATTGGGGCTTGGAACACTTTCTGCATCTGCTTTTGTATTCCTGCGTTTGCGGACATGGTTCCTCAGGTCGTGCCTCTTCAGATTTCGACGCTTGTCCGTCGAGTAGTTGCATTTGTTGCACGCGTACAGCTTCTCGCCACTCTGGTACCGCTTGTGTCCGGTCGCCTGGCAGACTAACATGCGCCCGATTGCAAGACCATCTGGAAGAGAAAATAAGGAGGTTGCGTGTGTCAGATTTTCAAAAACAAACAAGTGTTCCGTATGGTTTTTTGTATGGCAGGGATCTGTCTAGGATTTTTTGCCAACCACCCATTTTGTGAAAATTTAAAAATAATTTGTGGAAATAAATTACGCGTAATAAAATGAATTGAAAAATATGTTTTTAAAAATCACTTTTCATATACATTTTAAGGGGAGTTAAAGTTTTCAAGTACAGTCAAGTCCGCTTAATGTGATCGCAATTGTCTGAGACTAAACTGATAACATTATACGATCGATAACAATAAGCGATCTCATATCAAAAAACAGCAAACAGTGTTACTAGATTGTTTGCTTTAAAATCAAAATCATGTAATCGTAATAAATGCATTTATAACTCTATTTTTAAACTAGGAAAAATTTTAAGGGGAAAATATAAGAGTAGTTCAGTTAATAAAATTAAAATAATCGCTTACTGTGTATTTTTATAGAAAGGTCTCTCTTTTTCCCGCTCCATTATATCCTTACACTCCAATAAACCACTTACTTATTACATACATAATCTGAATTTCATTAAACAAGGGAAAATCAAAATTTCTTATCAGAAACATCTGCAAAGTATGGATCTTGCTGTTTCTTTAACCAATAACAAATATGGATTCGGACCCCCCCCCCATAACCGTTTGCTTTCAATATAATACACGGAATGTTTTATTTTTCTTACCCATACTGAATTTTAGAAAAAAGAAGCGCCAGATGTTCTCATGGAGAAGATATTTACTTGTAAAAATTGACCTTCAAAATGAAACTTGAACCCAAAAGCGGTCGTTTTAAATCGGATATGGACAAATTTTGATAATATTAAGCGGATTGATGATTCATAGGTGATCACATTAAACGATGTATTTTACATTAAATTAAATAGGAATGATCGGGACCTGTCGATTCCGATAACATTATCCGATTGATAACATTAACCGTGATCACATTAAGCGGATTCGACTGTATTAGTATTATTAGTTTAGTAATAATTTGTGAAAATTCAGTTATAAATTGTGAAAATAAAGAAATTTTAAATTTGTGAAGCTACCGTTTTACCGATCAGCGAATTTGTGAAGCTACCGTAAAACGGTAGTAAATTTGTCCTGGACAGATCCCTGTATGGTAATATCTAGTCAATTTTTCAAAAAAAATGTACAGGTAATTAAATTCTCGGTCGGTGAAGAAAACAGGTCTTCTCCTACAGACACAGAGGGTCGGAATGCCGATTCCGACACTTGTCAGTCGAGAAGTTACATTTGTCCAGGGTTGGCCAATGGGTTTTAAAAAAACATGTGAAAAAAACCCACTTTTTGGACCCATTTTTGGGTTTTTTCAAGAAAAATCAAGATTTTGGCAGTTTTAATATTGAAGAAAAATATTTAACGAAATAACATACCAAGAACTTCAGTTGAGTGGGTTTTTTCTAAAATTTTAACCGGGTTTCAATAATTAAGGGTTTTTTTCATTTATTGAATGTTTTTTTTTTAATTTAGGAAGTTCAAAGTTTAAACTTTATAAAAAATTAAGGAGGATTTTTTAAAAGTTTCAGTGGTTTTTTTTCAAAGTTAAAAAGATTTCTTTCAGTATTGAATGGGTTTTTTCAAATTTTGGGATATTTTTTAAATTTTAGTGGTTTTTTTTTTCAAAATTTAAACCAGGTTTCAATAAATAAGGGGTGTTTTCACAAGTTCAGAGGGTTTTTTCAAAGTATAAAAAGTTTCAACTTTGAAAAAACCCACTCAACTGTGGAAAAACTGACATTATTTTGATAGAACACATTTAGCATAAAAAGAATTCGCTAAAATTTGAAAAAACCTGCCTACTATTTGGGAGAAAACCACTTAATTTTGAAAAAACCCAAACTTTTTCAGAAAAAACCCAGTTTTAGGTTTTTTTTCAGGGTTTTATTGAAAAAACTCAACCCACTTGAGTTTAAAAAAAAACCCAGGTTTATTGGTCACTGCGCTGACCCCTGAGTACAAACAACCCTATTAATATTTTTTTTCTCTATTGTTTATAGTACACTGCTGGCCATCCAAAATGGTACACCAAGAAGGAACAGAGGTATCAAACCCAAATTTGTTTCTATGATTGCACATAGTGTAAATGTGAATTGATTAAAAATTCAGCCTTCCTGGATGTTAGGGGGCCGAGAAAATCGGTGAGGAGTGTTTTCTCCATAGGTGTCCATTACCGCCGCCCCACGCCATGGTATTGAGTGAAGGAGGCTCTAAATGGGCTTTAAGGGATTGGTGGACAATGTTGAGTACACAGGTAATCAAAGTTCATGTGGTGCACCAGCGGACGTGGCATACCGGGCTGGTTGATTTCTCCTCTTTCATCGGACATGTTTTGTGGCGTTGGTTCTTAAGAACGGGTAGGTCAGGGTAAAAATGCAACATAGGGGGATAAGAAGAAAGCTTGGACATTGAGTTCATCACGTGGTTGTGCATTTTTCTCTTGAGACTTGTCCGCAGGTGAGGGTTGAAGGTATGGGTGGACAACAGGTAATCAAACCACAATACTGCAGCTCTGGTTGGCTAATGGGCCGGCAAATCATACTGAGGAGGTGTGGGAGTGGAATGCATGTAGTTTACAGTGCAGGGGACTGCCCGTTTGGCAAGCATAGCTTCAGAAAAATTCCAATCGTCAACACATGATTTGGCGTTGGCAACAATGCTCTAAATATTGAAATTGACATCTCAAAATGATGGCATAGAGTTTATGAGAGTATCCCAATGCGGTCTGGAGCACCACGATAGTTGGAGATTACTCTACGACAGCGAGAAAAGAGAGCACTCAGCAATTCATTTTGTAATCGTCCGATTTCCTCTTTACGCAGAGTAACGAGGTAGTGAAGCATTGGATTCCACTCTCACACCTCCTCATCATGATTTAACGACACATTTACCAACCAGAACTGCAGCATTGAGGTTTGACAACCTCTTGTCCACCCTTACCTTCAACCCTCGCCTGCGGACAAGTCTCAAGAGAAAAATGCACAACCACGTGATGAACTCAATGTCCAAGCTTTCTTCTTATCCCCCTATGTTGCATTTTTACCCTGACCTACCCGTTCTTAAGAACCAACGCCACAAAACATGTCCGATGAAAGAGGAGAAATCAACCAGCCCGGTATGCCACGTCCGCTGGTGCACCACATGAACTTTGATTACCTGTGTACTCAACATTGTCCACCAATCCCTTAAAGCCCATTTAGAGCCTCCTTCACTCAATACCATGGCGTGGGGCGGCGGACACCTATGGAGAAAACACTCCTCACCGATTTTCTCGGCCCCCTAACATCCAGGAAGGCTGAATTTTTAATCAATTCACATTTACACTATGTGCAATCATAGAAACAAATTTGGGTTTGATACCTCTGTTCCTTCTTGGTGTACCATTTTGGATGGCCAGCAGTGTAGATATGTATTCTTATGTACATTTTTAGTTTCTGTGTTTTGTTTGTTATGTTCAATTTTTCTGTGTTATGTTCAATGTAAAATTGCTATATAAAATAATAAACGTTATGTTTATGTTCTGGCAACCCTGCATTTGTCGCACGCGTATGGCTTCTCGCCACTCTGCACACGGCCATGGATGACCAGACTGCACCGGCAGTTGGTTTTGTTGCACTGGTACCGCTTGTGTCCGGTCGCCTGGCAGACTAACATGCGCCCGATTGCAAGACCCATCTGGAAGAGAAAATTTGGTGAGAAGTTGCAAGTTCCGTCCTAAACATTGGTCACAATCATGGTGAAAAAAATAGCAAGTCTGAATGGGCGATACCATCAATTTTTTGAAAACAGAAAAAAATGCATTTTTCCAGAAAAGGAAATAGATCTAAATCCAAAAATCCACATGAAAAGTTTCAAAAAAATTTAGTTAATTAAATACTTAAAATCAAAATCGCCAAGCCCCTTGTCTTTGTTTAGGGTAGAAGTACGTCTCAACTGATTCATACCGACTTTAAAGTGAAACCCAACAATGACTTTGATTTGTTTAAACAATAAAAGCATAGTCTAAAATCAATGTATAGGATAGAAGTACGTCACATTGGGAAATTAGACGATTTAACGCTCTTTTTTAAAGTCAAACTATAAAAAAATAAATAATCATCGTAATTAAAAAAATTTGCGCATATATTCCGCTCTAGGGTACCTTTATCGAATAAAAAAAATAAATGGTAGTTATTGCCCATTATCCACAGAGAGTCCAGAAAGTATTTGTGCACCCAACAAATTAGCACTAGTATACCATTCAAATTCCATAGTTGGATTTGATTAGAAGAAATAATCATGCAGGTGCACTCGAGTGACGTTTTTTTTGATGGCATCTGCACTTTTTGATATGGACCCCAAGAAAAACATTGCCTTCAGGCACTGTTAATTAAGGATTAAGAACAAAATATGCTTTTCAGCAATGTGAAGTCTATGGAAATGGTTTCAATGTTAGTCTAAGGGTGTACGAATATTTGTTAGGGCTTTATAATTGCTTCACCTTTTTAAATAATTTTTTTCTAACTGTTTTGATATTTTTTTGGTAGATTATAAAGAAAAATAACATAATCTATGTTAGGATAATTTTTGTTGAATTTAGCTGTATAGTGTAAATTTGTTGGGTGTACGAATACGTTTTGGACTTACTAGTAATTCATTTTACCCAGTTTTTTCAGTAGAATTTTCAGAAAATGTTGAGTAGTTTGATAAAATTATTAAAGACCAAACTAAGTAAAAATTACGCGGCATGATTCTGCCGAAAACCCCATTTGGACAGTGATTAGTCATGAAAATGTTTCCCACCAGAAATTTCATCAAGAGACAATCTAAAAGTCAGTAAGGAGCAAAATACACAAGATTAGAGCTGGAAATCCGTACAAATCTCAGCCCATTTTAAAGTCCCAGATTTTATTAAATCCAGGATGAAATTCTGGTCACATATTTTTAAGAGGACGGAACTGCTTGGTAGACAAACACTCTGCGTTATGGAAACCTGCAAGAAAAATCATTAATCAAATGATCTTCAACATAAAGTACTACAGCAAGTTTATTTAGCAGCATGTACAGGGGTCTGTTAAGAAGAAATTGGGGTCCGTTTTCGGACCCTTCACAAAATGTTTCATTGTAAAAACAGACCCTTCACAACATATTTTACCTTAAAAACGGACCCTTCACAAAGTATTTTAGCCTTTAAATGGACACTATTTTTCACAATACTGCAAATTTGTGAGCTTATTTTCACAAAAACAGGTCCTGGCTTAAAAGATCTATTTTAACACTAACTAAAATTCACATAATTATGAGAAGATTTTTAATTTTTATGAAAACAGGACCTTTCACAAAAAGTCTGACCAGATCCCTGATGTATCTCTGATCTCCTGCCGAGGCACCAGCAGACAGGGTTTATATACAATCAGAAAGGCTTTAAACTGTCGCCACAAAATAAGAACATAAACATAGAATTAATAAACCTCGCAATTCAATTACAACATGAGCATGGGTGCCACCACTCATCAAAAATTGAACTTCAAAATATCCTTTTTATCATTTTCCTCAGTTGAGTTGATTTTTAATTAAAAAAAATTTTGAGAAACACTGAAAAAAAGTCTAATGGCTTTAAGTTTCAAAAGCAGAATATTTAAGGTGGCCACTGGAATGTTTTTTTCAGCCCGCATGTATACGGCTTGGGACCAGAATGTCTCCTCAGGTGGACTTTCAAGTTGTCCCTCCTTGTAGTTGATTAGTTCCAGGCATCAATAGACAGCGGTAGATTCAAGTGTTCTCGCAGAGGGATGTAGATGATCTGAAAGAGAATTATCCTTAGTGGGAATAAAATAATTTTTACATACCAATAGTTGGAATTATTATTTGAAAATGCTGTAAAAACACCTACTCTGAGTCCCAGTGAAAATTTTCTACCATACGAACCCTTCATTGGGAAATTTAAAATCCGAAATAAGCCCCTCCCATTCGACCAAGGTTTCTACAAAGAATCTACAAAATATTATCATTTTATGACCTACTATTAGGGGAGACCGGGGATGGATGTGACACTGGGTAGGATTTATCAATCCGTTAACATTCTAATGTCAGGACGTTCACAACACAGTAAAATTTTTAATATTAGTTAACATATCGCACCCTTGCTACAAAAGTGCCACAAATCAAAAATTGTAATTTTTGAGTTATGACCGCCATTGGGCGTAGTTTTCACGTCTCTACCAATCTTCAGAAGAGTCAGAAGTTGCATTGAAAAATCAGCCGCCAGATGGCAGTAATGGCATTTTGTTGTTATCAAGATGGCTCTATGATTCCTTCCATCAAAACAGTCATAACTTGAAAAATTTGAGTTTTGAGTCGGAAAGTTGGGAAAACTAGAACAATGGCTAACGATCATAGTTTGAGATGTATCGTTCTTCGTATTGACAAATTCAAAAATACTAAAATGTGCCTAGTCAGCCCGGAACAGTTTCTTGCAATTCCTGGAAAGCAGTTTTTTGAGTTGTGGCACTTTAGCAGCAAGGGTGCGATATTCTATCAATAAACTCTAAAACAGAAGAAGAACAAAAAAACAGTTACTTTCGTAAGCCAATTCAGAACACATGAAGAAATTTAAGCATGCCAAACAGTTGAGCTGGTGATATTATTGCTTTAGAGAGAACGTTTTCATAAAGACAATGGAATAAAACTGAGTATGACCGGAAAATTTATAGTAACCAAACTACAGAATAAAATAAAAAGTACTCAATATTTCTACCGTAATTAAGGATTAATCTCCTATTTTAGCATTTGAAAATTCGATTGTTTGAGTTCTGTTCCCACTGTACTGTTAAAAAGAGATAACAAGGCTGCGGTCTCTCGGCAATCGTCAAATGCAAAACAAAAACATAAACAGAGATCAAGGTCTGTGGCCGAGTTAATATCATCTCATTGGTCTGAAATAGTCACGTGGGACAAGTATTATTTCCTACCATGTGCATTTTAACACCTTCAAAAAAGAATCGAGTGATCTCTCTGCAGTCAAAATCCAAAAATAACCAGCAAAACGGGGCGAATTCTGGATCGATGCTCTCCTTATCGAGTTATTTTAGACATATCGAATATTAATGAAGAATCGATCTCCTAGGACTTTGCAAATGAAAGGAAACTTTTTAAACCAATGAGATCTAAGATTTTAACTGTATTTAGAGATTAGAATGTTAGAAAATCTCCAACCAGAGTGTCTGGAAGATAAATATTAAGATGCGAAAGCTGGAAAAAATTGGGTTTTGATATGTGAATAATTAAAATTTCTCAAGAGTCTTGGGAGGTTTGATTAGAGGCATGGAAAATTGGCGGAAATGGGTCCTCAATTTTATGGTTCAGCTCCACGAAAGTAACCAATTTTCGTGGATATAGCAGGATAAATTTTATTGCTGTGGTTTGGTTTTGAGGCTTTACTTTCGCATAGTGTAAACAGAACCATGCTATAAAAAAAATGCCATTTAAAAAAAATTCCAAAATTGAAGAACCCTTACCAGTTTCAATTGATTCCAGGAAATCTACTGAACTGCAGTCTTTCCCGAGGAGTTGGTACTTTATTTCAGTCGACTTCTGCTTGAAATATGAAGTACAGGTGATTTTTGATTACGATTTTTGTACCTACTTAACCACTCTTCTGAATCTTTGACTCAGCGATTCTTTTGCCCTTTCTACCTCGCACAGTGTTTCCATCTTTATCACGCTGAGTTTTCAAATTGTCCCTGAAAAAACTTGGGAACAGCTTTAGAAAGAGTCCACCAGCTGCCATGTTTCACCACAGCAACATGAATGTTGTCAGCATTAATATTACTATTGGATCTTATAGTTGTCTTATAGCTTACTATTAGATCTCTAATATCAATCTACTAATTTTTATTATTTTAGTATCTAATACTAATAATATTAATTATTAGATCTCTATGATTGTTAGTCAAAATTTGAGTTGTAGGTAAACATGGAGGCTGGTGGACTCTTTCTAAAGCTGTACCACAACTTGGTTTCTAGATACCCATTGGCCTGAATTTCGACTGTTTACTTTTCCCACCAAGAAAAATGTTGAATTTTAGTTGCATAAAAAAAGAATCTTATTAGTAGATATGCAGTTTTTGTGTACCATTGGTACTTGTAACCATTATTATTACTCTATTTAATATTAAGTTCGTCAAAACATACTCTTCTAGAACACAGGCGCAAATCTCGCCAAGCAGATTATTTGGCGACAGCTCACACATGACCTTCCGAAACAGAAACAAGGGTTACCAGCGGTTGCATCATTATTGGCGACTTCATCGCTTGCTCTGGAATTCTGGAATAGTACCAAAAATTCTACCCTAAAATCTACATCTGAAATTTACTAGATGAGGCAAAGAGAAGCTAGTTGAAAAAGTGGGTTTTTTACTTAAATTTTCAAATTTTTCAGACATAACCGATCATCAGGGTTCCACTTATCATGGGAGTTTATTCGTATTCTATTTTTGTCCTTTTTAATAGGAAGGAAGATTAGTTATCAACTTGGTGAATATTTGGTTGGTCTCCTTACAAGTTGGAGTCTAACCATTTGGATGTAGAGACAAGAAAACATTGTTTGGAACAACATTGGCAAGTATCTTTTCTTAATTGTGTGAAACCATTTCTACTTCTTCCCGCCCACAAAAGTAATCACTACCATCATTCAGGATTTAAAATTGTTTGGGGCCATCCATAAATGATGTCACACTTTTTTTGCCCATTTTAGACCCCCTCCCCCCCTTTGTCACAAAATGTCACACTTCCCCATACCCCCTCCCCCCCTTCTGTCACATGTCACGCTATTAAACCAACAATATGTCTTATCCACTAATTTGAAAGTGCCCAGAACCAAGGTTTTTTTCATTGATTTCCAGCAGCAGGATGTGATGTCACAACTTTCAAACCCCCTCCCTCCCCTTTGTCACAAATTGATTAACCCCCTCTGAGCGTGACGTCCTTTATGGACAGCCCCTTAGTTTAGAATTGTATTATAGAAAAGAATTCTATTCTGTTCTATCGTATTTTCCCCTGTAATAATTTCCTGATGTTTTTGCCCAATCATTGCATATCTCATTAGCCCTTTATCTGCTGCAGTGTGGTATAACAGGGGTTTCCAACTTCTAAGTACTCAAGGGTTGCAATCGAAATCACAAGTCAAGTGGTGGGCCACAAAACAATCTGAAGGCTCCTTTTTAATGATGATAATTTTTTGGGGTGATAGTCTTCAATATGAAACTTTTCCTGCAAAAGAGGGACGAAGGTTGTTTAAATATTTTGAATACAGGATGTTAACTAATTTTGCATGTCCCCTTTCGGGTAAACTTTTAGTTTAGAAAATACAAGGTGTTTCAGATAAGTGTTTCATTACTTCTAGAAGGGGTAGGGCACACCTGGAAGACTCAGAATCACCAAGGAATAGGGGATTAGAAATGCACCCCTAACAAGCGAGGGGTTTTTATAAGTGGGCATGGGGAAGTTGTAAAATTCCCTCTGAAAATTGACTAATCACCTTGTGAGATAAAAAAAAAACAGATTCAGGTATTTATTTAAAAAAAGAATTAAAGATCTGAAATTTCATTGGTTTGATTTTTATGTAGAAAAAGCTGAAATTGATCAATTTTGTCTGGTTTTAATCCAATCATAAAGGTTTACGCACCCTGTATATTTTTTAAAATTGTAAATAAACTAATTGTGCAACAGCTGTTTAAATTTTGTTAAGTGATTCCATACATTAACTTAATTTTTTATATGTTGCTCAGTAATTGAAACTTATTGTCTTTATTCTTGTAGACAATTTCATGTTTTGACTTAGAGTTTTGAACTTTTTTAAACTTGAAAAGGTTTTTTGCAACCCACATTAAGTGATGGATAAGACAAATTTGTGTGGAGAACTAGGCAGTTGATTAATTTTCAAAATTGATTGGTGTGTCTCTATAAGGTAATCATAATAGTATGTAAGAATTTGTTTTTTTTACATTGGACCTTTTTTTACAGGGGTGAAAAGGATATCTTCAGGTCTGTCTGTTATCTTCCATTTTGTAAAGATTTACAGAAAAAATTATTGGTAAGTTTCCACTATTACTTTTGTTTATAGTTGATTTGTAAGATTTTGTTTTAAATGCAAATGGAGTCTTGTGTTTAAAATGTCTTTTTCTCAATGTGTGTATTTTTTATAAAACTCTTAATACCTCCTTGAATGTTAAGGCACCCTGTTTTCACTTTCACTGTTCATCAGACTCGTTCATCGGTTATTTATACTTACCAGGTTTAGTAGATACCACAGAGTATAGAGCTTACAGATATTCCAAACGACAATTTTCCTATTTAGATACTTAATTTAATTCCTGCTCCCAGATTATAATTAATTTCACTAGCAGCCAATCAGAGAAGGCGAAAGTGATTTCTGATTGGATATAGAGCTTCTATCAAGCGTCATTTAAATTTCATCGGTGTTATTTTTTCCCCCCACTTCCGATTTGGATTTGAGTGACAGCTTCAGTGGGCGAATGACAGATAATTAGCAGGAATGACGTGGCATTAAAGGAGGCAGTCCGATGTACATGAAGTTTGTCTATGGGAAAAGCCCTGTTTAAAAAGTTGCCATTAACGTCTATGGAGATGAATCCTGTGTTAAGCTCTATACTCTGTTGTAGATACTATTCAAACTTAGTTACCATGTCAAATTTAAAAAAGTAAACAAAAGTTATCTAGAACTAATATTTATTAGATTCCAACAAAATTTAACCCCTATAAATGTGCAATAAGTATTTATAGTTAATTCTTGTTCAATGTTAAAGTTTTTAAGGGTGTGTAAAACAACAATTTCAAGCTTTATCTAAAAGCTGTTGATGTTTATCATTTGCACCTGTTAGCAAAATCACTTTCAAAATCTTAAGGTATTTTACCTACTGTGAAATCCTTCCAAAGCCTGTTGCCCTAGTTTTACGCTGATTCATATCTTAACCTTTTTTATTTGGTTATTTGAAGTTTGTAAGCTTATTCATTAATTTTATGGCTAATTATGCTATAGGGCTTGGATGAAGTTGTCTGAAATGCCCACACTGATTTATCTTAAGTTTTGCAGTTTGCTTTTTTTATTGGTTTTTAGAACTCACTGGTTTGACTCCTTGTTAACTAATATTTGTAAGCTGTTTGTTTCTTCAATAACAGGAATATGCATTGCATTGCAACATAGATTATATTCAAAGTTAAAAACTTCCAATTAAAAGTGTTCCCATCTTTAATTCTAGATTCAGTAATTGATTTTAAAAACATTAGTTTCTATCCCTTGGCCTGTTCAGAATTTATTAAATTATGATTCAAGTGTGGTTCACCCTAAGGAATGGTGACTTCTCTTGCAAAAGAACATTCCCAGGGGTAGATCCAGGTTTTATATTTTGGGACCCATTTCATTATTTATAGTGAAAAATGAAATGTTTTTTGTGAAAAAATTGAAGCAGTGATAGTTAGCAGATCAGTGCGTAAAAGTTAAATTGACTCACAAAAATTCAAATATTTTGTGAATGTTTTCCTATAAATATTATCACTGTAGCTAATTTGAATTTCATGAAAGGGGCATTTTTATAAATTTATTTTTGTGAAGGGGCAGATTTAAAGAGGGGAATTTTTGTGAAGGGGCAGCAAAAAGGCCCCAATTTTTGTCTGGATCAACCCATGATTCCTTTTGTTGGTTCTGGTAAATACCTTAAAAACAATCAATGATAAAAAAATTGTCATGATTTCAAAGTTTCGTAAGAAGTCTTTTAAACTAAAATAGTTGAAATTTGAAATACCCACAACTTTTTACATAAATTTAATGGGAGAGCTTTGATTTAAAGACATTCAAGCTATCCACCTTGCACTGTATGTGATAAATTGGATAAAAAAGGAAGTTGTTTTTTTTCAAAACTAAATTGTTTTTGAGTGAATGTAATGAGGAAAAAAAGATAATTATTTAAAAAGAAAACTACTGTGAAAAAAATTAAACTAATTTTATTTTCATACTCAATTTACCGCCTTGAAATTTTCAGAAAAAGATTCAGCTCATTCCTGGCTGAATAATGGCAGCAATACATATTTCTCCCAACTTTGTTTAAATCACTTTTTTTACCCTTGTTAAGATTTTCATTATTTTAGTGTTCTGATCTCTGCCTGCGATTCCCCCCTTTTCAATCTAATTGGATATATAATTCCCATGTTCGAGCCTTTTTTTAATCTACCACTTAAAAAAATACTTGTCCAGTCTTAATTTTAACAAAACAATTTTAATTAATTATTATTTAGTTACAATTGTTCAATTCCGGCATTTATTACATTCAACCAATTCAAATGCTTTGTGTAAAAATCTTATGAAAATGTTTATTTTATTCAAAAACAGACCAATCAATGAAACAGGCATGCGTTATTGGTAGATTAAAGTTAAATTGTTCCTTGGTAAGACTCTTGTTCCTTATGTCATAAAACTAAAAACAACCAATCAACCAGTAGTATTAAAATGTTTTCATCGTGATATTTTCTATTGGCAGTCTATTTACCTACAACGCATGCCTGTTGCATTTATTGGTTTATTTTTTAATGAAATTAACATTTTCACGAGACTTTTGTATAAAAGCATTGGAATTGGTTGAATGTAATAAATGCCGGAATCGAACAATTGTATCTCTGCCCAGATTTGCGAGTTTTTTTGCTAATTTCCCCCCTTAAACCACACTTAAACCTTAACACTAAACCCTTAAACCCCCTTAACCTACCAATTCTTGTTCGCCTTGATGTACCCTAGAAGTTATGAAATACTTATTTGAAACACCCTTGTATGCAAAGTGTCTTCTGGTTTCTGTTGAGCTCTTCTCTTGCTTTTACAGTTGCATTGAGCTATCATCCAATTGTTTTTACACTAATTTCATTTTGCATTAAATGTTACATTAAAACAGCTGTGTGTAATTTAACAGCTTATTTCAGACCAGAAAAGTCGAGTAAAAGGTCTATAAAAAGCAGAAGATGGGTCATTGTATTGATCCACACACTAAGGGTCAAAAAAAATATTTTAAAACTTTCTAGAATTAATTTTAGAATTCTCTTTTGTGAAGGTATGTGTTGGGTAGGCATTAAATTAAAGCATATATTGGAAACAAAAAGGCATAAGTAAAGTTTAAGCACACTTCAACTGAGGTGAGCATTTCTCTATAATCGCTTATTTACTCTAAAAAAAATCACACTAAACTGTTGCCAATCACAAAAACACTAATGAAACAAGAGTCACCTCCTAGTACTTAAAAGATTAAAGTTTTTGTTTTCATTTTGTAAGATTCACACAACAGTATGAATACAACAACTTAAATAAAGATGTTTGAAAATTATCATTTTGTGCTTAGTAGTAGTGAAAGTTACTTACAATTCAAAGATATTCTTGAGTATCATCAGAATATATGCTTCTGTGTAATATATGTATTTGAACTGTCTTTGCTCACTCAAGTGGTTCAAAGCAATATTGTCTGTCCTAGTTAGTTCTAAACATTTATCTTTTTCATACATTTCAATACATCTGTTTCAATTGAAATTGTTTTAACTTTTAATTATAAAAACAACCTATCAGAAAAATCATTTAATAAAATGTCAACACAGCATGTCATATAAAGCAGATGGCATATTGTGATGTCCAACCACTCCAATTTTTATCGGTTTAGATTAGAACAGAATAAAAATGGATTTCTAAACATTGTTAAACTACGATTTCAAGTATATTAAGTTTTACAAATGCATCATAGTTCTAAGCTTTGGATTTTTTAATTGCAGATAAAATGGCTGCCAAAAACCGACTTTTTTTGCTGGAAAATATCTGCTTCAAAATGACATGGAACACCTTGATGGCGGAATCTGAATAAAGTAAGGAATCTGAAAAGGAAGTTTATAAAGTAATCCCAAAATTTTGAATTTATCTAATTAATCTATTGCTCTAATCATCTTTATCACGTCTTAATTACCTATTAATTCATTTGTGCACTGTTTTCATAGTCTTCAAAGATTTGAGACCACAGATAGAGTTGGAAACTTCTTAAATTTAATTTTGAACTTTTTAATTAAATATGATCAGTACCAAACATTATATTGAATACAAAAGATTTTTTTTGTTTACTTATGAATGTATTTAAAGGTTTCACTTGTAAACCACCAAATAGTTTTGTAAGATTTTTTAAACTTTTAACCTTTATTTTAAAAACCTTTTCTTAAAACACACAGACACATCATTGGGTTTTTTTACCAGGAATTTAAAAATGTTCTTTAATCCTACAAAAACTGTTGAATTAAAAATATTCCTTTATTCTACTTATTACAAAGACCATTTTAACATATGGATTAGTCCATTATTTTCAATTGCATTGCTGGAGGATAGTTATTCAAGTAAAAAATCTCATTTCTTTATGCCCGAGAAAGTTCAGGAAATTGTTCAGTTTTGCCCAAAACCTGGAAAATGATAAATTTTTAATGTTTCTGTCTGAATTGTGGCTCTAGGAAGTAAAAAGTTGACTATGTATTGAAAATCATATTTTAAAAGATGCAAAAGTAACACGAAGCTCATCAAAAATAAATTGGTTCTTGTCATTTGTACCTCTTATGGTTCTTATTATTTGTAAACCTCTTTTTTCAAAATTCACTTCTAAGACAATAAATAATTACATTAATAGGGGAGAAGGGGGCACAGATTAGTTTAGAACAACTCACAATTTCTTTGTTAAATTTGATGGAAAAATCTGAAATAAGCATATCATAGAACCATTTTTTGCCTGAATTTTCAGAGCAGTGGGCCCATAGAACCCTTAATGTTTGAAACTTTCTGCTTTGTAAGGTACAAAGTAAATATTTCGTTTATGGTTTTTGTGTGAAAATCCAATCAAGAAAGTTTTCTATAGTTTGCATTGCCTTTGTTCTATTGTGGCATGTCCAACAGTTTTGTTTCCCAATTTAATTAACTTATTTTTCCTCTCAAAGTTTGAGATGGGGTACCTTAAATTGTGCCTTCTAATTCTGTTCCTTGATTTTGAATACTCTTTTAGATATTAAATGTAGTGCTATTTTCAGCTGTGTTAAATTTAATCAGTTAAATTATTTTAACTTTAAAATCGAAGCTTTTATGATTTCTCCCGTTTTACTACTACTACTACCAAAACACTACTTTTCAGGGTTAAAAGTTCAAAATGTTTGGGGGTCCATTATTACCCTTCTTTAGCAACCTTATTTGAGTAAAATGTATTAAAAACCATCTATATCTTAAGTAGCGTAATTTTTGACATTATCATCATAGCTGCCAACTTTTCCGTTTTAGCCAGAAGATTTCCGTTTACATAGAGAATCTTCAGTTATCCGTTTTTCAATCAATTTCTTCTGGGTTTTTTTTCCAGATAAAAGATTTTTTTCTCATCAGTTATTTCTTTGGCTTGACTAAAGCTTAAAAACAGTTGTTCTGCTGTTGAAAATAATGAAAAGCTAAATTTCTTTGAAGAAAGTAATAAATTGCATGTGAGAAAGTAGCTACCAATGCAGAATGTATATCAGGGGTTTCCAACTTCTAAGTACTCGCGGGCCGGAATCGAAATGACAAGTCAAGTGGCCGGCCGCAAAGTAATCTGGCTCCTTTTTATGATAATTTTTTTTGGGTGAGAGTCTTCAATATGAAACTCTTCCCGAAAAAGAGGGACGATTCCAGAGGATATAAGAATTATTTACTCTTATACAACTCGTAGGAATACTGAATATATTTAATATTCTGAATATTACTTAAATGAAAAGGTCTTCCCCAAGAAAATATTTGTAAATTTTCCTTTTAGGATTGTTTTACCTAATTTTTGGATAATCCATTTTGTCCCTCCTCTTGATAATGGTTATAAAAGCCTTCATACCCCCTTGCTACGCTCAGGGGGAATTTCAGGTTTTACAAACGACCTCTCGAAACTTCAAACTTTTATTTCTAGCACCATAGAAAATGATCTAAGCTAGTCCATAATCTAAGAGGTGTATGGGGGGTCGGGGGTTCCCCACCGAAAAAATTTGAATTTTAGTGTGCTAAAAAGTGTTTTGAAGCTACTTTTTAGAGGGTTTTCAGAGAGCTTCGTGGGCCGCTCAAAATGACCCGGCGGGCCGCCAGTTGGAAACCCCTGATGTATATTAATAGCTTTCATAATTTGCCATTTGCTGATCACATTGGAGTATTATTTCGAAAAATGGTTCCAGACTCCGACTGCCAAGAGTTAGGGATGTGCAAGGACTAAAAAAATATATTTTTTTGTTGAATATAGATGTTTTTCTTTTCAGTTTTTTTTACTGAAAGATGTCCATTTATGCCACCTGTTGAGTTGGGTAGAGCATGGAAGTAAACTTATTGACTTATTAGTGTATAAACATACTGTGGGTATTTTGAGTTTCTTTTTTTATAATCCCAATGTTGGCAGGTATGCATTATTTTGTTTTTATAATGACAAATATACACACAATGACTTTTGTTGTATAAGATGTTCAGGTGGTGTATAATCACTTTTGAGACTCATTCAAAAAAAATTGGTTCTTGTCGTTTGTGCCTCTTATCTTCTATATCATTCGTACCTCTTATGGTTCTTATTATTTGTAAACCTCTCATTTCAAAATTCACTTCTAAGACCATTTAGACATTAATAGGGGAGAAGGGGGCACAGATTAGATTAGAACAACCCTAATTTTCTTTGTTAAATTTGATGGAAAAATCTGAAATAAGCATATCATAGAACCATTTTTTGCCTGAATTTTCAGAGCAGTGGACCCATCGGAACCCTTCATGTTTGAAACTTTCTGCTTTGTAAGGTACAAAGTAAATATTTCTTTTTATTGTTTTTGTGTGCAAATTCAATCAAGAAAGTTTTCTATAGCTGAAATTTTGCCTTGTCTTTGGTCTATTGTGACATCAATAAAGTCTAAAAAGTTGTTTCCCAATTACAAATATTTATTTTTTCCTCTCAAAGTTTGAGATGGTGTACCTTCAAATGTGCCTTCTAATTCTGTTCCTTGATTTTGAATGCTCTTTTTTTAGATATTAAATGTAGTGTTTTCATCTGTGTTAGTTAAATTTAATCAGTTAAATTATTTTAACTTTAAAATCAAAGCTTTTATGGTTTCTCCTGTTTTAACTTGCATGATAAAAGTTATTTAAAAATAACATTTTAAAAATCTGTTTTTTTAAGGAACCCTTTTAAAACCAGGTGAAAGGTATTTTGTTTAATAGTAAGTATTAGAGGAAAATTTTACACCTAGTTTTTTTTGCGATTTAAGAAAAAAATATATTAGTGATTCTCTAGCTATATAAATTTTCACAAATCTACTGAAAAACGTAAATTGATTCATTTTCTAAAAAGGTAATTTAAACCTTTGCAGTAAACATGTTACTTAATGAATATTTTTATAGGTTGGGATTTTAAAAGTATGGCTAGAACAGTGGTCCTCAACCTTTTGTGGCCCATCGCCCCCTTTCTAGAGGTTGACCAACACCTATCGCCCCCTTTCCATTCTCATTGTATGTCTAATTTTAATTTGAAGCAAAGTGTAAATAATAAAACAATTTTATGTCCAGAGGTCCTCCCCCAGAAAATTTTTGGAAATAAGACTTCAAAAAACAGGTTTTTAACTAGTTATGTATGGAACACCTCTTCCGAATTTCGGACATATATTTTTGGAAATTTGACCCTAAGAAACAGGGTTTTAACTTGTTAACATTACGTCTGAATACAGTCTGTCAGTACAATAATATTTTTTATTTTCTCCCTTTGAATGCTCATCGCCCCCTTGATAACACAAATCGCCCCCAGGTTGGGAACCACTGGGCTAGAACAAGTAGAAAAGGCTGAAAGGAAAAAATCCTTACAAAACATCCTTAATCCATGATATCCTTTGTTATGAATTGTGTGTATTTTTAAAAACCCACTTTATTGTCCACTTATTAATGCTTTTTGAGACCTGAGAGCAGTGATAATTTTAACGCTTCTGAGAGCGTATTTCACGCATTGAAAATAGGAAATACGCTTTTAAAAACTAGGCAGGCGTATTTTCACGCTTTGAAATTTTAACTAACGTTTTGCTTAAAAAATAAATGGCACCCAACCTAAAACAAAAAATCGTTCTACTCAAATTTGTCATGTTAAATAAATATTTCATTTATAATGTGTGTTTAATGTAAAAAACTATTTAATTTTTATGTTTAATATTTTCTACTTATATTAACAGAAGATGCTATAATTGTTAAGAACAAAAATAGCATCCTCATTTTTTCTATTTCAGTTTGTCCATTAAAAAGCGTTTTTATAAAAAATTTGTCTTTTTATATATTATTTATGCTATTTCCGGGGGATATTTCACTCTTCATAAATGAATTTCACGCCTCCTAAAAAGGTCAAGGAGTATTTTTACTCCTCCAAAAAAATCCTAAGAATAACACCTGTGAATAGTAAAAACACCTCCCATGGGTCAGGAAATACCTGGAAAAGTCAGGGAATTTCCCCTAAAAAGTCGGGAAAATTGCTCATTTTGGCCTAAAACCTGGAAAATGAAAATTTTTAATGTTTGTGTGTCAATTTTGGCTCTAGTAAGTGAAAAATAGTAAATTTATTGAAAATTGTGTTCAAAAGTCTAACAAGTATATCTGCAAAATCCTGTGAATTGCAAGTTTTTTTACCCAAAAATCTTAAAAATTGACCTGGAAAAGTCGGGGAATTTTATTTCTGAAATTGAGTTAGAACCCTGCACCTTTATAAAAGCAGGTTTTTTCTTCTCACACGTCTTTAGTTGATTTATGTTATATTATTTGATTAAGGTTTCCTTGACTGGATGGTGTTTATTCTTGTATGAGCAATTTAATGACATCAACTATAAACACTTTTCGGTCCTTCTGAATCACCTGTGTTCCCAAAATACCCAATTTTGTATTTCTTTGGATTAAAGTAAGTGTTTTTTCTTAGCTTTATTATTAGCAGACATGTATCTGTAGTGAAATACTTGTTTTTATCAAAAGTAGATTTAACTCTGACTGTGTCTGTTTTTAAAGTTAGTTTTTTGTGCGGAAGATCTTTGCTTGACTTGGAAAATATAACTGGTCCTTTGTACTACTAAGTAAAACAAACTTTTTGTTCTGCCATAATCATAATAAGTGTTGGTAAAAAATTCATTATTTTATAAAAATGCTTCATGGTTTGGTAATGTTTTATGAATGACATATATGTTATGGGGCTGTTCAAATATTACGTAAGCACCCAAGGGGGAGGGGGGGTTTGCTCTTTGCTTATTTTTGCTGACAAGGGGTGATATGAGTGATGCTTGTGTAAGATGGTGCATTTTCGAAAATCTCTTGTTTCTTGCATAAATAATTTCAAAATTCAACCAAAAATAAATGTAACAAAAAATAGAATTAGGAAATCTGACGTAAGCACTTTTTTCTGGAGATGGACCACCCTAGCATTTTGAAATTGTAACCCCGAAAAGTAGTGTTTCGACTCATTTTTGAACCCTTAGGTTAACACCCAAAAAGGACAGCTCCTTGAACGAGTCACCTAATTTTCAAGGAAAAAAAACAGTACTTACTAATAGGATGTCAAAATTTCGGAGGGGGGGGTCCGGCAGTTTCTTACATAATTATGGTGGGGGGGTTTGAGGTTTGCTTATCTTTGCTGACAAGGGGGAGGGGGGTTAAAAATGAACAAAAAAGTGCTTATGTAATATTTGAATGGCCCCTATTTGGTAATTAAAGCTGTTATAATGTCTTATTTCTTTCTATTTTGTTGATCACTTTTGTTTTTAATTGACCAGCCTTTTTTTCTCTAAATGTACTTTTTTTTTTTAATTTTAATGTTTAAAATGTTTTAGTGCAGTTTTTTTTAATTTTATTTTCAAATGAATGGTGGAAGTGGAATTATGCTGTAAAAATAACAGTTAAGTAAAGAGTGATTATCAAATTTGCACATTACAAAGTTACGGTGAGTAAATTAAAATATTAAGTTGTTATTATCCCCAGAAATTAAGTCCTTACAAACCAGGAGGAATATAACAAAGACACCCTTAAAACTATTCCCACTGCAATTCAATATTTTTTTACTTAATTTCTGGGGATAATAACAACTTAATATTGAGTTGCAGTGGGAATAGTTTTGAGGGTGTCTTTGTTATATTCCTCCTGGAATTTTTATTTCTGATATAGGGGGGGGGGATTCATGTCATTTCCAATCTGTACTATTTAATATTAAGTTCTAATTATAAAAAATAAAATCTATAAGAGTTTAAAAGGTATTTCAAAGTTTTTTTAATCTAAAAAAAGTACAATAACCCTCTTTTATAGGGTAAAATTTTGGATTTCGTCAGCTAGAGACGAGCATTTTTGCAGAAAAACACTTTTTACTTTAAAAAGTTCAGTGGAAGGCCTAATTATTGTTATTTCGCTGGCCTTTATAATTTAAATTTAAAGCATCAATTTAACACCAAATGGCATCATTTGAGGGAGTTCCTTTGAAGAAAATTGGAATTTAATTACTTTCATCCACTGTAGTACATTATATAAGCTTTGATGAGCGCAACGTCTCTAATACCCTTTACTCTTAAATTATAGGCACTGTAGGTACAGTTAATAATATTAAATAAATATAAACCATCTAAAACCGCCTAAATTACACATATTTGAACAAGTTTTACAACAATATACGTATATCTAAAAAAATATTTTTTAATTATGAAAATTGGTAATTTTTAACACATTAACATAGAATAAACTCACTGAAATTTGAAAAAAACTTTAATTTGAAGAAAAACCCCACACTTTTTCCAAAAAAAGAATTTATATGTTTTTTTTTTCCGAATTTTATTGAGTAAACCCAACCCACTTGGGTTTTAGCCAACCCTGGGAGGACCCCTCTTTGTTTCCATGCTGAAATCGGTTTGGGGGCTCCAGAAACAGGAAAAAGTCGACCCGGCTTGCCCCCCGCCCCCCCCCCCAAGTGGAACCCTGGCTGCGCCCATATTATTCAGAAGAATGATTTTTCAGATTTTCCTCCTCATCGCTTTTGAAGAACAAGCAAAGAACGCGCGATTGGTTCATCCGACGACCGACAGATGGCGCTGCAAGCCAAGGTTTCGGTTTCTCCGCAAAAAGCGCGTTCGTTTCAAGTTCTTCTTTTGGAGTAAGCTTCATCTGTAGAATCCGCTTCACTGCGAGGCTCCTCATTTTGCGGGGAAAACAACCTACCGATCACGATTTTTTTAAATTTTTTTAATCGATTCTTCATACAAAAATAAGCAACTACCCAAAATTTGAGGCCGATTGAGAAATTTTTTGATTAAAAAAAACCTAACATCCCTTTTCCAAAGCGCGCGAAAACACTATGAGTTTGGGATGTGACTACATCGTACGGTGACCATTTTTGGAATGCAGCGGAGTTGATGGTATGATTGTTGACGTCATCGTATGGAGTTTTCGTTTTTTCTCTACTTTTAAATTAAAATATTTAGTTACCTGTGCATTTTTTTGAAAAATTGACTATATATTTCATTTTACCATACAAAAAACCATACGGAACGCTTGAATGTTTATGAAAATCTGACACATGCAACTTCCTTATTGTACCTTTTAGGGGCCGTCTATAAATAACGTTCATTAAATTCCCTCAGTGATATTTTCGTTTTCACTTTTAAGCAGTCGGGTTTTTTGATACCTTCTATTTTCGTCTTATATCGGCATCACACTTAACATTGCAAATGTTTTGATACAAATACACAGGGCTCGATTTCTAAAAAAAGAGGTACCTGAACGGTAAAATTATTGGTATCAAAACTGAAAAAGCGAATACTTCTCAATACCGAAACTTAAGCATTTATTTTCAAATTTAAATTCATAAAATAAAGAGAGTTCTAACTTAATTATTAATTTTATAAGACGATGAACTCTTTACGCACCTTTTTTTACAATAGGGTTATACTTTTATTCCAACGGGGTGCCTCTTGTAGGAGGTGAGACGGCTTATCATCAATAAACCATTAGTGTTTTCCAATTTAAAGACGTAGAACGCGTAGTTTAAGTCCTTAAATGGTAGAATTAAAGATGTCACAAATTTTCTTGGCAAATTTGCCCAGCAATCTGGCAAATCTGATTCAAATAAAAAAGAATCAACACCAAGAGCGGATTGTGAGTAATTCAAATGGGGGTTCAAACTCATGTTAAGAGAAAAATTAAGTAAAAACCTAACAATTAATTCACAAATATTTTTATTTGAAAAAAAAGTTAAAAATACATTAAAAATGTTTTTAAAAATTTGAAATATGCCTTTTTTATATTTTTTGGTGGGGTTCTTATTAGTGGGTTTTCTAACTTCACGAAAATGGGTTTCGCGTGCTTTTTCGTGATTATGCTTAGTGAAAATAGCCATTTTGTTCCTTAGAATCTGTAGTTTACGAATCACGATGGTGGACACTTCGGGTCTGCGCCAGGGGATGGTGAGAGGCGCAGAAGCGGAAAATCGACGAGTTTCAATTTTGTGTTGTTTGGAGTCGAAATGGTTCCTTTTACTTTTTTAATTTGCTCAAATGCTCCATAATACGAGAGAGGCAAGGGAGGACTAACGGGACATAGAGTTTGGAAAGGATCAGCTCACTCCAGTAGAAGGGGTGGAAGGATAAAGTGGAACGTAAAAATTTGTAAGCCTATTTTCTCTGAGGCGCAGGCTTATAGTCGTCCATTAACGTAATGAAAGGTGCCATTCTTTTCCTTATTTTCAGGCGAGAAAGAATTGCGATAGTAGAAATCTGGCAAAGCTTACTAGGGGTAGGGAGAGGTGCAGGAAAAAATTACGAAAATCAGCAATATCTCCTGAAAATAATTTCTTTTCTGCACCAACTGCGGTTGAATGTTTTGTAAATTGACACCAAAAATGGGTAAAATGCATTAAACCGATTTTTGAACGATTCTTCTACTTAAAATAGGGCCTGAAAGGTGTAGAAAAAAATAAGGGGAAATTCTCAACTTTTAAGTCTTTTAAAAACTTATTATTCCTCGTGAGGAAGCACTAATTTCAGGCTAATTTTTCCCTTCATACACTTAAGAATACGAAATACCATTGTAGATATCTGGGACCTGCGATTAAGGAGGGGGACGGGGCAGAAAAAAATATTCCTTTTTTTTATACTCTTCGTGAGAGTAAAATTCAAAATTTTCTACTTTTAATAGAGTCATAAGTGGTGCAAATAAAGAAGATAGATGCCTAACATATCTAACAGCCCGTTAGAAAAGAGTTCCTCCCATTGGAAGGTGAAATGGAAGGGTAAAGCGGAACATAAGGAATTATATGGGATGTTTTGAAAAAAATTGTGTCCATTTTAGTGAAATAATGTAGAAATCTATTTGAGCAGGTTCTATGTAATCTGTAGAACTGGAAATGCGACAATAAGTAACTTTCATTCTCGACCGAGGATAATAATTGGGGCAGAAAAAAGTTAAAATTATACTTTACTGAGAAAAATAGTAATTATCCAGTTTAAAAGGTTTTATGGACTGAAATTTTTGATTGGGGTCACTCAAAGTGGTCTATCCAGAGAAGCATAAACTCATCTTTGGGGGTTGAATGGATGAAATGGAATACAAATTCGATTTTTTGCCAAATGGCGTGAAATTGCATGAAAGAGAGTGATAATAAACAAATCAATTTATCTTTCCAACTCTCTCGAATGGGTTACCCGACAATGAAATTTGGGAATCAAGACAAGGGTCCGTGGTCGGCGCAGAAAAATTTTATACATTAAATTTTAGTTTGTATAATTGTGTCTAAATAAGATAAAATATCCCTAAAATAAGAAACTTCATAGCAGATATGAAGGAGCCCCATGTTAAAACTGTTTCTTGGAGGGTAAGAGGATAAAATAGAATATTAGGGGGTATTACATTTTACTATTTTACTAAAAAGTGAGTATTTCTTGCAAAAATTGCATTAAAAGGATTCGATTTTCCAATTTTACTCCATGGAATATGATACGTTTAAGATAAATCTGTAGTATTAGGCAGGGGAAGGTTAGTTGGGCAAAAAAACCCTGTAATTATTACAAATTTAAGACATTTAATTATTTCTCAAAAAATTAGAATATTATAAAGTTTTTTTGTCTTAATTTTTTAATAATTACAAGTTTTTTTTGCCCAACTAACCTTCCCCTGCCTAATACTACAGATTTATCTTATACGTATCATATTCCATGGAGTAAAATTGGAAAATCGAATCCTTTTAATGAAATTTTTGCGAGAAATACTCACTTTTTAGTAAAATAGTAAAATGTAATACCCCCTAATATTCTATTTTATCCTCTTACCCTCCAAGAAACAGTTTTAACATGGGTCTCCTTCATATCTGCTATGAAATTTCTTATTCTAGGGATATTTTATCTTATTTAGACACAATTATACAAACTAAAATTTAATGTTTACAATTTTTCTGCGCCGACCACGGACCCTTGTCTTGATTCCCAAATTTCATTGTCGAGTAACCCATTCGAGAGAGTTGGAGAGATAAATTGATTTGTTTATTATCACTCTCTTTCAAGCAATTTCACGCCATTTGGAAAAAAATCGAATATGTATTCCATTTCATCCATTCAACCCCCAAAGATGAGTTTATGCTTCTCAGGATAGACCACTTTGAGTGACCCCAATCAAAAATTTCAGTCCATAAAACCTTTTAAACTGGATAATTACTATTTTTCTCAGTAAAGTATAATTTTAACTTTTTTTCTGCCCCAATTATTATCCTCGGTCGAGAATGAAAGTTACTTATTGTCGCATTTCCAGTTCTACAGATTACATAGAACCTGCTCAAATAGATTTCTACATTATTTCACTAAAATAGACACAATTTTTTTCCAAATATCCCATATAATTCCTTATGTTCCGCTTAACCCTTCCATTTCACCTTCCAATGGGAGGAACTCTTTTCTAACGGGCTGTTAGACATGTCAGGTATCTATCTTCTTTATTTGCACCACTTATGAATCTACTAAAAGTAGAAAATTTTGAATTTTAATCTCACGAAGAGTATAAAAACAGGAATATTTTTTTCTGCCCCTGTCCCCCTCCTTAATCGCAGGTCCCAGATATCTACAATGGTATTTCGTATTCTTAAGTGTATAAAGGGAAAAATTAGCCTGAAATTAGTGCTTCCTCACAAGGAAAAATAAGTTTTTGAAAGACTTAAAAGTTGAGAATTTCCCCTTATTTTTTTCTACACCTTTCAGGCCCTATTTTAAGTAGAAGAATCGTTCGAAAATCGGTTTAATGCATTTTACCCATTTTTGGTGTCAATTTACAAAACATTCAACCGCAGTTGGTGCAGAAAAGAAATTATTTTCAGGAGATATTGCTGATTTTCGTAATTTTTTCCTGCCCCTCTCCCTACCCCTAGTAAGCTTTGCCAGATTTCTACTATCGCAATTCTTTCTCGCCTGAAAATAAGGAAAAGAATGGCACCTTTCATTACGTTAATGGACGACTATAAGCCTGTGCCTCAGAGAAAATAGGCTTACAAATTTTTACGTTCCACTTTATCCTTCCACCCCTTCTACTGGAGTGAGCTGATCCTTTCCAAACTCTATGTCCCGTTAGTCCTCCCTTGCCTCTCTCGTATTATGGAGCATTTGAGCAAATTAAAAAAGTAAAAGGAACCATTTTGACTCCAAACAACACAAAATTAAAACTCGTCGATTTTCCACTTCTGCGCCTCTCACCATCCCCTGGCGCAGACCCGAAGTGTCCACCATCGCGATTCGTAAACTACAGACTTTAAGGAACAAAATGGCTATTTTCACTAAGCATAATCACGAAAAAGCACGCGAAATCAAGTTAGAAAACCCCCTATATTGTTATGAACTTAATCTGAAAACAAATATGATAAGTTGAGTTCTAAGTACAAAAGGGGGTCTAGTGGTTTCCCCCCGAAAAATTTTGGATATTTGACAGTAAAAACAGGTTTTTAATTCATTTTAGGAATTTCTTTTTGCATATAGAAAGGTATCCGCTGGCCTGATAAATGGGTCTCGCGGGCCGCGGAGTTAAGAAAAATCCATCAAATCATCCCTGAAATGGAATGTAATTTTTTTTTTCCAAAAAGAGGTTCCGGACCGTTCCGGCTGAAATCGAGCCCTGCAAATACATATGTGGAAATAAAAACCTGGCCTTAACCAGTGCGTCAAACCTGTTTTTGTGCGAAGAATGGGGACCGCATAAAAAATTAGCAGAGTAGCTATTTAGTAAAATCGTTTTCGCAAGCACAACTAAAAAAAAATCATATCATCACGTAGGACCGTGAAGAAAATCCCTCAGCATTAGCGATGATGGGTGATATTTCGAGGAGTTAACTCTGTGAACTAGCTCCTTAAACTGAGTGAAGGGTCAAGGAGTGAGAAAAAGAGTGGTAACCCTGTTGGATGTTGGCCATATTCACCGACTGGCCAAGTCAAACATCTGATTGGTGGGAAAACTAATTTTCCTTCTTCAACAGCCAATCAGAAGCTTAATTGCCGATTAACCGCAGATCAATTTACGATTTCACAGCACTTTAAATATCATTCTTATAGAGCAGCGGTTCCCAACCTTTTGTGGCCCATCGCCCCCTTTCTAGAGGTTGACTAACACCTATCGCCCCCATTTTCATTCTTATTGTATGTCTAATTTGAATTTGAAGTTAAGTATAAATAATAAAGCAATTTTATGTTCGGGGGTCCTCCCCCAGAAAATTTTTGGAAATAAAACTAAAAAAACCCAGGTTTTTAACTAGTTATGGTACACCTATTCCGAATTTCGGACATATAATTTTAGGTAGGATTTTGATTTTGATGAAGTAATTATAAAAAAGTTTTGAAAAAATTAAGTTCCAAGTACAAAAGGGGGGTTTGTGGGTCCTCCCCCAGAAAATTTTTGGAAAGTTGACCCTAAGAAACAGGGTTTTAACTTGTTTTGGTACATTAAGTGTGAATACAGTCTGTCAGTACAGTATTATTTTATTTTCCCCCTTTGAATATTCATCGCCCCCGTGATAACACAAATCGCCCATCTGGGGGCGATCTTGGGAACCATTGTTATAGAGCTTTTTCTCATCAGTTAAAAAAAGGTATGTTTCCATTATACAGGCTTTTTCTCAGCAATCTTGTTTAAGTACTTTTAGATCCCAGAAATTGATGCTGTTAAAGATTATTTTGGTATTAGTAAAAACACTGCGATTTACCCAGTAATACCTCGTTCGCACTGCCGCTAAAGTACCTGAACAGAATTTTCTGAAAAGATTTCTTGATTAAATTTTTGTTTAATATTTTGATTTCTTTTTATCAGCAGCTGTTTTTAATTACATTTATACTATTAAGTAATTAAAAGCAATGAGCGTAGATATTGAAGTACAGCATTGTTTAGCTCACGGTTCAATTTTTGATGGGCTTTTTTGTGTTAAATTATTGTACTAATTCAAAGAACTTAATAACCTATAAATATGTGTGCAATTGTGTCCAGTGTAAACTGTTTTAAAATGTTTCTTTGGCCTCTATTTTATGAAAAATCACCAAAATAAGCATTTGACGATGCTGGGAAATACTGTGCGCCTCCATCTTTGTTGAGTGATTTTCAAACACCCTTAAAATATGGGGCGATTTTGTTATTCCTAAAGTGTGTTTCTATGGCAACTAAGTGCGAAATGAAAATAGAGGGCTTTTTTCTGCCAGTGCGAACGGGGTATAAGGGAAAAACGTTTTCCCTCAAAGTAGTCACCAGTTTTAGTATTTTAGAAAAGAGCAGGGTTGACTGGATTGGACCCATTGTTTAAAAAAACATGTGAAAAAAACCTCATTTTGGACCCATTTTTGGGTTTTTCAAGAAAAGATTTTGGCATGTTTTATTATTGAAGAAAAACATTTAACGAACATTAACGATACATTTAACATTACCAAGAACTGCAGTTGAGTGTGTTTTTAAAATATTTTAACCTGTTTTCAATAATTAAGGGGGTGTTTTTCATAAAATTCAGTGGGTTTTTTTTTCAAAGTTAAATATTGTGTAGAAGGTGGTCAATAAATAGCCACCTGTCCATAATAGGGACAGGTGGTTCCTAATATGGACACTTGCAAACATTTTTTGTTTTTATCATTGAAATCAGAATAGTTACAAGGTCGCCAATTTTAATAATGATAGTCAACAGTCCAGGGATAGTGGTCATACATTTTTGGAGTCCTGACGTGTATGCAAGGGGTGAAAAAATACATTTTCCTTAGGGTGTCCATATTAGGTACCTTAGAAGTATTTGTTTGAGTCACTTAATTGAAAATTATGTGACTAATTAAGTGAAAATTAAGTTATTTTCTTCATCAGATACTGATCTAAGGTTGTGCGGTTATATGGCAGAATTGTACAAAATCAATCAAAAAGTTAAAATGAATGATAGTGAGCATTTTATTGTAAAGATTAAAAATTCCCCCTTTCTTGCTACTTTTCCCGGGTAGCCCCGGAAATCAAGTTTTTAACAGCAGGAATTCCTGTTTTTTTTTTCAAAAATCTCGGGCTCAACAAAAAAGAGTGCCGTCGCTGTCGCCGGGACCTGCCGCAGCTTCTGCTGCCGAAGCGTCCGCTGTGCTCCGCCGAGGACAGAGGTGATAACTCCCCGTTGTTCGGAGGGGGGAAGCGAAGTTGTGTTTTTTTCTCCGCATACCGTCTCCTATAAAGGAGAAACAGGTTTTACAGGTGCAACAATGTCTCGCTGAGAAGCCAAGAAATTCCAAGAGGATCAAAAAGAAGGACAAAATGGCGGTAAGAATCAGAGGTCGGGGGTGTAAGGTTAAAGGGCGTCGATCCCCCAATAATAAGGAACATTGTTTAAAAAACATTTTTAACTTCTGAGGGAAAACGAAAATTTACTGAACGTGTTTTTCTCGAACTTTTAATCATAAAGGATGTTTTATCAACCTATGTCAATGGCACCTAACATAACATAAGAGGCGTATGTAAGAGTCCATGATTAAGAACACGATTTCCTTCAGAATAGGTTGAAACCATCAGTGCAGGACTGGGGAACAATTCATACCAACAAAAAAAATTTTGTTTGCAACAAAAAATTTAAGGCGATCCTCCCCAAAAAAATAAAGGTACAGCACTGGTTAAAGCATAAAAATTTGATTTTGAAATTGTCTAATCACATTACACTGAAAATGAGTTGGACCATGTTTTTTTAAAAGGTCAAATGTCAAATTTAAAGAAATATTTTATATATAGAAGAGACCCATACACTCCTTTTTGAGAAAAGTTACAAAGAATTCAAATTCTTAGGGCGAAAGTTCCTTAATTGATTAAAAAAATTAGCGTAAAATCAATAAACAGGGGGGACGAAAAAAGTATTATTCCTGGGGTAGTTATAACCATGGTTGTGTAAAAAAATTTCTCTGGGGAGAAATAACTAAATCCTTGTGTGGTCTGCACCCCCAATTTTTAAGAGCCGACGACGCCAATGGTAAGGTTGACTATAAATTATTCGTTCATCCCCGTAGTTTTGGAATGAAGACAAACTTTAAAAATTCCATATATTATATACGCTACGTACAGAAGGTAATGGGTTCAAACCCCACTAACTTAACTTCCAGTTTTAGTGCATTTTACAGTAAAATTAAATATAAAAACAATTCCACTATGCCTATTGCCCACAGTAGCTGGCTACGCTGTGTCCTTGATGGCTCAGTGGATTGAGCCACGGTCCAAATTTACAGAAGGTACTGGGTTCAAACCCCTCTAACTTAACTTCCAGTTTCAGTGCATTTTACAGTAAAATTAAATTTTAAAAACAATTCAACTATGCATATTGCCCACAGTTGCTGGCTACGCTGTGTCCTTGATGGCTCAGTGGATTGAGCCCCGGTCCTAGTGTACAGAAGGTACTGGGTTCAAACCCCACTAACTTAACTTCCAGTTTTAGTGCATTTTACAGTAAAATTAAATTTAAAAAACACAATTCCACTATTTATATTGCCCACAGTAGCTGGCTACGCTGTGTCCTTGATGGCTCAGTGGATTGAGCCACGGTTCTAGTGTAAAGAAGGTACTGGGTTCAAACCCCACTAACTTAACTTCCACTTTTAGTGCATTTTACAGTAAAATTAAATTTTAAAACGGTCCTAGTGTACAGAAGGTTCTGGGTTCACACCCCACTAACTTAACTTCCAGTTTTAGTGCATTTTACAGTAAAATTAAATTTAAAAAACAATCCCACTATGGATATTGCCCACAGTAGCTGGCTACGCTGTGTCCTTGATGGCTCAGTGGATTGAGCCACGGTCCTAGTGTACAGAAGGTACTGGGTTCAAACCCCACTAACTTAACTTCCGGTTTTAGCGCATTTTACAGTAAAATTAAATTTAAAAAAAATTCCACTATGCATATTGCCCAAAGTAGCTGGAAACGATGTGTCCTTGATGGCTCAGTGGATTGAGCCACGGTCCTAGTGTACAGAAGGTTCTGGGTTCAAACCCCACTAACTTAACTTCGAGTTCTAGTGAATTTTACAGTAAAATTAAATTTAAAAAAACAATTCCACTATGCATGTTGCCCACAGTAGCTGGCAACACTGTGTCCTTGATGGCTCAGTGGTTTGAGGCTCGGTTCTAGAGTACAGAAGGTACTGGGTTCTAACCCCACTAACTTAACTTCCAGTTGTAGAGCATTTTACAATAAAAGAAATTTTAAAAAACTGACAATTCCACTATGCACTTTGCCAACATTAGCAGACTACAAAGTGTCCTTGATGGCTCAGGGGGTAGAGTCACGGTTCTGGTGTACAGAGGGTACTGGGTTCAAACCCCACTAACTTAACCTCCAGTTTTGGTGCATTTTACCGTAAAATTAAATTAAAAGAACTTAGAATTCCAATATGCACTATGACAATTAGCTGATCACGAAACGTCCTTACTGGCTCAGTTGGTAGAGTCGTGGTCCTGCTGTACAGAAGGTGCTCGGTTCAAACCCTACTATCCCCTCCCTCTATCTGTCTCTCTCTCTAACCTAATGTCACAGCAGACCTGTTGGGAAGCTGGTGACCGAGTCGAGTCCGTTCACCCGTCGAAGATGTCGGGGCTCGGACGAGAGGAGGTCATCCTGTCGGACCTGATCTGCTCCCCGGGGGGTCGCGGGCCTAGGGGGTTCTTCGGATAACCCCCGAAAGCCCCTTCGCCCTGGGGGCCAGCGGAGAAAGGTTCGGCAGGAAGCCAGTTTTGCTAAAATTTTTAGTCTCAAGGTACAATACGCAATTTGTGAACGGTCCCCTAACGGGACGCAATATGGAGAGGACCCCCCAAGTTATGAGATTGCAAAATTTTGACTCCATTACCCGTCTTTAGCACCCTCTAAAACACAGCCGAGCCACCAACATTTAAGTTTTAACTGTGACCGTAACTGTGAGTTAAATAAATAAATTATAAAAAAATTAATTCTCGGAGGCAGGGAATCGAACCAGCAACCTTAGGCTTTGCTGCCTGGGGCATCCTCACCAAGCCATCCGTACCTGCATCAGGAGCTGTTCTCTAATAAATATAAAGTTTACATATCCCTTTTTGACAGTTAAAATTAATTCCTAATTAAGTGTTCCATTGGAGACAGGGAATCGAACCTGCAACCTTAGGTTCTGCAGCCTGGAGCATCCTCACCAAGCCATCCGTCCCTGCATCAGGAGCTGTTCTCTAATAAATATAAAGTTTTCATATCCTTTTGACAGTTAAAATTAAACCCTAATTAATTGTTCCATCGGAGGCAGGGAATCGAACCAGCAACCTTAGGTTCTGCAGCCAGGAGCATCTACACCAAGCCATCCGTACCTGCATCAGGGGCTGTTCTCTAATAAATATAAAGTTTACATATCCTTTTGACAGTTAAAATTAATTCCTCATTAATTGTCGCATCAGAGGCAGGGAATCGAACCTGCAACCTTAGGTTCTGCAGCCTGGAGCATCCACACCAAGCCATCCGTACCTGCACCAGGAGAAGTTCTCTAATAAATATAAAGTTTACATATCCCTTTGACAGTTAAAATTAATTCCTAATTAAGTGTCTCATCGGAGGCAGAGAATCGAACCTGCAACCTTAGGTTCTGCAGTCTGGAGCATCCACACCAAGCCATCCCTACCTGCATCAGGGGCTGTTCTCTAATAAATATAAAGTTTACATATCCCTTTGACAGTTAAAATTAATTCCTTATTAAGTGTCTCATCGGAGGCAGGGAATCGAACCTGCAACCTTAGGTTCTGCAGCCTGGAGCATCTACACCAAGCCATCCGTACCTGCATCAGGAGCTGATCTCTAATAAATATAAAGTTTACATATCCCTTTGACAGTTAAAATTAATTCCTAATCAAGTGTCTGATCGGAGGCAGGGAATCGAACCTGCAACCTTTGGTTCTGCAGCCTGGAGCATCCACACCAAGCCATCCGTACCTGCATCAGGGGCTGTTCTCTAATAAATATAAAGTTTACATATCCCTTTGACAGTTAAAATTAATTCCTAATTAAGTGTCTCAACGGAGGCAGGGAATCGAACCTGCAACCTTAGGTTCTGCAGTCTGGAGCATCCACACCAAGCCATCCGTACCTGCATCAGGGGCTGTTCTCTAATAAATATAAAGTTTACATATCCCTTTGACAGTTAAAATTAATTCCTAATTAAGTGTCTCATCGGAGGCAGGGAATCGAACCTGCAACCTTAGGTTCTGCAGTCTGGAGCATCCACACCAAGCCATCCGTACCTGCATCAGGGGCTGTTCTCTAATAAATATAAAGTTTACATATCCCTTTGACAGTTAAAATTAATTCCTAATTAAGTGTCTCATCGGAGGCAGGGAATCGAACCTGCAACCTTAGGTTCTGCAGCCTGGAGCATCCACACCAAGCCATCCGTACCTGCATCAGGGGCTGTTCTCTAATAAATATAAAGTTTACATATCCCTTTGACAGTTAAAATTAATTCCTAATTAAGTGTCTCATCGGAGGCAGGGAATCGAACCTGCAACCTTAGGTTCTGCAGCCTGGAGCATCCACACCAAACCATCCGTACCTGCACCAGGAGCAGTACTCTAATAAATATAAAGTTTACATATCATATACAGGGTGTCCCATAAATAATGGGTCACACTTCTAGGGGGGATAGTAGACACCTAGACGAGTCAGAATCACATAGGATTTGGGGGTCCCAGACCAAATCCCAGGGAGTTAAAAATGGAGCGACACTCCAAATAAATCATTGAAAAATTCAATTTGTAGACGAACTACTATTGGTAAAAATTTAATTATGGTCTCAAAAATTGTGGTTTAATATGATCTTTAAAATTATCTCAAAAGTCTTAACTTTAAAATTTGTTTTATTAAGAAAAAAGTTAAAAAACCACAAAAAAATGTGAAAATTCTGCCAAAACCTCATTTTGTATTTCGAAATCCTTTTTTTTATTTTAAAATCTAAAAGATCATAGTTGTAAACCCTTAAGTCCAAAGTTTCACGTAAAAACCATCAATATTAAACGCTTGAGATCCTGTTAAAGTTCGTTTTTTGCGTGCGCAAAGTGGTTTCCTATGGCTGTTTCCAAAACGGCAGTTAGCGGACGCTAAAAACGGACTTAAACCATGCTTTAACAGGCCCTTAAGCATTTAATATTGATGATTTTTACGTGACACTTTGGATTTAAGGGTTTTCGACTATGATCTTTCAGATTGTTAAATCAAAAGAAAGGATTTCGAAATACAAAATAAAGTTTTGGCAGAGTTTTCACATTTTTTGTGGTTTTTAAACTTTTTTTGCAATAAAAAAAATTTTAAACTGAAAACTTTTAAGATAATTTTAAAGATCATATATTATACCACAATTTTTGAGACCATAGTTAAATTTTTACCAATAGTAGTTCTTCTACAAATTGAATTTTTCAATAATTTTTTTGGGGTGTCGCTCCATTTTTAACTCCCTGGGATTTGGTCTGGGACCCCCAAATCCTATGTGATTCTGTCTCGTCTAGGTGTCTACTATCCCCCCTAGAAGTGTGACCCAACATTTATGGGACACCCTGTATATTAGAAGTGAATTATTTTTAAATCAAAGCTTTCAATATAAGGCAGTCCTCCTATAAAGGTACAGAATTATTCCCTCATTATTTCAAATTAAATTTCAAGGTGCATAGAAAATTTAACCAGCTTTTAATTTTTTTTATTTCAAAATGTTTGTATAAAATTCTGTAAAATGTAAAAAAATTAAAGGCAATTCGTTAGGGGGCGATGGAAAAATATCTTCTTTAAAGATGGTCCCAAAGGAACCTATGTTCTACCTCGTCAGTGCCTTTCAGTGAGTAAAACGGTGATATAATTATCTCTTTATGATGACTTGTTATATATTTTTTCCAGGTAAGTCTTTTGCAACAGGAGAAAAAAATAAAACGCTATAACATTTTTATAAGCACAAAACTATGTTTAAAATGTTAAAGCCCTTTCAAGTATAGAAAAGATAACATTGGTTTCTATTGTCAAGTTTAAAAATTTTTTTAATTGGGAAGTAAACTGTTTTTTAAAATAATATTTCAATGACCCCTAACTGTCTTTCTCACTCACAATGACAGCTTTACTTTATATCAAACATCCTTCCTGGATTATTGCTTTTGAAGCAATGAACGCGCGATTGTTTCTTCCCTCGGTTAACAGATGGCGCTGCAGACGGAGGTTTCGGTTACTCCGCAAAAAGCGCGTTTCTTCGCAGGAGGCGCTTCGTTCAGAGCTCTACAGTAATTTCTGGCTTACAAAGGCAGGTACAGAGGGGAGGGGCCTGGCCCTTTCCAAGAAACCTCATCAAATATAGCTTAAAATCTCTTTTACAATGGTAAAATTCAATAAAATTTCTGAGGATGAACCCCCAAACTCCCTATAAAACTGCGAGATCTATTTTTTATAGTGTTTTTCCCTTAAAAATTCAGCCGCTTATTTAAAATAGTCCCCTTTTGGGTTTTCTCTACAGAATGTCAAAATGGAACACTTCAACTTAAAAGGGAATAACTCAAAATTATTTCTTGAATTGATGTATAATTTTCGGTCACCTGTAAGAGTCAATTTGACTCCTTGGTGTCTCATACGTGTATTTTTGTCATTTTCCCTTATATTTTTGTTTTTCTTTTGACCTTAAATATGTATATATATTAGTAAAAATAAATTTGATTTTATTTCTGGAGAGGGTGTATACAATAATTTGGCGTCTATAAATGTGAGGCGGAAAGCGAAAAGGGACCTCTTGTCGGCAAAGTTGATTTCGAGAAAAAGCCAAAAAACCAGAAGAAGGTCAAAACTATCGAATTTTTTTTTCTCTCGATTATCGATCCTTGGACCCTTTAGAACCGAATAGTATTGGGTTTTAAAGGGAATCGAATCGGAAGTAACCTAAATTTTTGAAAGTTTAAGGTCGTTTTTCGCAAAATCCACTTATTCTATTATACAACTTTTAATTCCAGGCGATTCGTCATTTTTTTGAGCTACAAGGATCATGATGGTCTTAAAATCTTCATGAATCTGTACAGATTGAGAAAAAAATAATAACTCCATTTCGACGAACGCCGACAAGAGGTCCCTTTTCGCCTCACAAATTGTCTTGAAAATTCTGAGGTTTATTAGATCTCAAAATCAGCTGAGAAACTTTACTTTTAGACTCTTTTATTTCACAAAATATTTTGGGGGAGGAACCCCTGACATCTCCTTTGGAGGAAGCATTACCAACTTTTATTATACTTTCGCAGAGTTTCTGTTATGGCACTGTATATTTGCACGGCTATTTTTCAACTAAACTCTACTATAACTTCCACGGCTAGGCGTACCATTGGTTCAATCACTAAGCGCCGAGACTGCTACGTCATCACGAGACCTACAGCGCATGCGCCACTGGCCGTTTTGGCCGTCCAAATATACACTTCGTTCTGTTATACTCGGAGAAGACCTTGGGGAAAAAATTGGGGACGTACTGCTATAGTCTGTGTAATTGATATAAAACTGGTTCAAATGTGTTATTTAGGACATTTTAGATGGTTTATATTGATTTAAGGTTATTAAATGTACCTATAGTGTCTATAATTTAAGAGTAAAAGGTACTACTAAGGTACGTTGCTCTCTCATCAAAGCTTATAATACATTAGTGGTCGAAAGTAATTAAATTCCAATTTTCTTCAAAAGAACTCCCTCAAATGATGCCATTTGGTGTTACATTGAAGTTTTAAAATATAAAGGCCAGTAAAGTAACAGTAATTAGGCATTCTACTGAAGTTTTAATGTAAAAAATGCTTTTATTCGAAAATGCTTGTTTCTAACTGATCAAATCCAAAATTTATTCTAAAAAAAGAGGGTTATTGTATTTTTTAGTTCAAAAACTTTCAAATATCATTATAAGCTTCATTTTTACGAAGATGAAAGAAGATTTCAATTAATATTTCCCCCTAATACGTTCAAAAGAGGTAATTTTCATAATTTCATACGATAAAATTTATTTTTATTTCTGGTATAGGAGAAATTCATGTCGTTTCCAATCTGTATGGTTTAAAGCAGCGGTTCTCAAACTTTCTATCGTCACCGACCCCTTTATGTAGCAGTCAGACGTCGCGGACCCCCAACATTTTAAACACCAAAAGCCGTAACCAGACTTTTGTTTTGGGCTTAAGATTAATTAAAATTAGTTTATATAAATCATAATAAAATTGTACAATTATTACAAGAGGCGTATATAGATGTTTATTTCGGGAGGGGACAAAAATTATTTCTCAGCCCTCAATGTATATTTCATTGGTCCAAGTAGCTTTTTAGTACATTTTTAAGTAGAATTTGCGTCTTAAAGAACTTAATATAAAAAGTTATGAGCAATTAAGTTTTAGCTAAAAAAAGTTAAGTTTAGCTCTTTTTTTTCAAATTTGGGGCTTTATAGGCACACCCTAGAGTCAACTTATGGGGCTGAAACTTCACACACTATCTTTTGGGACCAAAAGGAATGGGAAAATCCCTGGGTAGCGAGGTTTTTTGGACAAAAGTTTTTTTTCCCGCGACACATAGTGATTGCTATATATTAGAAAGTGAAATGAGGTTGGGCGCGCAAGTTTTTTTTCTCAATATAAAGAAAATAATGCTATAAAATTAACATATGGGCAAAAGTTCATCCAATGCAACATCAGGCTTTTAAATATTTTAAAAAAAGTCTCAGAATCATAACCCTAATATCCACGCTGTTAACTCATAATCCCCTTCAAACAGAGAATAAAAAGACGATATTAAATTTAAGCAAGGATTACAAATTGTCAAAGGATTGCTTAAAACAGTGGTGCCCAACCTACGGCCCGCGGGCCAAATGTGGCCCGCGAGGCTGATCCATGTGGCCCGCGGACTCGTTAAATCTTAAAAACAAAAACTTTCAGAAATCTTCCAAGAAAACCTCGAAATCGTGCGAGACATTATAGCACTTCCATCTAAAAAAAAGATGATAAAAATGGAATTCTTCACATCCAGTAAAAATTTTTTTCAGTATCAGTTAGCCATTTGAATTTAGTTTATAAGGATCTTTTTAGAACCAAACTTCGAAAAGATGTCCGATCGTAAAAAGTTGAAGATTCACTCGGAATGCCAAAACTTTCAAGAAAGTGGACAAATTCATATTTCTTCATTCAGCGAGAAAATAAACCGTTGTGTCTTAGTCTTATATGTAAAGAGACTGTGAACAAACTGTGTTTGAGAACAAACATTAGTTTTAAGGATAAGTGCAGGAGTGCAGAAAATGTTCCAGGATCCAAAATTTCCCCAGAACACATTTTTTTTCTCCAAAATTTCCCTTAAAATGAAATTTCATTAAAAAATTGTTTATTCAGTTCTTAAACATCTTTCAGATTCAATAATTTTCAAATAATCCATAAATTTAAATTTTAATGATCTTTATACTTTTTTAGTCTTTCTCACACACTTATAATCTTTGCTAAAAAAGTGCCTCTTTCCCTAAAATATGAAAAATTTTCTAATTATCTCAAATTTGAGCTACCTGTAAATTTCTCCTTAATGAACTCAACATTTTAATTAAGAACATCGATGTGATTGAACAAGAACGCTATTAGTAGTGAAAATTAACCATTCTTACACGGATAGATTGTTTTTCCTTCATACAAATCGAAAAGCAAGGAAAAGCCAACATCCAGGTTAAGAACCTAGAAAATTAGGTTTTTAGCGCAGATCCGTAGTTTTTCCCACTCTGCATCCGTAACTCCGCTGTTTTCAGATTGAAATTGGAGGTTATGATGTAGTCCCAGCACAAAATATCTGTTTTTCAGCTAATGATGTTGGATTTTTTAGTTTTTCTTTCTATATTGGGGGAAAAATTTCCCCAGAGCCGCTCGAATTTCCCCCGAACATCGTTCGGGCGTTCGGACATATTCTGCACCTCTGGATAAGTGTTACAAATTTTGAGCCGAATTTACAAGAACTGGTATCCTACAAACAGATGCAAACTTATTGGAAACGGGAAATTTTTCTTTGTTTAAAAAAATCCTTAAAAATGTTTTTGTGTGGCCCGCGAGATAAGTTTTCGTAAGCAAATTGGCCCTCGTGAAAAAAAAGGCACCACTGGCTTAAAACAAGGAGCGGTTTTTAAGACAAAACGAGAAATCTCAGCTGAAAGAAATTAACTTGAATTGACAAATAAATTATAATTTTGCTTATTTCACAACAACAAAAGTAAAAAATAGAAAGACAAAGTTAAAAATGAATATCAATGGAGTCCAACACATTCAATGAATTAACAAAAATATAAAAACACATTTAAATCAAAGACTGACTTTATTTTGGCTTAGTTTTTTACAGCACAAAGAATAAGACAAACTAACTTAAATTAAAAAATAAATAAAAAAATACAGATAATTGACATTGATTTTTTGCCAAATTCAAAGGGCTATATCTGCTTTATTATTAAAGTATTACTTTAGAAAATAATGTGATAAATTTTTGTTTATTTATATGGTCTTCAATGAATTGAATCAATGAGTTCAAATTCAACCATATAAAAAAATTTCTATTAAGAAATGTAGTGTTCCAAAAAGGGCACCACTATTCAAAAATTGTAAGACTTAACTTTGAACTATTATTTGCAAAAGAACCTATATCTGTACCATCTGTGAACAATTAAATATTTCCTTTAAGTTAAAACTGTGTAAAAACAGGCCCTGGGCAAAATGTGGGATGTAAGTGCTGGTAGTAAAATATCACAATTTGCTGCTTTAAGCTTACTTATTTACAACATGTGTAATTAGAATTCCAACTCTTAATCTTATAAATGGTTCTTCTAAACCAACAACAATTTAAAGTCGTAAAAAAAGAGGTAGATAAGAGAAAAAGCAATTACAAGTAGAACAGAATTCAAAAATAAACAAATAACTGAGACACCTGGTTCTCTAGTTAATAGAAACTTGAACTTTTTAAGAAAATAATGATTTGGTAAAATATGTGCCTCTATGTCCCTAAATATTCCTTATATAAAAGTAGTACTCGAATATATAAAAATATTTTCAAGAAAATACAAGACAATTTGTGAAATTTTAGTAAACACAAACTTAATTTAGTGAGGAACCATAACCATGGTGATATAACATTAATGATACAAAATACAGTACAAGTTTTTCGTAATTTTAAGAATAATGATGCAACAAATCTCCTTATTCAGTTCTGTTTTTAGTATTATTTAGTTCCTTGTTTAAATTCGTTGTTATTTAGTACAGGCACTGAACCTAGAGTGCATAGTTCTAACACAATTGAATATTTTATCGGTCAACTACACTTTCGTCAAAAAATTAAGGAAAGTTTTTTGTCATTTAAAGAATAATTGTAACAAATATCAGGTCCTTATCAATGATATTCATGTCATAGAATCTTCCAGGAGTGGGAAGTCTCAAGACCAAATTACCCAAGAAATAGTTTAGGGGGTACAAAGGCCCTCCAAAAAATGCTACAGACATGGACGTGTGTTCAAAATGTGTCCGTTATAAATGGAGGACCCCAGTATATTCCCTTCCTCCAATTATTGATGGAATAACTTTATTAAGGGATTCTCACCTTGGACCCTTGAATATTGTATGATATGAATATCATCGATAAGGAACTGATATTTGAGTAAATTATTCTTAAACATAATTGTATAAAATGAAAACCTTTCTGCAAATTTAAATTTTTTTCAAAAAATTTTCTGCAAGAATTTACACATTTTTAAATCTCTCTCTCTCTAAAAAAAAACATTATTACTGAAATACCCAAATTGGGATCATAATCATTTTTATCCGTGCTTATATTGATACTAATTTTTCATACTAGTGATTTTAAAACTTTTAAATAATATACATCATTGTATTTATTTATTATAATTGGAGATTCCTAATTACTGCTCTATCTAAAATGAAACATGTAATATCTTTGATAGATCGGCAGGATTGAAAAATTTAATCAACTAGCTGATATGCCCTGGAGTGGCTGTAGAATTTCTTCTTTAAATTTTTCAATATATTTTATACCTTATTTTACCAGGTAAAAGGTATTAAAATCCATCCAGTTCTGCAGAAAAATTTGTTTGATAGTTTTATTGTAGAAAAATTTCTAAAAATTCTTTTTTTATATTTTTCTGCAGAAAATTTTCCGAAAAATTTTTTTTGTAGTTTTTCTGCAGAGGGCAAAATTTTCTGCGAACGCCGTTCGCGCGTTCGTGTATATTATACAATAGGGTGTATCGAAAAAACTTTTTTCGATTTTGATGATGCCTTAGTGTGGAAAAGTTGTCTAAGGTGGCAGAGAGTACCTGTGAATTTTTTCAGAATTTTCGGATAATATCTTTAGGTGCCGCCAAGGCCCTGAAGGTCCCCATGTTAATCCAATGGAGCGCGCAAGCCAAGAAGGCCGAAAATTGGTTTTTCGCCCCTTATTTCTACCCTAATCACACGAAGAATGTCTTCACTCGAGTTATGGACACTATATGATCTAGGCCAGGGGTCCCCAACCCTATACTAGCTAACTATAATAACTTACAATATTAACTATGTCCACCAACTATAAATTTATCTTAAAAAAATAAATGGTGCCCGCTATTCAAGTATGTGCTCTTAGGTACAAAAAGGTTGGGGACCCCTGATCTAGGCTATCCGACAAAACTTGAATAATAGCCTAAATCTCAATATTATGTTGATTGTGGGCTCTGATTTGAACGAGGAAATAAGCGATTTTCGACGAAATTGGAGCATACAAAGAAACGTAATATAGAGATTTAGGCTATTATTCAAGTTTTGTCGGATAGCCTAGATCATATAGTGTCCATAACTCGAGTGAAGACATTCGTCGTGTGATTAGGGTAGAAATGAGGGGCGAAAAACCAATTTTCGGCCTTCTTGGCTTGCGCGCTCCATTGGATTAACATGGGGACCTTCAGGGCCTTGGCGGCACCTAAAGATATTATCCGAAAATTCTGAAAAAATTCACAGGTACTCTCTGTCACCTTAGACAACTTTTCCGCACTAAGGCATCATCAAAATCGAAAAAAAGTTTTTTTTGATACACCCTATTATACAAGTTGAAGTATGTTCTTAAAGTTACAAACAATCCTTAATTTTTGGACACAAGTGCAATTGACTGATAAAATAGTAAATTAAGTTGGAAATTCACTTAAAGACACTCTAGGTTTGATGTGACTAAGTTAACATATTTTTCTTTATCCATTTGGAGGAAAATTAAAAAACTCTTTTGGCTATAAAAATGCAAAAACACTTCCTATATAATTTTCTCACTGGTTAAAACTTTGTATCAAATAGACGATAATTTGTTATCGTGTGCAATGACAAGGTAGCCTAAACAGAAGTAGTTAATATATACTGTAAAAAATTCAGTCTCTTATTAATTAAAAATTAAAGTCTCTTAGCTGGACTACTTTCACCCTCTTCTACACTTTTTCTTTTATTGAACCCATTAATAAAATCATCTAACAGTTGAAAGAATTTATCTTTCTTCTTTGCAAATTCCTCTTTATGCTTGCCAAATATTATACGCCCCTCAAATTCCTCTTTAAATTTTATCATTTCATCTTTCGATGATATACACTCTCGAATAAAGAACTGAAGTGAATCCCACTCATCACGCTGAATTAAACCTTGGCAAATATATTGCCCCACATCACCGAAAATAATTTTCCTTTTTTCTATAAGAGTTGCATCTTTTAAAATTAGCTTAACATTCTCTTTATCTTCAATCTCAAGTAAACATGATAATAGAAACCCACTAGCACATTCATCTATCACATATCTTTTATGAGTCTTGGGACTTTGCTTCCAAAACTCCCCGAAAAGCTGATGGTAGTCGTAATCATTGTAGCCTTTTTTCACTTTATCGACGATATATCTCAAAGAAATATAAAAAACCTGCTCAGAAAGAAAGTCCCACATACGATTTGCCGTTTCCATGAAGAGACTTCTCCAAGGCCAATCCTGTAAACATTTTAGCACATCATAAGGGCACCTTTTAAATACCTCTATTTGTAGCTCTTCGTTCATTTGCGAGAGTAAAAAACATAGAACATCAGCCACAGAGTGTGCTGTAACGTAATAAGAACGTGCTACTTCTTCCGCAGTTCTCACCAACGACTCTTCTCTTTCCCTGGAAGTTAGTTTTGGCAAGAAATACTCAGTTGCCGCTTTGTTTCCACCAACTGCTGCATACTGAAATGCATATTGATAAGGAGAACACCTACTTCTTTCTCGTCGCCACATGTCTCTTTCGAAACCATTATCCAGCTTATTCACTTCCTCTTTTATATTATACATCCAAAGAACCAATAAATCCTGCTGCCTAACCTTTATCGGATCTTCACCGCTATAAAAAGATTTCTTGCAACTTTCAGGTATTTTGTTCCACAGTTCCAGAACATCATCCTCTAAGCAGTAAATACATGCTAATTTGTAGCGGCTGATAACATCTAAACTCTCATCCTTGATTAACGCTTCTGCCGTTTTCTTTGTATCTACTGTTCCTTGTGGTGTCCAACAAAGCTCACTTGGTAGATCTATACAGAGGCGGTTTTTTTCTTGATGATATTCCTTCCATTCTAATATTCGTAAGCCTATTGGTTTAATAAAACCTGATATTTCTTCTTTTAAAGATTTTGGTAGTGAAAGGTGTTGTACTTTCTCCATTACTTTACTATTATCCACCTTCCGCCAATCTTCTCTTCTTTCATATAAAGATAATGAAAAATTGAATTTTGACATTAAAGCCCTAACATCATCTTGATTCCACAATGTGGTGGCTATCTTAACTAGAGCTATATGCTCAAGCGATAGACAATTTAAAGTGAAATTCATTGTTTACTCCTTACTGAAATTTTGAAAAAAAGTAGGGATTTTTCAAACCTTGTGAATGCACAACACACACAGCCCTTGTCCTACAGCATTAGCAACTGCAAACGAAAAGAATCTGGACCAATGAAACAGCAAAACAACAAGACAGAAAACGTTTGGTCTTTTGGATCATCAGAAATTCGAATGAAAAGAAAATCCAATTTCTATTCAATCACAAATTCATTCCCGCGTGGGTATGTAAACAAAAGAAATAAAGAATGTTGCCAACAATTTTTGAAAATTCTCACAAATTTAAAGGCTTTGCGACTTGGTTGAATTTTTATGGCATTCTAAATTAAAAACCATTGAAAGGGCCGTGAAAAATGGCCGTGCAAATATGCAGTGCCTACTTTTAATTGAATTCCCATCCAGTAATTTTCCAAATAAAATGTTTAATCGAGTTCAAAATTAAAAAACATTATTAATTATCAAAAGTTTTTGGTTCTAGGAAGTCAAAAAACAACTCAACTCAATGATTTCCCTTGTTATTGTTTACTTTTGCAATCTAATCAGACTAGCTAGAGACATGGAACTAGGAAGATAGGGAACTGCCGTATTAACTTTGACAGGCGCCAATGTTAAGTGACCTAGGGGGCGCTACGTGCGCGGTTGGTTGGTTGGCTTGGTAGAACCGCGGCTTCGTCTTCTTGAAATAAAACAGCAGAAAAAGTGAAATCGCTAGGTAGAAAATATGCTGAAACATGTAACTAACTTAGGAACGCGCGAGAGTTCATTTCCTCCGCTGAGCTGTGTCCTCCTCCACTCCGCATGTAACTTATCAATCAAGCACCATGAAAAAAACTAAGACAAAGCGGCTTTTAGTGAGCAAGCATATGTCTCTACCCATCGACTTCTCTCCTCTGATCAACCAAATATGCACACGCAGCTCCCTCTATGTCACTTATATTTGGCGTCTGGGAAATTCATTGGAGAGATAGACCACGGCAGTTCCCTATATTCCTAGTTCCATGGCTAGAGATCTTTATTTTGAGATAGTAGTAGTATTTTGAGATCTCTAGAGAGATGTTCTACTAATTATTATTTTATGATTTATTATAATTAACTTGGTCTCTATGGTTGTCGGTCATTTGAGCTATGGGTTATCTATGATCTCTTTCTACAGCTACTATACTATACGAAGAACGCCAATTTTAAAATATGATAAACCAAAGGTTAAGAATAGAAAAAGGATCAGAAACTAGAGAGAACATACTAAATACTTAAAGTAAAATACTATTTATTTTGTTGCAAACAGTTACAGCTGTAGTAGTTAAGTTTAAGTGCGATTACAATTAAGACATCTGTGTTCGATTACTGTAGAATGATCCAGAGATAGTTCAATATGCTTCTCTCTCTATTATTATCTATTATAAAAATCTATGCTTATTGCAGTATTTTAACTTCCCAGTCATATTTTATCTGTCTCTTTAGTATTCTGGTAAAATCCAAATATTTAACTATGTGCTTTACTCGCAACTCTTAATTTTTTTCAAAGTAAGGAAAAAATCAAAAGTAAAGTAAGACAATAAAATCTGAAAAAGTGTGATAGAGTTTTTATTTTGTATTACAAACAAATTTTTACTGGAAGTTCAGGACCCTATTTAATTGTCATTTCATGTCATTCATTATAATTGCATATTCATTTCTTTCCTTCTTACTTACGAAAATAATCTTCTTAATAGAAAAGGTGAAAATAAAAGAATATCACTCAATAAAATACATTCTGTTTGAGTCATGTTCTGAAACATTTCCACGCTGTTAACTCATAATCCCCTTCAAACAGAGAATCAAAAGACGATTTTAAATTTTAGCAAGGATTACAAATTGTCAAAGGATAGCTTCAAACAAGGAGCAGGTTTTTAAGAAAAAACGAGGCATAGAAAAACTTTTAACCTGTTACGAAGAAAATTTAAACCTTTTTTAAATTAATTAAAATTAATTTAAAATTTTAAACCTTTTTTATCAAATCAACTTGGATAATGTCATTAAAAGAGAATGACACATTAATACCGTATCTTTTTGTATTTTCTGAGATTAATAATTGAATAATAGTCTTCAAAATTCTATTTTTTTTTCATCTATATTCCCAATTGAACACAATTTGTATGCATTTCTGTGACCCTGACTTATGCAGTTATCACTCTATCCCCCTACCGTGCAAGTCCGGGTATAATACTGTACACAATACTAAAAATTTTTGTACAGTTGATGGACTTGTTCCCTTTTTAAAACTCATATCTCAGCTGAAAGAAAATCACTTGAATTGACAAATAAATTATAATTTTGCTTATTTATTTCACAACCACCAAAGTAAGAAATAGACAAAGTTAAAAAGTAATACTCTTCACTTAATCCTTTAAAGAATATCAATGACTACCTTGAAGTGACAAATAAATTATAATTTTGCTTATTTACAACAAAAATAAAAAATAGAAAGAAAGTTATAAAAAGAATTACTCTTCACTTAAAAGAATATCAATGGGGTCCAACACATTCAATGAATTAACAAAAATGTAAAAACACCTTTAAATCAAAGACTGACTTTATTTTGGCTTTGGCTTAGTTTTTTACAGCGCAAAGAATAAATCAAACTTAAATTACAAATTAAATAAAAAATATACAGGGAATTGACAGTGATTTTTTTCCAAATTCAAGCCGGGCTATATCGGCCTTATTATTAAAGTATTATATTAGAAACTTAATGTGATAAATTTTTGTTTATTATGGTCTTCAAATGAATCAATGAATTCAAATTTAACCATTTCAAAAAATTTTCTTTTAAGAAATGTAGTGTTCCAAAAAGGTGTTTCATTTACCCCACTCAACCCTATTTTCAAATTAGAAAACATTTTTTCACAAAACTTTTTATGAAGTGTGCAAAATATACTCCTCCTGAAAAGCAGGATAATATTTCTTTCTGTTCAAAAAATTGCTAAAACTCAAAACATAACTAATAAAGTACTAAATGGTTTTCATTAATGCAAGCACATAGATATTCTTTAATTTTGAGGCATTTAAAAAAAACCTATTATATAGGTAAAAGATAAAAATAAGAGGCAGATTCTCTATCAGTTTTCAAAGAGTTTCTTTTTAAAGACACATTTTGAAACACCAAACATGTAAGTACTACTATAACCTATTTACGTACTTGCAAAAGAACCTATAACATATCACATGAACAATTAAATGTTTTCTTGAGCTCAGAGTTAAAGCTGTATCTCTGTAAACACAGGTTCATGTCTTGGCAAAAAGTTGTGTGTAAATCTAGTACAAATTGCTGCCAATTTCATGTTTTGCACCCCAAACAGAATTCCATACACAGAACTTTTTAGAAGACGGAATTCCGTCCCCAAGACTGAAGTTTCATGACATTGAAAAGATTAAAATAAAGTAACAAATCCTTTCAAGCATTTTTTTAAAGATGAACCTAAAAATATTAATTTGTTGCTTTAAACTTTTTAGTTACTTATTTACAACATGTGTATTTAAAATTTAATCCTCTTAAATCTTATAATTGGTTCTTCTTGACTAACAACAATTTAAAGTTGTTAAAATGAAGTTAACGTAATGTTAAATGAAGAAAAACAATTACAAGTAGAACAAAAGCCCAAAATAAACAAATAACTAGACACCTGGTTCTAGTTTATAGAAACTTGAACTTTTTAAGAAAATAATGGTTTGGTAAAATGTGCGTCTCTGACCCTAAATATAAAAATATTGCTTATATAAAAATAGTACTTGAATATATAAAAATATTTTCAAGAAAATACAGTAATTTAGAAGTTACATGTGGTATTTTCCTTTATACAATTACAACAGGACAATTTGGGAAATTTTAGTAAACAAACTATTTAGCGAGGAATCTTGGTGACTCGATATAACATTAAAGAAACAAAATACACTACAATTTTTTTGTAATTCTCAGAATAATGGTACAACAATTTTCTATTCCTTTACAATGATATTAGAATCTTCCAGCAATAAATGCCCCTCAATAAATGAATAAATGCCTCAAGAAAAAATTACCCCTGAAGTAGTTTAGGGGGGTACAAAAGTCCTCCAAATAATGCCTCTGACCTTAAAAGATGACAGTAAAATAATTAAGAATTAACACACAGCATTGTTAATTACAAATGAATTCCAAATGTGAACTACTTTCTGACCATGAGTGATGAGAGTACACAGAGCAACAAAAGATGGTTGAAATATATCAAAAGCACAATTAGGTCTAGAATTATAAAACACAGCATTATGTAAGATTTCTCACAGAGATCATACACTGGCACCAAGCAGTAGTTCTCAAATATAACCAAGTTACAGTTATCTGTTTTTGCTCCTTGCATTTACAAGAGGACTGAAGCAAGCAAAATTCACACTTCAAACAGTTTTCTAGGAACCTACCTAAAATATAAGTTAATGTAAAATTAACCTTATACATATTACATCATATTACAAGTAGAGATAGTTCAGAATAAGGAATTGTGAAAGAGGTTAGAATTTCGCATTTAAATAGGAATTTCATTGAATAGAAAAACAATTATTTCCACAATAAAACTTCCTTTTGCTCTTGGATGTTTTTAAGGAGGGTAATTTCAGGAGAAAAATTATGATTTCCAGGAGTTATAAGGTCCTTTAGAAAAATAAAGCAAATCTAGGGAAGAACCCTGTCTATTTAACACATGAAACAGATATATAATTGCTCTTTTAATAAAGTTATAATTTCAATGATCTTTCTACCTACCGAAACTCGGAGCTCTAAAAAGAACACATAATAATTATTTTACATGTATACAATAATTGGATTTATTTTTAGGGTTGTCACAATAAAACACTTTGTTAAAGACACTTGTATTTTTCAGCAAATTGCTCGCTTAATTTATGCAACCAATTGAACATTGAGTTTTAAAACATTCGTGTGAAGTATAAGGCTAGGGTAAAGACCACCACGACATCATTGCTCAATTCTGTGACGAAAACTCCCCAGGGTAGCAGAAGAAATGTTCAAAGTTTCATACATTTAAGATTTGAGAGACATATTTACAAAAATATTCTCATCAAAATGTTTGAAATTGCATTGTTTTACTGAAATGCCAATTTCATCAAATTCACACAAAAATATGAGGCAAACAAATTGTGAAAAAAAATGTCAAATGAAAAATAAAATTTAATATTTCTGTTTATTATAATGTACTTTAGTTTTTGAATGATTTTTCCTCTTAGTTTTTAATATTTCAGGAATTTATGGTTCTTATTAAATAATCTCAAAAGTATGTCCTGGGATGGAAAATATTGAAAATTGGGCTATGAGAAGGGGGGGTCAACCCCCTCTTGGATACGGCTTTGGGTGGGATTTTTAAATCCTATTTGACATAACTCTACACTCTAGTGATCTGAGTTTTCAAAGTTCTTCTTTTTGAAATTTAATTTTGTAACACGTTTAAAACAAAGCATTTTTTAAAACACATTTTTAGCTCACTAACTTCATGCAACGAACTCATGTGTGGATCACTCAGAGTTTAAAAGTTGGTGTGTCAATATAAGGCTTGGACAAACCACCAAATTGCTATGATACCTATGTTACAATGTATACTATATGTAAGTTGATCTAATTTCAATTTAAAAATCAAATTTAATATTTGAAAAAATCATAGTTTATATTTAAAAAAATACATTACCCATTCTTGTGAAAGTCTTCATTCAAAAGGAGAAAAGTTTTCTTTGCTTCCACTTTATCAAACAGCGAAATTCACCTTACAGTTGGTCACACTTTTTCACAATGCTGCAAAAAGCAAGACAGAAATGGTTTATATACTTTTCAAACATTCAAGAAAACCTGTTGAGGGTTTTTTAAAGTATTATTTTAAAAATTAATTTTTGATAATCATAATATACAGGGTGATTCAGAAATAATCATCAATAATTGGGGAGGAGGTAGAGGGGCCCTAGACAAGCATATTTTGAATAGGGATGGTGGGGCGCAGCCATACCGTTAAAGAGCTAGGACCTAATGTAGTGCGAGCGCATTTCAAATGGCCGTTTTTAGATGGCCCGTGTGACGAAACAAGACATAATAAAATGAAAAACATTATTGCATGAGATACAGGAGTATTCGTACCACTTAAATACTCAATGTGATAGAAATTGGACCACTTGCTAAACCGTGAGTTCGAGTTTTAAAACGTGCAATATTAATCTCTTAGTCAAACAATGGAGTTCCCTTAATGGTATTTGGAAAAATGATGATCGGGGAAGGAATTTTCAATAATCAAACAGTTTGAATGATCACTGTTACGATCATTGAAAATTCCTTCCCCGATCATCATTTTTCTAAGTACCATTAAGGGAATTCCATTCTTTGACTAAAAAATTATTATTGCACTTTTGAAACTCACTCCACGGTTTAAAAAGTGGTTCGAATTCTATCGAATTCATGGTGTAAGTAGTAGGGATACTTCCTTACCTCATGCAATAGATTTTTTCATTTTATTATGTTTTGTTTCCTCACACGGGCCTTGTAAAAACGGCCTTTTGAAACGCACTTGCACTACATTAGGTCCTAGCTCTTTAACGGTATGGCTGCGCCCCACCATCCCTATTCAAAATATGCTTGTCTAGGGCCCCTCTACCTCCCCCCAAATTATTGATGATTATTTCTGAATCACCCTGTATATTTAAACATAAAATGCACATACTTTATCAAGCATCAAAAACAAGCTTTCTTTAGGAGAACAGTTTTACATTTCAGAGAAAATTTCTTTTTCTAAATTGTATTTTATGAAGAAAGATTATGCTATAGGTAATCACTTCAACTTTGGGCACTTTTTCCTTGAAATATATGCACATGGTCAAAAATTAGAATTTTGATTTAGTAAATAATTAAATGTTATTAGAAATCAAATATCTTAAAACCATACATCCCTTGTAAACTAAACCAGCAAAAAGGGTTGATATACTTTTCAAATATTCATTTAACTCAGAGGTCTTTCAAAGGTACATCTATTCTAAGTAAATTTAATAATAACTAGTTATAATTTTATAGTAGTTTAAAACATCAATAGGGACATAATTTTTTAAGCATCGAATACAAGCTAAACCTTTTTTTTCAAAAAGGTCCAAACAGTTCTACATTGAAGAGAATAGTGGAGAGAAATTTCTTTCCATATTGCATTTAAAGAGGGTATTGGTAAATGGGTGGGTAAACAATGGGTTGTTGACGTTGTTTATTGTTCGTTAAACCCACGTATTATAGCGTCTTTTTTATCAAGATTTGAAAACTCCTCCTAGCAACAGGCTTTCTGTTTACTCAGTTTTTCCTTCCGAGTAGTGACATCATGGGCTCAAGAAACATTGCTGTCTAGTAGAGATTTTTAGAATTCAGAAAATAATAAAACTTAAGCTGAAAAAAAAGGTTTTATATAGTATGGGATGTTATTAGAAGATTAAATGTAAATTGTTAATACTTGCAGTAGAGGCACCCTTGAAAAAACTCCATGGAACAATTTGTGATCCACTGTATTAGAGAGTTGACCCCAGCAAGATGAAGAGAATCCACTGAAGACAATCCAGCCAAGGAGATTTATCGCTCAGAAAGGTTGGTTTGTCTTAAGTACCAACTGATGTGGAGCAGGCTGGCATCACAAACGGTGAATTGGCTCCTTACTCGATTCCATACCTGCAAAGAGAACGTGGCGCAATGTCTAGTTATCTCAATAAATCGATAGAGAAATATTTTACTAGAATATATTCTCATTTGTAGCTGACAAAACAGCAAAACGTCTGAAAAACAGCATTCACGACATTTTGTGAACAAAAACTCTTATTAGTTTCCATGTGCATCTTTATATAAATATTCAGATTGGTTTTTGGCATATAGATGACAGTAATATGAAAAATTGGGTAGAATAAAGTTACAAATTGGGGTCTGGGGCAGTGGTGGCTCGTCCATAGGGGCTGCGGGGCTGCAGCACCCCCAACCAAAATTTCCCGAAATTCCAATTTTTATTTGCTTTACAATATTTAAAAACTATCTATTTCCCCCTTTAATCTTTGTCCTTTATAATCCTTTTTCAATTAATAATTCTCTGCTATGCCGTCTCGCCAACAGATTTCTTTCCGGGTCGGTCAGCCCCCGCAGATATACCAATCGTGGTATAAACCCCTAGCTCTATCATATAAAATCAAAACATCAAGAATTTAGCATGCGAGTCTCTTAGGAGAAAAGGGGCTGCTGAAAAGCAGCCCCGACCGAAAGAATGATAGCTTTTTCTATTGAAAAAATAAACGATTTCTACTACTAATAAATCACACTTTTTAGCTTATCTCACTCCAATGCTGTTTTAATTTTTTATTTATAGCTTCTTTTTTCTTTTCAACAGAGAGAGAATAAAATCTTTTCTGATGTTTGGGCAAGTCAATAAAGATTTATGTTTACTTTTTCGTAGCCAAATTTTTATTTATTTTTTAATGAGCAAATTGAATTCGAAATGTTGATTTTAGTTTCATTTGCTTTTGAGATACTAAATGAAATAGAGTTCATCTTTGAGCCTTCATATTAGTAATAATAAGCTAAATATAAGTAAGTGACAGTTTTTGAAAGCTTTATTAAGTGTGAAATTGAAATTTTATATTGTTCCCATCTTTTCTATTTAATTCTTTCCACGTTTTAGATTAATATAAAAAGTGAAGCATGGCATTACCTCCTGTTACTGTCAGTGAAGACTTTGAATCAGGTTTACTAATATACTTATCAAATCTGATTAAGGCAATTTTAAACCATTTCTAAGTTTTTTTAGAGTTTTATTTGACATTATATCGCTTAAAATACGTTGCCAACTTGGTACCGTCGGAGCAGCACCCCTTATAATTTTACCTTCGAGCCGCCACTGGTCTGGGGGTCTTAATCCTGAAAACTTTTTGGGATTGGTTGACCAAGACTTGACCTAAATTTTAAGACTAAAGAGGACTGGAAAAAGACGATTTGGAAAATCTAAAATAGCTCCAAATCTAGAACGGGGGTTTGGGGGGTCCTCCCCCAGGAAATTTGATCCTAAACACGATGTTTTTAGCTTAATTTTGAGCAACTTTTCCAAATTTTTTTGGCTTTGCCTCCCTTTATGTATGCAATCGGAATATTTTTAAAAAATCTGAAATAGTTTGAAAATCCGACAAAAATTAGAAGAATCATAACTAAATGCTTAGATGTCTTTTTATCAGTGAAAGACCCAAGAATTTTGTATTCATTTCTTACCTATCTTTCTGCTTGTTTCAGTTGTGTGCTTGCATCACTACCACTAGTTGTAGCATATTTCAGAGTTCCGCAATATAATGATTGGATCATCATCCTCTATGAGAGAGTTCCACACGGAGATAGATTAGATTCCGAATTCTTTTTGCCATCTTCAGTTTCTCAATTTATAAGTCAGCTTTGCATTATAGCTTGAAAGTCTTTTTTGAAAGGAATATTTCTTTTGCGCCACTTTCTCTAAATCTTCATCGGAAAGCTTTTTAAACGAATCTTCAAAATTTTAAGACTGTGATGAGAACTTCTTCAAATTCGTTATTCATCTGAGATTGAGAAGATGCCTTCTTAGATTTCCTTTTTACTGTTCTTTATGTAATCTAAATGATTCATTGTCCGAGTCTCCTTCAGTAGTACTAATGTGTATTCATCTATATCAGAAGACACCGATTTTTTTCACAATTTCTTTAAGTTTGTCCTTGTTGTAACAATACTTATTTTCTGTATTATTGTGTATAATTTCATCATTTACAAAAACCATCTTTTCCAAAGGAAAAGCATAGCGAAGAAAACGATGTCAGATACCACTTCTACCTTTCCATCACTCATTCATATTCATTACTTTCATCACCTGCTCAGTACTGTGCTTAACACAGGGTTGAGGAAAAAAACAGGCATTTTTGGTTTAAACCGTTTTTTAAACAATTTTTTTCTACCACATATGAATATAACTACAGTATCGGATCCGGTATCCGGCGTCTCGATAACCGGAGGTTTTTAAAAAATTAAAATTTTTTTTTAAAGTTCCAAATCCGTGCAATCAAAAAGGGATAAACTTTGGCAACCAAAGTCAATTGTAACCAAGCAAAATGTATTAGAAGCAGTTACTCATGTAATTATCATGGGAAAATGTTTCTTGGGCAATGACAAGGTAGCCTAAACAGAAGTACAGTAAAATCCCGTTACAACGAACTTCACGGGACCGTAAAATTTTTTCGTTATAACGGATATTTCGTTATAACGGAATTTCGAAAATTGAACAAAAGGAACAATTAGATTAAGAAATTATCAAAACCAATTATGAAAAACCGGCTTTTCAAGTACGTGGATGCTACCATCATCTGAAATATGAAAAAAATCACTTACCTCTTGGGAAACAATCACCTTTAAACTACAGATTACGAAGAAATAAAATTTTATTTTGGAAAATCTAGGATCTTTTTTCTGTACAAGGTTAGTCGTCACATTAAAAACTAATAAATTTTGCAGATGATGAATGCTAGAAAAAATTAAGTCCGGCACATTACTTTGTGAAGTAATAAATGACCACTATGTCTCCAAACTAGCTAACGCTTCTGTTGAAGTAACAATATGTGCTTCTACCACAGTTTCTTCATCTTCACTACTACTTTCAGCATCAGCATCACCTCTGCCGTCTTTAATGGAGTGAACGATGTCTTCTTCTGTCAGTTCATAGCATGTTAAGACGTTGTCATCTGCACCGAGATAATCGTTCAAATCAATCTCATCTGAAATTGAAGTTTTCTTTTTTGTGGCATTCTCATCACACCCGTCTGACAGTCTTCACGGAAGGCTAGAAAGTGCAACCAATAAGCATTCGGTTGTTTTCGGGCACCGAGACAATTTTTTGTTTACTTCTTGAAAAACATCTTTTTTTTACTGTTGCGCTAACCGTCACCAATTTTTATCTCGCGGATGTGTACCCTTTCGCTTTCGACCCGGGGACAGTAAATTACTGCACCTGCTTCGGGATATCGGTTTCGGTTTAATCGGGGGTGGTGCGGAACCGCCTCGGAAATAGTAGTTGAAAGAAACGCGAAATAAAAAAATATGGAAGGTCTGAGTAGTTCGTTGTAACGAGATTTTCCTAATTTGATAATTTCGTTATATCGAGATTCATTTAACATTGTTTTAATAGGTTTTTGGTTGGGACTTCTGTAAATTTCGTTATAACGGGATTTTTCGTTGTAACGGAATTCGTTGTAACAGGATTTTACTGTAGTTAAAATATGCTGTAAAAAATTCACTGAAGTTGTGTTATAAGCCCGAATAAACGATTTTAATCCGGTTTCCGGCACCTATTCTAAATGAAAAGCTTATGTTTAATGTGTTTTGTTGGGATTAATCATACATTCATTGTTATATAGTTTTAAAGTTTCAGTTTATTGGTTGGCAATGTGAAGTAGATGCTGTATTATTAATGTCTCGTGATTGTTTTTTGAAATTTAGTTTTTGTGCTTTCTTGGAGATATAGATACTTGATACCTTATGACTCTCTATCTTTCATAAAAAACTTGTTTATACTTACTGGCCTCTGATTTAAATATATCGTAACATGTTTAATTTTATCTCTCACTGTTTTTCCCTATTACTTCATAGTATGTGTTACTTCCTCAAATTCTGTACTATTAAGTCTCTTAGCTGGACTACTATCACCCTCTGCTACACTTTTTCTTGTATTGTACCCATTAATAAAATCATCTAACAGTTGAAAGAATTTATCTTTCTTCTTTGCAAATTCCTTATATGAACAGGGCCATGGTATGTTATCTTCTCTCCTTGCTAGTTTCTTGCGAAGTAAATAGCGCCGTGTTAAACGCTCCTCAAATTCCTCTTTAAATTTTATCATTTCATCTTTCGATGACATACACTCTCGAATAAAGAACTGTAGTAAATCCCACTTATCACGACGGATTAAATTTTGGCAAATTTCTTGGCCCCTATTACTGAAAATAATTTTCCTTTTTTCTATAAGAGTTGCATCTTTTAAAATTAGCTTAACATTATTCTTATCTTCAATATTAAATAAACTTGATAATAGAAAAGTGTATTCATATTCAGCACAACATTCATCTATAACTTTTCTTTTAAGAGCATTAGGACTTTGCTGCCAAAACTCCCTAAAAAGCTTTTGGTAGTCGTAATCTTTGTGGCCCTTCATCACTTTATCGATGATAATTGACAAGATAATATTCTCCTCAGAAAGAAAGTCCCACATACGATTTGCCGTTTCCATGAAGAGACTTTGCCAAGGCCAATCCTGTAAACATTTAAGCACTTGACCAGGGGATCTTTTAAATACCTCTATTTGTTGCTCTTCGTTCATTTGTGAGAGTAAAAAACATAAGACATCCGCATAAACATTAACCTTAGAGCGTGCTGAAGGTCTATAAGAATATACTACCTCTTTCGCAGTTCTCACCAACGACTCTTCTCTTTCCCCGGAAGTTAGTTTCAGCAAGAAATACTCAGTTGCCGCTTTGTTGCAATCCTCTGCAGCAGTCTCAAATGCGTATTGATAAGGAGAACACCTACTTCTTACTTGTTGATAACACTTTCCTTCAATCATATTATCCAGCTTATTCACTTCACCTTTTATATCATACGTCCAAAGAACCACTAAATCCTGCTGCCAAACCATTATCGGGTCTTCATCGCTATAAAAATATTCCCTGCTATTTTCAGGCATTTTGCTCCACAGTTCCAGAACATCATCCTCTAAGCAGTAAGTACATGCTAATTTGTAGCGGCTGATAACATCCAAACTCTCGACCTTAATAAGCGCTTTGGCCGTTTTCTTTAAATCTATTGTTCCTTGTGGTGTCCAACAAAGCTTGTTTGGTAGACCTATACCAAGGCGGCAGTTTACTTGATTATATTCCTTCCATTTCAATATTTGTAAGCCTACTGGTTTAATAAAACTTAATAGTTCCGCTTTTAAAGATTCTGGTAGTGAAAGCTGTGGTACTTTCTCTTTTACTTTATTTTCTATCTCATTTATTATTTTTTCAAATAGAAGTAATGGAAATTTGATTTTTGAGATCAAAGCCCTGATATCATCTTGATTCCACAATGTGGTGGCTATCTTAACTAGAGCTATATGCTCAAGCGATGGACAATTTAAAGTGTAATTCATCGTTTATTCCTTACTGAAATACTTAGTGCCTATCTATTACTAATGCAAGAAAATAAGGAAAAGCACTTATTTTCTTCTATTTTGATTTATTGAATCCATGGAACTAGGAATATAGGGAACTGCCGTGGTCTATCTCTCCAATGGATTTCCCAGACGCCAAAGATGGGTGACATAGAGGGAGCTACGTGTGCATATTTGGTTGATCAGAGGAGAGAAATCGATGGGTAGAGACATATGCTTGCTCACTAAAAGCCGCTTTGTCTTAGTTTTTTTTCATGGTGCTTGATTGATAAGTTACATGCGGAGCGGAGGAGGACACAGCTCAGTGGAGGAAACGAACTCTCGCACGTTCCTAAGTTAGTTACATGTTTCAGCATATTTTCTACCTAGCGATTTCATTTTTTCTGCTGTTTTATTTCAAGAAGACGAAGCCGCGGTTCTACCAAGCCAACCAACCAACCGCGTACGTAGCGCCCCCTAGGTCACCCAACATTGGCGCCTGTCAAAGTTGATACGGCAGTTCCCTATCTTCCTAGTTCCATGATTGAATCACTCAAACAAGAAAACGATTTCCATGTAGATTTGCTTGGCTTACACTTTACACTTTGTTCACTTGTAGGGATTTCAAACCTCGTGAATGCACAAACACACAGCCCTTGTCCTATAGCCTTACAAACTCACAACGAAAAGAATCATCAGCAAATAAACTGCAAACAAGGCAGAAATCTTTTAGACAAGCGTCTCTCTTTTACCAAAAAACAATTCTTGTTGGTTGGAGGTTTACTGGTTTTTGCTAAACGAGTTCTGCAAAAATCAAATTTTTACGTAAACATAAATAAAAAGAATGTTGCCAACTATTTTCGAAAATTCTCACAAATTTAAAGGCTGGTTGGTTGAATTTATATGGCATTTCTATTAAAACAAAATATATCTAAATTTAATTAAAAAAAGAATACATTTGATTGAATTACCATTAGATAATTTTCCAAATAAATGTGTAATGAAGTTTATAACAAAAAAAATATTCTTATATGTGCTATCAAAAGTTTTTCGTTCATGGTAGTCAAAAAACAACTCAACTCATTGATTACCCTTGTTATTGGTTTACGTTATTGTTTACTTAATTTCGAAACTTAAATTTGTAAATTGGTTTTTTCTTTTCTTCAGGCACAAGAAGAAATAATTCTGTAATCTAATAGTACTACTAGATATCTTCTTTTCTTTGAGATCTCTTATTATTTTGATTCAGTGTAAATAATTTTATCTCTATGGTTGTCGGTCATTTGAGCTATGGGTAAACATTACGGCTACAGGACTGGGACTCTTTCTAAAGCCAATCTACATATTATTATTTCATTATCTAATGTTAATGTGTGTTCTTATGTGTAATGAATTAAAGATTATGTTCAGAAAACTAATTACACTCTATTCAGTTTAGTGAATAAATCTGACTAGGCATTATTTTTAATCACAATTGGAAATTTAAATACCTTGTAAATTCGATTGTAAAGAAACTGAAATTCATCCGGCTCAAATTCTACCCTTTAAAAAAATATATAAACATCGACCTACTTCTGAAATTATATTTTGCATGGGCAGGGACTAATGCAGGCCAATTTAGGTACCGTTAATTGGCATCTTCACAAAAAATTCTAAAATTATTTTTTAATGATAGACTAATTGTTTATGGTTGAATGAGTCTTTAAATTGCTATAAAACTGTAGTAATAAGTAATTTAATGCTGTTTTCATTAATTTTACAGTTCCCCTTCAGAAAACTTATAAAAATATTTCACAATAATGAAAAAGCTTTTACAATTTTTCACAAAAATTAATAACGTGTAAGTTTTTCACAAAAATGGGGGTAAAGTTTAAAATCCTGGATTAGTCCCTGATGAGTAAAATCACGAATTGAATACAGAATTTTAGTATGGCTACGTGATTACAACCTTAACATTAACAAACCTTAACCTTAACTTACAAAATAAATTTTTACAATTTTTTCCAAATGTTATCCTTTTAAATGTCAATCAGCTATTTATTTTTGATTGTCTAGTATTCCTACAGAAATTTCCTATGGGAGCCCCATAGTTAATTCTATGAGCTCACATGATCTACGCTGGTAAAACTACTATCTAAGTCCAGGCAACGAAGGGTTATAGAGGGAAGTTCTTGGAACACAATATTTGGCTTTAGAACTTTGTTTGGACTAGTTTGGAGGTAAACATATCAAAAGTCCTCGACCCTAGCCCCTGAGCTTAATTTAGGGGGGGCGTTTAAAAGTCTCATTTTTCAGTTTTTGGCTTATTACTCATAGAAAATGCATCCCCACGAAAAAGTTTCAATTATCTTTTTTAAAGTAGATAAAATTACCAACAATTTAAGACCATTCCCAGGTTTATAGGTCCAATAGATTCCGAGTTACATCTCTTCAAAAATGGAAATTTTTTGAAAAGAGTTCGAAAAATAGAGTAAAAGTCGAATTTAAAGCAATTTATTGGCTACATTACACTTCTAAGAGTGAAGTAAGGGCTAAAACCTTATAACACAATTATTTAGCTTTAATTTAAGCCCTGAACCAAGTCTGTGAGTTTAATAGTTCTTAGCTATCTGAAAAAAAACAAAAATTGGGAAAATGGGATTTTCCCAGAAAAGAGACCTAGAGGTTTGAGGGTACAGTAAAAGAGAAGAAAGTGGTATAAATTAATATACTAATATTGTAAACAGTATTTATTTGTCTGAAGTATTCCATTTTTACCTTATAAAATTTATTAATTACCTATTTCTTAATTATTTTTAATTTAATTAATTATTTGTACTATATTTATTGAATTTAAAAAATGAGGGTCATATTTATGAATTTTGCATACTTGTCATACATAAATTACAGCTTATAACATTTGGCAGGCATAGGTTCATGTTGGTATAACGGTTAAGAGGAAATTTCGAGAGGCTTTTGTCCTCTCTAAAAGGAACGGATAGGGCTATGTTGGTGTAAAAAAGGAAAAACACTGAAAAAACAGCAGGCTACAGGTTTATAGGAATACAGTAAAATAGAAGAAAAGTCGTAAAACATAAAGGGCATGACCACTCTATACAAAATGAAAGCTGATTAAATATGCCCCAAGTTTTACTCAGTACAAGTGTAGGCCCGATGACCAGGTTCCTCACACTTAATTAAAGAAAATCTAGACATGGGAAAATATTTTGCTATGACCATGTTTGTGCATATAGGATAGGCATTGTGATAGTTTTACAAAACAACCGTTTAGTGAAAACGAAGTTTATTGGCATTGAAAAGTAAACATAAAACATTACAATAGTAGGTATTATTCAGTTAATTTCTTGCTCTCTTAGGGCGGGGAGGACTTTGATCCTCGATTTTGTTTTCACTTTTGTTGGCACTTTCAACTACCATCGTCAATACTGGGGGGCTATAAATATTCTTATAGACGACTGTCAGCCCAGGGTAATCCGTTACCATAAATATGTCACCGTCTGCGGGTGGTCAAGGGGTCGAATCAGCCACCGATGTAGCTTGTGTTTGTCACTCCCTTCTGCGAAAGATAACAATGATAACAGGAAGGCCATGGACAATGAGAGAGAAAGAGAAAATTAAGTGTTAACAATGTTTTGAAGCCGATCAGAGCCCGAATTACAAGTTTGGGGGGGGGTCCAGGACAAAAGACTCACTTGGGGCCTTCGACATGTCTTAAAGTAAAATTTAAATTTATTAGACCTGGAATATCATAGCACAGACGATATTTAATTTAAAGAAGAATATTAAATTTAAGTAAAAATGCTAAAGGGTTTCGATATGTTCAGCAAGGAATCGAATCGGAATGGCGCTCCCAGGAAAAATCAAAACATGAACAGCATCAAAAAAGTTATAGAGTAAGAACTTTTGATCTCACAGACTTGGTTCAGGGCTTAAATTAAAGTTAAATAATCAGCTTTCATTTTGTATTGAGTGGTCATGTCTTTCATGTTTCACGACTTTTCATCTCTTTTACTGTATTCCTACAAACCTGTAGGCTGCTGTTTTTTCAGTGTTCTTCCTTTTTTACACCAACATAGCCTTATCCGTTCCTTTTTGAGGAGACAAAAGCCTCTCGAAGTTTCCTTTTAACCATTATACCAACATGAACCTATGCCTTCAAAATGTTATAAGCTGTAATTTATGTATGACAAGTATACAAAATTCATAAATATGACCCTCATTTTTTAAATTCAATAAATATTGTACAAATACTAATTAATTAAATTGAAAATAATTAATAATTAAGAAATAGGTAATTAATAAATTTATAAGGTAAAAATGGAATACTTCAGACAAATAAATACTGTTTTCAATATTAGTATATTAATTTATACCACTTTCTTCTCTTTTACTGTACCCTCAAACCTCTAGGTCTCCTTTCTGGGAAAATCCCATTTTCCCAATTTTTGTTTTTTTTCAGATAGCGTAAGAACTATTGATCTCACAGACTTGGTTCAGGGCTTAAATTAAAGCTAAATAATTGTGTTATAAGGTTTTAGCCCTTACTCCACTCTTAGAAGTGTAATATAGCCAATAAATTGCTTTAAATACGACTTTTACTCTATTTTTCGAACTTTTTTCAAAAATGTTCCATTTTTGAAGAGATGTAACTCGGAATCTATTGGACCTATAAACCTGGGAATGGTCTTAAATTGTTGGTAATTTTATCTAATTTAAAAAAGATAATTGAAACTTTTTCGTGGGGATGCATTTTCTATGAGTAATAAGCCAAAAACTGAAAAATGAGACTTTTAAACGCCCCCCCTAAATTAAGCTCAGGGGCTAGGGTCGAGGACTTTTGATATGTTTACCTCCAAACGAGTCCAAACAAAGTTCTAAAGTCAAAAATTGTGTTCCAAGAACTTCCCTCTACACCCTTTTTTGAGCATTCGTTGCCTGGACTATCTAGTACCTACCCTGCATAAAGAAATATATAAAATGCATTCCCAATATCTCTCCGTTGTGTTTTTTAATAAATTACCTAGTGAAATTCAAACAGAATCAAATATCCGTATATTCCAAAAGCTCTGCATTTCTTTCATTATTAATTTTACAGAAATATTTCAATCTGTCAGGAGACATAGATACTGTATCATTCAATGTTTAAAAAAATAAATATCTTCATTGCCAGCCCAGCCCCTCCCATTTTTTTCTTTTTCTCTCACGGGACAGCATGTGTGTGGAAAGAACTTTCCCCAGGGGATGGGGCACTTTGTGCGTCTAAGTCGAACATCAGAAAAAAATCGTAGAGAAATTAAAATTGCTGTTCAAAATACCTAATTTTTGCCATATGATCAGCAAAACACTTTTGAAGTAAATGCTGATAAAATTGTACTGTTATCCTACCATTTTCTCTAAAAATTAAAAAAACAAATAATACTTTAATAATAAACATTTCCACATACTTATAATGGATAACACTGGCGAAAATATCTTAAAATGAAGATATTTTATCTCGAGAACTTATTCAGGAAGATGAATGAAATTATTTCGAACGAAATTTATTTCTTTTTTACATAAGACCCGCAATACCTGCAGCTAAATCTAAAAGCACCGAAACTGTTTAAACATTGTAAATTCTGAGAAATATATTAAATAAATTATCCATTTCAACAAGACACTTTTATCAATGATTTTCTGTTTAAGCAATAAATAAATCTGTGTAAATGCAAGTGTTATCTAAAAGAAATAAATAGTCATAGTAAAAACTGCAACTGGTCCTCATATCCAATGAAAGAAAAAAAAGGTTCTGAAACACGGAAAACATAAACATGTGTTAAAGTTCTTATCATCTAAGAGATAGAAAAATATCACTTATCATTCACATTACTAATATGTGCTGTTGATGCATAAATCTTGCTATATATCCCAAAGTAAATCTCAGAAATTAAATAGATTTTATGAGAATGATGAAAGTCGAGATGTACCCTTACGGCTAATTTACTGTAACGGACATATAGGGCGATATCTAGTGAGAATAAAAAATACTAAGTTTAAACAGTATATCACATATGAGACGCCCGTCCTCTGGTCCTTTCAAAGCAGGCGTCTCACCCTGAGACACTCCTTCTGAAAGGGATAAATTTAAGGATTTTAAATTTAATGGATTAAGGAAATTTAAGGATTAAGAAAAGGATTCTCTATTAAAAAGGATTACAAATTTTTAAAGGATAAAGCTTCAAACAAAGAGTGGGTTTTTAAGACAAAATGAAGCGCAGAAAAACTTCTAACCCGTTATGAATATAATTTAAGGGAGATCAAACAGAGTTCTTCATTCATCAGACTTCTATACCTTTTTAAACCTTCTTTGTCGAAATAACTTGCATAATGTTATTAAAAGAGAATAACACATTAATGCCGTATCTTTTTGTATTTTCAGAGATTAATAATTGAATAATAATCTTCAAAATTCTATTTTTTTTCATCTATGGTCCCAATTGAACATAATTTGTATGCATTTCTGTGAAAAATGTACCCTGACTTATACAGTTATCGCTCTATCCCCTACCGTGTAAGTCCGGGTATTACTGTCCCTTACAATTGGAATGGACTTGTTCCCTTTTTAAATAAAAACCAATATGGTTTTTTATCATATATAAACCCCATATATCCATTAGAAAAACCTCAGTTGGTTTTTATTTATAATAAATAAAAATCTTACTAAAATGAACATATAAACACTTTTCCGATGCAATGAAAACCAGTGGTTTTTATATGCAGCAAAAAATCCTGATTTTTATATAAATTTAACTTTTTTAAAATTAATTTTAATTAATTAATTAAATCACTTGGTTTATAGATGAATTGATTAACTATTAATTCAATGGATTTATAACAGAAAAAACTAAGTAGCTATATTTATGCTGGAACGAAAAAAGTTGAAAAAACCAGGTTTTTTTCCCACCCTGATTCTGCTTATTTCACAACAATAAAAGTAAAAAATAGAAAATATAAGACCAAGTTAAAAAGTATTACTCTTCACTTAGTCCTTTAAAGAATATCAATGGGTCCAACCAGGGTTGGCCGGTTTAAACCATTTGTTTAAACCATGGTTTTTTTATCATGATTTTTTTACCAAAAAAACCACTTGGTTTTTTTGGTTTTTTTAGAAATTATATACTATTTTCAGGATTTTTTAAAGAAAGTGTTATTAAGTATAATCTTTTGCACAAAATTAAAAGGTCAGATTTATAAAAAAATTGACATTTTAAGGTGATTAAAAATCAGAAATATTTTAATTTAATGGTTTTAATTATTGAATTCTCTCTAAACTTAACCTTAAATGCTTAAGTTAAACTTATTATATTTTGCAAGAGATAGTTCATTTATTAATTTCCTTTAAAATGAAGCATTATTTCAAAGAGTAACTAAACATACACAAAAGTTATCTGTTTTTCACTGATAAAATATGGCTTGGATTTTAATTAATTAATAAAACCAATTTGTCTTACTTGTCAGTCATAAAAACCAGTTGGTTTCTTTTAGTAAATTAATAAAAACCGTTGATTTCTTTAATGATAAAAACTAAAAACCAGTTGGTTTGTTTATAAACAGATAAAAACCAGTTGGGTTTTTTTACTAAATTAATAAAAACCGTTAATTTCCTTAATCGGATTAATTATCTCAATCATTTATCCAATTTCAATTAACATCAGTTGCTTACATTTCCCTTTTATTTATTGAAAAAGTTAAATTTTCTCTTTCTAAAGAAATTTCTTAAGTTCATAAATATCCATATAATTAATTTGATTACTTTACCATTTAATAATTAATCAAATTAATTATCTTTATCAATTATCCAATTTCAATTAACATTAGTTGTTTACATTTCACTTTTACTTCTCATTTAAAAAATAAAATTTTCTCTTTCTAAAGAAATTTCTTAAGTTCATAAATTAATCCATATATAATTAAGATAAATAATTTGATTATTTCAACCATTTATCCAAGATAAATTAACACTGATTTTTATTCACTACAATAATATTAGATATTCAAATTGGAATATTTTAGAAACAAAAATTATTTTTAAATCAAATTAATTTAATTTTAATTAATTAATTGAAATATACAAATCATTTATCAATTATAAACAACCCCTGAAATAAATGTCTCATTTACAACTCAATTTCAAACATCAATGCTAAAATAACTTATTCTAATTCTGATAAAAAAAATTCTAAAAAATCTTGGTTTAAACCAAAAAAACCTGGTTTAAACCAAATAAACCCGGTTTTTTTGGTTTTTTAAAAAAACCCGGTTTTTTGCCAACCCTGGGTCCAACACATTTAATGAATTTAAAAAAAATTAAAACACCTTTAAATCAAAGACTGACTTTATTTTGGCTTAGTTTTTTACAGCACAGAATAAGAAACACTAATGGGGGATTTACACCACCACTGCAGGAGCTGCAAGTCATGCAAAAAGCGGCATATTTTAGTACCCGCTACTCACAAAAGATAGCGCTCGTCAATTGGTTTATTGGAATAACAAATTCCCGTTTCTTGCCGCAAACCGAAAATGTCGCTTTTACAGTAGTGCTGTAAATCCCCCATAAGGTACAACTTTAATAAAAAATACAGTGAATTGACATTGATTTTTCGAAATTCAAGGAGCTATACATCTGCCTTGTTATTAAAGTATTACTTTAGAAACTAATGGGATAAATTTTTGCTTATTATTATGCTCTTAAATTAAATTAATCAATTAGTTCAAATTCAACCATTTCCAAAAAATTTCTGAAAAAAAAAATGGGAAATGTAGTGTTCCAAAAAGGGGTTCCATTAACCCCACTCAATCCTATAGTATTCTCAAGTCATTTCAAAATAGAAAAATTAGAATTTCAATGTGTTTGTTTTATATCTCGGCATTATTCCCTATTTTTTCTTACTATGTGTTACTTCCTTATATTCTGTGCTATAAAGTCTCTTAGCTGGAAGCTGGAATACTATCACCCTCTGCTATGTACACTCTTTCTTTTATTGTACCCATTAATAAAATCATCTAACAGTTGATGGAATTTATATTTCGTCTTTGCAAATTCTTTTATTGAAATCTTCCATATTATACACCTCACAAATTCCTCTTTAAATTTTATCATTTCACCTTTCGATGATATACACTCTTGAATAAAGAACTGTAGTAAATCCCACTTATCACGACGAATTAAAACACGGCAAATTTCTTGCCCACTATCGCTGAAAATAAGTTTTCTTTTGTCTAAAAGATTTTCTTTTTTAAATATTAGCTTAATATTTTCTATATCTTCAATCTCAAATAATTGTAATACTAGAAAATGACCAGATATATCTATAGCATGCCTTTTATGAGCATTGGGACTTTGCTCCCAAAACTCTCTAAAAAGCTTTTGATAGTCGTAATCTTTGTGGCCCTCTATCACTTTATTGAGGATATCTGACAGTAAATAACGATACTTGTAATCTTCAAGAAAGTCCCACATACGATTTGCCGTTTCCATGAAAAGACTTTGCAAAGGCCATTCCAGCAAACAGGTTAGCACTTCATAATGGAGGCGTTTAAAAACTTGTGTTTGTTGCTCTTCGTCCATTTGCGAGAGTAAAACACATAAAACATCAGCCTTATGAGGTATTAACCGTTCTTCAGAAACCTCCGTCATGAGTCTTCTCACTACATCTCCCGCAGTTCTCACCAACAACTCTTTCTTTTCCCCAGGAGTTAGTTTCTGCAAGAAATACTCAGTTGCCACTTTGTTGTGACCATCTGCTGCATACAGAAATGCATTTTGATAAGGAGAACGCTGCAACCTTCTTTCGACCAGCTTATTCAATTCCCCTTTTATATGATAGGTCCAAAGAACCACTAAATACTGCTGCCTGACCTCTAATGGGTCTTTTTCGCTATAAAAAGATTTCCTGAGATTTTCAGGTATTTTGTTCCACAGTTGCTGAACATCATTCTCTAAGCAGTAAATACATGCTAATTTGTAACGGCTGGTAACATCTAAACTCTCGTCCTTAATTAAGGCTTCTGCCATTTTCTTGAAATCTATTGTTCCTTGTGTTGTCCAACACAGCTCACTTGGTAGAGTAATCAAAATTTTTTGGTTGTAAAAATCAAGGCGCGGAAGGTCAATATTGTGATATTCCATCCATTTCAATATTTGTAAACCTACTGGTTTAATAAAACCTATAATTTCCTCTTTTAAACATTTTGGTAGTGGAAGCTGTGGAACTTTCTCTATTACCTTATTTTCTATCTCCTGCCAAATTATTTTTCTTCCAAATTCAAAATTAATGTCTGGGTGTTTACAAAATGTATAACTGAATTTTGACATTAAAGCCCTGATATCATCTTGATTCCACAATGCGGTGGCTATCTTAACTAGAGCTATATGCTCAAGCGATGGACAATTTAAAGTGTAATTCATTGTTCACCCCGTACTGAAATACTTACACTCTAACAAGAAAAAGCCAATACAAATATTCGATTCGATTCGATGGCAGCTGCATGTGGCCCTAAAAATGGCAGAAAACTTTTGATGTTTTGGCTCAAGAAAAGACTAAAAGAAAATTCAATTCAATCACAAATTCATTCCCGCGTGGATATATGAATGTAAATAAAAGAAAAAAGAAATAAAAAGAATGTTGCCAACAGTTTTCAAAAATTCTCACAAATTTAAAGGCTTTGTGACGAATTATTAGTTGGCTGTTTGAATTTTTATTCATATTGAAAATCATTAAAAGGAGTATATTTTATTGAATTCCCATCAAATAATTTTCCAAATAAAATGTGTAATTGAGTTTTTAATTAAAAAATATTATAATACTATCAAAAAGTTTTTGGTTCATGGTTGTCGAAAAACAACTCAACTCATTGATTTCCCTTGTTATTGTTTATGTTTACTTGACTTCGGAATAGAAAATGAAAATTCTGAATAAGGTTTTTTTTTCATTTCTTCAGGCACAAGAAGAAATAATTTTGTTATATAATAGTACTAGATATCTTTATTTTGAGATCTCTAATGATGTTCTACTAATTATTATTTATGAATAACTTTATCACTATGGTTGTCGGTCATTTGATCTATGATCTTCAGGGGCGGATCCAGGATTTTCTTTTTAAGGGCACCACTGAAATTTTCGTCCTACCTTTGGGACATGGCAGTAACAAGACTTTTGCTTTTGGGGGATTTTACTCAACGTTAATTCTAAGGTACCCCAAACAAGTACATTTGAGTTAATTTTTTAATCACTTAAAAGTAACACTGGTTCTGGGGATCACCCCAGAAAAATTTTGAAATTTTGTCTAAAAGTTTTTTAGCTCAATAATTTGAGAACCTTTGTGTTACATCAAAAGAGAACAGCTCCTTTAAATCCACAAACATTTGAAGGAACTAAATTATAAATGGACGTCTAAATTGCTAGAAGGGTTGGGGGTCTTCCCCCGGAAATTTTTTAAATTAACTTGAAATCCTTTGAAAAACACCCAAAGGTCCGCTTCTAGAAAGCGGTAGAATTTTAAAAGGAAAAACAATGCTAACAGACGTCAAGGTTTTGGAGGGGGGTTTGGGGGTTCTCTCCCGAGAAAATTTTTGAAATTTCACTCTAAAAAGTACTTAAACTCATTTTGAGACTCTTCCTGTTGCACCCAAAAAGGACGTCTTGTAAGTCGAGAATTCTTGAGAGATAAAACAATATAAATACTGATGTCAAAATTACGGACTTGGGGATTAAACTCCTAAAAACTTTCGGATACGGCACTGACCTAGATGGCTATGATACCATCAAAAACTTATGTATATACTAATTTTGCACAATGAATATTTAAATTTTTACTTACTTTAAATTTACTCACTTTACTTTAAATTTTCTTATTTCATGTCATTAATTATAATTGCATATTCATTTTTTTTCTATCATCCTTACGAAAACTGCTTCTTAGAAAAGGTGAAAGTAAAAGAATATCACTCAATGAAGTAAATTCTGTTCGAGTTATGTTCTGAAACATTTCCACGCTGTTAACTCATAATCCCCTTCGAACAGAGAATCAAAAGACGATTTTAAATTTAACCCATTAACGCCCATTGATCTATTTTTAGATCGCTAAACATAGTGTCAGAAATGGTCTTTTAAATTACCTTAAATTTACCCCACAAAAACAAAACTGCTCATATGGCAAGAGAAAGCCTTCCTTAAGAATAATATCATGTGGTTTTTTCGTTTGCAACATTTATTTTGTTACAGTGATGGGCAGAACTTGGTCTAGGGGTTTCATTTTGCAGTTTTTTCATCTTAGTTCATGTTTTACGAGAAAACTATAAAAATATACAACCAATTGAATCCTTTTCAGATTTTATTTTATCTTTATAGATGTAGCTATTAGGATACAATGCAGAGTTTTGTGAAAACTAATTTATTTAGTGAAAAATTACGTCCCAATATTGCTGATCTAAAAATAGATCACTGGGCGTTCGGTCGTTCATTTTTTCTGTGTTGCTTACAATACGATTATTCAAATTTTTCTACTATAAACTGTAAAAAATGAATATGAGAATACTCAGTAATGTTCAGGATGGACACAAATATTGATTTTCTTAAGAAATTAATCATTATATTATTGATAATTAAATTTTATAATTTCTTCTGGTGGATGAATGAAAGGTAGACAATCTTGATTGATTACTTAGTAAATCACAGGACTGCAAATAGTATTATGTACTCAAATTTATTCACATTTATTTGTTGATACAACTTCAGTCAATGCAAGCATTTGTTTTAAAATACATTATAGGTAAAATTATTAGACAATTAAAGGTTTTTGAGGAGATGTAAAAATCTCAAATTGAAAATTGTAATATTTTATTTGCCCTAAAACTGCTCTTACAACCTTAAAATTGCCGTTATGGCAGGAGAGTAAGTTAATTGGATAAGTAGTTAATTGGAATAGGCCTGCGAAAAGTTTCAACACGCAGCAATTTTGAATGTTGCTGAATAAGTTACATTTTATTTCATGAATATCATCATTTTATGATAAAACTAATCCATAAAATTCACAAAAAATAACCTGATGCAATTTATTTAACTTAAATACACAATTTTATGAAATATTAATTCTATAATATACTTTATAAATTTAAAGTTCTTGGTTCAATTCCCACTTTTTCACTTATTATTACTTTCAACATAGGCTATTCATGTAATATATCTTGGGTAAATTATTTAATTTTATTATTATTTCATTTATTATCCACATATTTATAAATAAATACGCATTTTTAAAGAAAAATACTAATAGGCCTATTTATTTTATGATTTTTTGAGGTTCTACTATTACGTAGCTCTGTGACAAAAAATATCCTCCGAACGCCCAGTGATCTATTTTTAGATCAGCATTTTTTAACGAAACTAATGACTGTTTTCACAAAATTTGTTCATAATATTCATATTCAAGGCAAAATACACCATGAACCACATTCATGATTTTTATGAAATTCGCACAAAAAAATAATAACTTGGGCATGAAAGGAATGAATAACTTGGGCGTTAATGGGTTAAGCAAGGATTACAAATTTTTAAAGGATAAAGCTTCAAACAAAGAGTGGGTTTTTAAGACAAAATGAGGCGCAGAAAAACTTTTGAAGAACTGTTGTGAAGAAAATATAAGGGAGAAGAAACAGACTTCTATGTTCAACTTTTTTAAACCTTCCTTATCAAAACAACTTGGATTTATATTAAAAGAGAGTAATACATTATTACCGTATTTTTTTGTATTTTCTAGGATTAATAATTAAATAATAGTCTTCAAAATTCTATTTTTTCATCTCTCATTTTAACATAATTTCTATACATTTCTGAGGAAAATGTACCCTGACTTATCACTCGGTCAAAATACAAAAGTTTTTTGTACAGTCGATGTACTTATTCCCTTTTTAAAACACCCGAAATCTCAGCTGAAAGCAAATCACTTGAATTGAAAAATAAATTAGAATTTTGCTTATTTCCACAACAACAAAAGTAAAAAATAGAAAGAAAGTTATAAAAAGTATTACTCTTCACTTAGTCCTTAAATGAATATCAATGGGGTCCAACGCATTCAATGAATTAACAAAAATGTAAAAACACCTTTAAATCAAAGACTGACTTTATTTTCGCTCAGTTTTTTTTACAGCACAAAGAATAAGACAAATTAACTTAAATTACAACTTATAAAAAATACAGAGAATTGACATAGATTTTTTTACCAAATTCAAGGGCCTATATCTGCCTCGGGCGCTCTCGGGAGGATATGTCTATGCCCGATATTGGAACCCCAGACGAATAATGAAGCAGCTGGACTTGTGAACTACTTGTATTTTCTATTGTATTTATGTTTCTGACATCTACTTTTTTTTTCTCTCATGTTTCTGACTTCATGTGTCACGCAGTGACACATGGGGCCAATGAATGTATTTGTTCAAGTGCCTTGCAATTTAAAAAAAAAATATCTGCCTTGTTATTAAAGTATTTTACTTTAGAAACTAATGTGATAAATTTTTGTTGATTAATATGGTCTTCAATGAAATTAATTTCATTAAGTAATGAATTAAATGAATGAAATTTTAATGAATTAAAAAATTTCATTAAGAAATGTAGTATTCCAAATTTTTGTAAAAATGTAGTTTCATTTACCCCTTTTAGTATTTTAGAATTAGTATTTTCAAGTCATTTCAAATTGGAAAATATTTTTTCACAACACATTGTACAAAATATACTCCTCCTGAAAAGCAGGATAATATTTCTTTCTGTTCAAAATTGCTAAAACTCAAAACATAACTAATAAAGTACTAAAAGGTTTTCATTAATACATGCATGTTCTTTAATTTCTTCAAGCCTTTTAAAAAAACAGATTTAGGTAAAAGATAAGAATAAACATAGGAGATAAGATAAAAACAACTACAAGTAGAACAGAATTCAAAAATAAACAAATAATACACCTGGTTCTCTAGTTAATAGAAACTTGAACTTTTTAAGAAAATAATGACTAAATATAAAAATACTCCTTACACATGGTTCCCACTCTTTGAAAACATTGAAATTCAAGGACTTTCAAGTACTTTTCAAGGACCTTGACAAAATTTTTCAAGAACCTTTTTTGCAGACATTTAAAAATTAGTCGTATTTCAAAACAAGACTTTTTTCCCGCTTCTGCTTTATTTTTGCACATCAGTTAAGGCAGGGTGTGAAATTAAATTGAAACTTTGAATCTTAATAATTATAAAACTAATTCGAATTTTAAAAAAAACGAAACGACAATCTTTTTTAAAAAATAATTGTATATTTGTTTAAAATTTTGTACTTACATGATTAGTTTATCTTTTATAACGAAAAAAGTGTCCCGATTATTTCATTGGCTGCTGCGACACGAGTTAGATTCAATGACGATCTCGGGCGGTTGTGGTCTTGGCGTGATGTGGGAACAAAATAAGACTGGTGGAAACCATGGCAACGCACAGGGGAAGGGTGTGGAGACTGGGGAAATCACGTGACTTTTCGACCGCCGATTCTAATTACGCAGACTACAATACTACTGCTATATGGTTCCCACTCTTTGAAAACATTGAAAATCAAGGACTTTTCAAGGACCTTTTTCGCAGATATTTAAAAATTAGTCGTATTTACAGACAAGTCATTTTCCCGCTTACAATCGGAACAAGAGGAGAAGTCGCTCTTCACTGTCAGTTTGTAAAACTGGCCGCAAGTTATGTTCATAAGAGTAGTTTTAAAGAAAATTTCTAGAAAAAAACAAAGATCTGAAAAAATTAAGTTTGATTAGTGGCCGAGTGAAAATTCAAGGACCTTCCAGGACCTAGAACGTTTTTCAAGGACTTTCAAGTACCTAAATTTAGCCTTAAAAAATTCAAGGACCGTGGGAACCCTGTTATATAAAAATAGTACTATACTTGAATATATAAAAATATTTTCAAGAAAATACAGTAATTTAGGAGTTACATAATGCATTTTCCTTTTTAATATTACACAACAGGACAATTTGGGAAATTTTAGTGAACACCAACACTATGAAAGAGAGGAATCTTGGTGATATAAAATTAATGAAACAAATCACACCACAAGATATTTTAAATTTTAAGAATAATGGTACAACAAATTAATATCTGTTCTTAATATTCAGTTCTGTTTAGTATTATTTAGTTTCTTGTTTAGATTCGTTGTTATTTAGTACAGGCACTGAACCTAGAGTGCATAGTTCTAACACAATTCAATATTTTATCAGTCAACTACACTTTTGTCAAAAAATTCAGGATAGTTTTGTAATATTCAGAATAATTGTACATAAATTTCTGCTCCTTATCAATGATAATCATGTCATAATTTCATCCAAGAGTGTGAATAAATGTCTAGAGACCAAATTACCCCAGATATTCATGTCACAGAATCTTCCAGGAGTGGGAATATATGCCTCAAGACCAAATTACCCAAGAAATAGTTTTGGGGGTACAAAGGTCCTCCAAGTAATGTTATAGACATGGATGTGTGTTCCAAATGTGTCCGTTATAAATGGAGGACCCCAGTATATTACCATCCATAAATTATTGATTGAATAACTTTAACAAGGGATTCCCACTCCTGGAATATTGTATGACATGAATATCATCGATAAGGAACTGATATTACTGTAGAAATATTCTTAAAGTTACAAACTAATCTTAATTTTTGGACACCAGTGCAATTGACTGCTAAAATAGAAAAATAATGTTGGAAATTCACTTAAAGACACTCTAGGTTTCATGTGACTAAGTTAACATATTTTACTTATCCATTTGGAGGAAAATTAAAAAACTCTTAAAAATGCAAAACACTTCCTATATAATTTTCTCACTGGTTAAAACTTAGTATCAAATAGACTATAATTTGTAAAAGCAGTTGTAAGCATCGTGTGCATTGACAAGGTAGCCTAAACAGTAGTTAAAATATACTGTAAAAATATCGGTCACTTAAGTTGTGTATTAAGCGTTTTTGAACCTGTTTCTGGCGCCTATTCTAAATGAACATCTTATGTTTAATGTGTTTTATTTTATCTCTCAGCATTCTTACTTATTTTTAGTACTATGTGCTACTTCCTCAAATTCTGTACTATGAAGTCTCTTTGCTGGACTATTATAACCCTCTGCTACACTTTTTCTTTTATTGTACCCATTAATAAAATCATCTAACAGTTGAAAGAATTTATCTTTCTTCTTTGCAAATTCCTCTTTACGCCTTGTTAAACGTCCCTCAAATTCCTCTTTAAATTTTATCATTTCATCTTTCGATGATATACACTCTCGAATAAAGAACTGTAGCAAATCCCACTCATCACCAAGAATTAAATCTCCGCAAATAACATGCCCGTCACTACTGAAAATAAGTTTTCTCTTTTCTATAAGAGTTGCATCTTTTAAAATTAGCTTAACGTTCTCTTTATCTTCAATCACAAATAAACTTGATAATAGAAACTCACCATTATCTATAACATATCTTTTATGAGAATTGGGACTTTGCTTCCAAAACTCCCCGAAAAGCTTTTGACAGTCGTAATCTTTGTAGACTATTGTCACTTTATCGACGATATTACTCAAAGAAATATAAAAATCCTCCTCATCAAGAAAGTCCCACATACGATTTGCCGTTTCCAAGAAGAGACTTTGCCAAGGCCAATCCTGTAAACATTTTAGCACTTTAACAGGGCATATTTTAAATACCTCTATTTGTAGCTCTTCGTCCATTTGCGAGAGTAAAAAACATAAAACATCAGCATAAAAAGAGTTTTCTTTAATGTCAAAAGAATCTGCTATCTCTTTTGCAGTTCTCACCAACGACTCTTCTCTTTCCCTAGAATTTAGTTTTTGCAAGAAATACTCAGTTGCCGCTTTGTTGCCATCCTCTGCAGCACTCTCAAATGCATATTGATAAGGAGAACACCTACTTCTTTCTTCTGCCCAACACCTTCCTTCGATCATATTATCCAGCTTATTCACTTCCTCTTTTATATCATATGTCCAAAGAACCACTAAATATTCCTGGTCAACCTTTATCGGGTCTTCATCGCTATAAAAAGATTTCTTGAGATTTTCAGGTATTTTGTTCCATAGTTCCAGAACATCATCCTCTAAGCAGTAAGTACATGCTAATTTGTAGCGGTTGGCAACATCTAAACTCTCGTTCTTAATTAAGGCTTCTGCAGTTTTCTTTGAATCTATTGTTCCTTGTGGTGTCCAACAAAGCTCACTTGGCAGACCAATACAAAGGCGGATTTTTTCTTGATGATATTCTTTCCATTCTAATATTCGTAGGCCTACTGGTTTAATTAAATCTAATATTTCCTCTTTTACAGATTTTGGTAGAGAAAGGTGTTGTACTTTCTCTATTACTTCATTTTCTATCTCCTGCCATTTTTTTATTCTTTCATATCTAAGTAATGCGAAATTGAATTTTGACTTCAAAGCCCTAATATCATCTTGATTCCATAATGTGGTGGCTACCTTTACTAGAGCTATATGTTTAAGCGATGGACAATTTAAAGTGTAATTCATTGTTTACCCCCTACTTGTCCTAGCATAAGCAACTCCAAACGGAAAGAATCTGGAGCGATGAAACAGCAAACAAGGCGGAAAACTTTTGGGGAAATGAATGGCTCTGTTTAAAAATCCTTATTTTTCTCACTCAACTATAACTAACATAACCGAAACGAAATCCTAAAATCCAGTCCCGCTTTCTAATGTAAGTAAATATTAATAAAAAGAATGTTGCCAATTTTTGACAAATTACTGGCTTGGTTTGTTGAATTTTGTGGCATTTTCATTAAACAAAATGTAAGAAGAAATATATCTGATTTAAAAGTCATTAAAAAAGTCAATTTAATTGAACTCCCATCAGGTAGTTTTCCAAATAAAATGTGTAATCGAATTTATGTTTAAAAAATATTATAAGACAACCAAAACGTTTTTCGTTCATGGTAGTCAAAAAACAACTCAACTCATAGACTGCCATGTCATTGTTATTGTTATTGTTTCTTGACTTAAAAATTGAAATTTTTTATTTTCTTTAGATTCTCCTCTCTGTTATGCGCTAATGTGGATTATAGACTCGTTTGAAAAATGAGCGAACTTGATTTTTGTTTTGTGTCGCATGAGCGTGTGACGTGCCTCGGAATCACTAAGGAATAGGGGGTTAAATGCACCCCTAACAAGCGAGGGGTTTTTATAAGTGGTAATAAGTTGTAAAATTCCCTCTGAAATTGACTAATCACATAATGACAGTGGTTCTTCAACTGTGGTCTGCAGACCCCTGGGGTTCCGCAGCGCCTTTCAAGGGGGCCAACCAAGATACCTTTTGGGTCTTTCCAAAGATTTTAAAAATGAAAATAAAACACTAGTTTGAAGGGGCATATTTCAAAAATTATCTGGGGAGGACCCCAGCCCCCTCTAAATTTTAACTTCGATTTACAATTTTCCTTTGAAAATTCTTTGGTTGATAAGAAGCTGTTATCTTTGGGTGTATAACCAAAAATATCTCCAAATGAACTAAAACATTACTTTTTGAGGCAAATTTTTTCTGAGGGAGACCCCCGCTTTATTACTTTCAGTGATTGTAAAATTTGGGGGTATCTTAGGAATAACTTAGGGTATCTTTGCTGGTTTAATCCAATCATAAAGGCTTAAAAATCATTAATCCAATTATAAAGGCTTACACACCCTGTATATTAATTTTTTTAGATTGTAAATAAACCAATTGTGTATCAGCTGTTTTTTACTTTTGTATAGTGATTCCATATACAGTAAAGGACCCTTTATCCGGCAAGCTTGGGGCCGACATCATCCCGGACTGCGGAATTTTCAGGATTTCGGGTCCGTTCCGGGAAAAACGCCATTAAAGACAAAGCTGCTTTAGTGAAACGAAAATACCCGCTGAAACGACATAGTCTGTTCCAATCGTAACGGATCTAGCAAAAGAAACTTCCGGCAAAGCAAGTGGGCAAGAACCGATAGCGAGGCAGCAGCCGATTTTTGAACAGTCGTTTAAGCGTGGGGACGATACGATACAGCCGGACGGTCCAAGCCGAATCGTCCCATTCTTCACCGAGACGATGTCAAAAGGTGTGGCGCATCCAATCATAACGGATCACGAAAACAAACTTCCGGCAAAGCACGTGGGTTGTCACGGCAAGAACCGATTGCGAGGCAGCAGCCGATTTTGGAACGGCCGTTTAAGCGCGGGGACGATACGATTCGGCCGCGTCGGCCCGCGCCGAATCGTCCCATCCGCACCGAGACGATGTCGCAAAAGGCGCGCGCAACCATTTCCACGTCGTAACAGCATTTACTCACTGAAAATTCTTCAAAATATAAAAAAAAAACAAATTCTAAACGCGAGCCGGATTTCGGGTTCCCGGATAAAGGGTCCGTTACTGTATTAAATTAATTTTTTATCTGTTGCTTAATAATTAAAACTTGTTGTCTTTATTCTTGTAGACAATTTCGTGTTTTGAACTTATTTAACCTTTTACAGGCCAATGTTCCCAATTGGGAACATCGTGTTTGAAAATTCATAAAAAAATAGCTACTATCAGTATACTGTTGAAAATTTTACCATGTACAGTTAAAAGATGACTTGATTTTCTAAAATTCAAACGAAGTATCTATCTTTATAGTAAAAAAATACAAAAAATCTTAAAATAGGCCATTTTTACGCTTTTTGATAGAGGTACACAAAATAATTCATGAAAAATCGAAATATTGTCCTAGGTTTCCAAAATTTGGTAAGAATATTGGCAAAGACTTACCTTAAATAGATATTCTCTGTATCATTAATAGCTATTAAAAACACGCTTGTGGTAACTTATGAAACATGCATGTTCCCAATTGGGAACATTGGCCTGTCGCCGCTATTCACGGGAAACCGAGTTTGCAGTATGGCGTTGTACTATAGAACTCAGTAGAACGGGAGTATTTCTTTTTCGTAAAGTATAAAAAGGTTATATAATTGCTTAAAGGGGAATCCCCTTTCAGTAAAGAAATAGCTGGTTTGTTTTTGGTTTTGATTGTATATATTTTTTCCGTTTGAATCTACGATTTTGTTCAGAGAAATGATGAATGTGTATAAACATTGAATAAGTCGGCTTTCCAAAGTTCATAACTTATCGCAGAGAATTTATGCTAGTAAAAAAGAAAGGTTAATAGATTCACATGTCTGGTATTGTGTTATTTATTATACATAAGAAATAAATTTTGAAAATATGGAATCCTAAATGCGTTTTGCATAAGAAAGTAAGGATACAATGTTTCATGTTTTATTTAGTAATGACAGTGAAATTTTCTTATAAATGTATTAATACTACATTCAAAAACCAATTATTTAATTCATTACTCAAATTTTTAATCATTATTTTTGTACAAATTATTAAAATCCATTTTAAATCATATTTATAAATGTACAATAATTTCAATATTTTTCTTGTGTTATAAAATAACTTGGCTTTTGATAATAGGAAAATTAAAATTAGTTAATCCCTTTTATATATTTTAGTTTTTTTAGATTGTATCTGGAATTTAACATTGTATTTTTAAGGCTAGTGTATAAAATTTACTTACATAATGATATAAAATTTTGGTATTTTGCATGAAATTGCCATTAAATTGTTTTGAAATTTCTGAAATTTCTATAAAATTACAGCTTAAACACAAAGATAAACTGTAATTAAGGTTGATTTTGTTAGTTATTCCACAAGATTTGGGTTTTATTTGATTTGTTTATCATTTGAGTCTATGCGTGCTTCCCCGGTCGAAGTATAGTCGGAAGTGGCCAATGTTCCCAATTGGGAACATGGTGAAAATCACACTTAAAAATTTTTTAGCCCCATCATATTAATAATTTCTCTTAATTGGACCATTAGAAGGTATTTTATGTAAAAAAATTAATTAAAATATACCTGGATCTTAATTCGGCCTGTAAAAGGTTAAACTTGAAAAGGTTCTTAGCACCCCACAGATAAGTGATCGATAAGACAAATTTGTTTGGAGGCAGTTGATTAATTTTTTAAAATTGATTGGTGTGTTTCAATAACGTAATCTTAATGGTATATAAGAATTTTTTTTTCATCAGACCTTTTTTTACAGGGGTGAAAAGGATACCTTCAGGTCTGTGTCAGTTATCTTCCATTTTGTAAAGATTTACAGAAAAAATTATTGGTAAGTTTCCACTATTACTTTTGTTTATAGTTGATTTGTAAGATTTTGTTTTAAATGCAAATGGAGTCTTGAATGTTATGTTTTAAATGTCTTTTTCTTAATTTGTGTGTATTTGTTATAAAACTCTTAATACCTCCTTGAATGTTAAGGCACCCTGTTTGCACTTTCACAGTTCATCAGACTCATTCATCGATTATTTATACTTCCCAGGTTTAGTAGATAGTATACAAACTTAGTTACTATGGCAACCTAATACATTTACTTAACAATAAATACTTTTTTATCACCATTGTAAGTTTAATGATTGGTATTCAAAAAGTGCCATCAAAGAAAAAAAGTATTAAATCAGGGATAGACGTTGCATTCCAAGGTTTAATTCAGGGTTTCCCAAAGGGGTCGGTACCGACCCCCTGGGGGTCTATGAAGGTTTAAAGGGGGTCGATGAAGCTCTAGGGGTTGATTAGGGGTCGACGAAGCTTAAGGGGTCGGTAGGGGGTTGATGAAAGTTAAACAGTCATAAAAAATAAAATTGCTGATGAAAACAGCTTCTTATTACTGTAGATGATTCAAAGAATTTTCCTGGTCCCTTGAACATTCTTTAGATACTAATTTTAATTTCAAAGTTTTGAAAGATTAATGCTTCATTGGTGGTCTATTGCTTATTTGGATCACCTATAAATTATCCAGATTAAACTGTACATTAGTTGAAAATCTGCTTTTTAGACTTAAATTTCCAAAAAATTTCCGGGGAGGACCCCCAGACTCCCCCTTAAGGATATTAGAAGACTATTTTGATATTGAAAATTCTTAGCCGCCCCCCAAAAAAACCCAAATCCTGGATCCGCCGTTGGAGTGGAACCAGTTGAAAAATTTTAGTTAGATTTTCATTCATAAATAACTTTTCTTAAAAATTTAGTTGGACTTTCGAAAGGGGGTCGATGGCCTAGGTAAAATACCTACCAAGGGGTCGATGCATGAAAAAGTTTGGGAAACCCTGGTTTAATTAGAGAACTAGAGAATGTTTAATAATGTTAAGAATTTTGGTTCTGAAAATGAAAAAGCAAAATCAAATAAAATGTTCGATTCCAACAAAATTTAACCTCGATAAATGTGCAATAAGTAAATATAGTTAATGCTTGTTGAATGTTAAAGTTTTTAAGGGTGTGTAGAACAGCAATTTCAAGCTTTATCTAAAAGCTGTTGATGTTTATCATTTGTACCTGTTAGCAAAATCACTTTCAAAATTTTAATTTCAAATTTTACCTACTGTGAAATCCTTCCAAAGCCTGTTGCCATAGTTTTACACTAATTCACATCTTAACCTTTTTTTATTTGGTTATTTGAAGTTTGTTAGCTTATTCATTAATTTTATGGCTAATTATGTTATTAGGGATCCGATTTTTTGAAATTTTATGTTCCGCTCAGTTGTGTGCGGAAATAGTTTTTCAAAGTGGGGAAAAATCTGAATATTTCGCTTCCATTAAAAAATTTCCATTTGAAGCAAGTAAGGTCATTTGAAAGTACTATTAAATCAGTTCTATCTTATCAGTTCTATTATAGGAGGCGGAGTGTGCGGGTAAAGTGGTTGTCATGTGTGATATTTAATTATTTTATGCACACTGAAAATTTCTGGGAGGTTCCGAGCTAACATAGTATGTAGCAAAACGAGTTAAAACTCTGTTTTAAAGGGTCAAATGTCAAAAAATTTCTGGGGGAGGACACCCAGACTCCCTTTGGTTTTCATATTTCGAGCATTCACAATTTAATTTAGATTGAGTTCAACAAGATGAGAATCCTATCTAAAAATACATTAAAAACCTAAATTGAACAAATTGTATGGGAAGGGGCTTACGAATTTGGGCCTCCCTCCCGAAATAAATTTCTATACCACTGTAACTTATCTTGGACGTTTCTAAAAATTTTCAGCTAATTTTTTTCTTGAGCAATCACATGCCTGACTATAATTAGAGGGTGTTAAAAAATACTACCCACAATAGTGAGTGAAACCTAAACTTTTATAAGTTTGAACCAAACCCTCCTCCCTTTGAAACAAAAAAAAATGACTGAAAACCTATAATTTTTCTTGGGGTGCCCCCCTTGAGTTTTAACATATGGGTGCCCATGTTGTTAACTAATATTTGTAAGCTTATGTTTGTTTGTTCAATGACAGTAATTTGTAATGTTTTGCATATTATTCAAAGTTAAAAACTTGTAATTAAAATTATTCCATCTTTAATTCTAGATTCAGTGAATGATTAAAAACATTAGTTTCCGTCTCTGTTCAGAGTTTGTTAAATTGTGATTAGAGTATGGTTTACTACTCAAAGGACTTCTCTTGGATAAAAAAGCTTTTTGTGGTTCTGGTAAATAAACAATGAAGGCAAAAAAAAAATTAGAAAACTTTCAAACTGAAATACAGTAGAACCCCGATTATCCGCGAGCGGATTATCCGCGGTGCGGATTATCCGCGAGTGCCAGAAACAAATTTTTTAACGATGAGAGCAAATTTTAGACGAGATTAGAGACATTTTAGATGTAGAGCAAAGGTTTCTGCTGTACTTTACATATTTTAAAAGTTTTACATATCATGTTTTTCGTACAATAAAACATAGTTTTTATGCTGAAATTTTTTTTTCGTGTTTTCACCTCATTTTTAGTCTTTTTTCGGATTATCCGCGATTTTCGTTATCCGCGGTACCCTTGCCACCCAATTGCGCGGATAATCGGGGCTCTACTGTAGTTGAAATTCAAAATACCCACATTTTTTTAACATAAATTTAATATAGAAATTTTACATTCAAGCTAGGCAGCTTGCACTGCATGGGATTAATTAAAGCTGTTTTGTTTAAAACTGTGAGTGGGAAAAAATAAAGTAGAACTTGAATTACTTACTCTACTGTGAAAAAAACTACTATATTTTCATACTTAATTTACCACCTTGAACTTTTCAGAATAAGATCCATGTCATTCCTGGCCGAATGTTGGCAACAATATACATTTCTCCCAACTTTGTTTAAACCACTTTTTTTTACCCTTGTTAAGATTTTCATTATTTTAGTGTTCTGATTTCTGCCTTCGATTCTCCCCTTTTCAATCTGATTGGATCCCATGTTCGAGCATTTGTTTTAATCTACCACTTTAATAATACTTGTCTAGTCTTAATATATTTTAATAAAAATATATTAATTATTATTAATATTATAATTAAAATTGTAATTTTAACAAAACAATTTTACTTGGTGGTTATTTTTCTGAGACATAGCTGTGTAATAAATTTTGCGCTTGTTTTTATAAAGAATCATCTATTAAAGTAATGTGATAAAACTTGTGCATTTATTATGCACTTAAAATATAGACAAAACTAAGATGCATTAAAAATTCACAATCCTTTTGTACAATAGTAAAGAACAGTTCAATGTTTAAATCAATTAGTGTGACATAAAATACTTTTAACATCTTGTAAAACTTAAATAATTTCATTTGGTGAATAACATTCTTTATAAAGAATTCCTTTTTTTCTTTAGAAAGGCCCTGAATGTAAATGAATTCACCACCCAGTGAAACATTACAAGGGTGTTTCAAATCAGTGTTTCATAACTTCTAGGGTACATCAAGACTAACAAGAATTGGTGTAGGTTAAGGGGTCGCAAGTGGGGTTCAAGAGGTGAAAATCTCTGGTCAAAATTAGCCAAAAATCTTGCATGTCTGAACAGAAAGAGTTACAATTGTTCGATTCTGACGTTTATTACATTCAGCCAATTCAAATGCTTTGTGTAAAAATCTTATGAAATGTTTATTCTATTCAAAAACAGACCTATATAAATGAAACAGGCATGTGCTTCAGTTAGATTAAAGTTAAAATTGTTCCTTGGGCCATATAACTAAAAACAACCAACTAGACTCTAGTATTAAAATGTTTTGATCTTGATATTTTCTATTGACAGTCTATCTACCTACAACGCATGCCTGTTGCATTTATTGGTTTATTTTTTAATGAAATTAACATTTTCATAGGACTTTTACATTAAAAATTTGAATTGGTTGAATGTAATAAATGCCGGAATCGTACAATTGTATCTCTGCCCAGATTTGCGAGTTTTTTTTGCTAATTTCCCCCCTTAAACCCACTAGACGTTAAATCCAGGAACGCTTATTTCATTAATGCCTCACTGCACATGCGCTGGGAGTTCTATTTCCCAAGCAGTTCTTGGACGTCTTGGCGATCACTTTGACATTCAGTGATTCCATGCCCCCATCCATACTTATTTTTTTAAAAGTACATGTTTGGTTAAAAAACTGATATTGTAGATAGATTCTTTTTTTCTGTAATAATAGTTAATTCATAAAATATAACTCAACTTTAAATCAAGCAATTATCACATTAAAGGTTGACTTTAATTTTATTTCTATTAATTTTTTTGCTTTTGTTTTGCTTCGACTTTTGACAACTGGATGATGGGTTCATCAGTTTTATTTTTTTTATCTTAACTTAATGCTACTCCATTAAAAAAGATGCATCAGATTTTCCTTCATTTAAAATTAAAGCTTCGATAATGTACCGAGATCGTCAGCATTTTTAAGTTTTTCTGGGGTTATTCAATAGTAATTTGATTAGAATATTTGGAATTTATTTAAAATAACTTGGAAATAAATAACTTGGAACAACGTAAGAATGGGTTTGACTCCCACCCATCCCTCAAATAATAATAATATAATCTAATTATTTAATAAAAATAACTAAAATGAAATGCCTTCTGTGATACATTCCAATATTTTTATATTATCTCTTTATAGAAATAAAATTAAAGTCAACCTTTAATGTGATAATTGCTTGATTTAAAGTTGAGTTAAATTTTATGAATTAATTATTATTACAGAAATAAAAAGAATCTATCTTCAATATCAGTTTTTTAACCAAACATGTATGTAATATCCGAATAGCCACACACCTAGACACCAAACTAAATTCCAATTGACACTCACACTAAAACACTGCACTCAAATAATCACTACCACAGGTCGGAATTATAAGTGACTTTAATGCCGTTCTTCTTTCTCTATATACACACAACACCTCCAAAGACACTTCAGAAAAACTAACTCCACGCACTCCCTGCGTGTATCCTTTTCCTGCTCCGTCCTCTCGCTCAACCGGTTTTCCCCCCTTAAATACCCTCGCCTCTCCTCCGCTCAGTTCCGTTCTGTTAATCACAGAAGGGTTCCCAGGGAGGCGGACTCTGGGCGGAGGAGCGACCCCTGTGGCCAGACACTACAATGTAATTTTTAAAAATAAGTATGGATGGGGAAACACTGAATGTCAAAGTGATCGCCAAGACGTCCAAGAACTGCTCGGGAAATCTAACTCCCAGCGCATGTGCAGTGAGGCATTAACAAAATAAGCGTTCCTGGATTTAACGTCTAGTCTTAAATCCCACTTGCGACCCCCTTAACCTATACCAATTCTTGTTCGTGTACCCTAGAAGTTATGAAACACTTATCTGGAACACCCTTGTATGCAAAGTGTCTTCTGGTTTCTGTTGAGCTTTTCTCTTGCTTTAACAGTTGCATTGAGCTATCATCCAATTGTTTTTACACTAATTTCATTTTGCATTTTAAAATGTTACATTAAAACAGCTGTGTGTAATTTAACAGCTTATTTTAGACTAGAAGAGTCGAGTAAAAGGTCTGTAAAAAGCAGAAGATGGGTCATTCTATTGATCCACACCGTAAGGGTCAAAAAAATACTTCAAACTTTCTAGCATAATTATGGAATTCTTTTTTGAAGGTATGTGCTGGGTTGGCCAAAATTAAAGCATTAATTGGACTTAACTAAAGAGCATAAGTGAAATTAAGTTGAAGCACACTTCAACTGAGGCAAGCTTCTCTCTATATTTGCACTCTCTAAACCAGTGTTTCCCAACCTTTTTCGGACCACGCCCCACCAAAGCCTTTCTAAATTTTCCATGCCCCCCGGGCTCAGTGCCATATATAGAAATATAATTTGAGAAGGAGCCAAAATTATCTCTTAGCCCCTCCCTCCTATGTTTATTTGATAAGTCTAATGAAGCTTTTCAGGACATTTTTAGGTAGAATTTGCATGCCAAAGAACTAAATCAAGTTATGAGTTATTAAGTTCTAAGTGTCAAGGGGGGTCTGGGACCTCCCCCAACAAATTTTCGGAAATTTGACTCTAGGAAGCAGATTTTTAACTAGTTTGGTACCCCTAGTTGGGAAATTTTGGATATAAATTGTTAGGTAAGGTTTGCATTTTGATGAACCTAATGTAAAAGAGTTTCAAATATAAGCGTTCTAAAAACAAAGAGATCTTGGGTCATCCCCCAGAAAAGGTTTGGACATTAGACTCTAAAAACAGGGGTTTCAACTTGGTTTTGATACATACTGGTCCAGATTTCAGACATGCATTCTCAGATAGGATAATAGGGTCAGATTTTGATAAAATTCTTTTAAAAAGTTTTTTTTTAAATTTCCCCCTGGATTGGCCCCACCTGGGGTCAATTTGGTTGAAAATTTTCAAATTGCCCCCCAAGAAAATGATATTGCCCCCTGGTGGGGCGTGCGCCCCATGTTGGGAAACACTAGCTCTATACTCTAAAAATCACACTAAACTGTTGCCAATCACAAAAACACTAATGAAAGAAGTCACCTCCCAGTACAAAAAGGATTAAAGTTTTTTTTTTCATTTTGTAAGATCACACAACAGTATGAATACAACAACTTAAAGATGTTTGAAAATTAACATTATGTACTCAGTAGTGAAAGTTATATTTACAATTCAAAGATATTCTTGAGTATCATCAGAATATATGCTTCTGTAATTGAACCAGGGAACCATTTGGTTTAAACCATGGTTTTTTTATGGTGGTTTTTTTATCAAAAAAACCACTTGGTTTTTTTGGTTTTTTTAGAAATTATAAAATATTTTCAGTACTTTTTAAAGAAAGTGTTATTAAGTATAATCTTTTGCACAAAACTAAAAGGTCAGATTTATCAAGAATTGACATTTTAAGGTGATTAAAAATCAGAAATCTTTTAATTTAATGGTTTTAATTATTGAATTCTCTCTAATCTTAACCTTAAATGCTTAAGTTAACCTTATTATATGTTGCAAGAGATAGTTCATTTATTAATTTCCTTTAAAATGAAGCATTATTTCAAAGAGTAACTAAAGATACACAAAAGTTATCTGTTTTTCTCTGATAAAATATGGCTTGGATTTTAATTAATTGATAAAACCAATTTGTCTTATTTGTCAGTCATAAAAACCAGTTTTTTTACTAAATTAATAAAAACCGTTGATTTCTTTAATGATAAAAACTAAAAACCAGTTGGTTTGTTTATAAACAGAAAAAAACCAGTTGGTTTGTTTATAAACAGAAAAAAACCAGTTGGGTTTTTTTACTAAATTAATAAAAAACGGTTAATTTCCCTAATCGGATTAATTATCTCAATCATTTATCCAATTTCAATTAGCATTAGTTGCTTACATTTCCCTTTTATTTATTTAAAAAATAAAATTTTCTCTTTCTAAAGAAATTTCTTAAGTTCATAAATTAATCCATATATAATTAAGATAAATAATTTGATTATTTCAGTCATTTATCCAAGATAAATTAACACTGATTTTTATTCACAACAATAATATTAGATATATTCAAATTGGAATATTTTAAAAACAAAAATTTATTTTAAAACAAATTAATTTAATTTTAATTAATTAATTGAAATATACAAATCATTTATCAATTATAAACAACCCCTGAAATAAATGTCTCATTTACAACTCAATTTCAAACATCACTGCTAAAATAACTTATTCTGAAAAAAAATTCTAAGAAAACTTGGTTTAAACCAAATAAACCCGTTTTTTTTTGGTTTTTTTAAAAACCCGGTTTTTTGCCAACCCTGATTTGAACTGTCTGTGATGGATTTGGTCACTCAAGTGGTTCAAAGCAATATTGTCTGTTCTAATTAGTTCTAAACAATTCATACATTTCTACAGCATTTTCCAGAGCATACATACACGCAGAACAATTCATTCTATACATGTATTTCAATTGAAATTGTGGTAACTTTAAATTATTAAAACAACCTATTGAAAAATCGGTTGATGAAATGTCAACACAGCATGTCATATAAAGTGGATGACATATTGTATCTCTGCTAACTCCAATTTTTATCGGTTTAGATTAGAACAGAAGAAAAATGGATTTCTAAACATTGTTAGACTAAGATTTAAAGTATGTTAAGTTTTACAAATGCATCATAGTTATAAGCTTCGGATTTTTTAATTGCAGATAAAATGGCTGCCAAAAACTGACTTTTTTTGCTGGAAAATATCTGCTTCAAAATGACATGGAACACCTTGATGGCGGAATCTGAATAAAGTAAGGAATCTGAAAAGGAAGTTTATAAAGTAATGTCAAAATTTTGAATTTATCTAATTAATCTATTGCTCTAATCATCTTTATCACATCTTAATTACCTATTAATTCATTTGTGCACTGTTTTCATAGTCTTCATAGATTTGAGTCCACTGATAGACTTGGAAACTTCTTAAATTTAAACTTTTTAATTAAATATTATCAGTACCAAACATTATATTGAATACAAAAGATTTTTTCTTTACTTATGAATGTATTTAAAGGTTTCACTTGTAAACCACCAAATAGTTTTGTAAGATTTTCTTAAAACTTAACACTTTTTTAACCTTTTTGTTTAAAAACTTTTTTTAAAACACACAGACACATCTTTGTTTTTTTTTACCAGGAATTTAAAAATGTACTTTAATCCTACAAAAAATGTTGAATTAAAAATATTCCTTTATTCTACTTATTTACAAAGGTCATTTTAAAATATGGATTAGTCCATTAATTTCAAATGCATTGCTGGAGGAGAGTTTTTCAAGTAAAAAATCTCATTTCTTTTTATGCCCGAGAAAGTTCAGGAAATTGTTCAGTTTTGCCCAAAACCTGGAAAATGATAAATTTTTAATGTTTATGATTGAATTGTGGCCCTAGGAAGTAAAAAGTTGACTATGTATTGAAAATCATATGTTAAAAGATGCAAAAATAACATGAAGCTCATCAAAAATAAATTGGTTCTTGTCATTTGTACCTCTTATGGTTCTTATTATTTGTAAACCTCTTTTTTCAGAATTCACTTCTAAGACAATAAATGATTACATTAATAGTGGAGAAGGGGGCACAGATTAAATTAGAACAACTCACATTTTCTTTGCAAAATTTGATGGAAAAATGTGAAATAAGCATATCATAGAACCATTTTTTGCCTGAATTTTCAGAGCAGTGGGCCCATAGAACCCTTAATGTTTGAAACTTTCTGCTTTGTAAGGTACAAAGTAAATATTTCGTTTTTGTGGTTTTTGTGTGAAAATCCAATCAAGAAAGTTTTCTATAGTTTGCATTGCCTTTGTTCTATTGTGGCATGTCCAACAGTTTTGTTTCCCAATTTAATTAACTTATTTTTCCTCTCAAAGTTTGAGATGGGGTACCTTTAAATGTACCTTTCTGATTCCGTTCCTTGATTTTGAATGCTCTTTTAGATATTAAATGTAGTATTTTCAGCTGTGTTAAATTTAACCAGTTAAATTATTTAAACTTTAAAATCGAAGCTTTTATGATTTCTCCCGTTTTACTACTACTACCAAAACACTACTTTTCGGGATTAAAAGTTCAAAATGTTTGGGGGTCCATTATTACCCTCCTTTAGCAACCTTATTTGAGTAAAATGTATTAAAACCATCTATATCTTAAGTAGCATAATTTTTGACATTATCATCATAGCTGCCAACTTTTCCGTTTTAGCCAGAAGATTTCCGTTTATATAGAGAATCTTCAGTCATCCGTTTTTCAATCAATTTCTTCTGGGTTTTTTCCAGATAAAACATTTTTCTTATCAGTTATTTCTTTGACTTAACTAAAGCTTAAAAACAGTTGTTCTGCTGTTGAAAATATTGAAAAGCTAGATTTCTTTGAAGAAAGTAATAAATTGCATATGTGAGAAAGTGGTTACCAATGCAGAATGCATATGTATTATGATGTATTATTATGTATGTATTAGCTTTTATAATTTGCCACTTGCTGATCACGTTGGACTATTGTTTCGCAAAATGGTTCCAGACTCCGACTGCCAAGAATTATGGATGTGCAAGGACTAAAAAAAATAGATTTTTTTGTTGAAAATATGTGTTTTTCTCTTCAGTTTTTTTTTACTGAAAGATGTCCATTTATGCCACCTGTTGAGTTGGGTAGAGCATGGAAGTAAACTTATTGACTTATTAGTGTATGAAAACATGCTGTGGGTATTTTGAGTTTCATTTTTATAATCCCAATGTTGTATAAGATGTTCAGTGGTGTATAAAACCATTTTTGAAACTTATCAAATAGACATTAATAAGGGAGAAGGGGGCACCTTAGATTAGAACAACCCTAATTTTCTTTGTTAAATTTGATGGAAAAACTGAAAAGCATATCGTAAAACCATTTTTTGCCTAGGAATTTTCAGAGCAATGCATCGTGTTTAAAGTTTTCTGCTTTGGAAGGTACAAGTAAATATTTCTCTTTATTGTTTTAAAAACAATCACACAAAAACTTTTTGTGTGAAAATCCAATCAAGAAAATTTTCCTTAGTTTGCATTGCCTTTGTTCTATTGTGGCATCATTAAAGTCTAAAGAGTTTTGTTTCCCAATTTCATTTACTTATTTTTTCCTCTTTGAGATTGGGTACCTTCAAAGGTGATTCTGTTCCTTGATTTTGAATGCTCTTTTAGATATTAAATGTAGTGTTTTCATCTGTGTTAGTTAAATTTAATCAGTTAAATTATTTTAACTTTAAAATCAAAGCTTTTATGATTTCTCCTGTTTTAACTTGCATGATAAAAGTTATTTAAAAATAACATTTTTAAAAAAATCTGTTTTTCTTTAAGATGCCCTTTTAAAACCAGGTGAAAGGTACAGGGTGTTCCAAAAAAAGACCCCTAACTTTAAAAATTCATAGGAAAAAATAAAAGTGGTAAAAAACACGCGGTTTGCGGCTTTTTTATGGACAATGGAATTATTTTCACAAATTTTTGAACAAGTGTAGTTTAAAAATCCAAATATATAGGACATCACTCTACCATTGAAATAGTATGGGATGAATCCTTATTCAGTTTTTGTCGGGAATAAAAAGAAAAATCTTTATGAGCATAATCAATTAGAGCAAAAATATAAAATATTTCATAATCATGCGATCCTAGAATCAATTATTTTCACTAATTCGGACACCCAAAGATGAGCGCAATATGGACTCAAAGCATAGCTGGGCAATTCCACGGGTAACTGACTGACATTTTTTAAGAAAAACACTTAGTATTTTGTAATTCTCTTCCCAAAAATAAATGATAAAAAAATATTTTCCACCCAGTTTATTGCTTTCTTGTTAGCTTAATCTAATGGCACAATTAAATTTTCAAAATATGTTTTTATTGATTTTTTAAAAATTTTAAACAACAAGGTAACTGACTGACATAAATGTTTCACAAATGTCAGTCAGTTACCATGACGTTTAAAATTTTTAAAAAATCAATAAAAACATATTTTGAAAATTTAATTGAGCTATTAGATTAAGCTAACAAGAAAACAATAAACTGGGTGGAAATTATTTTTTTATCATTTATTTTTGGGAAGAAAATAACAAAATACTAAGCGTTTTTCTTAAAAAATGTCAGTCAGTTACCCGTGGAATTGCCCAGCTTTTTTTCACTATTTTGAAGATACTGTTTTGCCAACGGTATTAGCTTATATTATATTTTGAGCAAAAAAATTTATTAATCTAAAGATAATGTAGACGCAAACAACCTGTTGTTATCTTTTTTAAATTTTTTTTAAAGTATTTTTGAAGTTAATTATTCTTAGGGTCTTTTTTGAAACGCCCTGTATTTTGTTTAATAATTAGAGTAAAATTTTACACCAAGTTTTTTTGCCATATAAGAAATATAAGTATATTAGTGATTCTTTAGCTATGAATTTTCACGAATCTACTGAAAAACATAAAGGTAATTTAAACCTTTGCAGTAAACATGTTACTATTTTTACAGGTCAGAATTTTAAAATCATGGCTAGAACAAGTAGAAAAGGCTGAAAGGAAAAAATCCTTACAAAACATCCTTAATCCATGATGATATCCTTTGTTAAGAATTGTGTGTATTTTTGAAAACTCACTTTATTGTCCACTTATGTCCTCTTATTAAGGTATCCGCCTACCCCTCGAAAATTTGTTTTTTACACTTTCAAGTAGTTTAGACTTTTATCTTTCCAAAACTGTTTTCATTTTACTTGTAGGTGAATTAGAAAAGAAATTACAGCATTTTTTTAAAAACAGATAGTCGTCTGCGATCCTATACAAAAATAAACTTTGAAGCTAATTTTCTCAGAACTAAATTTTGCATAAAAACCCTCCACTATTTACATGATTACTCAAAAACTATCCAAGATATTCACTCCAAATTTTAACAGTATATTAATAATACTGTTATTAACCAGATAGACTACAGATTTTTATGCAAGTTTATTATTTTTGTTTTTATTGATGTTTTTTGTTAAATGGTTGAAGAAATTTTGAAATTTTTCACTTACCTTTACATTTTATGCTGTAAAACAATTACATTTCAAAATGTGTCTTAGAAAATAATCCATTCTGAAGATAAGTGTTGTACGATACTTGCGTTCAAAGGCTTCGCTTGATTCGCCAATATTGTAGTATCAGCGGCCGCTCCAACTACAGGATGAAGGGCATGAAATCATGAACAGGGGAGAGAAACGGGATTGAAAGGAGAGAGAAAAAAGGGGACAACACACGAAAAAACATAGAGAGTATAGGCGGAGCCTGGATGTTAGTTTTGGAATATTGTAAGAAAGAGCGACAGCTTGTCCGCTTTAGAGGGAAGGGAGGTTAGGGTTTTAAAGAAGTGGCTGAGACCGCCAACAGGTGAGAAAATAGAATTAAGTTCGGCAAGGATAGATTGAAGCATAGAAAAGTCGGAAAAGCCAGTGTCGAGGGAGGGAGGAGCTTAGGAGAAGCGCGCCGAGGGCGGGGCTTCGAAGAGGAGAAACGCGTTCAAAGGAAATTTATAAAGGGGTAATAGTTTTTGGGCAAGAGTGAGAGGGGGTTTTAAAACAATTCACTTAAATTTTACACTAATTACTCCATATTTTAGAAAATAATACATATTATTATTAATAAATCTTTATGAAACATTCTTTATCCATGATATCCTAGGGAACCACTGGGCTAGAACAAGTAGAAAAGGCTGAAAGGAAAAAATCCTTACAAATTTTCCTTAATCCATGATATCCTTTGTTATGAATTGTGTGTATTTTTAAAAACTCACTTTATTGTCCACTTATTGCACCCTTGCGACAAAAGTGCCACAACTCAAAAATTGTAATTTTGGAGTTATGACTGCCATTAGGCGTAGTTTTCACATCTCTTCTAATCTTCAAAAGAGCCACAACTTGCATTGAAAAATCAGCTGTCAGATGGCAGTTATGGCGTTTTGTTGTTATCAAGATTCCTTCCACTGAAATGCCACATCTTGAGTTGTCGTCCAGCCGTCGGGAAAACTAGAACAATGGCTAACGATCATAGTTTGAGATGTTTGTTCTTCGTATTGACAAATTCAAAAATACTAAAATGTGCCTAGTCAGCCCGGGAACAGTTTTTTGCAATAACTGGAAAACATAGTTTTTTTGAGTTGTGGCACTTTTGTAGCAAGGGTGCGTTATGTCCTCTCTTATTAATGCTTTAAGACCTGAGAATAAAGTAGTAAATAACACCTTTAAAAAGCAGGGTGTTTTCTTGCATCAGTCTTTATTTCATTTATGAAATTTATGTTAATTTATATTATTTGATTTAGGTTTCCTTGACTGGATGGTGTTTATTCTTGTATGAGCAATTTAATGACATCAACTATAAACACTTTTCGGTCCTTCTGTGAATCACCCCTTCTCATAAAATACCCAATTTTACATTTCTTTGGATTAAAGTAAGTGTTTTCTCTTAGCTTTATTATCAGCAGACATTAGGGTGTTTCAAAAGTCTATGGGGAAATTTTTTTTACGAATTTCCCAGATGCCCCCCTCTCAAGTTATTACAAATACAGAAACATTATAACCTGCAAATTTTCAGGTTTCTAGGACAATTTTTGACCCCAGTGCCCTTCTGTTTCCCCTGTTAAAGTATTGGGAAAATATCATCATTTTTGGGACTTTTCAATTTTATGAACCTGAACGCTGTCAATATCGAATTAAAGCCTATACATATTATCATCTTTGGGTTATCATTGTCTCAAGATCCTATCGGGAAAACATTCAATGGCACCTGCTGGGGGGACCTTCTACGGGGGTTAAAAGCGCGCTTTGACTGGAAAAAGAGAATGCTTGCCGGCGAGAGCTGGATAAAGGCCCACATTGGGTTTTAATTCCCAAAACTGAGATACAAGACTATCAGATGATGCCATATGAAGTAAAATAGGAAAAATATTCAATAAAACCCCATGTGAGCCCTTTTTTCGGTGAAGGCGCGCTTTTAACCCCCGTAGAAGGTCCCCCAGTAGGTGCCATTGAATGTTTTTCCTATAGGATCTTGAGACAATAATATCCCAAAGATGATGTATAGGTTTTAATTCGATATTGACTTCGTTCAGGCTCATAAAATTGAAAAGAACCAAAAAGGACGATATTTTCAATATTTCCCCTATACTTTAACATGGCAAACCTACTTTAAAGGGCGCGGGGTTCAAAAATTGGCCTCGAAACCTGAAAATTTGCCGGTAATAATGTTTTATTATTTGTAACAATTTGAGAGGGGGGGGGGCATCTGGGAAATTTAAAAAAAAAATTTTTTTTTAAACACCCTAGCAGACATATATCTGTAGTGAAATGCTTGTTTGTTTTTTATCAAAAGTAGATTTACCTCTGCTTGTCTGTTTTTAACCTTTTACAGGCCGAATTAAGATCCAGGTATATTTTAATTAATTTTTTTACGTAAAATACCTTCTAATGGTTCAATTAAGAGAAATTATTAATATGAAGGCGGTAAAAAATTTTTAAGTGTGATTTTCACCATGTTCCCAATTGGGAACATTGGCCACTTCCGACTATACTTCGACCGGAGAAATAAGCGTAGACTCAAATGATAAAAAAAACAAATAAAACCCAAATTTTGGGGAATAACTTACAAAATCAACCTTAATTATAGTTTATATTTGTGTTTAGCTGTAATTTTGTAGAAATTTCAGAAATTTGAAAACAATTCAATTGCAATTTCATGTGACACACAAGCAAAATACCAAAATTTTATATCTTGTGCAAGTAAATTTTATACAATGGCCTTAAAAATACAATGTTAAATTTCAGATATTTAAAACAAATAAAATATATATGAGGGATTAATTAAATTTAATTTTCCTATCATCGAAAGCCAAGTTTTTATTTTATTACACACAAGAAAAATATTGAAATTATTGTACATTTATAAATAGGATTAAAATGGATTATAATAATTTGTACAAAAATAATGATAAAAAATTTGAGTAATGAATGAAATAATTGGTTTTTGAATGTAGCATTAATAGATTTGTAAGAAAATTTCACTGTCATTACTAAATAAAGTCTGAAACATTGTATCCTTATTATCTTATACAAAACGCATTTTGGATCCCATATTTTCGAAATTTATTTCTCATGGATAATAAATAACACAATACCAGACGTGTGAAGCTACTAACTTTTCTTTTTTTACTAGCATAAATTCTCTGTGATAAGTTATTAACTTTGGAAGCCGACATATTCAATGTTTATACACATTCATCATTTCTCTGAACAAAATCGTAGATTCATACGAAAAAAAAATACACAATCCAAAACCAAAAACAAACTGGCTACTTCCTTTCTGAAAGGGTATTCCCCTTTAAGCAATTATATAACCTTTTTATTCTTTACGAAAAAGAAATACTCCCGTTCTACTAAGTTCTATAATACAACGCCATACTACAAACTCTGGTTTCCCGTGTATAGCGGCGACAGGCCAATGTTCCCAATTGGGAACATGCATGTTTCGCAAGCTGCTACAAGCGTGTTTATAATAGTTATTAATTATACTGACAATATCTATTTAAGGTAAGTCTTTTCCAATATCCTTACTAAATTTTGGAAACTTAGGACAATATTTCGATTTTTCATGAATTATTTTGTGTACCTCTATCAAAAAGCGTAAAAATGGCCTATTTTAAGATTTGTTGTATTTTTTTCTCATAAAGATAGCAACTTCGTTTGAATTTTAAAAAATCAAGTCATCTTTCAACTTTACATGGTGAAATTTTCAACAGTATACTGATAGTAGTTATTTTTTTATGAATTTTCAAACACGATGTTCCCAATTGGGAACATTGGCCTGTAAAAGGTTAAAGTTGGTCTTATGTGTGGAAGAACTTTGCTTGACTTGGAAAAATAACTGGTCCACTACTAATACAAACTTTTTGCTCTGCCATAATCATATTAGGTGTTGGTAAAAACATTTTAAATTCATTATTTTATAAAAAATGCTTCATGGTTTGTGGTAATGTTTTATAAATGACATACGCTATTTAGTAATTAAAGCTGTTTACAATGTCTTACTTCTTTCTATTTTGATGATTACTTTTGTTTTTAATATGACCAGGGGCCTTTTCTCTACTCTTTTAGTGCAGTTTTTTTGTTTTCTCAAATGAATGGTGGAATTATGATGTAAAAATAACAGTTAAGTAACGAGTGATATTTAACCCCTTAACAGTGTCGCTCAGCTCGGGCAACTACTACGTGCAGAATTTGTGATGCCCTAGCTGAGCTCGGGCAGGAGAAAAATTAACGTTTCTGTCATGTGAAGCTCAAACTGAGTTCGTTTCGATGATGATAGTGATTTTTCGTAATTTTTAGAGATTGTGAGGCGCATCATGTTTGGATAATCTACCTCCTAATTTAATAAGGTGTGTGTATTCCAATACTTTTTTATGTGTATGTTAAAATAATTAATACACTTGTAATTTCATTTAAATTTAGATTTTTTTATAAAAAATTATTTTCTAACACTAATAATAATAATAATAATAATAATAATAATAATAATAATAATAATAATATAAAGAATAAAATTAAAGAGTCAAAAAAATTTTCCATTTTTGGTCAATTTTTCTGAAATAAATGTCACTGTTAAGGGGTTAAAGAGTGATTATCAAATTTGCCTTTCAATTAAAATTGTGGTGAGAAAATTAAAATATTAAGTTGTTATTATCCCAGAAATTAAGTAGAAAATTATTGTTTTACAGTTGAAATAGATTTGAAGGTGTCTTTGTAATATGATCCATTCGAAGGAAATGGATGAGTTTATATAGAGGACCTTAAACCACCACTGAAGCCCGACACCCTGACTGGCTTTAATAATGCATCAAACCATATGAACTGGTGACTAACTTTGCACTCAATGAAACTTTTGCAAATTCATTTCTAAAGACAGCCTCTTAAGTCTGATGAATAAAACCTAAGTAAGATTGTTAGGCTTACCATATTTTCTAGGGGCCAACCCAGGACATGTTTTTTAAATTTTTTTATAAGGTCCATATCAAAATTAAAAAGATTAAAAACTTATAAAATCTATTCAAACTAATAAGCATTAAACAAAAATATGCAATTTTATTTTTTCATTTAACATTACTTTTTCAAAAATTTTTTGATTAACTTAGTTTTGGGGCCATCCATAAATGATGTCATACTTTTTTTGCCCATTTTTGACCCCCTCTGTCATATGTCACGCTCTTAAACCAACAATGTTACACGAAACTGCCCAAAACCAACTTTTTTATTTGAGCTGAATTTCCCCGTTCGTGATAATTTTTTTTTCTATCAACCTTTAAAATGCCTAATGAATGAGAGAAAAATAAATTTAAGGTTTTTTTCGTTGATTTTCAGCTGCAAGATGTGATGTCACAACCCCCCTCCCTCCCCCTTGTCACAAATTCATGAACCCCTCTGAGCGTGACGTCATTTATGGACGGCTCCTTTTATCATAAAATGCACTGAAAATAAGTTTTCTGAAGTAATACAGACGTTAAAAAACGCAATTTTAAATAGTTTGTGTGGTCGGGATCTTTTCATAAAAATGTCTGGCAAATGTATGAAACCCCAGACATTTAGTGTCCCAGGAAATTTCCTCAGACAGCTCTAAAAACCCTGGACTGTCCGGGACGTATGGTAAGCCTAAAGATTGTTGGACAATAATTTATAAGAGATGCAAATATTTATTTGAAAACTTAGTTTATACTAGACAGCAACGTAGTTAACCTTACTATAACAAAGAAATTAGTTTTTCCACATCACAGTGTCTGAATTTCGAATAAATTCTCAATTTTAAAATACGATTATTTCGTTAAACCCATGTATGTATGTGTCTTTTTATCACACTTACCTAAACTCTTCCTATCAACCCAACAGGCTATGTGTTTGCCCACTTTCTCCTTCCGCGTATGGTGACATATTGGCTTCAGGAAACGTTGCTGTGAAGCATAGTAATTTTATATTTTTATCTAAAATAAAGTTATTAAAGTTTCAAAATGGATTACTCAAGATGGGGGTAAAGCTTCAACTTGTTCCCCCCTGCTGAATCCTTGCTCCATGTGTTTGACCGTATAGGGGCAGCTGCCCCCCCCTAAATCATGTGTAATTTACTTTTACTTAAAACCCTGTTTTAAGAATCAAATTTTCAAAGTTTTTCTGAGGGAAAAAAGCCCCCCCATTTGTATTTAAACCTTTTATGTTGTTCACATTTTTTCTGATATGTTCAGCAAAATCAAAATCCTACCTAAATGTGTATGTCCATAAGTTTAAAAAAACTGTCCCTTGAAACCAGGCGCGGATCCAGCAGGGCTCCAAGGGGGGGGCACTTTTCCAGACAAGATCCCCTTGTGGTACCATTGGGGGTCCTCCCCCAGAAAAAATTGAAATTTGACGTGTTAAAATAGGGTTTTAACTCATTTTTGGAAACGTTTTGTGTCCAAAGGGGGTACTTTTCAACACTATTACCTTAACTTTTTGACCCAAAATGTCAAAATTTTGGGGATTTCCTAAATATAAACGCTGAATACCCCATTTCGATACTAATGGGATGTATGGGGGTCCTCCCCCAGAAAAAATTTTGAAATTAGACCTGTAAAAGTTGGGTTTTTACTCATTTTGAGAACTTTTTGGTTCTCCAAGGGGAGGCACTTTCCAGAGTGCCACCCCCTGGATCCGCCACTGCTTGAAGCCTTAAAATTTCGTTAATTTTTCGAAAAAAGTTAAAATTTCGAATAATTTTCTGAGGGAGGACCCCCAGACCCCCTTTGATACTTGAACATTTATTATTAACAACTTTCCTTATGTATATTAAGCTCTCCTATGAACGCAACTTTTGGGGAGGACCCAGGGTTGGCTGGATTGTACAATGGGTTCTTTTTAAAAAAACCCTTCAATTTGGACACATTTTTGGGTTTTTTCGAGAAAAATCAGGATTTGGGCAGTTTTAATAAAAGTATTTAACGAAATAACATACCAAGAACACATTTAACGTAGAATGATCTCACTAAAATTTGAAAAACCTTACTTACTATTCAGGAGAAAACCACTTACGTAATTTGAAAAAAAAGCACACACTTTTTCAGAAAAAACTCCCAATTTTATGGCTTTTTTTTCAAAATTTTATTGATAAAACCCAACCCACTTGGGGTTTTGCCAACCCTGGGAGGACCCCTCTTTGTTTCCCATGCTATCCACAAAATTTTGAAGTCGGTTTGGGGGGCTCCACAAACATTTTAAGGTTTTCTTCCTCATCGCTTTTGAAGAACAAGCAAAGAACGCGTGATTGGTTCTTCCGACGGCCGACAGATGGCGCTGCAAGCGGAGGTTTCGGTTTCTCCGCAAAAAGCGCGTTCGTTTCAAGTTCTTCGTTCGGAGGCGGTGAAAGTAAGCTTCATCTGTAGAATCCGCTTCACTGCGAGGCTCCTCATTGTGCGGGGAAAACAACCCACCGATCACGATTTTTTTAATTTTTTTAATCGATTCTTCATGCAAAAATAAGCAACTACCCAAAATTTGAGGCGGATTGAGAAATTTTTTGTTTGCAAAAAATAAAATAAACAAAAAACCCCTTTTCCAAAGCGCGCGAAAATACTAAGAGTTTGGAATGTGACGTCATCGTATGGTGACCATTGTTGGAATGCAGCGGAGTTGATGTCATCGTACGGAGTTTTCAGTCACGTGTTTTTTTTTCGCGACTTTAAAATTAAAATATTTAATTACTTGTGCATTATTTTGAAAAAAATTGACTAGATATTTCATTTTACCGAACAAAAAACCATACGGAACGCTTGAATGTTTATGAAAATCTGACACATGCAACTTCCTTATTGTACCGTTTAGGGCCCGTCTATAAATTACGTTAATTAAATTCCCTCAGTGATATTTTCATTTTCACTTTTTAACAGATTAATTTTTTGGTATCTTCTATTTTCTTCTTATATCGGCATCACACTTAACATATACATTGCAAATGTTTTGATACAAATACTCAAATACATGTGGAAATAAAAACCTGGCCTTAACCAGTGCGTCAAATCTGTTTTTGTGCGAAGAATGGGGACCGCATAAAAAATTAGCACTAAACTTCGCGAGTAGCTTTAAAAATAGTTTTCGCAAGCACAACTAAAAAAATCATATCATCACGTGAAGAAAATCCGTCAGCATTAGCGATGGACGATTTTTTGAGGAGTTAACTCAGTGAACTAGCTCCTTAAACTGAGTGAAGGGTCAAGGAGTGAGAAAAAGAGTGGTAACCCTGTTGCATTTTTAAAATATTCTTTTCAACGTTTAGTTTCCCTCATACTCATTCACACATGAAAATTTAATCTAGTTTAAGTGCTAATCTAGCTTGTGACAATGCTATATTTAAGCTAGATTAGCACTTAAACTAGATTAAATTTTCATGTGTGAATGTAGGGCCGTATTCACCGACCGGGTGTCAAACCTATGATTGGTGGAAATAGAAGCTTGATTCCCGATTAACCACAGGTCAATTTATACCGGTGAATATGGCCGTCACAGTCATGGACGGATTTAGAAGGCGAATCCTGGGGATGCATACTGGAAAACTTAGTGGTGCAAGCTTTTCTTGATGGCTTTGAAAACATGATTTTCCCCTATAAAAATGGAATTTTCTCAAAATGTTTGGGGGTAGTTGCACCCCCTTAAATCCGCCCATGCGGTCACAGAAACAACCTTTCAACTTCTACTTTCAGTCCTACTGTGAACCCTGCTGTGAACCCTACTGAATATGTCGGTTAAAGATTTTGTCACCTTCGTCAACTTGTTTCGTTGACAATATCTTATTCAGCTTTATCTTACAACATAAATTGAGGATATTTCATGGAGATCTAAAGTCAAGTTTTGGTAATTTTGTTCCTAAATTTTTTGATGGTCACTTTAAATATCATTTTTAGAGCTTTTTCTCAGTTAATTAAATAAAAGGTATGTTTCTTTCATACAGGATTTTCCTCAGCAATCTGGTTTAAGTACCTTTAGATCCCAGAAATTGATACTTTTAAAGATATTTTGGTATTAGTGAAAACACTGCGTTTTACCCAAAAAGTGAAAAAAAGTTTGCCCTAAATAATATGAAATGCGGTACTACTTCAGTCACCACTTTGGAAAAAAAATTTAAACAGTGGAATGAAAGCTTGCTTTAATTTAATCAAAGTAAAGTTAAAATATGAATTTTTCTTCTTAAAGACTCCAGTTCCAAATTTAGTTACAGAAGGAATACAAACTAAGGGGCCGTTAAAATATTACGTAAGCACCTAAGGGGGAGGGGGGGTTTCTCTTTGCTTATTTTTGCTGACAAGGGGGGATAGGAGTGATGCTTACGTAAGATGGTGCATTTTCGAAAATCTCTTGTTTCTTGCATAAATAATTTCAAAATTCAACAAAAATAAATGTAACAAAAAATTGAATTGGGAAATCTGACGTAAGCACTTTTTTCTGGAGATGGACCACCCTAACATTTTTGAAATTGTAACACCAAAAAGTAGTGTTTCGACTCATTTTTGAACCCTTAGGGTTACACCCAAAAAGGACAGCTCCTTGTACGAGTCACCTAATTTTCAAGGAAAAAAATAGTACTTATACATAGGGATGTCAAAATCTCGGGGGGGGTCCGGCAGATTCTTACGTATTTAGGGTGGGGGGTTTGAGGTTTGCTTATATTTGCTGACAAGGGGGGGGGGTTAAAAATGACCAAACAAGTGCTTACGTAATATTTGAACGGCCCCTAAACATAAGTCTTAAAAATGGTTATATACTGGTTAGAGTTAGACCAAAATAATCGTTTATACACTCCTTGATAAAGACTGGAATCAAATTTAAAAATTTAGATAATTTAAGATTAAGAAAAGAAAAGGTTTTAATAATCATATATGTCACAAAGGTAAGTCACCCTTCAAAGGATTCCAAGTGAAACAAAGGATATTACATGAATAAGAACTCGACGACATGGTTTTGAAAGAATTTCCTGGTCATCGATTTTAGGTCCATCAGGAAAAATATTCCAAGGTAAGCAAGAAAATCTACCCCTGGGTTTGCTCAAAAAATTGTCCTAATTTTATAAAGGTGACTAAAGCCGCAGATCGTAACTTAAAAAAAATCGAACGTTTATGCTTGTTCAATTTTATGTAACGGCACCTGCGGCTTTATAGTCACCTCTCAGAGAATTAGGAAAAAATCAAGAAGGTAAAAGCGAAGCCAGGGGTTGTTCGGTCGGGGTTTGGGACGGTAACTAATTATATCCTCTTGATATTTCTTAGATTCTTAAGTTTAGTTAATGTCCGCCGAAGGCAGAAAGGAAATAATCTTTGGATTTTTCGCATAATAAAAGTCTTCAAAAATAGTAGAATTTTTGAAGAAATTGACTGGTTCTAGTGTACCACGGTCCTAGTGTACAGAAGGTACTGGGTTCAAACCCCACTAACTTAACTTCCAGTTTTAGTGCCTTTTACAGTAAAATTAAATTTAAAAAACAATTCCACTATGCATATTGCCCACAGTAGCTGGCTACTCCGTGTCCTTGATGGCTCAGTGGATTGAACCACGGTCCTAGTGAACAGAAGGTACTGGGTTCAAACCCCACTAGCTTAACTTCCAGTTTTAGTGCCTTTTACAGTAAAATTAAATTTAAAAAACACAATTCCACTATGCATATTGCCCACAGTAGCTGGCTACTCCGTGTCCTTGATGGCTCAGTGGATTGAACCACGGTCCTAGTGAACAGAAGGTACTGGGTTCAAACCCCACTAGCTTAACTTCCAGTTTTAGTGCCTTTTACAGTAAAATTAAATTTAAAAAACACAATTGCACTATGCATATTGCCCACAGTAGCTGGCTACTCCGTGTCCTTGATGGCTCAGTGGATTGAACCACGGTCCTAGTGAACAGAAGGTACTGGGTTCAAACCCCACTAGCTTAACTTCCAGTTTTAGTGCCTTTTACAGTAAAATTAAATTTAAAAAACACAATTCCACTATGCATATTGCCCACAGTAGCTGGCTACTCCGTGTCCTTGATGGCTCAGTGGATTGAACCACGGTCCTAGTGAACGGAAGGTACTGGGTTCAAACCCCACTAGCTTAACTTCCAGTTTTAGTGAATTTTACAGTAAAATTAAATTTAAAACACAATTCCACTATGCATATTGCCCACAGTAGCTGGCTACGCCGTGTCCTTGATGGCTCAATGGATTGAACCACGGTCCTAGTGAACGGAAGGTACTGGGTTCAAACCCCACTAGCTTAACTTCCAGTTTTAGTGAATTTTACAGTAAAATTAAATTTAAAACACACAATTCCACTATGCATATTGCCCACAGTAGCTGGCTACGCCGTGTCCTTGATGGGTCAGTGGGTTGAACCACGGTCCTTGTGAACGGAAGGTACTGGGTTCAAACCCCACTAGCTTAACTTCCAGTTTTAGTGAATTTTACAGTAAAATTAAATTTAAAACACACAATTCCACTATGCATATTGCCCACAGTAGCTGGCTGCGCTGTGTCCTTGATGGCTCAGTGGATTGAACCACGGTCCTAGTGTACAGAAGGTACTGCTTTCAAACCCCACTGACCTAACTTCCAGTTTTAGTGCATTTTAAATTAAAAAAAATTGAAATTCCACTATATACTTTGCCCACACAGTAGGTGATTACGAAGTGTCCTTGATGGCTCAGGGGATAGAGTCACGGTGCTGGTGTAAAGAAGGTACTGGGTTCAAACCCCACTAACTTAACCTCCAGTTTTGGTGCATTTTACAGTAAATTTAAATTAAAAGAACTGAGAATTCCAATATGCACTATGACAATTAGCTGATTACGAAACGTCCTTAATGGCTCAGTTGGTAGAGTCGTGGTCCTGCTGTGCAGAAGGTGCTCGGTTCAAACCCTACTATCCCCTCTCTCTATCTGTCTCTCTCTCTAACCTAATGTCACAGCAGACCTGTTGGGAAGCTGGTGACCGAGTCGAGTCCGTTCACCCGTCGAAGATGTCGGGGCTCGGACGAGAGGAGGTCGTCCTGTCGGACCTGATCTGCTCCCCGGGGGGTCGCGGGCCTAGGGGGTTCTTCGGATAACCCCCGAAAGCCCCTTCGCCCTGGGGGCCAGCGGAGAAAGGTCCGGCAGGAAGCCAGTTTTGCTAAAATTTTTAGTCTCAAGGTACAATAAGCAATTTGTGAACGGTCCCCTAACGGGACGCAATATAAAGACGACCCCCCAAGTTATGAGATTGCAAAATTTTGACCCCATTACCCGTCTTCGGCCCCCTACACAAGTGCGGCGGGTCACCAACTTTTAAGTTTTCACTGTGACCGTAACTGTGAGTTAAATAACTAAATTATAAAAAAATTAATTGTCGGAGGCAGGGAATCGAACCTGCAACCTTAGGTTCTGCAGCCTGGAGCATCCACACCAAGCCATCCGTACCTGCATCAGGAGCTGTTCTCTAATAAATATAAAGTTTAGATATCCTTTTGACAGTTAAAATTAAACCCTAATTAATTGTTTCATCGGAGCCAGGGAATCGAACCTGCAACCTTAGGTTCTGCAGCCTGGAGCATCCACGCCAAGCCATCCGTACCTGCATCAGGAGCTGTTCTCTAATAAATATAAAGTTTACATATCCTTTTGACAGTTAAAATTAAACCCTAATTAATTGTTTCATCGGAGGCAGGGAATCGAACCTGCAACCTTAGGTTCTGCAGCCTGGAGCATCCACACCAAGCCATCCGTACCTGCATCAGGAGCTGTTCTCTAAAAAATATAAAGTTTACTTATCATTTTGACAGTTAAACTTAAACCCTAATTAATTGTTCCATCGGAGGCAGGGAATCGAACCTGACACCTTAAGTTCTGCAGCCTGGAGCATCCACTCCAAGCCATCCGTACCTGCATCAGGAGCTGTTTTCTAATAAATATAGAGTTTACATATCCTTTTGACAGTTAAAATTAATTCCTAATTAATTGTTCCATCGGAGGCAGGGAATCGAACCTGCAACCTTAGGTTCTGCAGCCTGGAGCATCCACACCAAGCCATCCGTACCTGCATCAGGAGCTGTTCTCTAATAAATATAAAGTCTACATATCCTTTTGACAGTTAAAATTAAACCCTAATTAATTGTTTCATCGGAGGCAGGGAATCGAACCTGCAACCTTAGGTTCTGCAGCCTGGAGCATCCACACCAAGCCATCCGTACCTGCATCAGGAGCTGTTCTCTAATAAATATAAAGTTTACATATCCTGTTGACAGTTAAAATTAAACCCTAATTAATTGTTTCATCGGAGGCAGGGAATCGAACCTGCAACCTTAGGTTCTGCAGCCTGGAGCATCCACACCAAGCCATCCGTACCTGCATCAGGAGCTGTTCTCTTATAATTATAAAGTTTACATATCCTGTTGACAGTTAAAATTAAACCCTAATTAATTGTTTCATCGGAGGCAGGGAATCGAACCTGCAACCTTAGGTTCTGCAGCCTGGAAGATCCACACCAAGCCATCCGTACCTGCATCAGGAGCTGTTCTCTAATAAATATAAAGTTTACATATCCTTTTGACAGTTAAAATTAAACCCTAATTAATTGTTTCATCGGAGGCAGGGAATCGAACCTGCAACCTTAGGTTCTGCAGCCTGGAGCATCCACACCAAGCCATCCGTACCTGCATCAGGAGCTGTTCTCTTATAATTATAAAGTTTACATATCCTGTTGACAGTTAAAATTAAACCCTAATTAATTGTTTCATCGGAGGCAGGGAATCGAACCTGCAACCTTAGGTTCTGCAGCCTGGAAGATCCACACCAAGCCATCCGTACCTGCATCAGGAGCTGTTCTCTAATAAATATAAAGTTTACATATCCTTTTGACAGTTAAAATTAAACCCTAATTAATTGTTTCATCGGAGGCAGGGAATCGAACCTGCAACCTTAGGTTCTGCAGCCTGGAGCATCCACACCAAGCCATCCGTACCTGCATCAGGAGCTGTTCTCTAATAAATATAGAGTTTACATATCCTTTTGACAGTTAAAATTAAACCCTAATTAATTGTTCCATCGGAGGCAGGGAATCGAACCTGACACCTTAGGTTCTGCAGCCTGGAGCATCCACACCAAGCCATCCGTACCTGCATCAGGAGCTGTTCTCTAATAAATATAGAGTTTACATATCCTTTTGACAGTTAAAATTAAACCCTAATTAATTGTTCCATCGGAGGCAGGGAATCGAACCTGCAACCTTAGGTTCTGCAGGCTGGAGCATCCACACCAAGCCATCCGTACCTGCATCAGGAGCTGTTCTCTAATAAATATAAAGTTTACATATCCTTTTGACAGTTAAACTTAAACCCTAATTAATTGTTCCATCGGAGGCAGGGAATCGAACCTGACACCTTAGGTTCTGCAGCCTGGAGCATCCACACCAAGCCATCCGTACCTGCATCAGGAGCTGTTCTCTAATAAATATAGAGTTTACATATCCTTTTGACAGTTAAAATTAAACCCTAATTAATTGTTCCATCGGAGGCAGGGAATCGAACCTGCAACCTTAGGTTCTGCAGCCTGAAGCATCCACACCAAGCCATCCGTACCTGCATCAGGAGCTGTTCTCTAATAAATATAGAGTTTACATATCCTTTTGACAGTTAAAATTAAACCCTAATTAATTGTTTCATCGAAGGCAGGGAATCGATCCTGCAACCTTAGGTTCTGCAGCCTGGAGCATCCACACCAAGCCATCCGTACCTGCATCAGGAGCTGTTCTCTAATAAATATAAGGTTTACATATCCTTTTGACAGTTAAAATTAAACCCTACTTAATTGTTCCATGGGAGGCAGGGAATCGAACCTGCAACCTTAGGTTCTGCAGCCTGGAGCATCCACACCAAGCCATCCGTACCTGCATCAGGAGCTGTACTCTAATAAATATAAAGTTTACATATCCTTTTGACAGTTAAAATTAATTCCTAATTAATTGTTCCATCGGAGGCAGGGAATCGAACCTGCAACCTTAGGTTCTGCAGCCTGGAGCATCCACACCAAGCCATCCGTACCTGCATCAGGAGCTGTTCTCTAATAAATATAGAGTTTACATATCCTTTTGACAGTTTAAATTAAACCCTAATTAATTGTTTCATCGGAGGCAGGGAATCGAACCTGCAACCTTACGTTCTGCAGCCTGGAGCATCCACACCAAGCCATCCGTACCTGCATCAGGAGCTGTTCTCTAATAAATATAAAGTTTACATATCCTTTTGACATATCCTGTGACAGTAAAAAAGTGCATAAAACCTATGAAGGAAGGAATAATTTTAGGTCCTCTCCCTCGTTGCAGAAATCTAGCTTTTCGCTTGAAAATGACTTTTTTTTGGAGGATATTTTGGTTTCTTTAGAAATAAACTTATACAGGGTGTTTCAAAATTGTGTTGCACGGCTTTTATTCGGAACCAACGCTTCCTAGGGTCATCGAACTAAGGTTAACCCCTAAGTAAAAAAGCCTGGAGAACCCATTGAGATGACTTACAGCGCCCCTAGCGGCGAAATTAAAAAGTTAAAAAAATTAATTTAAAAACTAAAGAAGATAGAGCAAAAACCCCAGGAGAGTATTGTTGAAAATGTCATGAAGAACTCACTGAAAAAAATTTGATCAAAATAGCTTGAATATTCGCGGAGATATTACAATGTGAAAATAGCCCTTTCAAAAAAGAAGTTCACATATTTGCAAAAGTTTCAGTGTTATTGTGTAGTTTTGTGTTTTTTTAGGTGAATGAACACAAAATTTAATCCAAAAAAAATTTGCAAATATGTGATCTTTTTCGACCTCTGAAAAAGTGCAATTTTCACATGCTAATATCTCGGCGAATATTCAACATATTTTCATGAATTTTTTTCAGTGAGTTTTTCATGACGTTGGCAACAATACTCTCACTGAGGTTTTTGCTCTATTCCTTTAGTTTTTTAATTAATTTTTTGAACTTTTTAATTTCTTCGCTAGGGGCGCTGTAAGTCATCTCAATTGATTCTCCAGGCTGACTTACCTAGGTGTAAACCTTACTTCAATGACCCTAGGAGGCGTTGGTTCCGAATAAAAGCCGTGCAACGCATTGAAACACTCTGTACTATTTACGCCATCTAGAATATTGATGACCACTCACTCATCTTAAGGGTCTCTCTGGAAGGATGGGGCGTTCCCCCGATCCCATTTTAAATGTTCAAAAACGAGTCAAAAGACTACTTTTTAAGGTAAAATTAAAAAAAACTATGTTCTACCTCGTCAGTGCCTTTCAGTGGGACCGAGTAAAAAGGTGATATAATTATCTCTTTATGATGACTTGTAATATATTTTTTCCCAGTTAAGTCTTTACAACAGGAGAAAAAAATAAAAATAAAACGCAATAAAATTTTATAAGCAAAAAAACTATGTTTAAAATGTTAAAGTCATTTCTACTAGAAAAGATAAGATTGTTTTCCATTCACAAGTTTAAAATTTTAATTGTAAACGCTTTAGAAAATATTCTTTTAAAAAATAATATTTCAATGACCCCTAACTGTCTTTCTCACTCACAATGACAGCTTTACTTTCTATCAAAAAAGTTCCTCAGAAGAATGACTTTTCAAACATCCTTTCTGGATTATTTTTACCGCTTATTTTGAAGCCCAATCAATGAACGCGCGTTTGTTTCTTCCCTCGGTTAACAGATGACGCTGCAAACGGAGGTTTCGGTTACTCCGCAAAAAGCGCGTTTCTTCGCTGGAGGCGCTTCTTTCAGATCTCTACAGTAACTTTCTGGCTTACAAAGGCAGGTACAGAGGGGAGGGGCCTGGCCCCTTCCGAGAAACCTCATCAAATATAGCTTGAAATCTCTTTTACAATGGTAAAATTCAATAAAATTTCTGAGGATGAACCCCCAAACTCCCTATAAAACTGTGAGATCTATTTTTTTATAGTTTTTTCCCTTAAAAATTCACCCGCTTATTTAAAATGGTCCTCTTTTGGGTTTTCTCTACAGAATGCCAAAATGGAACACTTCAACTCTTAAAAGGGAATAATTCAAAATTATTTCTGGAGAGGGTGAATACAATAATTTGGCGTCTATAAATGTGAGGCGGAAAGCGAAATGGGACCTCTTGTCGGCAAAGTTGATTTCGAGAAAAAGCCAAAAAACCAGAAGAAGGTCAAAACTATCGAATTTTTTTTCTCTCGATTATCGATCCTTGGACCCTTTAGAACCAAATAGTATTGGGTTTTAAAGGGAATCGAATCGGAAGTAACCTAAATTTTTGAAAGTTTAAGGTCGTTTTTCGCGAAATCCACTTATTCTATTATAAAACTTTTAATTACTGGCGTTTCGTCATTTTTTGAGCTACAAGGATGATGATGGTCTTAAAATCTTCATAAATCTGGTACAGATTGAGAAAAAAATAATAACTCCATTTCGACAAGAGGTCCGACATGAGAGAGCTAAGAGGTCCCTTTCCGCCTCACAAATTGTCTTGAAAATTCTGAGGTTTATTAGATCTCAAAATCAGCTGAGAAACTTTACTTTTAGACTCTTAATTTCACAAAATTTTTTGGGGGAGGAACCCCTGACATCTCCTTTCCTTTGGAGGAAGCATTACCAACTTTTATTATACTTTCGCAGAGTTTCTGTTATACTCGGAGAAGACCTTGGGGAAAAAATTGGGGGCCTACTGCTATAGTCTGTGTAACTAAAATAGGCGGTTGGACGTCATCAGTTGAAGTTCGTCGTCTTGGCAACGAAGAGGAGAAAACGTGTAAGCGGTTCTGCTTTATTTTTGCACATCAGTTAAGGCAGGGTGTGAAACTGAATCTTAATAATTATAAAACTAATTCGAATTTAAAAAAAAACGAAACGACAATCTTTTTTAAAAAATAATTGTATATTTGTTTAAAATTTTGTACTTACATGATTAGTTTATCTTTTATAACGAAAAAAGTGTCCCGATTATTTCATTGGCTGCTGCGACACGAGTTAGATTCAATGACGATCTCGGGCGGTTGTGGTCTTGGCGTGATGTGGGAACAAAATAAGACTGGTGGAAACCATGGCAACGCACAGGGGAAGGGTGTGGAGACTGGGGAAATCACGTGACTTTTCGACCGCCGATTCTAATTACGCAGACTATAATACTACTGCTATATGGTTCCCACTCTTTGAAAACATTGAAAATCAAGGACTTTTCAAGGACCTTTTTCGCAGACATTTAAAAATTAGTCGTATTTACAGACAAGTCATTTTTCCCGCTTACAATCGGAACAAGAGGAGAAGTCGCTCTTCACTGTCAGTTTGTAAAACTGGCCGCAAGTTATGTTCATAAGAGTAGTTTTAAAGAAAGTTTCTTGAAAAAAACAAAGAAAGATCTGAAAAAATTAGTGGCTGAGTGAAAATTCAAGGACCTAAGTCATTTTTCCAGGACCTAGAATGTTTTTCAAGGACATTCAAGTACCTAAATTTTTCCTTAAAAATTTCAAGGACCGTGGGAACCTTGTGCTATTGGGGTCGATATAGTAAAATGGTCACGTGATTTTGACATACTCGGAGGGGAGAAAGGAAGAAGCTGAGGGGCAGTTGATCAAAAGAGACATTTACTCCCTCTAGCCTTATTGAGATTCTCTATATACATAAAAAATAAATATATTTTAGATAAAATAAAAAAATTCTAAGATAAAAATCACGTGACCCTTTTACTATCGTTGGTTAAGCAGTAAACACCTCTGGGTTTTGCACGAATTCAGTAAAAATCTTTCTCTTTCACAAACGTTAGTTTGTCCATGAATATCCTCTGAGATAGGAAACTAATAAACGTGCGATCAGGCATGTGATTTTTCCGCTAATTAGCGGAAATCCGCTAATTTTAGTGGTGTTGGGAATCGGAATTCCGCTCAATTGTAATTGTAAACCCTGTTATTTTAGGGTCGAAATTCAAAAAAAATCTGAGATTGAGTTTAGTAAGATAAGAATCCAATCTAAAAAGTATTAAAAAGCTAAATTGAACCTATTGTATTGGATATAGATTTGAATTTTGGCCCCTCCTGAAATAAATTTCTATAAGACTGTAACTTATCTAGACGCTTCTAAAATATTTCAGATAATTTCTTTCTTGAGCAATCACATGCCTGTGCAATAAATGAAAGGACTATTTCACCATTATCGTCGCTGGTGGTTAGCGGACAACTCTCAAGCGTCGCCTCCAGCCGTAGACCAGTTTCGTCCTTCTTAGGACTCACCAGCACGGCAAAGGAAGGCAACGCAAGAGAGCGGAGGGCAAGTACTAGTCTAAGCCAACTATAACTGAAAAAGTGGTGACCATAATATTACTGACTGTGCAATGTTTGAAGTAACCCCTGAAAAGATGCTTAAAACTTTTCGATGCTAATATTGAAAATATTTTCTTCAAGAAACGCAGTGAAACAAAATAATGGCATTTAAAAAATGTTAGAAGACTTCATAACTAACTGAAAAATATTCTTCTTCTTCTTCATCCAATGCCTGTCCTTGGCCTTACGGCCATTAGACGTCGAGCTTCCCAGTAGCGCAAAGACAATTCATTAGGAAGGTGAAGAAGGCCGTGGCAGGTAGACAAGTGGTTACCGTCCATTCTGGACGACTGGCAGAGAGGGCATATGTCGTCAGCAGCCAACCCGAGGCGGTGGAGATGAGCCTGCAGGTAGTCATGACCCGTGGTTGTTCGAAACCGGGCAACCGCTGAGGGTCTATCAAGGTGCGATGGGATCGGCCCTATAGTGGCCAGACTCTCCCACGGTTTGCCGCTGCTTTGGTTTTTCAGGATGGTTTTGGTCATTTTGTTAATGGCAAGCGTTATTTGGTTTTGAGCCGCTCTGAGTGTGGTTGGAGTTACTGGTTGTTCTGAAGCTGCTCCTCGCTTCGCCAGATTGTCGGCTTTTTCGTTGCCCGGGATGTCTACGTGGCTTGGAATCCATTGGAGGTGAACACTCCAGCCCATCTCGATCAGTTCCGCCAGCCCAGCTCGACAATCAACAGTACGGTGACAGTCTGTAGGTCTATTATTGCTCAAAGCGGAAATGGCAGCCTGGGAGTCAACGAGGAATACAACATTGCCAGCAGGGGCCGATGAGGTCTGTAAGTTGATCGTCGCCTCGAGAATTGCGCAGATCTCGCCTTCATAGTTACTTGCATTCTTTCCCACTCCTCTAAAACCCTCAAACAGATTGGAGTACCAACCAGCCCCGGCCCCGTTCAGCTCTGGTATGAACGATCCGTCCGTGTAGATATGTATCCATTCTGCGGCTGGGTATAGGTTATGGATAGTTTCTAAGGCAGCTTGACGTAATTCAGAGGGGTTTGAGTCACTCTTTGAGCGATCCAGGTACAGAAGATTAAGTCTAGTTGTGGGCAGGGCCGATGCAACTGAGGTGTAGTGGCGTAGAGGAGCGGGCGAGTCCATCTCCAGATGGTATTTCTGTAGCAGAAATACCATCTGGAAAACTATGACCTGGAAAACTATGACTACATACTGAAAAATATGACCTAGCTGTTTTGAATTATGTTCTCTATTGCCTTTCTAAAGAAAAGTTGTAAGGTGAACAAAAATCGACATTTTGATAGAGGTGGGCAAAAAACGAGTAGCAGTTAAAAAAATAGCTGCTACGGGAAAAAAATTGATGTAGCTGCTAAACGTGTTACAAAATAGCTGCTAAAAATTAGCAGCACATGTAGGCTCTTGATTGGTCAAAAAATCGCACTTATACTGCTATGCGCTGACAAATGAGAATCGTCTAAATTTAGCAGTAGCAGTTTTTGAAATAACGAAGAAAACGCGATCCTGCCCCGTAGCAGTGGTCAGGGCGGTGGGGGTAGTCTAGTCAGCGCCATCTGTATGATGGCGCTGTATTTATCGCTTATCTACCTGCTACATTTATGTAGACGTAAACAAATTACAATTCTCAAAATCAGTTCAAAAGAAGACTTAAATCCAAATCAATCGCCTCATTAATTATGTAAAACAATGCTAAATCATTAAAATAATAACCTCTACAGCTAGCCTTTTGCTCAAGACCAAGTATTTTTATTTATGAGCAAGTGTTTAAATTATAACAATGCTCCGTCAGAAATAAAACCCATGCCTTTCAATAATGGCAGCTTTCGCTTAACGAAATTCTTCTTTTCTCAATCTTTTTTAATCGTCTATATTTTTAATGGAGTATCTAAATATTAAAGCCTTATTAGAACCTGAGGATCGTGAAAATATAAAATCATTAGTATTTTTTATTTATGTAAATTAGATTTTGTTAATAATTATCATTAACATAGTTGAAACAAAAAAACGCAAGGGTCCCAAAGACAAAAAGTAGCAAAATCGCAAATTGATAGAGAATTCAAGTAAATAAATTCTGTAACATTTGGTTGATAAAATTAAATTTCAACTTGTAACGAAATTTTGTTATCAAACCATCAAAATCAATTCCTAAATGCATGGTTAACGTTGAATGTAACAAAAAAGCGCCGCTGCTAAGAAAAAAAGCAGCCACAAAAATTAGCAACCTGTAACATTAATCGCAAAGGCGCTATTTTTAGCAGCTGCTGTAGCACTGCTAAAAAATAGCACGACCCTCAAGGTCTGCTAATCTGCTAATTTTTAGCAGCTAATTTTAGCTGCTACTTTTCTGTAACGAACGTAACTGCTACGTTTTCAAAATTTAGCGGTTTTGCCCACCTCTACATTTTGATACTACTCCTAGTGGGAACACTCCTAGCGATCGTATTTTAGGAATATCAAGACACCGCTTTGAGGATACCATAAAAACAATTCCACCAGTTGGGTCTAGCCCAGTGTAATTTGAAAATTTTCAACCAAATTGCCCCCCAGGTGGGGCCAATCCAGGAGGACAATTAAAAAAAATTTTTTAAAAGAAGTTTATCAATATCCTATCTGAGAATATATGTCTGAAATCTGGACGTATCAAAACCAAGTTGAAACTTTGAAACCATGTTTTTAGAGTCTAATTTCCAAACCTTTTCTGGGGGATGACCCAAGATCTCTTTGTTTTTATTACGCTTATATTTGAAACTTTTTCGTTCATCAAAATCTTACCTAAAAATTTATATCCAAAATTTCCCAACTAGGGGTACCAAACTAGTTAAAAACCTGCTTCCTAGAGTCAAATTTCCGAAAATTTGCTGGGGGAGGACCCCCAGACCCCCCATTGTACTTACAACTTAATAACTCACAACTTGATTTAGTTCTTTAGCATGCAAATTCTACCTAAAAATGTTGTGAAAAGCTATATTAGACTTATTAAATATTAAATAGGAGGGGAGGGCTAAGAAATAATTTCTATATATGCCACTGAGACCGGGGGGCATGGAAAATTCAGAAATGCTTTGGTGGGGCATGGACTGAAACACTGATCTAGCATTAATTAGGCGATAATTTAATTTTTTCATACAGATATAACTCGGAGAAACACTTTTCGATGCTTGGGCCAAAGTTACGGTAACCATGTTCCTTACTCTTAATTTTTTAAAGTCAAAGTAAGACAATCTGAACAAGTGTGATGGAGTTTTCATTGTATAACAAACAAATTTTTTTTGGAAGTTCAGGAACCTACTTAAGGTATCCGCCTACCTTTGAAACCATTTTTTAAATACTTGATTTACAAAATTTTTTTTTAATTTTTAGTTTAAATGTACATCAAAACATTGATTAATGCTAAAAAAACAAAATTAATTATATTATTTTCTAAAGTATGGGGCAATTAAGTGTAAAATTTAAGGGAGTTTTTATAAAACCCCTCTCACTCTTGCCCAAAAACTATTACCCCTATATAAATTTCCTTTGGACACAAGTATCGTATAACACTTATCTTCAGAATGGACTATTATCTAAGATATATTTTGAAACCTAATCGTTTTACAGTATAAAATGTAAAGGTAAGTGAAAATTTTCAAAGTTTATACAACCATTTAACAAAAAAACATCAATAAAAACAAAAATAATAAAATTGCATAAAAATCTGTGGTCCATCTGGTTAATAACAGTATGATTAACATACTGTTAAAATTTGGAGTAAATATCTTGGATAGTTTTTGAGTAATCATGTAAATAGTGCAGGGTTTTTATGCAAAATTTAGTTCTGAGAAAATTAGCTTCAAAGTTTATTTTTGTATAGGATCGCAGACGACTATCTGTTTTAAATAATGCTGTAATTTCTTTTCTAATTCACCTACAAGTAAAATGATAACAGTTTTGGAAAGATAAAAGTCTAAACTACTTGAAAATGTAAGAAACAAGTTTTCGAGGAAAGAGTCGAAAATCGTCCTTTTAGGGGTAGGCGGATACCTTAATTGTCATTTCCTGTCATTCATTATAATTGCATATTCATTTTTTTCTTTAATCCTTACGAAAACCGCTGCTTAATAGAAAAAGTGAAAATATAAGAATATCACTCAATGAAATAAATTCTGTTCGAGTCATGTTCTGAAACATTTCCACGCTGTTCACTCATAATCCCCTTCAAACAGAGAAACAAATGATATTAAATTTAAGCAAGGATTACAAATTTTTAAAGGATATCTTAAAACAAGGAGCGGGTTTTTAAGACAAAACAAGAAATCTCAGCTGAAAGAAAATCACTTGAATTGACAAAGAAATTATAATTTTGCTTATTTCACAACAACAAAAGTAAAAAATAGAAAGACAAAGTTAAAAAGTAATACTCTTCACTTAGTCCTTAAATGAATATCAATGGGGTCCAACACATTCAATGAATTAATAAAACAAATGTAAAAACACATTTAAATCAAAGACTGACTTTATTTTCGCTCAGTTTTTTACAGCACTAAGAATAAGACAAACTAACTTAAATTAAAAAATAATAAAAAAATACAGATAATTGACATTGATTTTTTGCCAAATTCAAAGGCTATACATATCTGCTTTATTATTAAAGTATTACTTTAGAAACTAATGGGATAAATTTTTGTTTATTAATATGGTCTTCGATGAATTGAATCAATGAGTACAAATTCAACCATATAAAAAAATTTCTATTAAGAAATGTAGTGTTCCAAAAAGGGCACCACTATTCAAAAATTGTAAGACTTAACTTTGAACTATTATTTGCAATAGAACCTATATCTCTACCATCTGTGAACAATTAAATATTTCCTTTAAGTTAAAAATAATGATTTGGTAAAATGTGCGTCTGTCCCTAAATACAAAAATATTCCTTATATAAAAGTAGTAAGGTAAATGTGGGTATAGTGGACACTTTAAGGAAAATTTTTGCTTAAATTCTTAATAAATACCAATCAATTTGCTTCGAAACGGTTATCATCCTATTTTTAGGTTAATTGGATCTTCTTCTTTCGATTTTACTATTAAAAACTTTAATTAGATTGGGCAAAGTATTTTTAATTAATTTTTTAAAAGTACTCCAAATTGCATCTATAGTGGCCACATAGATGAAGCTGTTGCTTCTATGGTGGACACCTCTTGCATCAATAGTGGACACCTGTCTTTTTCTGCCTATATGAGGGGTTTATGCATGAAATTGAGGGTTTTTTCTTGGTATAGTCGTTTATTTCTAATTAAATCTTCCTTCCCAACGAAATGTATTTTAGATTCAATCAAATTAGCTTTATTTAAAAAAAATTGATAGTTTTCGACTCAAAGTCTACGCTGTAGCTGATTTGAGAGGAATTTAGCATGTAATTCAATGTTTTAGAAACATTGGTTCCCGAAGCCAGAATGAAACCAAATTTATTTAACCCTCATTTTAAAGCACAGTCAACAGTTTATGAAGAAAAACTGATTCAAATTAAGTATTATTTATGTTTCTATTAGACGCCATTGCGGTGGCCACTATTGGAAAATCTAAGATTATGTGTTGGTAAAGTGGACACCCCCATAAATCCTTGTAAAGTCAGCATTTCCAAATAAATTTTATTCAGTATTATTTTATACACTCTTGTTTATCTTGATATAAATTTAAAAGTCAATCAAGCGGTAATAAATAAGAAAAAATCAGTTCCGACTTACTCGTTTCCTTACGCGATTCAATAAGCAAAATCAAATTTCAGTCACTCGGCCGATGTTGTTATTTTCAAATATTTAAATATCCTTCCCATGCTGATCTGTGGTATCGGTGGTAATTTATCAGCTTACCTGATTGCACAATCTACTATGCCTATGAATTTTGACGCTGTTCGATGCCTCTAACTCGTTTTATTTAAAATTAATCAGCTATGTGGCCACTATTGGTACAGTGTCCACTATACCCACATTTACCTTACTCGAATATATAAAAATATTTTCAAGAAAATACAAGACAATTAGCGAGGAACCATAACAATGGATATAGTATAACATTAATGATACAAAATACAGTACAAGTTTTTTGTAATTTCAAAGATAATGGTGCAACAAATATGTGTTCCTTATTCAGTTCTGTTTTTAGTATTATTTAGATTCGTTGTTATTTAGTACAGGTACTGAACCTAGAGTGCATAGTTCTAACTAAACTAAACTCATTGGCGCAACAGCCCTAGTGGGCCAAGGCCTACGATGCCCGTTTTCGTGACCGTGGGGCCCTGGGGTGCAAGGTGTTAGGCATGTGTCCCGGTTAGGTGGTCATTCTAACGCGAGACCCCCAGTGTTTAGTTCCCAAGCACGCTTGGTCCTCATTTTATCGACCCACTGAAGGGATGAAAGGCTGAGTGAACCTTGCCCAGCCCGGGAATTGAACCCCGGACCTGTGGTGTGAAAGCGCGAAGTTCTAACACAATTCAATATTTTATCGGTCAACTACACTTTCGTCAAAAAATTAAGGAAATTGTTTGTTATTTAAAGAATAATTGTAACAAATATCAGGTCCTTATCAATGATATTCATGTCACAGAATCTTCCAGGAGTGGGAATATATGCCTCAAGACCAAATTACCCTAGAAATAGTTTGGGGGTACAAAGGCCCTCTAAGTAATGCTACAAAAAAATGTAAAATGTTCTAAATGTGTCCGTTATAAATGGAGGACCCCAGTATATTCCCATCCATAAATTATTGATTAAATAACTTTATCAAGGGATTCCCACCCTGGAATATTATATGACATGAATATCATTGATTAAGAACTGATATTTGTGTAGAAATATTCTTAAAGTTACAAACTATCCTTAATTTTTGGACACAAGTGCAACTGACTGATAAAATAGTAAATTATGTTGGAAATTCACTTAAAGACACTCTAGGTTTGATGTGACTAAGTTAACATATTTTACTTATCCATTTGGAGGAAAATTAAAAAACTCTTTTGGCTATAAAAATGCAAAAACACTTCCTATTTAATTTTCTCACTGGTTAAAACTTATATTAAATAGACGATAATTTGTTATCGTGTGCAATGACAAGGTAGCCTAAACAGTAGTATAACTATTCTGTAAAAAATTCGGTCACTTAAGTTGTGTGATGAGCGTTATTAACCGTTTTTGAACCCGTTTCTGGCGCCTATTCTAAATGAACAGCCTATGTTCAATGCGTTTTATTTTATCTCTCAGCAATTTTACCTATTTTTGCATAGTATGTACTACTTCCTCAAATTCTGTACTATGAAGTCTCTAAGCTGGACTACTTTCACCCTCTGCTACACTTTTTCTTTTATTGAACCCATTAATGAAATCATCTAACAGTTGAAAGAATTTATCTCTCTTCTTTGCAAATTCCTCTTTATGCCATGTTAAAGGCCCCTCAAATTCCTCTTTAAATTTTTAAATTAAATTTAATTTAAATTAAAGTTAAGATTTTTAAATTAAAATTAACTGGATACTTCCATAAAACAATTAAAGTTTTAAGTATTTTTATCGAGTGTGGAAAATTTAACTTAGATTTAAATTTTTTCTGAGGCATCTGGAGAGTTTGATCACCATCCTTCATATTAAATTGCAGGATTGCTACTCCTAACCCTCTAATAGGAAAGATCCGGATGATCATTTGCAGGAATCTAGATCGCTAGAAATTCTATCGCCGCTCTTCAAAAGTAGTATAAAATGAGTTTCAATTTATGAAATAAATAAGATATTCCATACAATCTTAGTATGACTTTAAATTAAAGTTAAATTCCTTTGAATTTTAATTTTGAAAGTTTTCAATTAATGGAAACTTGAAGTAAACAAAATCTTAATAATCGTAGAAACTAGGAAAAGTGAGCCAACAAAAAAAGACCCAAAATTCGCCAAATTGGCTTTAGATAGAAGTAGAAGTACTTTACTGGTTTACCGTAATGAAAAAGTACCTAAAAATACACTGTATACAGATGCTCCCAAGAGCGACAACTTTCGGGATGACCTAATACTAGATGACAGTAATATGAAAAATTGGGTTTAATAAAGATCTCCTAGTTTCAAAGTGGGGTCTTCATCCTGAAAACGAGATTGGACCTAAAAAACAGGATTTTATCCGTTTTCATAGACCTAAATTTTGGGGAAGACTAGAGTATAGAAGACTCAAAATTAGCACTAAGATCATCAGTAGGTTCAATATAGTTTTCCAATACATTTTTAGGTAGAATTTGCATTTAATGAAGATAAATATGATTTTAAAAATAGAGTTCTAAGTACTAAAAGGGGGTTGGGGGTCCTTCCCCAGAAATTTTTTTTATAATTTGATACTAAATATCAAAGTTTAAGCTTACTTTGGAACAACTTGTCCAAATTTTTTTGGGGTAGGGGACTTTGCCCCCTAGAAATATGCAATTGGGAAAAGTCGGAAGAATCTCATTATGATGCCTAATTATTGTAGGGTAGTGTGTTTGCTTACAACAGTGCTGATTAAGGTAAAACGAAAAAATCTGAAGTGATGTCATGGTATAACATATAAATTTTTGTTGGAAGTTCTCAGGACCCTATTTAGAAAACAAAAACAATCATCGAAAAAAATATACTTATTAATATAAATAACTTTTTCAAAATTTTTGCACAGTTGATGGACTGATTCCATGAGAAAATGTGATATGGACAAGTATGTGAAATTAATGCTGAAAAAAATCGTAAAAACCACTTAAATTATAATTCTGCTTATTTCACTACAACAAAAGTAAAAAATAAGACAAAGTTAAAAAGTATTACTCTTCACTTAGTCCTTAAATGAATATCAATGGGGTCCAACACATTCAATAAATTAAAAAATATAAAAACACCTTTAAATCAAAGACTGACTTTATTTTGGCTTAGTTTTTTACAGCACAAAGAATAAGACAAACCAACTTAAAAAAATACAATTAAATAAATGATTTTTTACCAAATTCAAGGGCCTATATCTGCCTTAATATTAAAGTATTACTTTAGAAACTAATGGGATAAATTTTTGTTTATTAATATGGTCTTTAATGAAATAAATCATAAAGTTCAAATTTAAAAAGGGGTTCCATTTACCCCACTCAACAATATAGTATTTTCAAGTCATTTCAAATTATAGAAAACATTTTTTCACAACATTTATATATTGTACAAAATATACTCCTCCTGAAAAGCAGGATAATATTTTTTTCTGTTCTAAAATGCTAAAACTCAAAACATAACTAATCAAGTACTAAAAGGTTTTCATTAATACAAGCATGTTCTTTAATTTCTTCAAGCCAAAAAAAACTAGATTTAGTAAAAGATAAATATAAAGATAGGAGCAAAGAAGAAAAACAATTACAAGTAGAACAGAATTCAAAAACAAACAAATAACTAAGACACCTGGTCCTCTAGTAATAGAAACTTGGAACTTTTCAAGAAAATAATAATTTGGTAAAATGTGCGTCTCGTACCCTAAATATAAAAGCATAGCTTATATAAAAATATTATTTGAATATATAAAAATCTTTTGAAGAAACTACAGTAATTTAGGAGTTACATGTGGTATTTTCCTTTATACAATTACAACCGGACAATTTGGGAAATTTTAGTAAACACGAACTCTATTTAGCGAGGAATCTTGGTGTGACACGATATCACATTAATGAAACAAATTACATAACAAGATTTTTGCAATTTCAAGAATAATGGTGCAACAAATCTCTGTTCCTTATTAAGTTCCTTGTTTAGATTCGTATTTATTTAGTATCAGGCGCTGAACCTAGAGCACGTAGTTCCTACAAAATTCAATATTTCATCAGTCAATTTCACTTGTGTCTAAATATTAAGGACAGTTTGTAAATTTAAGAATAATGTTACACAAGTTCCTTATCAATGATATTCATGTCATAGTTTTATCCAGGAGTTTGAATAAATGCCCAGAGACCAAATTACCCTAGAAATAGTTTAGGAGTAACAATTAAGTCCTCCGAATAATGCCTCTGACCTTAAAAGATGACAGTGAAATAATTAAAAATTAACACAGCAATGTTAATTATAAATGAATTCCGAATGTGAACTACTTCCTAACCATGAGTGAGAGTACAGGGCAACAAAAGACAAGCTGAAATATATCAAAAGCACAATTGGGTCTAAAATTAAAACACAGCTAATAAGATTTCTTGCAGAGTCCATACAAGCCAAGCAGTGTCTGGTTCTCAAGTCCAGCTTTGGCCAAAAATTTGGTATTTTGGCCAATGATTTGGTAACCAATTGAAATTGGTTCCTTTGCAGTGCAGTTTATGTGTTTTTGCTCCTGCATTTTTACAAGAGGACAGAAGCAAGCAAATTCACCCTTTGAACAGTTTCCCAGGAACCTACCTAAAAAATGGAAAATTAACCTCATACATATTACACGCATATACATATTTATTACATATTACAATCAGAAAGAGTTCAGAATGAATTATTGAACAAGCACTTATAAACACTTTAAATTCACAAAAACTGTCCTTGGTTTTTTTTCTCCTAAAAAAATAAGATGATGGCTATTACTCTTAATTTATTACATTTCTCTAATAATTGTGTTACAGCCAAAACTAAAAATGTGTTAAAAAGTGTTGGTTTCAAAGTTTCTAGAATTTCCCCTCAAAAAACACTAATTTTTTAGGGTTTGATTCTGAGATCTGTCCCACTAAATAAAGCATAGCTGTTTTAGATTCCAAATATTAGAAAATCGAGAAAAAATGCAAACAAATAGATTAATGTCAATCAGGGATGTAGAATATGTCCGATCCGGCGATCTTGGATCGGGGGAAATTTCAGACATCTGGGGAAATTTTGAGGAAAAGTATAATATTGAATTGAATTTCAGTACAGTAATAAAAGGTTACCAGATGTTGATACCGACAGTAATTCAGAATTTTTGTAGGTCTTTATCACTGTAAAAAATTTTGGGGAAATTTTTGTATGGATTGGGGGAAATCTTGGAAGTAAAAACATTTTCTGCATCCCTCCTGATGTCAATGAACAAATAAAATTTGCCCTCTCAAATTCTCATTTTGGCTATTTTTGGTTACTTTTTAACGCTTACTATAGAGTACAGATGCATTTACTTCCGTTCGTTTTAATGGGACAGTCCCAGTTAAATGCAAAAAGAGTAAACAAAACTTGATTGTTTGTTAGTTTTCAAAACAATCTTCAACCATATAACCTCTTTATCAAAATCCTTTAACCATATGATATTGGATCAGAAGTATTGAATTGATAGGTTTGAATAAAAAAGATAATAAACAATGGAATCGTCAGTTTGAAGAAGGGAATAAGTCCAAAAACCAAGTTTTGAGAAAATCGAAAAAAACTGTATAAGTAATGGAATTTTCGTTGTATAACCGCCAAATTTTTACTGGAAGTTCACAACCCTATTTAGAAAACAGAGCAATCATCAAAACAAATATAACTGTATTCAAAAATATTTTAAAGCCAAAATAAGTTGATGGACTTATTCCCTTCTTCAACCTTATGAAATTTTTCTGATGAAAAAATCTTAAAAAACCCTTAAATTCACATTTAAATTATATTTCTTCTTAGTTTACACCACAAAAGGGTGAAATAAAAGGAATAAGACAAATAAAATTCAAAATTATAGTGAAACTTAGTTATTAGAGCAGTATCAATGGAGTGAGTGAATATGAATGGAGTTAAACATTCCCTGCATAAAAAAATAATGAAAAAATTTTAAATCAAAAGAAAATTTCATTTTAACTTAGTTTACAGCTCAAAGAATGGGAAAAGAAAGACAAATTAACTTTAACTCCAAATTAACTTGAAAAATTAAATGAATGGACATCGATTTCACAACTTCAAGGGGTGATATCTCCCTATAGGAGTTAGTTATTTTCCCCCTCTTTTCACCCATGTGTAGAGCAAAGCTTGGAGAATTTTTTGAGCACAAAAAGTCAATTTGTCATTTTTTGGACTTATTCCCTTCTTCAAACTGACGATTCAATTATTTACATTAAATTTAGCTAATGTTTAACAACCTTTATTCCAAATTCAACATAAATTTCCCTTTATAAAAAAAATTTACAATTAGCATTGTGAATAACAAAACTATCTTAAGATTTGTCTTTTTTTTTAAATGAAAAATATCATTAAACACTTTTAAATTATGATGAAAAATACAACTGCATTTAAAGTAACTTGTATTTAAAAACCCTAACTTATTCTTGCTTAAAAATACTCTATAATGTAAAATAGTATTCTTAATCAAGCTTTTAATGAAAAGCAGTATAAAAATCCCTTCTGCGTGTCTTTGTTTAAACAGCTCTGTATCATCATCTGAAATTAGCATTCTGATTGGTTCAAAATGTAAGTAACGCCCCCAGTTCTGATTAGCATGTTAATTTTTGAATGATTTCTACATTTACAACATGCTACCCATAAAAATAAGTTTCTTTTTCTCCAAAATACAAATTCAAAAAACTTACTTCAATTGAAGTCCTTTCTTAATAATTTTAGGGAAATTGTTCAATACTTGAAGCCTGTTCCTGCAATTTAAGAAAAAAGTAAATAGTATTTTCTATTTGAAAGAGTTTACAAATAATTGTTCATATAATATTGTATTGCAAATAATTTTTGAAAAAAATAATGTCAAATGAAAAATAAAATTTAATATTTCTTTTTAATGTACTTTAGTTTGAATCTTTTTCCCCCAAAGTTTAGTAATAATGATATTTTTTTATATTTGAAAGAAATATTATTTTAAAAATCCGCCAAAGTTTATTACAAGCAATATGAGATAAATAACAAGGAAATCTAGTTGGTCCCTTTTGATTTGTTCTAATTTATGTTAGTTTTATATATGTTTACAATGGTAGTAAACATAATGTGTATTTTTTGTAAGCTATTTCTAATTTGCTTTCTTTTCATATTCTTTTCTGTTTTTCAAGTATTGTCATGTAAAAAGCCACCATGTAAGGCATATGCCCAATACAATAAACTTGTGCCTATGTCTATATTCAAAACAATGCATTACCCATTCTTGAAGGTCTTCATTCAAAACTTTCCTTTGCTTCAACTTTATCAAAGAGTGAAATTATATACTTTACAGACATTCAAGAAAACCTGTAAAAAATGAATTAAACAAGTAATAGCCCATAAAGTAAGCTCTTTTTAAAAAAATAAAGAAATAAAATATTTACAGCAATATAAATACTAAAAAGTCTGGTTAGTTATTCTTTATTTAAGTTAAATACTTTTCACAAATATTCATTTCACTTTGAGGTCTTTCGAGACTTTTTCAAAGGTACCTGTTTTGAGTAATAATTTAATACTTGTTAAAGTTATATAAAATATTTTAATCATTACATTTTTTAAAAGCATTGACAACCTCAACCTTTTTTCCTAAAAGGTCTTAACAGTTTACATTTAATTTAAGAGAATATCAGAGAAATTTCTTTTCATATAGCTTACAGCAAAAAAATAAATAGTAGTTACTGACCGGTGTCTGAATTTTAATTCAACTTCATTTTAGATATAGGATTAGTTAAACCATAGTTGCATTACTAGTTACTCTAAGCTTGTGGCAAAAATATCCTCCGAACCCCAATGATCGAAAATTAGTTTAGCATTTTTTTTAAAGAAACTAAAACTGTATGACAAAGTTTGTTCATTGTATTCACTTATTTAAATGCAAAATACCCCAAAAATTCATTTTTTTTTCAATTTGCCTGAAGAAGTCAATGGGTTAAAAACATAGAGAAGATATAACAGTATAGTAACAGATATTGTTATATCTCCTCTATGGGTTAAAACATCCATTTTAGTGGTTTTCTACATTTACATTACTGGCCTCCAAAGAAAGTTACTAAGGGGATTTCCTTTAATTAATTTGTCCAAGAAAACTAGATTAGGCCACTCATAAAAAAATTAGTTTTTTTTATTATTCAACTATTGTAATTTTTATTTAGGTGTGCTTCCTATAGTTCCAAATATTTTTGGAGTGTCATCCACGGATGCAGAATATGTCCGATCCGGCGATCTAGGATCGGGGGAAATTTTAGCCACATGGGGAAATTATGTGGAAAAGTACAATATTGAATTCAATTTCAGTTCATTTATCAAAATTTACTTGGCAATTTTCTCCTTCATCACAGATATAAGGTTCCTTTTTGTATTGCGTTTCCGATCGTTACTTTTGTAAACATGGATAGGAATTTTTTTTAGATCTTTATCGCTTTTAAAAATTTTAGGGAAATTTTGTATTGATTGGGGGAAATCTTGGATGTAAAAACATTTTCAGCATCCCTGGTGTCATCAACCATAAGGTAGAGCAGTGGCATAGCAAGAAATTATTTTTGAAGAGTGCATGATGAAATGAAAGACAAATTAAGTCTTTGAATTATCATTAGGAAAAAATAACCATGTATTAATATCAATAAAATTTTAAAGTAATTCACAACAAAAAGTTCCCAAATTTTTCTCAAGAGGGCCCCAAATTATTTCTGCAGCCCCTCCCATGCATTATTAATAGGTCTAACTCTAATACATTTTTAGGTATAATTTGTGCCATAAAGAGCCTAATATAAGAAAGTTAGTTAGCAATGAAGTTCCAAGTGATGTAAGGGACAGATTTAATTTGGAAATTAGCCCTCATAAACAAGTTTAGAACTTGTTTTAAGTTTTAACCCATTAACGCCCAAATAAACTTTTTGTGGGGCGAATTGAATAAAAATCAGGAATCTGGTGTATTTTGCCTTTAATATGAATATTATGAACAAATTTTGTCAAAAGAGTCATTAGTTTTTTCAAAAAATGCTGATCTAAAAATAGATCACTGGGCGTTCGGAGGATATTTTTTGTCACAAAGCCAAGTATTAGTTTAAATTCAAAAAAATACTTAAAATTATAAAATAAATATAAATATTAGTATTTCTCTTTAAAAAAACACGTATTTATTCATAAATATGTGGAATAATTATTAAATAGTAATAAAATTAAATAATTTACCAAAAATTAACTACACAAATAGCCTATGTTGTAAGTAATTTTAGGAGGAAAAGGGGAAATCGAACCAAGAACTTGAGATTTAGCTACAAGTATGTAATAGAAAACATATGAAATGACATAAAATTGTAACTAATAAGTAAAATAAAATGCATTGGGTTAATTTTTTGATAATTTTGTAAATTGGTTTACCAAGAATTAATAACATTCATGATATAAAATGTGCTTTTGTCTTACGTGGCAACATTCAAAATTGCTGCTTGTTTTCGCTGACCTATTCAATAAACTTCTTACTCTGGCATAACGTCAATTTTAAGATTACAAAGGCTGGATAAGGGCGAATTCAAAAAAATATTGTAACTCTAAATTTGAGATTTTCATAGTTCCTTGACAACCTTTAATTGTTTTATAATTTCCCTTGTGAAGTATTTCAAAACTATTTGGGTCATATAAAATACGTTTATGGGAATAAACACCAATAATTGTATACCACTAGTTCGTCCCTTAAGGCGCAAAATGACATAACTGACATTTTGGCCATTTTGAGTTATGCATCAATCTTTATGCAAATCCCGGATCACCTGGCACCAACGATTTTGTGAAAAAATGACTCAATTCGCTGCAATCGTCAATTTTGTCATTTTAGCATAACTGGATTCGTAAGGCAAAATGAGGTAATTGCACGCCTTTCATTGATATTGTTAGGGCCACAGAGAAGCGTTTCATCTCAGTCAAAAAGGCCTAAAATGAAGGTTTAAAACTATAATATTATTTTCTTTAATTAATAGCCAAACTGTTTTTTTCATCTTCTGCAAAATAGGGAAAATGCAGTTATGTCATTTTGCGCCTTAAGCGACGAGTTCCAATGCTGTGCTTTATTAGAAATGAATCATAATGGCTTACCCACCATTTATTTGACAGATTAAATTTTAAAATTTTATTTCCAATAATAAAATTTTCAACTTCTCAAGAAAATCAATATTTTACTTCATCTTAAACATTACTGAGTGTTCTCAGACACATTTTATCAGTTTTAGTGGAAAAAACTAAATACTCCTATTGTAAGCAACACAGAAAAAATAAAAGCCCGAACGCCCAGTGATCTATTTTTAGATCACTGGGCGTTGTGCTTGATTGATTAGTATTTGTACTTGATTTTTCACTAAATAAATTATTTTTGACTTAACTTTGCATTATATCCCAATAGCTACATCTATAAAGATAAAGTAAAACTGGAAGAGGATTCATTTAGTGGTATAAATTTACTGTTTTCTTAAAAAACGCAAATGAAGATGAAAAAACTGCAAAATGAGACTCTGAGACAAACTTTAGCCTATCACTGTCCCAAAATGAATGAAGCAAATATAAAAAACTCATGGTATTAGAATTGAGGGATGTTTTCTCTTGCTAAACGTGCAGTTTCTTTACTGTTGGGTAAATTTAAGGACATTTTAGAGATAATTTATGACACTATGTTTAGCGATCTAAAAATAGATCACTGGGCGCTAATGGGTTAATTATTTTTTTAATTATCGGCAATTATTTAGTCTTAGCATATATGCAAAGCTGCGCATTTAGCTCTATTTTGGACACACTATAAAAACAATGGAGTTAGAATGAAACTTTTTTATTCATGCACTAAATTTTTAAAAAAATTATCACTTTCTAGCTGCCATCCTTGTTTGTAATCAGATCTGTCATGAACAAACTTACAAGTAAGTCCAAATCCACAAAATCCTGTTTCTTTAAAATCTTTACAAATATCAGGTTGGTAATCCCAATGAACTGTTGATCTAATGTTGTGAGGGGCACGTATAGGTCCTTTTCTTACCATACCACTAGAGGCGTTTCCCTGGGCCTTTGAATACTTAGCATAATTGTTGATGCCTCTGTAAACTTTGTCATCTTCTTTGCCCTTTAATTCATCATTAATTTTTTGAGCTTTTTCAAAAATGGTTTGAGCATCTCTGTCCTTTTCTGTCTCTGTTTGAATATAAGATGTAGCTCCCATGTCAGATGGTCCCGAGCGATTAGCTTTTTTATCCGATTTAAATGAAGGTAACACATGTGTTGCTTCTTTTTGTCTTTTTCCAGAGGATGTTCCCTGAATCATTGGATTTTTCTTTTTATCGTTTCTCTCCTTGCGAATGATCTTCGTATCATCTTCGCTGCTGCTGGAGCTTTCATCCTCAGCTTTCCGCTTTCGAATATTTCGTTTCAAAGACTTCTTGCCTTCCATCTTTGAAAGTACACAATATCGCCAAAGTAGGGATTTCAAACCTTGTGAATGCACAACTCACAGTCCTTGTCCTACAGCATTAGCTACTCCAAACGAAAAGAATCTTCAGCAAATAAACTGCAAAAAAGGCAGAAATCTTTTAGACAAAGCGTCTTTCTTGGTCTTTCTGATGTCGTAAACAAAAATAAAATGAATGTTGCCAACTATTTTCGAAAATTCTCACAAACTTACTGCGATGAATTGTTAGTTGGCTGGTTGGTTGAATTTTTATAGTCTTTTTATTAAAACAAAATATCAGAAAAAATATATCCAAATTAAAAATCAATATAGGAAGTAAATTTAAATGAACTTCCATCAAGTAATTTTCCAAATAAAATGTGTAATCGAGTTTATAATTAAAAAATATTATAATACTATCAAAAAGTTTTTGGTTCATTGAAGTCAGAAAACAACTCCACTCATTGATTTCCCTTGTTTTTATTATTGTTTACTTGAGGCTATTGTTTACTTAATTTCGAAACTTCAATTTGTAAATTGGTTTTTTCTTTTCTTCAGGCACAAAGGAAATAATTCTGTAATCAAATAGCACTACTAGGTTTCTTCTTTTCTTTGAGATCTCTTATTATTTTGATTAATTGTAATTTGATCTGTATGGTTGTCGGTCATTTGAGCTATGGGTACAGTAGAGCCCCGATTATCCGCGGAATTGGGTGGCAAGGGTACCGCGGATAGCGAAAATCGCGAATAACCCGAAAAAGCCTAAAAATGAGGTAAAAACACGAAAAAAATATTTCAGCACAAAAACTATGTTTCATTGTACAAAAAAAATGACATGTAAACATTTTAAATATGTACAGTACATCAGAAACCTTTGCTCCACATCTATAATGTCTCTAATCTCATCTAAAATTTGCTCTTATCGTTAAAAAATATTTTTCGTGGCACTCGCGGATAATGCGCACCGCGGATCATCGAGGTTCTACTGTATATATTACGGCTAGAGGACTCTTTCTAAAGCCAATCTACATATTATTTCATTATCTAATATTAATGTGGGTAAATGAAGCGAATCCGGCCCGTAGGTGAAAGGGTCAAATTTAAGGATTTTAAATTTAACACGTTCACTGTCAAGGACGTGCTGGCGCGTCATAGAGAAAAGAGCGCTGATGTCAACTTTAAAATTTTATCACTTTTTGGGACCATCTGTATTTAATGTATTAATCCGTACTCTTCCATTTCACGCAGGCAACATGTACTACAACTTCTATCTACTGCCAAGCTGGTGTCTTTTGGCAATATATTACTTAATACTTTTCCTAATTTCTACGATTTGTAAAATCCCGTTTCACACCATGCCATCTATTAATTTATGCTTTAAGATCGGACTATAAAAACCAGCAAAATCGTTCGATTCCGGTATTTTTTACAAAAAAAATCTTTATTTCTTATAATAAATTTAAAATAGGTATAACATTTTATATTCAATTACTATTCTTATGTTTTATTGAAATAAGAGCTTATTTTACTCATACTGAAATTAACAGCTGGAATTATGTGTTTTAATCAAACCAGCTATGCTATCATGAAAGACCTGTATAAAATTCTGATGTGCATGATGGGAATAATATTGTTTTTATTTTCAGGGCAGGGTAATAACTATCAGCGCATAATTGGGTAAGTGTTTGGCAAGGTCCTGGGGGTAACGTTTGTTTACACCACGCTGTTTGCGACAGCGGCAGAAACTCGGCGATCTCTCGAAAGATGGCGCTACTCAATTGCAAAGCTGTCATCAATTTTTTGTCGCAGAATCGCTGTCACAAACTACGTGGTGTAAAGCCTCCTTTAGTCCTTCAATGAATATCAATGGGGTCCAACACATTCACTGGATAAAAAATGTAAATACACCTTTAAATCAAAGACTGACTTTATTTCGGCTTAGTTTTTTACAGCACAAAGAATAAGACAATATAACATTAACAGCTCAAGGGTGTTCAATTTTTGCCATTCCAATTCAATGTTGAATAGCCTATTCAAAAGTTACAAAACTGGACTCTCAATTGCAAAAGAAACTTTAAAGTATCATCTGAACAATTCAATGTCTTTTTTAACTTGGAGTTAAAGCTTATCTGTGTAAAAACAGGATCATATCTTGGCAAAAAGTGGGATGTAAGATGTAAGTACTGAGTAGATCTAGTACAAATTGCTGCCAATTTCACATTTTGTACCCCAAATGGAAGCAGACGAAATTCTGTCCCCAAGAAGTTTCTTGTTACTACTTATTTACAACAAGTGTATTTAGAATTCCAACTCTTAATCTTATAAATGGTTCTTCTTAACCAACAACAATTTAAAGTTGTAAAAAAGGAGGCAGATAAGAGGAAAACAATTACAAGTAAAACAGAACTGCAAAATAAACAAATAACTAGACACCTGGTTCTAGTTTATAGAAACTTGAGCTTTTTAAGAAACTAATGATTTTGTAAAATGTGCATCTCGGACCCTAAATATAAAAATGTAGCTTACATAAAAATATTACCAAGAAAATACAGTAGTTTAGAATTTACATGTGGCTTTTTCCAAAATACAGTTTTAACAGGACAATTTGGGAAATTTAAGTAATCACAAGTCACAAGCTCTATTAAGCGAGGAATCTTAACGATATAACATTAATGAAACAAAATACACTACAAGTTTTTTTTTTAATTTTAAGAATAATGGTGCAACAAATCTCCTTATTCAGGTCTGTTTTTAGTATTATTTAGTTTCTTGTTTAAATTTGTTGTTATTTAGTACCAGGCACTGAACCTAGAGTGCATAGTTATAACACAATTCAATATTTTATCGGTCAACTACATCTTTGTCCAAAAATTAAGGATAGTTAAGTAACTTTCAGAATAATTGTACACAAGTATCAGTTCCTGATCAAAGATATTCATGTCACAGAATCTTCCAGAAGTGGGAATAAATGCCTCAAGACCAAATTACCCTAGAAATAGTTTGGGGGTACAAAGGCCCTCCAAGTAATGCTACAAAAAATGTTAGCTTTGCTGCGAATTGGAGGCGGGGCCAGCAAGGTGGTCAATTCATTTTTGAAAAATTTCAGTCACCATGTTATTTAAAATTTTTCAAAAATAAATAAAAACATATTTTGAAAATTTAATTGTGCCATTAGATTAAGCTAACTAGAAAGCCATAAACTGAGGGGAAAATGTTTTTTTTTTATAATTTTTATTTTTGGGAACACAATAACAAAATGCTAAGCATTTTTCTTTAAAAATGTCAGTCAGTAACCCGTGGAATTGCCGTTTTATAACTCAGGCTTATGTTCAATGTGTTTTATTTCATCTCACTGTTTTTCCCAATTACTTCATAGTATGTGCTACTTCCTCAAATTCTGTACTATGAAGTCTCTCTGCTGGACTACTATCTACCTCTGCTACACTTTTTCTTTTATTGTACCCATTAATCAAATCATCTAACAGTGGAAAGAATTTATCTTTCTTCTTTGCAAATTCCTCTTTATGCTCGCCAAATATTATACGCCCCTCAAATTCCTCTTTAAATTTTATCATTTCCTCTTTCGATGATATACACTCTCGAATAAAGAACTGTAGTAAATCCCACTCATCACCAAGAATTAAATCTTGGCAAATTTCTTGCCCCCTATCACTGAAAATAAGTTTCCTTTTTTCTGTAAGAGTTGCATCTTTTAAAATTAGCTTAAAATTATCTTTATCTTCAATCGCAAGTAGATTTGCTAATAGAGAACTATATTGAGCACATTTATCTATAACATATCTTTTAAGGGCATCAGGACTTTGCTGCCAAAACTCACAAAAAAGGATTTTATAATCGTAATCTTTGTGGCCCTCTTTCACTTTATTGACGATAATTGACAACATAACATGATAACCCCCCTCACCAAGAATGTCCCACATACGATTTGCCGTTTCCATGAAGAGACTTTGCCAAGGCCAACGCAGAAAACAGCATAGCACTTCACCAGTCCATCTCTTAAATACCTCTATTTGTTTCCCTTCATCCATTTGCGAGAGTAAAAAACATAAAACATCAGCCCTAGAGTGTGCTAAAGGGTGATAAAACTGTGCGACCTCATCCGCAGTTCTCACTAACGACTCTTCTCTTTCTTTGGAAGTTAGTTTTTGCAAGAAATACTCAGTTGCCGCTATGTTGCCATCCTCTGCTGCATACCAAAATAAACATTGATGCGGAGAACACCTACTTCTTTTTTCTTGCCACATCTCTCTTATGAATCTATGACCCAGCTTATTCAATTCCTCTTTTATATTATACATCCAAAGAACCACTAAATCCTGCTGCCTAACCTTAATCGGGTCTTCATCGCTATAAAAAGATTTCCTGCGAATTTCGGGAATTTTGTTCCACAGTTCCAGAACATCATCCTCTAAGCAGTAAATACATGCTAATTTGTAGCGGCTGATAACATCTAAATTCTCGTCCTTAATTAAGGCTTCTGCCGTTTTCTTTAAATCTATTGTTCCTTGTGGTGTCCAACAAAGCTCACTTGGTATACAAAGGCAGCTTTTTTCTTGATGATATTCCTTCCATGCTAATATTCGTAAGCCTACAGGTTTAATAAAACCTAATATTTCCTCTTTTAAAGATTTTGGTAGTGAAAGTTGTGGTACTTTCTCTATCACTTTATTTTCTATCTCCTGCCATTCTTTTCTTCTTTCATATGCTCTTGATACAGGCATGTTAAAGTAATGGAGTAATCTTTCTTCAACATTGATTTTTGACATTAAAGCCCTGATATTATCTTGATTCCACAATGTGGTGGCTATCTTTACTAGAGCTATATGCTCAAGCGATGGACAATTTAATGTGTAATTCATTGAAATACTTAGTGCCTATTATACTAACATCTTGTATCTATTATACTTAACGCATGTCGGCAAACGAGCTAATTAGAGAAGCTCAAGTTGTTTACGAACTTCCTGTGCACATAATTTCTTCTTAGGTACTCTTACGAAGCTGTGCGGATATTTATAATTTCACAGCTAAACAGAATATTTTATCTTAGTTCAGCAGGGTTATGAAAACATAAGGATTTTAAACCTCGTGAATGCACAACTCACAGCCCTTGTCCTACAGCATTAGCTACTCCAAACGGAATGAATCTGGGGCAATGAAACATCAAATAAGGCAGAAAACTTTTTATCCAACAGAAATTCGATTTAAAAGACAAGAAATCCAAATTAATTCATTAATTCAATCACGAATTCTTTCCCGTTCCCGCGTGGGTATATGAATATGAATGTAAATAAAAAAAATAAAGAATGTTGCCAACAATTTTTGAAAATTCTTACAAAATTATCAGTTGGCTGGTTGGTTGATAATTTATGCATTTATGGCATTTCTATTCATACAAAATATAAAAAAAATATGTCCAAATTAAAAATCATTGAAAGGGGTGCATTTAATTGAATTCCCATCAACTAACTTTCCAAATAAAATGTTAAATCGAGTTTATAATTAAAAGATATTATTATACTATCAAAAAGTTTTGGGTTCATGGAAAACAAAAAACATCTCAACTCATTGATATCCCTTGTTTGTTATTGTTTACTTGAAAATTCTGCTGAATGGTTTTGTTCTTTTTTTCAGGCCCAAGAAGAAATAATTTTTTAATCTAATAGTACTAGATATCTTTATTTTGAGATATAATAGTACTTTGAGATCTCTTATGATGTTCTACTAATTATAATTTATAATTTATTATAAATAAATAATTTGATATCTATGGTTGTCGGTCAATTGAGTTATGATGGCTGATCTATGATCTCTATGGGTAAACATTACGCCTAGAGGACTATGCTATATGAAGAATGTCAATTTTAAAACATGAGAAACAAATGGTTAAGAATTGAAAAAGGATCAGAAGCTAGACAGTTAGAGCTGTACTTAAGTTAAAGTTTGATAACAATATTATGACTTTTAGACATCTGCGTTCGATTACTGTAGAATGATCCGGAGATAGTTCTATATGCTTCTCTCTATTATTATCTATTATAAAAATCTATAATTATTGCAGTATTTTAACTTCCCTGTCATGTTTTATCTGTCTCTTTAATATCCTGGTGAAATCAAATAGTTAACCATGTGCTTTATTCACAACTTTAATTTTTTAAAGTAAGCAGTGGCGGCTCGTCCATAGGAGCTGCAGCGCCCCCATCCAAAATTTCCCGAAATTCCAATTTTTATTTGCTTTACAATATTTAGAAAATTATATATTTCCCCCCTTTATTCTTTGTCATTTATAATCCTTTTTCAATTTATTATTCTCTGCTATGCCATCTCCAACAGATTTCTTTCCGTTTCGATCAGCCCCCACAAATATACCAAACATGGTATAAACTACTAGCTCTATCATATCAAATCAAAATATCAAGAATTTAGCTTACGAATCTGTTACGAGAAAAGGGACTGCTGTCTCAGAAGCCCTTAGGGGCCGTTCAAATGTTACGTAAGCACCTAAGGGGGGGAGGGGTTTGCTCTTTGCTTATTTTTCCTGACAAGGGGAGATATGAGTGATGCTTACGTAAGATACTGCATTTTTGAAAATATCTTGTTTCTTGCATAAATAATTTCAAAACTCGACCAAAAATAAATTTAACAAAAATTGAATTAGGAAATCTGACGTAAGCACTTTTTTCTGGGGATGAACCCCCCCAATTTAACCCCTAGAAGTAGTGTTTTGGCCCATTTTTGTTCGAATCCTTAGGGTTAAACCCTTTAAAGGAAAGCTCCTAGCGTATAAGTCACCTAAATTTCAAGAAGAAAAAAAACCAGTATTTACTAAAAGGGATGTCAACATTTCGGGGGGGTCCTTCAGTTTCTTACGTAATTATGGTGGGGGGGTTGAGGTTTGCTTATCTTTGCTGACAAGGGGGGATTAAAAATGACCAAAAAAGTGCTTACGTAATATTTGAACGGCCTCTTACCAAAAGAATGATAGCTTTTTCTCTTGCTGTGAAAAACGGAGGGAATAAGATACGATATATACGGAAATATACGTATTCGAAACATAGCCTATATATATACGTTACCACCACGCCAGAAACACGAATCTGCATTGCGTTCGCATTGCAGATTCGTGTTTCTGGCGTGGTGGTAGCGTATACACACATTGACTTTTATTATATTAGATGTAATTTGTTATACAGTGAAACAGTGCATTTTGTTAAACTTTTCCAATTAATTTGACAGGATGAATTTTCATTAGTTTTTCTTTTAAAGGTCTACTAGGGACAGTTATGGAGATGTGGTCCAGCTGAGAAGAGAGATTTGCATCGTGAAGGGGGAAAATACCTCTTGAACAAGGTAAGGTTTGCATGCATATGTTGCATGGACAAATTGTTTATTGCATTCACTATGGAATTATCTCTTATGAAATTCATTTTTAATGTAATGCCTGTGTCAGCATTATTAGTGTAGTTTACCAGAGTATTAAAATATTTTTTAAATATTCAGTTTTGAACTTACAAGAAAGGCATTTACACGAATTTCTTTTAATAATGATAAAATTCCTTGGAGATTTTTGAAATCACTTTTTAACAAAAGTCTAATTTAAGTGCATACATAAAAGGAAACAAAATAATACAAGTGAACATATCTGGGCACACACACAAATTAATTTTCTCAGCATATTATGCTTTTTAGGAAAAACAATTGGTTATTATTGTTGTGATATATATATTACAATCAGATGAATAAGTTTTAATGAAAGATCGAAAGCCAAAATGTAAAGTTAAAAGCGCAAAACAATATTTAAAATAACAATCACGAGACACAAATGAACTACTTGGCATTGCCATCCAATAAAACCAAAACTTTGCAGAAACAATTTAAACAATGAATATACGATTAACCTCGCCAATTATGAACACTAAATTAAAAAGGAGAAAAAATAGAAATTTTTTGTACTATATATATATATTAATTTGATTGATGAACACTTATTTTTATGTAAGGGAGGGTTGTTCAGGTTTGTTATCTTTTCTATTCAGGATAAATGAAATAAAATATATTGTTTAGACTTTTAGGGTTTATATAAGTTCACCTGATAAAGATTTGTCTCCAGTTTAGTAGTAAATTGAACCTGAAACCCAGTGTTTGTTTCTTGATTAGTTCTTTCAAATCTGAAGAACTTATTAATAACCCATTTACAGGTTTTCATTTTCAAATGAGCTATTCATGAATGTAAATTAACTTTTTGTGTGAAATTATCTCCATATAACTAATTTGAGTTACTACTAAAAATCCCCTGCACTTTGAATTGTTTACTTTCCACTGATAACAGTTTGTTAGGCCTTGACCATTCTGAATTTTTTGGAATCATGGTAAAATTACAATCACTAATACCTACAAAACTTTGCACTATCAGA